>OY728156.1:1664081804-1665331804 GCA_963277665.1 Viscum album
TATATATAAATATTTTAAAATTAAAAATAATTTTTATCATTAGATTCATCCTTATAAACATTCTTTATAATTATATATATATATGAATCACATCGCTTCATGGAGATGGAAGGTCTTACGTACACACGTGTGATGATATCATTTCTTCAAGGGGAGAAAGGGTAAGGAATTTTTGAAATAATTAATTTTAAAAAATATAAATTTTGTAATATATAATACATATATTAATTAAATTTATTGTTACAACCTTCCATGTAAAGTGTACATGACAAACAAATCACATTGTTTCAAGAGTCAGTAGTCTGCGGTACACATGAGCATCATTATTATATCCCACCATCGAATTGAAGGTTATAAGGTATACATTATATAATAACTAAATAACTATAATAATATCATAAATAAAATATAAAATTCTAAATCCACAATTATATATATCTTTGAAAGGTGGTGTTGGAAAAATAATTACCTCATTTCACGTGGCGGTAGTCCTCCAAACACATGATTGATAATTCATTTTCCATTTAAGGGAATTGGAGGTGGACACAGGTTATTAAATTATTACAATAACAAATAAGTATAAAATATATACAATATGTCTTATATTTTATGTTTTATGTCATAGTTGAAGGTGGGAAATGGAGAATGAAATACCAGCTTAGTGAAGAGAATTACCTTCATATAGAAGAACCTCCTTTAGATCTCTTATTAAGGACTCTAGTATTGTTCATTTGGGAGGGAAAAAATTTATAGGAAATATGTAAAGATTATTGGTAGGGATTTATTATTTTATTTTCATAACTAATATAATTATAGGTGTTAATAAGTGATAGGAGGTTGTTCCCTTTTATATGTGGGGAAATGGACCTTCTTGGAAACCACTTGAACTTTTCCAAAAATAATCCAAAATAATAAAGCAATTCCAATGAAATATTTTTCCAAATTCAAATAGATTATAATTTGGGAGGGTATACTATGTAAATATTTCTATTAAATAGTATTTAGACATGTTTTAATTGAAATAATAACCTTTTTTTAGTTTAACTCCCGGTAAACCCATTTTAACATTTACATTGACAAATAAATTTTTATTATTTTAACAGTTAATTATGGTAAAATATTAAGTTGAAATTAATATAAAATATTATTTATTATGACTCCATATATGAAATATATATTTAATAATTCAATTAATTAAAGTGTAAAATTTAAATTTAAATTTAAACCCACAGATGTAATTGAAAAACAATTTTCCATTGAAAAGTTCTCATAAGTTTAAGAAAGATTTCATAAAAAAATTCATCATGAAATTGATTATAGAAACAGAAATTATTAAAATTAAAATATTATTTAACTAATTTAGCATTAAAATAAAATTAAAATATAATTTATCTTTGTAAATAATTTAAATGAAAAATCAGTTTTTAATAAAAATCATAAATTTTCACAAGTCTTCAAAAAATTATTCTTTTTAGAAAATTATAAAAACCTAACACAAAGGTAATTATTATTTGGATGGTTTAAAATTTATGTATATTAATAGAAATATATTTTATAAATATATAGTATTTTATTTTATAATATTCTTTCTAAAGAGCGATGCAACTGGTTTTGACAAAACATATTGTTTTTTCAGAAAGCATTTCTTTTACATTCAAATGATTATATTTTAATTTATAATAAATTTATAACCAATAAATTTATTTTATAAATATTTAAACTCTATAATTATCATAATTTATTTATTAGTATTTATACCCACCAACTTAATTTCTAGGCTATGATGGCAACGATTAAATAATAGATTATCAGAGCTCGTTAAAACATGATGTTCTATTCTTCAAAAGCAATCAAAATTAAATATGTTTCGTCATGAATAAAATTATATCAATGATGATAAATTATTTAAAGAGAAATATATTCTAAAATATTGGGGTGTTTTATTCATTATTGGGGATAAAAAATGACATGTGTTTGGGAATTGACAGAGTTATATTTTAAATGTTTATTTTAATATAATAATATTTGATTTTACACTTTAGTGGTTCAAATTTTAAAGTATTTAGTCATATTAATTATTGTGGAAGGATACATGAAAAGATAAAAAATGATAAATGGAAATAAATTGAGGGAGAAAATAATTTCTCAGGATGAACGATACGTAAAAGTACAGTCCTAGAGAATAATATTAAAGAACCATACTAAAATAGAGTGAAATCTTCTAGAAACATATATTTCACATCATGAACTGAATATTAATGTTGTGAAATCAATAAAAATGTATGTTTTTTTATGATACGATGAAAAAAATCTATCTAGGACAAGTCCACTTTTTTCTATGGTGTGAAACATATGGTCATGCCATTGTACTTCCTCAAATGACCTAGATAGGGTTTCTAAGCCTGATACAAGCTATGAGTTGTTTGTACCCACAAAACTCATACTGTAAAAACAATGGTAATGATCTAAAATTCGTTTTTCAACTCAAATTAATTCTTGTTTGTTGTAATAAATACCAATTAAACTTATGATTCCTTATGTTGAACCAAGAATATTTTGACGCATTAATGAGGAAATTTATAAAAGCCTGAGTATTTGGAAGGACAATAAATAAAAGACTACGAGGTGGAAAGATCATTTAGTTCCTATGGAATTTCATTACACTATGGTATATGTACAATACAACTTTAGGTTTTCATTTCATTTTTTATTTCTATTCATTCAATGTAATAAATTCAAATATTTATTTTACAATTTCAATTTTCATTTAATCCTAATTTAATTCACCTATCTAAATTAATCTCATTATTTATCTATTCCCACATTATACCCCATGAACTCTTAAACTCACAATGATGAGTAAATAAATCAAAGAATATCTTAGGGAAGTAATTGTAGGATTTATCCTGAGGCCATGTTTTATTTCTACTATTTTTTATTCTAAATATGATTTATTACAATTGTAATCCTTACTATGGTTATATTAGTATTAACTTGTTAATTCTACATCTATTGTACCTCAATCAAGGAGGTATATGTTGAGTGTTCCATGAAACTGGTAAGTGCATCATGAATTCACAACTAGGATAGATTAAGGCGTGAACTCATACTTTATAGTGTACTAAGTACGTATATTTCAAACAGTACAATAAAGGTGATCCCTATGAAACAATATCAGTATAACCTCATTTATTGTTTTAACCTGTATTCATTTGGTTTTTCATCTGCATTTCAGTTTATGTTTTTCATGTAATTGTTCTCCAAAACCCCCAAAAATAATTTTTATATATGATAATAAATTACAAAAAAGAATTATATTTTTTTAATTAGAACTTATTAATTCATCAAATGTGTTACTCCTTGAGTGAGATGATATAGATCAGCAAGTGTTTGACAAAATTAAAATAAATAAGCTTTCGTACAACCCAATGATTAGCGCATCATTAGGTGTTATTCCTTTTTAGTTATTTTTTTAATTAATTATAAATAGATATAATCAATTATTTTTTATTCCTTGGTGTGTTAAGGTGTCCTAGAGAGTGAGTGGGGACCGATTGACCCTACATGGGATTTGGTACAGCCAAGAAGTGATTTATCGGGTGGTAAAAGATTGGAAAAAGGGATTAAAAATTAATTAGGTGGACTCACTTGAAATAACTATGTTTTATATGTGTGTTTATGTGGTATGATGTGTACGAGATCTCCATTGTATGTGGTGAATATTTAATTAACATTACAAATTAATCATAATTAAATGGTTTATTGGAATTTAAATTGAAAATTGATTGAGTGCCTTTTGTGAAATGAATAGAATTATAGAGCCCAAGTGGGTTCATGTGCTTCGGCTTGATGCCTTGATCGTAGATGGTATGGTAGTTAACTTTGATATGTTGGTGAATTTAATACCCCTTAAGGGGTTGAATATACCTTATGTGATATAGTGTCCCTTGAGTAGGAGCCTTCTATGCCTCCTGAAAGAGGTGAGTTATGATGTGAGGCGACCTACCCAATATGGGAGGGTGAGACCCTTTAGAATAATCCAAGAAGGTGGTGAGGTTAACATATATACATTGGAATCCATAGTCCATAAAATACTTCTTGAATACTTACATGCCCATGGAATCATTGTCTTGGTTGAGAGTGATCATATATTTTCTATAGCTGTGATGTTGCCTTGGGAGATGACCTTTTTAGCGATTGGGATAGAGTTAGATAAGTGGACTGATCAAGTGGAATATTGTAACCAAAGTGGGTGATGATCCTTCTCCATAAACTAATGTTTATGTGGCTTTCATTTTGAAGGAAGGAGGTTTTTTATGTGTTTTAATTACATAGAAGCATGTTTTCCTCCTGATATGTGTGTTGGCCTTAAGGGCTAGTTTGTGATCAATAATCCGAAAAGTGATGATTTCACTTATATTCTGACCAATGTTTCCTAATACAGATTCATCATACTTTTTTTTGACTCATATGATCCCAAAATGGATTCCTATACTTATATACTAACCCATAGGATCCTAAGAGGGATGCCTACAATTTTATATTGACTTGAAGGACTCGGGTGTGTTCTTTTTGATATACCAACCCTCAGTGGGTACATATGTTAGGTAGTGATAGATTCGAGTGTCATCTCATAATTTTAATTGAAGTGGAATCCTGATTGGAATTTGATTATGGTGATTGTAATGGGAATTCAACCAAGCCTTTTTTGTATTTTCAACATCCTATGTTTTTATGAGTTGGAAAATTCATAAGGAATTTAAATTTTTAATGACCTGACATGTGAAATCATGAATGAATGTTTTGAATGAACATTTGATGTTTAGTATGGAAATAAATATATTTTTTAGATTTTGAATGAGGATATGATTTTATATCATGGTTTTTGGGGGTGTCCTAGGGGATCAGGTCCTAGTGGATGTGTTTTGAAAAAATGGATCATTGGGCGCATAGTTTGAACACATTTGGTCCTAACCATGTGGCCTAACTGTGCATGCAAGCTTTTATTGGACCAATTTTGTGTAAATAGATTGAGGATCCTTCAAAACTATGTGAAATGTAATAGTAGTGTATATGGATTATCATATATTGTGTGGTTTGACTTACAGTGCACTGAAACCATGCAAGGTTGAGGTTCCATGTATAGTGGAGGCACATAGTTGGCACACAGTTTGGCCAACTGCATGGCCAAACCATGTAACCCATTAGAAAGGGTGAAATCAGCCTTCTTCCACTATAGTATTAAATAGTGCATTCCCTTTTATTCTTCCTCATGTTCACCCACACAACCCAAGTATATCATTTACTTTCCTTTCCATCTTCAAACCCCATTTGGGGGGGGGGGGGTTTATGTCCTTTTAGGGAATTTTGAGCTACAATTTCTCCTATGGTAATATTCCAAGGCCTCATCCTCTCTCTATTATTAATTTTTTGTATCCCTAGTAACAGATTATAATTTATATTTTACTAGAGTATAGAGTAATTAAATACCAATGATGGGCCTTTTTCTCCACCTAGGATGTAGGTGACCTAATAAGTCATCTATGCATGTCCACATACCAAATTGATGAGGTATACTAACAATATGATTTTCATAAGCTTTATTCCAAAATTAAATTAATTTAATAGGTTTCCTAAAATATTTTCTTAGGGATTACCGTTCTTTCATGGTTGGGTATGTGTCATGGGTTATTGGAAAGCATTATGTTGTGGTTTTGGTATGACAAGATTGACCAATGAGGTTTTGGGAATTATACATATTTTGATATGATGATTATATTTAATTTTTTTGGTATTAATAAATTAATTATAATATTGTTGTAAATATTATTTTTTGGTATTTTTTATTTGAGACAAGAACCTTTTATGCCTCTAACGATATTTGATGGGACTTGGAAACTTCTTCCACACATTAGAATATAAATGGAACACTTATTAATGGTCGGTGGTTTTTTTGTAACAAACCTATGGTAACTATGCATTTTCATAGTAGTGTTTGTATGATAGGGATCTACCCTGAGAGAAAGGGCTAATGTTTAAACCTTTTCAAATAAAATTTTTCATTAATTAAATGTTTAATTGTAATGGGTGATAGACATGGGTCACTAAAATCCCACATACACTAGTTCATGACCTTCCCAAAAAGTATTTGTCACCACGATTAGGACATGATCCATATCTTGAAGGATTCCATAGTGACATGACCCTATGTATCCAATAAGACTGGGATGACCTTATTAAAATACCATAGGAAGTGATGTCCTAGTGTACCCTCGTAGGTTCCCCAGTTGTGACCGACACCGAGATAGTGCATGATGGGTTAGGGTAGATATGGAAGCAAGTGTCACCTAAGAACTCGTACCAAACATGTAAGCCCATGGTATTGTAGAAGTAGTGGTGGATTTAGGATTATGTGAACCCCCGCTCATATATTTATGCATTCAATTGGTTATTTTTGATAATGGTACGATTGAAGGAGGTGCTTCCAATAAATCGAATCATGGGGCATCCAGTGATATAATGCTATGAAACAGACGCCCATACACAATTCCTGGAATCCCGAATCTTAGCCTACATGATTTTTTGTTATCTTATCAGGATTATAAAAGGTACTTCTTGGGATCTAACTTTTTAGCTTTACATGTTTATTAACATTTACCAGAAGTCCCCTTATGACAATGAATACTACCTACAAAAAGTTAACAGAGGAGGGTTATGAGTATTTTTTGAAACCCTGTTTGAGGAAATCACTAGGATTTATGAGGATCTCCTCAATAGATGAATAATATTATCCTTCAGATTTGGTGGATGGTCCATTAAAATAATCCCCAATGTTTCCAAGGAGTGGGACTTTTAGTAATTTATTTTATGGATGCGGATAATGTACTTGTATCTGGAGATTATTACTTACATATCACCTATGTCTCACCCCCAAAAGGATTATCTGAGTTTCAATGTAATGATTTTATAAGGACCATGACTCATGAATCAGACATCAGACTGAATTTACATGGAATTTCAAGTATTAGATCCATATATGTTCAACATTTACAAGATGTCCATATATTACCTATAATCCTTCATTAAAGAGATTGGATATGAGTACAAGTGATCCCAGGGTTAGGACATGTATCCCCCAATAGTGATGTTGTAAAGACCCAAAGCGTCCCATACATGTAAATTACATTACTTATGTTGAATAATTAATTAATTAAGCAAATAGATACCAAAAAACCGTATTAGTTTATTTCCTTTAACAATTTAGAACATAATCATGTGACATGGTGGAAGAGATTCAACAACTTCCCATACATATCATCCCGTTTTGTTTTCCTACTTAAAACCTTTCATCATATAATGGGAAAATAAAATGTAAAAAGTGTGAGATAAATTGATCAATAATGGTAAACATTGGAATAATAACACAAGTAATAAACATAATTGTGTAAAATGATGATCATAAAGTTAGAATATTGAAATCATGAGTCAAGAAATAAATCATGGATGTACATAAGGAAGAGATCATAAAGGAACATTAACCATGATAAAATTGAATTAGAATAAAAAATGGAACTATGGAAGAAAATAATCACATAATATGATTTCAATTGTAGCCAAGGCAATACTACCAAGACAATTATAGTGGACAAAGTCCATTACTGAGCCGAGTTTACATGCCGCTATAATGATTTATTGCCGAACTAGATTTAATTTTCGTTCCAGCCATGTATTACTAAACCATATTTACCTATTGTTACAATCATGCATATCCCATGAGATATAAATCGATACCCAATGCATTTATGGGAGATATTTGTCCCACCAATCTCATAATGAAATAATGTTTTCATGTTCTTCAAAATCATAAACCATTAATCATATCATAACACAATAAATAATAATGGTTTTCTTAAACATCATTTTATCATAACATAATACATATAAAATATCATTTAATAAATATCACAAAAAAATAATAATAAAAATAGGCATGAAAACATAAACTTATTTAAAAAAATCATCTTAAATGGAAAATAATTTTGATAAAACACTCGATCTTTATTCCTGAGGAAAATATGTTTTCTTCATCAGAAATATTTTATTTTCTCAAAATTTCACACAAATTTAAAAGAAATTAATTCTGTTGAATGTAAACATCAAATCATGTAAATGAAACCTCATAGAAATATGTCACTAAGAATACGTAAAATTCTGTTCATGCCATATAACTTAAAAAAAATTCTTCTCAAACTTTTACTGGAACAATAAAAAAGTTACTCATATAGTAAACAAAAGAATATTCCTTCCCAACCATGTAGTAAAATTATAAAATGGGAAAAATGACTTGAACCATACAAATAAAAATATTAAACATTTTATGAAATTAATTTTAGAAGACATTAACTTGGATGATAAATATTCCCCTATTAAACACTTATGTATAAAAACATCGAATAAAATTGAGACTGAAAAATTATCCATTACCGTAGTTCTGATATCATTCATTTGTGTCAAAAAAAAATTTAAAGTGTGTTTGACCATATTATTATCTACTTAAATACCAATTATAATATTTATGATATCATTTATTATTCACTTGTGACATTTTATTACATGTTTATTTATTAATTCCATGTTAAAGAAATGTTTTTGGTAATAATCATTTTATTTATAGTATGTGTTTTGACTTGTTATTATTGATCTTATTATATAGATAAATATTTACCTACTTACGTAATTGAAAATTGATTTATATATCATAAATATTCATTATATAAATATATGTCATAGATAGATAAATGAAATGAAATAAACCATTCATGGAGACGATAGGCCGTACGTACGCATGAGCACTGTTTCTGTTTACTTATATAATTGAATTGAAGTAATTAAATGACATATATATAAATTAAATATAATTATGTTGTAATATAATTAATTGTTATTTATTTTATATACATTATAATCATTCTAAAACAGTTAACGTGGGGAATGAATCTCATCATGTTATAGAGTCCGTAAGTCGTAAGTACGCACGGGCAACTATTTCATTAAATTAATGGTTAAATGTTATAGAAATGGATGGAATATTAATTGTATAGAATAATTATAATGTTATATTAATTTTTCTCGTCCATTATAATCATCATTATACCCATTCAAAATATGCATTGTTGAATAAAAAATTACACAACAACGTGGAGATGGTAAGCCGGATGTACGCACATATGGAGATATTGTTATTCGTCAGATGGATAAAATGAGGTATAAGGTAGTAAAATAGTGGTAATAACATCTCATCAAGTATAATGTATTAGATTTATTACATTATTATAAGAACAACATAATAATATAATATATAAGAAGAAACAAATTTTGAAAGAGGGGATAAAACAATCACCTCTTTTTTGAGTATCTCCATTTGATTTTCACAAATTGTCTCCCTTGAATGGCTTTCTACCCAACTTTTATCATATAGGATGAAGTTAGGGAATTTGGGAGTGGAAATGGGAGGGTCTTGGTCGAGAAAATGGCTTCAGAGGTGTGATTAAAAGAGATGGTGGGGTGCCCTTTTATAAGAAAGGGGAGGGGAACATTTAGAAATACCAAATCTACTAAATTAATAAAAATTAATTTTCAATTTAAAATGAATAAAAAAGATTATTCAAATGATAATATATGTTTAGGTAGAAATAATATCAAACAATAAAATTTATACATTATTGTGTTTTATTTTAAACCTAATCATTTTGATATATCATTATTTAATCTATTGAATTTTATTTATGGTAATTATATTATAAATAATAAATGGTTATAAATATTTACTTTTTTGTTTCTAATTGTCTATAATATGATACTTTATAAATTTTTATACCTTATGATTTTAACGTTGAAATTATTAAATTTTTTTGTGATTTTTAAATAATTTAATAATATGTTATTTTTATAAAATATCAATAGTATCAATTTTTAAACTATTCCGTTATTTGAAATTAAATAAACTTAAAACTGAAGATAAATTAGAAAAAAATATTTATTAATATCTTAACATGTCATATCCAACATTGAAAATTCTTTTAGAACATTAATTAGTTCATATGATATTTAATTATTTATTTTTAAAATAATTTATTTGATATTTTTATCAATAAAATAATTTGTACATCACTATTCTATCATCATTAATGGTAATTATTAAATATAGAAAAATTAAAAATAAATTATCATGATGTATATAATTTCATTATATTTCATTGTGCAATTTATTTTTTAAGTCTTATCATATTTATCACTATATTGAAATAATTATACTTATATTTAATGTGTGTCTGACATTTTGTCACATTCATTGGTTTTATTAATATATATGTAATTTTTGTTATGTAGTTGAAATTAAACGATTGTGTTTCAAACCAAATGTGTTTAATAGTTGAATTTTATTAATCAAATAGGATTATTTTGGGTTTTAGGATAATTATTGTAACGCCCCGACCCCAGCTACCCAGAGTCGGTGCATTACTTCGTAACATTGGCATGATCACAAAAGATCAAGTCTCGAAAGACCGATTAGTTTAGTAGCCTTGGAAACACTAGATACATTTGTAAACGTTACATTACATCATAAAGTAAACCAAAACAACAACAACATATTGTCTTCATATCCCCTCAGACTATCCCTACAGGTCATTCATAATATACTTCTTCAAATCCTGGAAATCATTAAAACATTGAAAGGGGTGAGCTCAGATGCTCAGTAAGGATAACAATATTGCGGAAGCTTTCATAAATAAACATTAACATTTAAGGCAATGTATAACTAAAACAAAAGCCTTTTAAACTTGAACTTCAACATAATATGGAAAAAGTAAAATGAGATAATGCCATTCACTTCTTCACATGGATATTCTACTGGCCGAATAATCACATGCAATATCAATAACAACTTTCATAATGAGGGAATGTATAATGCCGGACATTCTGAAACATTTTGTCAAGGCCTCGGCCAAGACATCTAAAATGATTAAGGCCTCGGCCAAAACCATAAATCAAATTGGGAAAGGGCCTCGGCCGATTCCACGTCTAGTTGTCTCATGAGACCTACCGATGCATCGAGGAGCTATAGCGGGCTCCACCCGTCACTTATTAAGTCCAATACATTCCTCATATGAATAGGTTTAAACATATCATAAACCATAACATAATCGTATCACATAAAACATGCATAAAGGAAACATAACATTTCCACATTTCAATCACAAGATATAAATACAACACATTGATATAATAAAAACATTTTAAAAACCATTTTCAATACCAAAATAAAAGAAAGTTAAAACTTTGTATTTATTTTTCATTAAAAAAAAGTGATGGCTTGTAGAGGAAGCCGAAACTCAAATAATGGTCACGGCGGCGAAGAAGTCATTGTCGCCGCATAAGTACGGAAAGAAAAACATTCCCTTTTGTCGTTTAGCAAAACGCTTCGTATAAAAAGATTCCTTTTGAATAACCGTAAAAGTCAAAGGGGTTTATACACCGTATAAAAGAAAGTTGTGTATAAAACCAAATATGCCTCAATGAAAGGGGATTGAGACGAAGTCCTTAAAAAGATCATTTTTTGTAAAGTAGGTCTATTATGTGTATTCACTATAATTACACATAAATAATGTAAAAATACATGATAGGACATAATAATATCATGACGTAATTTGAAAGTAGGAGATTAACCCAAAGAATTGAAGTTGGGTTAAGAAGTTCCCTTACCTCGTGTCTGACTTGACTCAACCGTTCTTTAACCTCCTGAATAATAAACTAGAGTTAATATATACCTTATTAAGAACCATTTTTAATTTCATTATCCTTATTATATCACTTATTACAATGATATGAACATTATGTAATTATTTAAGTTAATAACGGTCGTTTTGTAGTTCTTTGGTACTTGAGTCAACAATAAGCTTCTTATAATTAAAAGTTGTTTATGTGGTGAAATATCCATTATATCCAGAATTATATTCATGATTTATATGTCATATATATCTTATATATCCAGTATATACATTCATTTATAATATTACATAACATTTAGAGGTAAGAAATGAAATGCACCGTTCATAGAGACGGTAAGCCGTACGTACGCATGAACGCTACTTTCATTTCAATTTCATATTTAATGGAACTAAATCATAATGATATAAATGTATAATATAATTCTAGTATAATATAGTGTATAATACCATTTACTCAATCCTTTATACATCCCACATATGGCATTAACGATTCAAATCACTTTGAGGGGGCGGTAGTCCGCACTTCCTAAAATGAAATTATCGCGTTTTACCCATAATGGAAATCATAAAGTAAGCCATAAATGAGAAATACAGAAGCATAAGTAAAACATAAACACATTATATATCATATATAAATATAGTTACATCTTAATGGCCACCTTTGAAGGTGTTATATGAGTGTTGAACAATCATCGTTTCGTGAGGCAGAAATTCGCCATCCACAGAAACCGTATGTTCTTTAACCATTAGATGTAGGTGTGTGTAAGTTTCGCTTGAATCCTTCTTATAACAACATCCTAGTATATTGAGGATACTGGTGTTGTTACAAAAGAAATGAATAAAAAGAGTTTAGGGGGATGGAGAAGAAAAATAAAACAAAACAACATTAGAAAATACATTACCTCAAAATCGGGTAACTCTTTTTGATTTGAGCCAAAGGCTTCCTTGGGAAGAGTTCTGCCCAAAGTGAGGATTCTAGGAGTAATAGGGGGAAGTTGGGAGAGTATTTGGGCAGAGGTTGGCCGAGCCAAATGGCTTGAAAGTGTAAATGAGGTGGGAGAGGTGGGGGCCTTTTATAAGTGGAGAGGAGGGGCACTTTTGGAAAGATTGAAATGTTACATTATTTCACAATGCTTTTCGGATTCTAAAGGTCCCAAACTTATATAATTCGAGGCTAAGGTGATAAGGGTTCGCAATCTCCTCATCCAATTGGCTTTGGACAAGTGTAAGCCTTGGATTTTGCATTATCTTCCCATTTTATTTAAATCGTTAAATAATGAGGTCATCACTACATCATCATGATGTCATAAATAATTTAATTTATTTAATGTCTACAAATTATATAAAAAAAATACTATGATGTAGGAAATTTTTTTAGCTTTCTAATGAATATTTATAATCAAAATTTGGACTTGTGTAACCCCACTTAAAAACTGTTTTAGTAAAACAACTCATGTTTGTGTCAATTTAATTTCAACATTAAATAAATATATATTAATGTCATTTTCCAACTAAAGTGGCTCCATGGGGTCCCCAAGTTGACCCATGGGTTGTCTTGGTCGGCCATGACTCATCCAATAGGAGTAGGACAAGTGTCAAGATCATATCATATTAATAAAACATTGTTTTTACCTTAAACTACACTAATTACCTCTAATCGCGATTAAGAACTTAAAAGTTACTATTCACCAAAAAATTATTTTGATCTCATTGAACCACATTTTACTTCTTAATGACAACCATGTATGTCGGATTTTTGAAAATCAAATCACAGAAGTGGTAATATTTCATTTAAACGAAAAATCAGTTATTTAACTACCACTTAGTGGTTTCACTATTCATCAAAAATTGAAGTTTTTCAGAATAAGGCCAAAATTTCACCCTAAGCTATAATTGATATTACGAATTCAAAAATGATGTCTATTTTAAAAAATTCCAAACATATTAGTTGCATTAATTAATTTTATAATTAATTCCCGCTGTCACAACAAATAGCGTGTTTTTAAGAAACAATTTATATCAAAAGATTGGCAATTGTTTATGTCCAATTTCAATGTTAAATTAATTCTAATGACCACCATTGGATAAAATGGTAAAAATATATTCTAATTATACTCTAAAACCCCTCAATAGTATAATTTATCACTATGAATTATTTTGATTAAAAAAGTTGTTTTAAGTATTTTTCACTATTCATAAAAATTTTGAAGTTCTCAGAAAATTACAAAAAATTCAACATAGACTAATTTCAATATTAGGAATACAAAAATGAAGTCCATTTTGAAATATAAAATTTATATAATTTTAAAAAGTGGTTATTACTATTCATAACGGCTACTTTGATTTGTCGCGATGTTTTAGAACTCGAAGTTGCGTACAATGCAAGCTATTGTATTACTGAATGAGAAGCGTATCGTGGAAGCTCGGGGTGTTACATTCTCCCCTCCTTCAATAAATTGCGTCCTCGCAATTTGATATTTTTCTTTAAAAATAAGAGGTTGAAAATAGAAAATACCTTTGTGGAAAACCCACATCGGAAATAAGGTTAATAAAATTTAGCCTTAATAAGAGGGAAAATGGAAATAAGAAAGTCACCACCAAATTATGATCTCGATAAGGAGAACATTGGTGGAAATTAAAGACATATAATTGGAGGAAAACGTAAATATTTGTAGGGAGTGATTGAGGTCATCAATCACAATCAACTGTCAAATTGAGGGCCTCAAAGCCTTCAATCTATGTTGATTTAAAATATCATCAGTTCAACAAGACATAAGGTATTAGGATGACACATTTTTTGTTTTAATATCCCTTTAATAAAGTTTAAGAATTAATTTATTCATTGAATAAGAGATAGGTATATATATATTTATGCTTGACAATTAGTGTTTCAACCTTCAACTCATCTTTCACTCAAAAAGATAATAGAACTCAAAAATATTATTATTATCCTAATTGTATAAGGTTCCAAATGTTAACACATACCATTTAGATTAGTAAAACTATTTTGTAATAACCAGGGACTTCCTGTAGGCTAGTGGTAGGAAATAAAGTCTTGTCGCACTATGGTTGTGGGTTCGATTCCTGAAGCTTTGTCCGACGCGACGGGTTATTCCCCACCCTGCAGGTTGTCCTTTTCCTAAAAATATAGTACTATACTATTCCAAAAATAATCTTCATAAATGTTTTAACCTTAAACAATACTATCCAAAGTTCAACTTAATCCACTCCAACCTTTATAGTTATCCAAAATACCTTCATCCAGACTTTCTCTAAAAGGTCTCTAAATTCCAAAATCAATTGTAACATCAGATTCCCCAAACAAAGAAAAGTTTCTCTTATTGTCACATACTAAAAATATGATTACCTTAATCATATTAAAACCTTACTGAAATCAAAAAGTACTGCAGTACAATCCATATATATATATATATTACATTATTCTTATAACCAGAATATAATCCTTGAGTCCAAAAGCACCAATACATTAGTTATTCTGCTTCAACTGTAGTAACAGCATAAGATTGTCCTTGATCCCTTGGCCTTTTCTGAGGTAAGTTTCCCTAACGCTTAGGACATTCATTTGCATAATGACCCATTTCTCTACAATTGTAGCATTCAACTTTGACAGCCTCTTTCTTTCCCTTGCAATCACGAGCCTGGTGACCCTTTTCTCCACATTTATAACAAACTCCCATTCCTTTTAGGCAACTACCAGGGTGATTCTTCCCACAATTATCACATAATGGAAAATCCTTCTTTCCCTTTTTCCCTTTATCTGTCTCTTGTTCCACCGTTCTCTTCTTCTCTTGCTTTACTTTGTTGTCATAAGACTTAGAGAATTCCTTTTATGTCTTGATAGCACACGAGACAATATCTTCGTATGATGAGAAGGATTGTGATACCAAAGCTCGACGGAGAAATGGTTTTAACCCATCAAAGAAATGATCAATCTTACTCCTTGGGTTACGTATATAATCGGCAGCATGCCTCGCTAACCTTGTAAAGTTAGCCTCATACTTTGCGACATTCTCATCCTCCTTCTGCCTCAGACTCAGAAATTGACTTTCCATATCTGCTCGATGGTCATGAGGAAAGTATTTTTCTAAGAAAAGATCTTTGAACTCCCTCCATTCCATATTCGATATGTCATCATCTTCCTTTGTGTTTTGAATCAGCGACCACCACTGATCGGCATCTCCAGTGAGGCGGTAAACTGCCATGACAACCTTCTCCCTTTCACTACTCCCCAAGGCATGGAATATTTTCTCTAAGGAATTTATCCATTGCTCAGCTACTATAGGATTTGTACTCCCGTTAAAGGTTGGTGGTTGTTGCCTCATGAAACGATCTAGCATTGATCCTCCACGTTGCGGATCAGGGTGCTCCATACGAGTAAGGTTATTATTCATAACCTGAGTGAGTTTTTCCAGTATGGTAATAAGTTGATCAGCACCAGTTGTATCCCCAGATCCACAATAATTATCTTGATCAGGAGGGCAATCCCTACACGGAGTTCGTGCATTGATACGGTTTCCATTCCTTCCACTAGGCGCCATTTCTAAACAATGGCATAAACTAGATTAGTTTATGAATCAAAATACATAATTCCATACTTATAAAACACTTAACATAAATTGAACTATTTATGGATATAATCCATAATCATAAAAAGAAATGTTTTCTTTGAGAAAGTATATACTCATAACCCTTCATAGTGGTTTGTAAATAAAATGAGAATTATCCTAAGCATATCCCCCGGGAGTGTCATAACCAAGAGTGCAACAAGGCCCGTTGTCGTGCACCAGTTCCCGTTCGAGTCTAGCTCAAAGCGGTGTTTTCGGGTTTTACCCCTAGGTACATCTGTGCCAGAGCCGCCTCTACCTGCTCGTATCCAGACAGGGATGTATTTCTCGGAAAAGTCATAACGTCTCTATAATACCAAAATTCTAGGAAGTTCTTCTATACTAATCCTCAAAGTCTATCTTTGGGCTATGTGCTCTAATCAGAGTTTATCTAAATCTAACTTCCAAGGTTAGTACTAAACTGCCTCTGATACCAACTGTAACGCCCCGACCCCAGCTACCCCAGAGTCGGTTCATTACTTCGTAACATTGGCATGATCACAAAAGATCAAGTCTCGAAAGACCGATTAGTTTAGTAGCCTTGGAAACACTAGATACATTTGTAAACGTTACATTACATCATAAAGTAAACCAAAACAACAACAACATATTGTCTTCATATCCCCTCAGACTATCCCTACAGGTCATTCATAATATACTTCTTCAAATCCTGGAAAACATTAAAACATTGAAAGGGGTGAGCTCAGATGCCCAGTAAGGATAACAATATTGCGGAAGCTTTCATAAATAAACATTAACATTTAAGGCAATGTATAACTAAAACAAAAGCCTTTTAAACTTGAACTTCAACATAATATGGAAAAAGTAAAATGAGATAATGCCATTCACTTCTTCACATGGATATTCTACTGGCCGAATAATCACATGCAATATCAATAACCACTTTCATAATGAGGGAACGTATAATGCCGGACATTCTGAAACATTTTGTCAAGGCCTCGGCCAAGACATCTAAAATGATTAAGGCCTTGGCCAAAACCATAAATCAAATTGGGAAAGGGCCTCGGCCAATTCCACGTCTAGTTGTCTCATGAGACCTACCGATGCATCGAAGAGCTATAGCGGGCTCCACCCGTCACTTATTAAGTCCAATACATTCCTCATATGAATAGGTTTAAACATATCATAAACCATAACATAATCGTATCACATAAAAAATGCATAAAGGAAACATAACATTTCCACATTTCAATCATAAGATATCAATACAACACATTGATATAATAAAAACATTTTAAAAACCATTTTCAATACCAAAATAAAAGAAAGTTAAAACTTTGTATTTATTTTTCATTAAAAAAAGTGATGGCTTGTAGAGGAAGCCGAAACTCAAATAATGGTCACGGCGGGGGAGAAGTCATTGTCGCCGCATAAGTACGGAAAGAAAAACATTCCCTTTTGTCGTTTAGCAAAACGCTTCGTATAAAAAGATTCCTTTTGAATAACCGTAAAAGTCAAAGGGGTTTATACACCGTATAAAAGAAAGTTGTGTATAAAACCAAATATGCCTCAATGAAAGGGGATTGAGACGAAGTCCTTAAAAAGATCATTTTTTGTAAAGTAGGTCTATTATGTGTATTCACTATAATTACACATAAATAATGTAAAAATACAAGATAGGACATAATAATATCATGACGTAATTTGAAAGTAGGAGATTAACCCAAAGAATTGAAGTTGGGTTAAGAAGTTCCCTTACCTCGTGTCTGACTTGACTCAACCATTCTTTAACCTCCTGAATAATAAACTAGAGTTAATATATACCTTATTGAGAACCATTTTTAATTTCATTATCCTTATTATATCACTTATTACAATGATATGAACATTATGTAATTATTTAAGTTAATAACGGTCGTTTTGTCAATCTTTGGTACTTGAGTCAACAATAAGCTTCTTATAATTACAAGTTGTTTATGTGGTGAAATATCCATTATATCCAGAATTATATTCATGATTTATATGTCATATATATCTTATATATCCTGTATATACATTCATTTATAATATTACATAACATTTAGAGGTAAGAAATGAAATGCACCGTTCATGGAGACGGTAAGCCGTACGTACGCATGAACGCTACTTTCATTTCAATTTCATATTTAATGGAACTAAATCATAATGATATAAATGTATAATATAATTCCAGTATAATATATTGTATAATACCATTTACTCCATCCTTTATACATCCCACATATGGCATTAACGATTCAAATCACTTTGAGGGGGCGGTAGTCCGCACTTCCTATAATGAAATTATCGCGTTTTACCCATAATGGAAATCATAAAGTAAGCCATAAATGAGAAATACAGAAGCATAAGTAAAACATAAACACATTATATATCATATATAAATATAGTGACTTCTTAATGTCCACCTTTGAAGGTGTTATATGAGTGTTGAACAATCATCGTTTCGTGAGGCAGAAATTCTCCATCCACAGAAACCGTATGTTCTTTAACCATTAGATGTAGGTGTGTGTAAGTGTAGCTCGAATCCTTCTTATAAAAACATCCTAGTATATTGAGGATACTGGTGTTTTTACAAAAGAAATGAATAAAAAGAGTTTAGGGGGTTGGAGAAGAAAAATAAAACAAAACAACATTAGAAAATACATTACCTCAAAATCGGGTAACTCTTTTTGATTTGAGCCAAAGGCTTCTTTGGGAAGAGTTCTGCCCAAAGTGAGGATTCTAGGAGTAAGAGGGGGAAGTTGGGAGAGTATTTGGGCAGAGGTTGGCCGAGCCAAATGGCTTGAAAGTGTAAATGAGGTGGGAGAGGTGGGGGCCTTTTATAAGTGGAGAGGAGGGGCACTTTTGGAAAGATTGAAATGTTACATTATTTCACAATGCTTTTCGGATTCTAAAGGTCCCACACTTATATAATTCGAGGCTAAGGTGATAAGGGTTCGAAATCTCCTCATCCAATTGGCTTTGGACAAGTGTAATCCTTGGATTTTGCATTATCTTCCCATTTTATTTAAATCGTTAAATAATGAGGTCATCACTACATCATCATGATGTCATAAATAATTTAATTTATTTAATGTCTAAAAATTATATAAAAAAAATACTATGATGTAGGAAATCTTTTTAGATTTCTAATTAATATTTATAATCAAAATTTGGACTTGTGTAACCCCACTTAAAAACTGGTTTAGTAAAACAACTCATGTTTGTGTCAATTTAATTTCAACATTAAATAAATATATATTAATGTCATTTTCCAACTAAAGTGGCTCCATGGGGTCCCCAAGTTGACCCATGGGTTGTCTTGGTCGGCCATGACTCATCCAATAGGAGTAGGACAAGTGTCAAGCTCATATCATATTAATAAAACATTGTTTTTACCTTAAACTACACTAATTACCTCTAATCGCGATTAAGAACTTAAAAGTTACTATTCACCAAAAAATTATTTTGATCTCATTGAACCACATTTTACTTCTTAATGACAACCATGTATGTCGGATTTTTGAAAATCAAATCACAGAAGTGGTAATATTTCATTTAAACGAAAAATCAGTTATTTAACTACCACTTAGTGGTTTCACTATTCATCAAAAATTGAAGTTTTTCAGAATAAGGCCAAAATTTCACCCTAAGCTATAATTGATATTACGAATTCAAAAATGATGTCTATTTTACAAAATTCCAAACATATTAGTTGCATTAATTAATTTTATAATTAATTCCCGCTGTCACAACAAATAGCGTGTTTTTTAGAAACAATTTATATCAAAAGATTGGCAATTGTTTATGTCCAATTTCAATGTTAAATTAATTCTAATGACCACCATTGGATAAAATGGTAAAAATATATTCTAATTATACTCTAAAACCCCTCAATAGTATAATTTATCACTATGAATTATTTTGATTAAAAAAGTTGTTTTAAGTATTTTTCACTATTCATAAAAATTTTGAAGTTCTCAGAAAATTACAAAAAATTCAACATAGGCTAATTTCAATATTAGGAATACAAAAATGAAGTCCATTTTGAAATATAAAATTTATATAATTTTAAAAAGTGGTTATTACTATTCATAACAGCTACTTTGATTTGTCGCGATGTTTTAGAACTCAAAGTTGCGTACAATGCAAGCTATTGTATTACTGAATGAGAAGCGTATCGTGGAAGCTCGGGGTGTTACAATTATATTTTCATTATCATATTATTGGTTACACTAATTTTCCAGATTTAACTTTAATTATGGTTAACAAAAATTATGGTATTTGTTAATCCAAAAATTTAAAAATAAAAGGGATATATTTAAATAATTTGGACATTATGATTCCAAATATGGAATCCATTTTTCTATATTCAAAAGGCATAATTTGAAGAAATTATTTAAAAATTAATTCCTATTGTCAAAAATAAGAAATATGGTTTTTAAGAAGTAAAAACATATCGAAAGATTGTCTTGTAATTACATCCAATTTAAAGGTGAAATTACTTCAAATTACCAAATTTAGATTAAATGATAATAAAATAATCTAATTAAAATTTAAATCCAAATAAAAATATAATATCACTATATAAAATATTAGATGAAAAGGAATTTTTGAATTAAAATACAGTATTTTCACTTTTCATCAAAATATGAATTTCATCAGAAAAATACCAAGAATATCATCCAAGTTAAATCTTGATGTACCTCTACAAATTTTTTTTATTTTTCATATAAAATATCTAAAAGTGTTAAAAAAACTATATTTAAAATTGGTGCACTATCTAAAGGTAGCAAAAAATGAATATATATTAAGAATACGTCTTTTTTTTTCTTCTGAAAAGTTGAATTTGTTCCTCTATAATGTTCAAGAAAATACATAATATAAAATTCAATGTTATATAAAATTAAAAACATTGTTATAAGTAGTCATAAATGATATATAATATTCAATTAAATAATTATATTTTAATAATAAATTGTAGTTTAGTGAAACTCAGTGTGGAATACAATAGAAGCTATTGTAGAAGGTCATTCATGCATGTAACACAATCCATTTAAGTGTTTCATGTAGTGGAAGATTCATTTGATGTTTTATAAAACATAATCTAAACATTTTACTTTTATACATTGAAAAAAATCCATACTCGGTGTTATGTGTAACGTATACTAACTCAGTGTTGTGTGTAACATACGACAAATCAGATTAGTGTGAAAGGAATGTTTGACTATGTGCATTGCAAGATATAAAAGAAAATATTAATTTATTCATAAAAAATGTCCATAAAAACATTGGGTGTTAAATTTCACCCCCATAAAAATTAATATCACCCTCAAATTTTTTTGGGGTTATAAAATTTTTACTACGAGAATGTTTCTTTTATGTAAACCCACACCATTAAAAGGAATATTAAAACATCAATTTTAAAAATGAATGTTAGAAAACATAACAGTTCCCAATGTAACTCTTCACTATGTTTTCTCAAATAAGAACATAGGTGGGAAGTTAAAACATAGATATGGAAGATAAAACTAACCATTATTTTTTGAGGGATAGTGATAGAGAATAAGGTTTGGAGAAATTTAACTACTAAATATCCATAAATCTATGATGATTTAAGGGACCATCTTACTCCTTAGATAATAAGTTACTAGGACAACATTTCATTGTTTTCATGATCATTTTCCTAATGTTAAATAATTTTTTATGATAATAAATAACAACATGATTTTCAAACAATCTCGCTATTGTTCCTACCACTAAAAATTTTGAAATCATCTTTTATTTAATGTAATGATGTTGTATTAGTCATTGTTTAAGTGTTAGTAGGTCATGAGATAGAATCCTATGTCATTCCATATGTCTCAACGAAAAGGTTAGAAAAGGTAATCCAGTAGTCATATGTTCACCTATTGAGAGATAATACATTAACATAAAAAAATAGACTAGAAGATAACATATACTATCCATAAATGGATAAAATATCAATTGTTCAAAAAACTAAAATATAAAACTTTTGAAAGTGGTGAACTAAATCGACATAACCTTTAACTCCCATATCTCATAAGGGAGTTCTTTGTTTCCACATTCCAATCATGTTAATACCTTAATCATGTAATCTCTTTAAACATGATAATAACAAGAAGTATCATAGAAACATAGTGAAAACATACATTATATCAAAATAAACTCTTTCCATAGTCAAAAAATACCAAATATTCTATATAGTCAAACCATGATATTAATTTTTCCCTTGTATCATTCATGTGGTCATTAATATTGTTAAACTTATGATTATCTCCTTATCCATTCATTATAAGCTTATCATGTGATTTCCAAAAATATATTACAATTTTGACATCGTCTCTTATTTTATGTACAGATATTCTTTATCTCATAATACTATAAAATAGATTCTACCACATTATTATGAAATCCCATTACATAAACACATAATCATTCTGACACTTTTTTTTCATAATCAAAATCACCAATTGTGATTGAATGTGATTTTCCTTTTTCTTTGTCCTTAAGATATTTTTGGAATTAATAATTAGCCATATCCCTTAGATTAGTGCATTGGTTCACCTAATGCCCCATTTTCTTGCACCTGTAGAATTGAAGTGTTGGTGGTGTGTTCTATGTAGTCTTTTCTCTATTCTCATCATTATTATCATTTTTCCCATTATTTCGACACTCAACTAATCGATAACCTTCATTTCAACACATAAAACATTTTCTAGTCACTTTAAGACAATCTTTACCATGCATCATTCGACACATTGAGTATGAGGAAACATTCGTATCCTTTTAACCATGGTTTTGAGATTTTCCCTTGAAATCCATCTTTCGTTTCTTATGAAAAACATGAGATTGATATATAACACAAAAAACCATTTCAACCTTGATAACATAATGAAAACTATCTTTATAGATACTAAAGTATCTTATATTTAATTCTCTTCGAAGACATGGATTCAATCCATTGAAGAATCAATCATCATTACATTTAAGTTGGATGATAAAACTATAATCATACATTTAAATTCTTCTAATATTTACCTCATATGTACCAAATTATTCATCATTATTTTGTTTAATATCAAGTTAATTCTTTTCCATATTTTTTGAATAATTTGAGGGATGTACTTTTTGAAAAATACTTGCTTTTACTCATTCCATTCCATGGTTTAGATATATTATTCTTGTCTTATATTCTTGATTAGATTCCACCACTGGTATACGTATACTTATAAATTTTATACAAACAAAATTACTTTTTGATGTTCTAAAAAGTGAAGGATGGAAAACTAATTTTCAGTGGTAATGATCAATTGTTTATAAACAAGTGGATTCGAAGACCCACTAAAAGATGGTGGACGTTTCCTCATGAAGGACTCAAAAAAATTTTATTCCCTTCTCGGCTCATTTGGATGTCTATAATTATTCATATCCTATGTAAGTATAAAAAAAAGATTTTTCATTCAATATCCCATAAAATTTTGTTATTCAGGTGGAAAAAAATTTCATTTACCATTGCATTGATCATTAATAGAATTCCCTCAGGTTCCAACCATTTTCTAAAACCCACAAAAAATAGTGTGAGAGGAAAATAATATTTAGAAAAAAATATAATAAAGGGGGTTTAAATTAAATCTACATCATATTAGCTTTAATCATAGATTATTCATGGTCATTACCATAATTCTTGGACTGTGACCTATTGTTAGACATACACATAGAGACATCCCTAGGCATACCTTTTAAATATCACTTGCGATCTCACTATATTTTTGCATCCTAGTTTTTAATGGTTAACTATACAATTTCTCCCATAACAACTGTAATGGAACAAACAATGATGTACATGAACATTAAATTAATTTTTTGTAATAATTAATAAAAGACACAAACAGATTCCCAAGTATCGTATTAGTTTGGTGACTTTGGATTCGTGAAACATAATTTTAAAACTTGGTGAGAGATCTTCAACATCTCCCATAAAGATCTTCCCCCTTTTTTCCTCCATAATCCCATTATTTATATTATGGTAAAAGAAAACATAAAAATGGTGAGCTGAAATGATCATTAATGGTAAAAATTCAAAACATAAAAGAAACCATAAGCATAAGAATGTTAAAAAATGAACATAATTTTTAAATATTAAAATCATGTGTCATGAAATAAATCATCGCAGTATATAAGTCATATATCATAATGGAACATTAACCATGATAAAATTGAATTTTCATAAAACATGGAATTTTGAAAAAAAAAATAAGCATATAATTTGATTCCCATAGTTGCCACTACATTGTTGCCAACACCATCAGAGTAGAAAATATCCAGTACTGAACCAGGTTTACTTTCCATTCCTTCTATGTATTACTAAAACAGATTAACTTGTTGTTCCATCCTGATATTACTGAACCGGGTTTACATGATGTTCTATTCATGTCTATCTCATGAGATATAAATTATTACCCAATTAATTTGAGGGAGACACAGGTCCCAAGCATCACATAATGAAATCACTTTCACATGTGACACAAAAACATAAACCATTCATCATAGAATAACCCATGAAATAAA
The DNA here is from genome assembly GCA_963277665.1 of Viscum album. Taxonomy (NCBI): domain Eukaryota; kingdom Viridiplantae; phylum Streptophyta; class Magnoliopsida; order Santalales; family Viscaceae; genus Viscum; species Viscum album. The sequence continues at coordinate 1,664,106,790 of OY728156.1, forward strand.
TATTAGTTTCTTAGACATCATTCTATCATTACAATATCCATATAATATATCATTCCATAATTATAAAAATAATATCATTTTAATAATAGGTATGGAAGCATAATCCTATTTAAATAGAATCATCATAGATGTAAAATAATATTGATAAAACACTCAAACATAATCTATGAAGAAAACAATCTTTCTTCTAAAAACATGATTTCTTTTCTAAAAATATCATGAAATTTTAAATGGAAATAATTTAGATTAAACAATGAAACAGTAAAAAGGAATATTCATTAAAATAAGGTGTCAATAATGGATAAAAATATGTTTATTCTATATAAGTTAAAGACACATTCATCTCGTACTTTTACCAGAAAAGTCAAAAAGTTCCTCATATGGTAAACGAAAGAAATATTATATCCAAACCATGTATTAAATGTCAAAAATGGGTAAAAATGAATTAAAAAATCATATAAAATGGTAAATATTTTATGAAAACATTTTTAGAAAACATGTTATAGGAAAATATATATACCCCCAGCAATCACTTATGTTTAAATAATCTCAGATAAAAGTGAGATTGAAAAATTATCCCATACATTAAGAGAAATTTCTTCTATATGGGTATAAGTATCCTATATAGTGCGTTTAAATATATTATTATCTTTTAAATTAACCATAATAATATTTATGATATCATATATGATTCAATTTTGAAATTACATTAACTATTTATTTATCAATTCCTTGTTAAAACAATGTTTTGGGTAATAATTGTTTCATTTAGTATAAGTGTTTTTACATTTTATTTTGGATATTTTTACTTAGATCATGAATTAAATTATTCCGGAACATAAAACATGAATTTTATATCATATATATTCATTATATAAATATATATAATAGATAGATAAATGAAATTTAATACATCGTTTATGGAGACGGTAGGTCGTACGTATGACTGAACGGTGTTTCCATCTCTTATTGAATTGAATGGAATCAATTAAATGATATATATATATATATAAATATAGAAGAATATTTATTTCATATATTTCATTATTTTTTATTATATATACTTTATAATCAATCTTTAATGGTTAATGTGGGGAATTAATCTCATCGCTCCATAGAAAGGGTAAACCATATGTACACACAAGAGACGATATCAATACCTTAATAGATAAATGGTATATAATTGGATGTTATATTAATTATAAATAATAATTATCATGTTATATTTATTATTTTAATTCATTATACACATCATTATACCCATTCAATTTAAGTATTTTTGAATAAAAAATCATACCACGACATTGAGATAGTATACCGAACATACGTATGTATGGTGATATTGTTTTTTGTAGGATGGGAAAAAGAGTTATAAGGTTGTCCAATAATTATAATAATATCTCATAATTTAAAATATATTGTTTTTATTAGATTATTATGACAAAAAAAGAAGATATAGAAGAAGATGAAGTGAATTTTGAAAGTGGTGATAAAATAATTTCCCCTTTTTCGAGTATCTCTTTTTTATTTCCACAAAAGGATCCCTAGAATTTATTTCTACACAATGTGAGGCATAAAAGATAAAGTGAGGGACGTCTGGAGAGTAAATAGTCAGGTATTTACCAATAAATGTTTTTTGGATATATTATTAATAGAGAAGGACATTTTCCCTTTTTATAAGAGAGGGGAGGGGAACCTTCGGAAATACAAAAAACTTAAATTAATATAAATTATTTTTTAGATTAAAATGCTTCCAAAGTGTATTATATATAATCTAAGATGATATTCGGTCTAAATAATATCATCCAATAAATTTTATACATGTTTTTATTTGATTTTAAACCATATCATTTTGATTTATCCATATTTAAACTATTTAATTTTAGTTATGGTAATACTATTTTAAACAATAAATGATTATAAATATTTAATTCTGTGTTTTAATTTTTTAATTATTGGATTATTTATGCCATTTTATAGCTTAAATGATTCAATTTTTAAATTTTAAATATTTTTTTTATTTTTAAATAATTTAATAGTATGTTTTTTATAAAATATAAATAATTTCAATTTTGACACGATTCATTTAATAGAATTCAAATAAAATCCAAAAAGATGATAAATTCCAAAAAGAAATATTTAATACACTCTTAACGTATCATAATGACCTATAAAACTAGTGTAGAATATTAATTAGTTCATATGATATTTATTTTAATATTTTTAAAACCATTTATTTGATATTTCTATCAACAAAATAATTTCCACGTGACTATTATGTCATCATTAATGGTGATTATCTAATATTTAAAAATTATAAATAAATCCACATATTGTAAATAATTTCATTATAATCACTATTTATGCTCAAAATTTTTTCATGTTTATCACTTTATTAAAATGGTTATTCTCATATAAAATGTGCGTTTTACATTTTGTCACATTATTGGTTTTATTAATATATATGTTATTTTTGTTGAAATTTGGCCATTAAATTACTATGTTTAAAGAAAAATATGTTTATGGGTATTATTTTATTCAAAAAATAGTAATTTGGCAGATTTTAGGATAATGTTATTGTCCATATCATATTATTTGTTACAATAATTTACCCGATTGATGTTCAAATATGGTAAATAAAAATTATCATAGTTACTATTCTTAATATGAAAAAATAAAATTGAAATATTTAACTAATTTTTAAATTTTGATTCCAAATATGAAATCCAATTTCCTTATTCAAAACACATAATTGGCTGAAATTATTTGAAAATTAATTCCCATTGTCAAAACTGGAAATCAGGTCAATAGGAAGTAATAAATTATCAAAAGATTGTCATGTATTTATGCCCAATTTAAATGTAAAATTAATTTAAATGTAAAAATAGATTAAATGATAAATAAATATTCCAATTAAAATTTAATACCATTTAAAAAGATAATCTAATTAAAAAAATAAATTAGAAGAAAAAAAGTTATGAATTAATATTCATTATTTTACACTATTAATCAAAATATGAATGTAATTGTAAAAATACAAAAACATGAAAAAAGATAAATTTTTATGTACTACTTCCATATTAAAAGTTTATTTTTTTCAAAAAGTATATATAAAAGTGTTAAAACTATATTTAAGATTGGTTCTCAATCAAAATGTGGGAAAACTGCATTTTTTTCAAAAATACATCTTCTATCCGATATTTTAATATGTTATTGTAACATGTTATAGAAAATACATAAAATGAATTTTAATCATATATAAAATTAAAAATGTTGTTAATACTATTTAAAATTTATAGTCTATATCCCCTAAAATTGTAATATTTTAATAGTATATCGTTCTTTAGTGAAACTCAAAATCACATAAAACAAAAGTTATCGAGGAAGGTAGCTCTTACATGTAACGCATGCCAAGTCAGTGTTTTGTATAGTTCAAGATTACTTTTATGTTTAGAATAACATAATGTAAACATATTTCTTTTACACATTGAACAAAATCCATACTAAGTGTTGTATGTATCGTATACTAACTCGGTGTTGCATGTAACATACACAAGTCAGTTTAGTGTGAAAGGAATGTCTGACTTAGTGCATTGAATGATATAAATGAAAATAATAATTTATTGAAAAAATGGTACATAAAACACAGGTTGTTACAGATGTAGCTTACTCAGATACTCTTTCAACATTAGAAGAAGAAGGTATTGTTGATTTGGAACACAGACCCATGGATCAATTATGGTTTTATTTTATTCTTTTATTTCCAATTGTGTCTCAGCTATGCTGAGAAAAATGTATGAGCGTACACTTCTGATAACATTCTTTTGTATGCATTTTCTATTTATTTTATTTTTCAGGATTTAGTTATTATTATCATTGATATACTGATGAGTAGCTCACATATACATAAATTTTATTTACTATCCATATATGAGACCACATTGGTGGTTCCCTACTGATTTTTTATGCACACCTTTATCGGGAAACCACTGCACTTGGGTTAATACAAAGAAGTTCGTTGGGTTGTAGTCACATGTATGGTTGATTCCTATGGTTGATCGAGTATGATAACTCAACTACATTAATGGGGAATGGTACGTGGTTAGATTACAAATAGTAGTATAGAATTTTAGTTTTATATATGTACCTTTTAATTAGTCTAGTATATGAGGTTGTCCCATTGGGTAATTATTATTGTGTATATGATATGGATGTTCATGATTTTACCACATTCGATTTTATTATATCATTATTATATCCATCTATTCTAAACTTTGGTTATTTACATCCATGTATGATAATTTATTTATTTTAAAAAAAAATTCCTACTCTGATACATGGTCATATTCCCCCCATAGACACACCCTTGGTCCTTTCTTCTAGGTGGAAAGCTCTTCCATAGGAGGTGTAATTTTGGGGACCTAGACTCTAACAAGTCTTATTAGTATTTATGATGTGGGATATGTCATAATGTGACAAGTTTTATCAATGGATTTTCTTTCCTATTGTATTACTATTTGTGATATGCTATATAAGAGTATTAGAAATGTGTCAGAACCTATAGTGGATATCAATCAAGATCATTGAGAACACATATTCTGGTAGGAAGTCCTGATTTCATGGGACATGCGATTTTTTTTCCTGATCTATGTTTTTATAGTTGTATATGATTTTTTTTCTTTTACCAATTCACATGGGGTGTGTAGTTTATGACTTTCTGTGTATTTATTGATATTGTTCCATTGGAAAGATTCTATTGTTGTATTTATGGATTGTATCCTAATGGAAAGAGGTATGTGATTGATTTTGAATCTTGGCAGGTAAATCAAAGTGGTGTCTCGTGCATTATATTTTACCATTGGGTCGACATGTTATATTAATTATATTGTTTGATTCTACTGATGAATATGTTCAACCATTTAATGTGTAAAAGAAAATCTAAATTGTGTTTTAAAATATTCGTTCTTGGTGTAATTATACTCAGTTATACTAACACACACACACACAAATATTTTATTCTCATGGAAGGTCATGTGGATCTATAGAGAGATAATTGATAGTGTGGATGATGAATTAGTCCTCCTATAGAGGAAATGTAATAACCGTAGTAGGTCCATAGGGAATATGATCCCTAATAATTAGACCACTCAAGTGACATTTTTTCTTAGGATTAGTTATTTAGGGTTTGTGTAACAACCTATGAAAATATTTCCCACATAACCTAGAATGACATTCTACTTAAAAGAACTCTGTGAGTGTTCTACGAAACATTTAATATGATACAAATGTGGTGTGTATAATATTTAGAGTCATTGTTAAATATTAGAATCAAATTAATTTCTAGTAGACCCCTTTTTGTATCATTCTTCAAATCTAAATATTCATAATATCTCACACGAGTTTCCCATGAAGCTTATTATGCTATTTTTTGTAACTAACCTTCATTTATGATTATCTAGTAACATCCACTAATGTGATGTCGACAGGTACCTGGAAGATTGTATTAATCAGTAACATTAATGTGGTATTACAGTATATGGATTCTAGTTGAGGAACAGTTCTTTATATTTCTTGTATTTGATATCATGACCCTTCACAGAGTAGTATTATATAAGGATTCTTAGAGTGGATGAGGCCCTCCTAGGACGATTTATTTAAGGTGATTTCTTCAATGTTTATAAAGAGAACCATTCCCAAAATTATGATAATTTATGGGTTCAATTAAATTGGAAATGTGTAAACTTATATATTGTTTTCTTCCTTAACATGTAATTAAAAAAACTATTTAATAGAACCCAATCTACAAATTTTTAACCATTGTACATCGATGTTATCATTACCTCCCACTGAGAGGTTTGATTATTTTGGCCTATGTGGTCCGACCTTGTGACCCCGATATGAGACATGATTAGTAGGGATAAGTGAGAGTCCTAGAGGCCTTTATTGTTGATTTGGACCTATATGACGCAGTGTTTTGTATAATTGGGGGAAACCTATGAATAGTGAGGCATGAGACTTTATGGATTTACATTTCTATATAGAGCTTGGATTTATGGTTATGTTCAGACCAATCCATAATTGAGGTTTATTTTTCATGTTATAAGTAGATATATGTAATTGGAATGTAGGAATGAACCTTTGGTGAATAGGAATCAAGTATGAATTTTAGATACATGGATGTTAGGGTTCTAAACTATATTGACCATGGGTTGTGCGGTTGATTCATTAATTTTGGAAACGTGGCCATAAGGTAGGTGGGCATTCAGTAAATCATGTCACATGTGAGGTTAACAATTCTGAAGATGAGTTCCAACAGTGATTACAACATTATGAGATTGACATGATTTGTAGCATTGTTATCTTGACCTTTTTGATGGATGACTCATGAGATCATGAGTAGGGTCTTGAAACAGGTTTTACAATGTTGTAGACAAATTGCGTAGGGAATGTTTAGTTATTTCCAGTTGTGCATGGTAATTTTTAAAATGGAACAAGGTTCGGTGGTCATATTCAAACTGAAGGCTAATGGTTTCAAGATAGGTCATGGGAATGGTTTTTCTAGAGTTGTTCTGAAATAAAGAAATTTCCCTCCATGGTGGAGTATATATCATGAATGGATTTGGTGCAATGGAACAACATATCTGGCTATGTCTTGGTAACGATTTTAGAGGATGGTGATAATTGTTTTATGGATAATGATGAATTATTATCAATGGAGCCCTAGGGTAATTTTTATATTATAAAAAATCATGGAAGATATCTTGAAATCATCTTGAGTATGTTGAGATAATAACTACTATACACAGAGCTAAATAAACATATTTTCAATTATGAGGCATCGAATCCTTAGGATTTTAACTCATGAAGAAATATAAAATAATTAAAATTATGGGGAGTGATCCATTGTCAATTTGAGGTTGTTGGGCCTCATTATGAGATGATACTCGACAAACACAATGGTGACCATTCTTGGGAAGAGGTAATGAGTGAGAGGTATTGTTCTCTTTAGCACATAGAATTGAGTGAGTTTCAACCCTTCTAGTTATTTTTTCTAAGATTAGATGAGGCATGGAATACATTAATCAAGAACATGTTTCATGTTTTTAATGATATGGATTCTCCAACAGTGGGGGGGGGGTGTGAACGGTTGAGACTGATCATTGGATGGAAATTTAGAATTCAAATTAAGCTACATCAGAAAATCTAATGCATACTGCGAGGAAAAACATTATGAATGCCATTGTGGTGAAATGTGATTTGTTTTAATGTTGGCTAAGACTTTTAAAGGAAAATTCAATGTGAAATGTTTGAGCTAGGTCGACCAATAATTTCACAATTTTGATCAAATCTATGATCGAGAGTATTTAATTCTTGTTTGATCAGCTGTATCAAGTTGAGAACTATATCAAAATCATTGTAAAGATGATATAGGAATCTTTTCAAAGGTAATTATTATGGTGGGGGTTCCATGGCACAAAATTGGATATATAATTCAAGAACTATGATGGGGAGTTCTACAATATGGTAGATAAGAGAGACACTGATGTGATTGAGAATCATGTTATATGGGATTGATTATGTGATATCATGATGTATCAGTAGTTGTTATGTGTGTTGGTTCAATTTTTTTAGGGTTAAGAACCATATGGTTAAAGTGGATCATTGATGCACATTGGGCATTTAAAATTTCAATGTGGCCATCTAATCGGGAATTATGAACTTTATAGATCGGGTTGTTCTATTTAATTTCAGTATGTATTTATCGGTATGAGATGGATTAAGGTGAGGAGGTTGTTACAACACATGTTTTTTGAGTTGTAAAATTAATATGAAACATAAATTTTCAATGATTAGACATATAAAATGTTGAACAGTTTTTTAAATGGATATTCAATGGTTGATATGCATCTAAATAAAATTTTGAAATGTGAAATGAGGCTTGGATTTTATATTGGTGGTTTTGGGAGAATACTAGTGGTTTGGGCGTTGGAGTTTTTGTTTTGAAAAAATGAAGCATAGGGTGAACAATTTTTGTTATCCTTGCGGTATAACCATTTCAAACAGTTTGAATGGGCACAAGGTTTTATTAAACCATACAAGGATCCCAGAGAACCACAGAAAATGGTGAATATGTATATAGAAAATTATATGATTGGAATATGATTTTGTAACTGCACACTATAACTGTGCAAGTTTGAGGTTCCTCCGATTGTGGAGTTTCATGTTTGGCTCAAATTTTTTCCAAATATGCCACCAAACCATGTATACCATTAAAAAGAGGAAAATTATTCTTTTCCACTACAAGATAAAATATGGGATACTTTATTTTTCATCCTCCCACCTTGTGAAACCCAAGTGACTCTCCTCTTCACTTTCCCTTCATTAAAATCAATCAGGGGAGTTCTTATTGCCATTAATGTAATTTAGAGATTATATTTCCTCAATGATAAAATTCTTAGGACTTATCCTCTAATATTTGAAAATTTTTTGTTTCCCCATTTAAGGATTTAAATTATTATTCCAATATTTCATTGTGGAATCATATACCAATGATGGGTCTATTTCTCTTCCAATGAAATGGGTGACCTGAGAAGCTGTTTATTCTTGGACACATTCGGTTTCAATTGGTTATGCCTCATCTATAAATTTTTATAGGTTTTCATCATAAATTTAATTAATTTAATAGGAATGTTGACGTTTCTTATATGGTATGATGCTTTTTAGTGGTCTCTGACATGTTGTGGGTTGATTGCATGAATTAAGATGTGTTTTCATCATGAAAAGATCAGCCATAGAGGTTTTTAGTATTATAACTATTTTAATTAAAAGGTTTTATTTATATTAAATTGTGGAGTTTAAATAAATAAATTATAATGTTTTTATAATTAATGATTTATAGTGGTTTTGTTATGATATAGGATCTTTGTATGTGTAACATGTACTCAGTTGGGCGTTATCAACTGTTATTTGATGAGTGTGAATAAATAATAAGTGATGTTGAAAGTCGTATATATTTTTCATAAGAAGAAAATATTTATTATTTTAATTGTTTTTTATGGTGGAAAAACTAGTAATAATTATAAGTTTAAAATATATAATATATGAATTTTATGTATGATTCATGAATTAATTAATTAAAATTATATAATAATTTAAACCATAACGATATTTCAAATTTAAGGAATTGAATTATTAACTATAAACTCTGTAATAAGTATTGCTTTACTGTGGGGTTCTTAAAGTTGGTATTAAAGGGAATTATTAGAAAACATTGGATATTAGAATATTTTAATTTTAGTTAAATAATTACATGGTTGGTGATAGGTTTAATGGAATGTACCCCCTTTGAAGGTTTTAATTGATTTGATTTAAGGTTATGTTTTATAGTGATAGATTATTTCAAAAGAATGTTATCTCATTTTCTACGATATAAGTAAAAATGTATGAGATAATCTTTGAGGTTAAAATATTATTTATGTTTGAAGTTATAAAGGTTATTTTTGGCTGTTTTAATGTTTGAGTATTGTCAAATATCTATGGTTATTTTCTTTTCTAGGACCATTATATTTTTAACATGTGATAATTCAATTCATTTTTTAATTAGGTTCTTTTCTATAGATTAAAGAATTTTTTTCACGATTAAATGAAAAAAATCTCACAAAATAAAATTAACTGTTTCAGTAGGTTTAGTCATCACTATCATCGAAAAATCTTTTTTAATTTATTTCAATATTTTTAACATCCAAATCACCAAAAAGAAGTTATCTGATCTATCCAAAACCGTTTTAATTCTCCAAAATATTAATCAATTATGGTGTTTATTTTATTTTATTTATAAATATCAACACATACATCTCATATGGAAAGGGAATAACTACTTTGTACTTGAAATTTTCAAAACTAGAGAGAAATTATATATGATAGAAGATAAATGGGATATCAATAGTGCAAAAGAGGACCCTAGCATCTAGATTTATTGTATGATTTATTTTATTATGTTCCAAGTATGAAACATGATTGATTTGATATTGAGGAATCATAAGGACATATTTCATATCATATATATATATATGAATTATGTATTAAGGAATAAGATTACAAAGCCTGGTTAAGGGTTTCTAAATGAATCTAAATGAAGGATGTGTTTATCAATGATATTATGATATATTATAACTATTTTAAAAATCATGAAACACTTAGTGATTATTCAATAGTGTATTTTTTTCAAAATTTAGAAATATATGCTATATGGAATCAATACCTTGAAATTTTGTGTATCGGAAATAAAATAATTTTTATAGACAATCATTTAAGGAAATATGGTAGAGGGATAGATAAACTAGTGGCTTAATTTGTTCATTCTGTTGAAGAAATTATAGTCAATTAATATTATTTTATTTTGTTAAAAAAAGATTTATATAGAAAACAATAGAGGTTAAAATGTTTTTTGATTATAAATTATATTTTTTTGATGATGTTCATCATGTTTTTGGGAATTTAATAAGAATCATATTAATATTGTTTAATTACAAACTGTGTCCTATCTCATTCCGAACAACCGTGAGGCTTGAACCCACAACCAAAGGGTGGTACGGGTAGAACACCTACCACTGGACTATGAGATACCTAGGAAAATATGATTTTTTTAATTTTAAATAATGAGATAATTATAAGATTAATTTGATTTTAGGGAACATATGTTATCATAGAGAAAACCCTTAGATTGAACGTTATATGGTGATTAGGTGACTCACTTTTTTGAACCTTACATGATTAATCTAAATAGATAATTATGGGATTTTATGTAACAAATAAATGGATAAATTATATTTTGGAAACATATATTTTTTATGTGTATTTATAGTGATACATGTTATTTATGGAAGTGATCATCATATATTAGAGATTGTATTGTTAGGGTATATGAATTTTTGGGTATATAACATTATTAGAGACTAATGTAGATTAATGTTCAATGTTAAATTAATCTTGAATGAACATGTTATCATATCCCTATAATTTTTTTGGTTTTGAAATTGTTTATGAATATTTTAGATAATTTGGTGGTTAGTTATTTATAAAATGAACTAAGTTTAAATTTGGATGATATTGTTGAGGCTTTAGAGATTAGAGTTGTATTTCATCGTATTATGGTTTATTAATTTTGTTAATTATCATATCTTATACAGGAAATTTTGTTTTTAGTTACTGTGTAATGGAATGAGGAATATCTTGTTATCCTTTTGTGAATTATGAGATCCCTTAGAAGTTAAATTTAGTGCTTCATGGATGAAAACTTTTACTTGAATCCTCATTATTTTGTAAAAATGTGAGATTATGGTGGATGTTTATTAAAGGATAAAATTTTACATTAAAAGAAACTATATTTCCTTATGTTATTAGTTTAGATGGAAGTTTAATTCCTTAACTCTTGGAAAATGATATTTAAATAAAAATTTTATTCAATTACATTCACTTACAATGAATCAATAACCTCTTTAACTATCACCGATTTATGGTTTTAGGGTCATTACTATTATTTACATCAATCACATCCTTATGATTATAGTTTTCAATCACTCTATAACATTATTTAGACATTATAATATTTAATTTTCTATATGACCATGTCCCACTAATTTTATCCTATTTTTAAATCTACTTTTGAGTTATTCTAGATAACATATGTACTTAACATTCCAAATTTTCAAGAGTTGTTTTATTAACCCTTTTAATGATATGGGATTTAACAGAAGATATTTTTAGATGTAAAACACTTTATTACTAAGATCAAGTTAAAATTGTACGGAAAAAATATATCAAATTTGGGTAGAATGTGACGCCCTAGTTTTTTTGTAAAAAAGGTATATGTTCGATAATGTGTGCAACATGCAACATCGAGCATAAACAAACAATAAAATAATATTATTTTAATATAATCTTTTTAATGTAACAATTAAATTGGGGGGTATGAATAATAATAATCACATTAGAAAGTATTTATTTAAATATTAAGGGACTAATGAAAAAAATTATTGACTAATTATTAGGAAATATGTAATCAATTTTTAGTAAAGTCATCTTATGTTTCGAAAATACATTTTCTTAAAAATAGTTTTATTTTTATCAAAAATATTATAATTAATTTTTGAAACATGTATAATATATTTTTCTTAAAAATAATTTTATTAATCATCATATAAAAATTATCTTATGGTAAAATTTTGATCATTTTCTAAATGGTTGATTTTTTATTAAATAATGAAAAATATCGAATTTTATTTATAACTATATTTTAATTTAAATTTTTTATAATATCAAATTCTATTTTAGACTATTATTATAATTTAATTAGTTTCTTTTTACTTAAAAAAAATAAAATTATTTTATTTTTATTGCAGTGTATAATTGGATATAGTGTAATAAAATTTATACACAAAATGCACTTTTTTGGAAAACTGCTTTTTATTATATTCTTGGTTTTAATTTTAAATTAAATTATATAAATTATTGGAATAGAATTTTGTAAAAAGTATTTAATATTTATAATAACAATAATTTATACTATTTAATATATTAAACGCTATTTTTTTCATAATAAATAATAAAAATAATAAAAATGCATGACCATAGAAAAATGGAAAATCAGGTTAACTTGGGCTAAAACTAAGTGATAATTATGCCATTTCTCATCTAAAATATTATTATAAATAGGTTTTTTATTGTTATCACCTTATGATAAATATTTATATTTTTATAGGACACTTTTACTTGAAATTTTCCAATATAATAATTAATGTAATGAAAAATACAAAATGTCACCTTCATTATTTTAAATTTCAATTACATATTTATATAATGGAAATAAATTTTTTTGAATGAATGTTGATTTATATTTTGATATTAATGGAATAATTTTCACAATTACAATTTATTTATAATTTTTAGTAATTATATAATTACATTAAAATCTTGCGTAACACCGACAAAGGATTTATTTAATTAAAATGAATATAAAAAAAATCATTTTAAAAGTATAAAAAAGAAATATAATTCAGATGAATTATTTTGTTATATGAATTTTTGAGAGGAATATAAAATCATATAATTTTATTAAATGAATATATTCAAATTAAATATTTTTTAGATGTTTTTAAATTCAAATTAAATTAACAGTGTCAAAATTGATATTAATGCTATTTTATAGCAAATAATTTTTTTAAATGTCTTAAATTTTTAAAAAATATTATCTATGTCCAATTAGTTGGTATATTATTTAAAATATCTATCACAACACATCTATTGTCCAATTTACCTCTTATAGTTAATATTTTACCCCTAAATAGTAAAAACATTGTGATCACAGTAATTGTCCAAAAATGGTTAACACGGGTTAAGACAAAAACGATAAGGTTGAAAGTATCATCCAAAAATATCTATATTTTAATGTATGATAATATTTCAACGCATACATATATTATCTTATAGTTATATGATTTTGGATCAATTGAAAAATGAAAATTAATTTATATTAATTAATTTCATTAATAGATTCCAAAAGTCTCTTACGCTCTTTTATAAAAGGGCACCTGTATACAAATTTCAACACAAATTAAATACACTTTTATTAATAAAATACATACCAAAATACTATATTAAAATTCATATAAACAATTTATGGGACTCTTTTTAATCATAAAACCAACCTATGAAATCTTTTTGTGTAATCCTTATATGTTTCTTCAAAGAAGAGGTATAGTTATTAACCATGTGTTTTCATTATATTTCATTTTATACCTCCTTAAAATATTATTCAAACAAAAAAAATAATTGAAAAATATCTCAAATATACATTGATGTTATTATGTCGATGGAATATCATATATCCATCTCTTCCCCCACAAATGAAAAACAAAACAATTATCTGTGTGTACAGTGGACGATCGCCTTACAAAAAATTGAAATTCATTTTCCATCACCACATATCATTTATTGTTATCTTGGAGAAATTAATGTATACATATGATATTAATGAAATATTTATTGTTACTAAAATATAATATATAATTTACTTTCTTACCATTCTATTCATTTAAAAATGATAATGTCGTTCATGCGTACGTGTGGACTATCACTTCTATGAAGGTATCTAATTAGTATATCATAACCGAATCAAACGGAACATATATATATATGGAGTTAATATTATATTTATTTTATAATTATCATTCTTTAATGATGAAATAATTCTTACCTTATTTTTACAATGATTGTCAAAAAATGGAAATATTAGTCATGCGTATTTACGACCTCCCATGTCCATTATTGTAAAAAAGTTAATTTTTCATAGACATCATTAATTATTGGTTTTAAAAATTATAATTTATGTATACAAACTATAATTAATTCTTGATTATTATTTTGGATATGATAAATTAATGACTTTTTTGACAATTTTCAACCTTCCAAAGTCATTTTTTACATATGAGTCAAATATCATCAATAATATGCTGTGAAATTAATTAATTAAGTAATTATAAATTAAAAGTTAATAAGTGAAATAAAATTAATAATAAACATTATACATGGTCTAAAAAAATTTAAAATTTAATATAATTTTATTATTTAAAATGTTAAATAATGTTCAAGATGAATCTGACATAAGGTAATATACTTTATTTTAAAAAACATATTTTAGAGGTTCTTTTCCAACTTTTTTCATCCATATCTGTAATTTTTAATTATATTTTCTTAATATATTTATTGAGTCATAAAATAAGCGTATGGAATATTTTTTTCACAATTTATTTTATTATAATGTTTTTTAAAAAATCATTTACCTATTTTGTAAAGAACATTATGAATTTATTTACAGAAGGAAAAATGAATGTTCTACTTTAACATATAAAAAAAAATATTATTTCCTACCACCTTAAGTATTATTTTATGATTGGTATCCTCTACATGATATCATGTTTTTGTCAAAAAAACTCCTCTCCTTTTTTTCTTAGTATGTTATTTTTAAAAAATTTGGTTTCCAAATGAAAGTTTACTTCAATACCCGAACATGTTTTGCATATGGGTTCAAAAGATTTTTTTAGAGGATTTATAATGAAAATGTTCTAGGGAAAAAAATTATTCCTTCCATTGTATATTACCATTATACATTATAAATGGGTGATCCCAATAAATATTATATAGTGGTTTGATCTCAAATATATATTTTGATGATGTGTGAGCCGAATATAGCTTATACGAAGGGTAATCCCACTATAACTCTCTAAAGAATTGAGTAATATTTTTTTCATCATTAGAATGAAATATGGAGTTAGAAAATGATGTTTATACTATGGATTTGACCTGATTAAAATTATTTCTGACACTCATTATGAGTATAATTCTATAATTTTCCAAAAAGTGGTTTTATACATAAATTGTATTTACTATATATATATATGAGACAACATTGGTGGTTCCCTACTGAGTTTTTTATGCACTCCCTTATCGGGAAGCCATTGCACAAGGGTAACTGCAAAGAAGTTCTTTTGGTTGTAGTCACATGTATGGTTGATTCCTAAGGTTGATTGAGTATGATAAATCAAATGCATTGATGGGGAATGTAATGTGGTCGGATTGGAGATTTTAGTATAAAATTTTACTTTTACTTATGTACCATTTATTTACAATTTTATATGAGGTTGTCCCAATGGGTAATTAGTGTTGTGTGTATGACACGGATGTTCCAGATTTTACCGCACTCTATTTTATTACATCATTGATATATCCATCTCTTCCACAGTTTGGTTATTTACTTCATTGTATGATCATTTAGGTATTTCCAAATATTATCTTACTCTGATACGAGGTCATATTCTCCCTATTGATACACCCTAGGTCCTTTCTTCTAGGTGTCAACCTCTTCCATATTGGGAGGAATTCATGAGACCTAGTCTCTAACCAGTCCGATTACTATTTATAATACGAGATATGTCATAATGGGAAAACATTTATTAGAGGATATAATTTCTTATTGTATTAGTATTTGTTATATGTTATATAAGAGTATTAGAAATGTGCCCGAACCTATAGTGGATATCAGTCTAGTTCATTGGGAACACTTGTTCTGGTAGGAAGTCCTTATTTCTCGGGACATGCGATTATTTTTCTTGATCTATGGTTCTATAGTTGTATATAGTTTTTTAATTTAGCAATGCACATGTGGTGTGTAGTTTATGACATTCTGTGTATTTATGGATCTTGTTCTATTTGAAAGATTCCATTGGTGTATTTATGGATTGTATCCAAATGGAAAGAGGCATGTGATTGATTTTGACTCTAGGCAGGTAAATGAAAGTGGCGTTTAATGCATCATATTTTCCCATTGGGTCAACATGTTGTATGAGTTATAGTGTCTGATTCTACTGATGACTATGGTCAACCATTTAATGTGTAAAAGAAAACTTAAATGGAGTTTTAAAATATAGGTTATTTGTGTACTTCTACTTAGTTATAATGACACACACACGCACAAATATTTTATTCTTATGGAAGGTCATGTGGATCTATGGAGAGATCTTTGATAGTGAGTCTGAGGAATTAGTCCTCATATATAGGAAATGCAGTAAACCTAGTAGGTCCATAGGGCATGTTATGCCTAAGAATTAGACCACTCATGGGACATTTTTTCATAGGTTTAGTTATTTATGGTTTGAGTAACAACATATAAAACGTTTTCCCACATAACCTAGAATGAAATTCTACTTAAATGAACCGTGTGAGTGTTCTATGACACATTTAATATGAGAAAATGTTTTGTGTATAATATTTAGAGTCATATGTAAATATTAAAAACTAATTACTATCTAGTAGTCCCATTTTTTATAATTTTTAAGAACTAAATATTCATAAAAACATACATGAGTTTCCCATAAATATTATTATGATGTTTTATGTAACTAGCATTCATTTATGATTATCTAGTAAAATCCAATAAGATGATGTCTACAGGTACATTGAATATTGTATTAAACTGGAACATCAAAGGGCTATTACTGTATATGGATTCTAGTGGGGGATCAATTCTTAATATTCCTTATATTTGATATCATGAAACTTTATAGAGTAGTATGTTAGAAGGACACATAGAGTGGATCAGGCCATCGCAGGCCAATTAATTTAAAGTGATTACTTCAATGTCTATAAAGAGAATCCTTCTCAATGCTATGAAAATTTATGGGTTTTAATTAAATGGGAAAAGTGTAAACTTAATGATTGTTTTCTTTCATAACATTTAATTATGAACTGTTTAATAGAACCCATGGTTGAAATATTTTACCATTGTACATTGATGTTATCATCACCACCCATGGAGAGGTTTTATTATTTTGGCCTATATGGTCTGACCTAGTAACACCAATTTGAGACATGATTAGTATGGATAGGTGAGAGACCTAGAGGCCTTTAGTGTTGACTTATACCTATATGACTTAGTGTTTAGTATAATTGTGGGAGACCTGTGAATACGTTGGCATAAGACTTTATGGATTTTCTTTTTGATAGTGATCTTGGATTTGTGGTTGTGTTCAGAACAATCCATGATTGAGGTTTAGTTTTTCTGTTATAGGTAGTCATATTTCATTGTCTTTTAGGAATGAACATTGGGTGATTAGGTATTGCGGATGAATTTTAGGGACAAGGCTATTAGGGTTCCAGACTATATTGACCAGTGGTTGTGTGGTTGATTCATTAATTCCGGAAAAGACGCCATATGGTAGGCTGGAATTCAGTAAATCATGTCACATGTTAGGTGCCCAATTCTGAAGATGAGTTCCAAGTGTGATTACGACATTATTATATTTACATGATATGTTGCATTGTTATCTTAACCTTTTTGATGGATGACTCGCGAGATCATGAGTAGGTACTTGAAGCAGGTTGTACAATGTAGTACAGACATGGCGTAGGGAATGTTTAGTTCTTTCTAGTTGTGCATGTTAATTTCTAAAATGTAACATGGGTGGGTGGCCATCAGCAAGATGAAGACTGATGGTTTAGAGACATGCTATGGGAATGGTTTTTCCAAAGATGTTTTGAAATAAAGAATTTTCACTCCATGGTGGAGTAGATATCAAGAATGGATTTACTGCAATAGAAATACTGATCTAGCTATTTCCTGTTAATATTTTGATAGGATGGTGAGAATGTTTAATGGAGAATGATACATTCCTATCAATGGATCCTTAGGGTAATTTTTTGTTTATAAAAAATCATGAAAAATATCTTGACATTATCTCGAATATGTTGAGATAGAAACTACTATATATCGAGATAAATAAAAAAAATTTCTATTTTGATGCATCGAATCCTTGGGAATTTAACTCAAGGAGAAATATAAAATTATCCAAATTAGGGGGAGTAATCCATTTTCAATTGTAGCTTGTTGGACCTCATTATGAGATGAAACTCGACAAACACTATGGTAACTATTCTTGGGAAGAGGTAATGAGTGTTGGGTGATGTTCACTTTAGCAATAAGGATTGAGTGATTTTCATCACATCTAGTCATTATGTAAAATATTAGATGAGGCATGGAATGCAGTAATCAAGAACATTTTTCATGGGTGTAATGATTGGGATTCTCCAATAGTGGGGGGGGGGTTGTGAAATTTTGATACTGATCATTAGATGGAAATTTGGAATTCAAATCACATTCCTTCAAAAAATCGAATATAGACTGTGAGGCAAAGCATTGTGAATGACATTGTGGTGAAATTTTTTTATTTTAAATGTCAGCTGAGGCTTTTCAAGGAAAATATAATGTGAAATGATTGAGCTAGTTCGATCAATAATTTTACAATTTAGATAAAATCATTGATAAAGAGTATTTTATTTTTGTCTGATCAGTCTTATCATGTTTAGAACTATATTATAAGAATTGTAATGATGATATAGGAATGATTCCATAGGTTATTATTATGGTGTAGTTCCATGAATAATAATTGGATATTGAATTTATGACCTATAGTGGAGAGTTTGAAAATGATGTGATTTAGAATCATGTTATATGATATTTAGTATATGATATCATGATGTATCAATAATGGTTATCAGTGTTGGGTCAATGTTTTTTCGGTTAAGAACCATATGATTAAAGTGGATATTTGATGCACATTTGGCATTAAAAATTTCAATGGGGGCATCTGATCGAGAATTCATGAACTTTATAGGCCAGGTTGTTCTATTTCATTTCACTTTGTATTTATCGGTATGATATGTTTTAAGGTGAGGAGGTTGTTACCACCCATGTTTTTTGAGTTGAAAAATTTAGAAGTAATATAGATTTTCAATTATTGGTCATGTAAAATGTTGAAAGGATTTTCAAAATGGATATTCAATGCTTGATATGCCTCTATATAAAATTTTAAGATGTGAAATGAGGCTTGGATTGTTTCTTGGAGGTTTTGGGAGAATCCCAATGGTTTAGGCCATGGAGGTTTATTTTTGAAAAAATGAAGCATAGGATGAACAATTTTTGTTATTCATTCCACCTAACCATTTCAAATGGTTTGTATGGGCACAAGGTTTGATTAAACCATACAAGTATCTCATAGAAACATCAAAAATGGT
This sequence comes from Viscum album, assembly GCA_963277665.1. NCBI lineage: Eukaryota > Viridiplantae > Streptophyta > Magnoliopsida > Santalales > Viscaceae > Viscum > Viscum album. The sequence goes on from OY728156.1 coordinate 1,664,126,416, forward strand.
GAATATATTTATAGAAATATACATTATTGGAATATAATTTTCAAACTACACACTATAACTGTGAATGTTGGAGGTTCCAAGAATAGTGGCGTTTCATGTTTGGATCACAATTTGTAAAACTATGTATGCAAACCATGTGGACTATTAAAAAGAGTTAAATTACCCTTTTCCACTACAAGATTAAGGATTGAAGACTCCATTTTTCTTCCTCCCACCTCATGCAACTCCAGTGGCTCTCCTCCTCTCGTTCCCTCCTTTAAAATCCATCAAGGATGTTCTTATTTCCATTAATGGAATTTAGAGATTATATTTCACTGATGAAAATATTCCTAGACCTTATCCTATCATATTTATTTTTTTTATTTCACCATTTAAGGATTTAAATTATTATTCAACATGTTCTTGGTAGAATCATATACCAATGATGGGACTTTATCTCTTCCTATAAAAAGGGGGACCTGAGAGGCCATTTATTCTTGGACACATTCTGTTTCAATTAGTTATACCTCCACAATTATTTTCCATAGGGTTTCCTCCTAAATTTTATTAATTGAATAGGAATGTTGACATTGTTTCATAGGGGTTATGCTTTTTGGTGGTCGCTGACATGTCATGGGTTGATGACATGCATTAAGATGTGGTTTTGTCATGACATAATCGGCCATGGAGATTTTGAGTATTATAACTATTTTAATGAAATGGTTTTATTTATATTAAAATGAAGTGTTTTAAAAAATTAATTATAATGTTTCTATAATTAATTATTTATAGTGGTTTTTTGTGATATAGGATCTTTGTATGACTCATAAGTGTGTGGATGGGAATTATCAGCTGTTATTAGTACTTGAAAAGTAAATACAAATCTCCATATTGTTATGATGTCTGTCATGAATTCCCTATGTTAACTATGAAAGCTCATAGTAGTGTGTGTATGCTTAGGATTTCCCCCGAGGGAGATGCCTCATGTTTAATCCTTTTCTATTAATTTTTTAATCATTTAAATGAGAAATTGTAATGAGTGGATTCCAAGGGCCACTAACAACCCATGTACCCTAGGTCATGAAAATACCAAAAAGGCATTGGCACTCATATTGGGTCAGATCTCATATCTTGATGGTTTCCTATGTGATAAGACCCCATATAGGTGGAGAAAAATAGATAACATTATTATAATGCCATATGATGCAGTGTCCTGGTGCATAAGATGTTTACCCAATACTTTTATTATAAATAAGAGGGTTACAAGAGGGATACCTCTTTAGATGTCGATCTAGTGGACCCTAGTCATTGCCCAAGTAATGATAAACCCTATGATACTGCATCATGCATTAAGGTAGAGATAGTAGCAGGTGTCACCATAAAACCTGAACCGAAATTGTAATCCTAAGTGGTTGCGGTAGTAGTGGTGGGTTCAAGTGTTTGGAAATCCCCCACACTTATATTTAAGCATTTAGTTGGTTAATACTTATGTATCTATCATTTCTAGAGGTTATTCATGGAACCTGGCCTATGAGGACTAATGGGACATGATGCTATGAACGGGATTCCTAGACTTACTTCTTGGGTTCCAGATTCTAAGCATACCTGATTAACTATTACTTTATCCGGATTCACAGAGGTACTTCAATGGATTTGGATTTTTAGAATTATATAATGATTGATACATATTGTATGTTCATTGTCCTTGGGATTCCTCCCTATATTGGGTTTTAAAAGGAGGTTTATGTGGATGTTTGGAATCCCTCTTTCAGATACTCTTAGGTATTGATGATGATATACTTGTGTGATGCCTAGGAATCTCCCTAGGATCAGGTGGAAGCACCATTATTATACTCCTATGAATTTTCTGAGAGTGGGATATTGAGCCATTTATTTAATGGATGATATTAATGTACTTGGATACAAATATCATTACTTATATATATCAACTAAGTGTCATCCCCCTTTTTGATTATCCAAGTCACAATGTTATGTTTTTAAACAGACCATGACCTAGGACTGAAAAATCAGACTATATTTATGTGTCATGAGTGGTATGGCATCCATCTCAGTGCCCTATTTATAGGATATCCAAATATTACATGGAATACATATTTATAGTTCTTGTAGGAGACTACAGGTGAACCTAGGGTTAATAAATTTACCCCCTATGGTGAAGTAGCTTTGTTAGGGAAATTTTCTGTTCTTGACAATGTAGGTATCTTTGATCATGATTAGGACCCAAGGATTAAAATAATTACACATGAATTGAGTGGTATGACGCCCATCCCAGAGACTTATTCATTGGATTTATAGAGATTTGGGATTATATACCCATGTATTTACTATAGTGTAGAAAGAATCACATAAATAGTGGGTGGTTTTCCTAATCGTGCAATTCAATCACGTAAGGTTGAGGTTTCATGGATAGTGGAGGCACACAATTGGCACACAGTTTGGCCAACAACATGGCCAAAACTTGTGACCCATTAAAAATGGGGATATTAACCTTCTTCTTCTATAGGATTGAATAGGGAATAAACTTTTTTTTATTTATCATTTTCCCTCACACAACCTAGGAATATATCTTCCTCTCCATCCCTTCTTTAAACCCCATTAGGGGGTGACGGCCTTTCATAAAATTTTGATCTATAATTTATGCTATGGTAAAATTCCTAGGTCTCCTCCTATCTACATTCTTAATTTTTGGTTTCAATACTATGGTATTTCGATTTATATTTTACCGAAGCATAGTATAATCAAATTCCAATGATGGTCCTTTTTCCACTTAGGAAAAGGCTGACACGATAGGTCATATATTCTTATCCATGTACCATTTTTATGAGGTACACCAAAAATATGATATTTATTATGGTTTATTCATAAAATAAACTAACTTAATAGGTGTGTTAAAATTGATTCTTAGGGATTATACCTATTTTATTGTTGGTGACGTGGCTTGGGTTGTTAGCAATCATTTGGTCATGGTTCGAGTATGAGGAGATCGAACAATGTGGTTTTGGGTATTATACCTATTTTAAATAAATTATATTATTTAAAAATAGTGATTAAGTTAATTTATAATGATAAAACTCATTTCATGAAAAAAATAGTTTTTCAGAAAAAGATTTTCTTTATTTTCAATTTGCCTTTAGTTTATGTTTAATTAAATTTTAATTAATGAATTAATTTTAAAAACGTTTAAACCATAAATTTTCTTAATTTGTATAATATTATGAATAAAATCCATTAAAAAGACTAAACAAAAACTATCACATTAAATAACAAAATTTTTATAGAGTATCAAATTTTGTTAAAACTCGATGTTGCGAGTAAGAAAAGCTATGGAATGAATTCAATTTATTTGATAACATGTTTTCTAAAATATTGGGGTGTTAAAAATAAAATTATTTATGTTTCATGAAAGGTTATTTATTATCATGTTATGGGTTTTAAAAAATTTAGTTGAGAGAGAAGAAATATTTTCATATGGAAATGATTTATTTTATACAGTTAAATAATATGATGATAAAGTTAAAAATTATATGTGTTTTCATATTTCTCACTGGAATAAAAAATTATGTATTTTTATGTCCTATACTAATCCTTTTGTGTCCTCCCACATTTTAAAAATTATTACAGTGTTTTTGGATGAGTATGAATAAAGAATAAGTGATGCTAAAAGTAATATATATTTTTCATTTGAAGAAAATCTTTATTATTTTAATTGGTTTGTCATTGTGGGAAAAATTAGTAATGATTAGAAGTTTAGAATCTATAATATATTGTTTTTATGTTAGATTCATGACTTAATTATATAAAATTATATTAAAATCTAAACCATAAAGATATTTCAAATGTAAGGAATTGAATTATTGACTATAAACTTAGTAATAATTATTGATTTAGAGTGGGGTTATTAATGTTGGTATTAAAGGAATCGTTTAGATTACTTTGGATATTAGAATATTTTAATTTGAGTTAAATAATTATCTGGTTGATGATATGTTTAAAGGAAGGTACCCCCTTTCAAAGTTTTAAATTATTAGATTTAAAGTGATGTTTTATAGTGAAGGATTATTTCTTAAAAAATTTATCTCATTTTCTAGGATATAAGAAAAAATGTATGAGATAAACATTTAGGTTAAAATATTATTTATGTTTGATGTTATGTGTAACACCCCAGGTAAATAAAGAATATGAAATATTTATATTTATCCATATTTGTGAATAAAATATTAATATTACTTTAAAGGGGATGTTATGCTCGATGGCGTACCCAATACGCAACAACGAGTTTCTCGGGAATCTTATGTTGCACTCTAATAATAAAATAATTTTATATTAAATGGTAGTTAACGCCTAGCCGTTGTAATGGAGGGAATGAACAGAACTAACTACAAAATGATTATATATGTTTGTCAAATATTTTTACTTTTTACAATAAATGTTAGAGGATTAAAAATGCGAATGAAACCTATTTTAAGCGTAAACATTCTAATATTCTTTAAAAGGTCGATTAACCGCCTTTTGATGGAGAACCTCTTTTAAATCCCCTTTTTGACAATTTTATGTGTTATATTTGACAAAATAAAATTCTTATTTAGAACCGGGACATCAAAATTTACTTTATGTAAATTTTTGGTATTTTTCCGAGAAAGTTCAAGTTTTTAATGAATAGTGAAAAATGTTGTATTTTAATTCAAAACCACTTTTTAATCTAATTTATTTATATGATTAGATTATATTTTAAATTGGTTTTAAAGTGAAATTTGAATATATTTTTACCATTTAGTCCAATAGTGGTCGATGGAATTAATTTCACTTTGAAATCGGACTTAAACTAGTGTTAATCTTTTGATACATTTTATTTCATAAAAACACGCTATTTGTTTTGACAGTGGAAATTAATTATTAAATTAATTAATGAAACTTATTTGTTTTGAATTTTTTAAAATAGACATCATTTTTGAATTCAGAATATCAAATATAGCTTAGGGTGAATTTTTGGTAATTTTCTGAAAAAACTTCAATTTTTGATGAATAGTGAAACCACTAGGTGGTACTTAAAAAACTAATTTTCCGTTTAAATGAAATTTTGCCACCTTTGTGTTTTTAATTTTAAAAATCTGACATACATGGTTGTCGTTAAGAAGTAAAATGTGGTTCAATTGGATTAAAATAATTTTTGATGAATAGTGACTTATTAAGTTTTTAATCGTGATTAGAGGTAATTAGTGTAGTTTAAGGTAAGAATAATGTTTTAATAAAATGAAATTACCTACACACATGTCCTACCCTCATTTTATGTGTCATGGACGACCAATAAAATCCAAGGGTCAACTTGGGGACCCCATGGATCCACTTTGGTATGAAAATGACATAAATACCTTTTTATTTAATGATAAAGTAAAAATGACACAATCATGAGATGTTTTACTAACAAAATTTTTACATGGGGTTATAAAAGTCAGATTTTTGACTTTAAATATTCATTAAAATGCTAAAATGATTTCCTACATCATAGTAATTTTTTATAATTTTTAGACATTAAATAAAATAAATTATTTATCACATCATGATGATGCAGCGATGACCTCATTATTTAACGATTTAAATAAAAAGGAAAGATAATGTAATATATAAGACCTAAACATGTCCAAACCCTATTGGATGAGTGGATTTAGAACACTTATCACCTTATCCACGAATTATATCAATATGGGACCTTTTAAATCCGCAACGAATTTTCAAATAAAGTAACATTTTCTTACTTTCCAAGAGTGCCCCTCCTCTCCTCTTATAAAAGGCCCCCACCTCTACCTTCTTACCCACACCTCTCAAGCCTTTGGCTCGTCCAAAATCTAACCATTTTGTCTCTCCACATCCCACTATAACTCCTTGAATCCTCACTTTGGGCAGAATCCTTTCCAAGGAAGCCTTTGAGCTCAAATCAAAGGAAGTTACCCGACTTAAAGGTAATGTCTTCACTTGTGTCCTTTTGTTTTATTTTGATTCTACAACCCCCTAAACTATTTTTATTCATTTATTTTGTAACAAATAAAGTATCTTCAATATACTAGAATGTTTTTATAAGAAGGATTCTAGCTACACTTACACACACCTACATCTAATGGTTAAATAACATACTGTTTCTGTGGATGGCGAATTTCTGCCTCCCGAAACGATGATTGTTCAACATTATTCTAACACCTTCAAAGGTGGCCATTAAGATGACACTATATTTATATATGATATATAATATTTCTATGTTTTACATTAGCTTATGTATTTTTCATTTATGGTATACCTTTATGGTTTCCATTATGGGTAAATGCGATATCTTAATTTAAGGAAGTGCGGACTACCGCCCCCTCAAAGTGATTTGATTCGTTAATACCATATGTGGTACATATAAAGGATATATTTAATGATATTATATATGATAACATACTGGAATTAAAATACTATTATGTATCATTATGTTTTAATTCCATTAAATCTAAAATAAAAATGGAAGTAGTGTTCATGCGTACGTACGGCTTACCGTCTCCATGAACGGTGCATTTCATTTCTTAACTATAAAAGTTATGTAATATTATAAATGCATGAATACACAGGATATATATGATATATATGATATCTATATCATGAATACAAATCTGTATATAATGAACCTTTGACCACACAAAAACATGTAATTATAAGAAGTCCACTTTCGACTTAAGAACCAAATATCGAAAAAACAAACATTATTAACTTAAATGATTAAATAATGTTAATGACATGGTAATAAGTGATATAAAAGGAATAATGAACATTAAAAAGGTTCTTAAGGAAGTAGTAATTAACTCATGTTTATTATTCAGGAGATTAAAGAACGATCGTGCCAAGTCAGACCCGAGGTAAGGGATCCTACTTCTCTCTTTCTTTTTAAGTACACTCTTTTATGTCATTCCTTTTAAAGATAATATTTCTTGTTATTGGGATGTTTTATTATATTTATATTACAGTAATTTTTTATGTTCATATGATGAGAGACCCTATTCTCTCTCATCAACCCATTTTGGAAGTTTTGAGTGGCGCCATTAGGCTGCCGAATTTTCATAAGAGATCTAACCTCTCTCTTTCTTTTAAAGTACTCTCCTTTATGTCACTTCTTTTAAGATCCTCTTTGTTATGTTGGGAGATGTTATTTTATATTATTCTTTATATAAAAATTTAGTTAATATTATTAGATACCCTATTTGATCTCATCAATCCATTTTTGTTTGTTTTATGTGGCACCGTTAGGATGCCGAGTTTTTGTAATGGATTTTTCATCTCACTTTTATTCCCGTGAGATTTATGCTACATTTGCCACTATTTCCTTTGAGTGGTGTATGTAATGACCATTATGATACACTTTGTGTAGTATAATTTCATTTATGGGTATTTACATATTCATTGTATGATCCTTATTCCATGGGTTGTACTTTTCGAAAGTTACCCAACTCGGTAAGGGGACCTTTCACACTCTTTTTTTAAAAGACTTCTTATGTTATGTCTTTTAATTCACATACTATTATGTTGGGATATGTTATTCTATATCCTTATTTATGTAAATTTTATGTCCAAGTGATGAGATCCCCTTTATATCTCTCATAAACCCTTTTCGTAAAATTTTATGTGACGCCGTTAGGCTGTCGAATTTTACGAAGGGAACTTCTTAACCCAATTTCGATTTCTTTGGGTTAAACATGAAGTTATTGAATATGTCATCCTTTGAATATGTTTGAATAACCTCTGATTTTTTTACCCTTAATATCCACTTATATTGGGTGTATTTATATTTTTCACACATAATTATGAGATTTATTTATCCTTAAATTAAGGATACCTTCTTTATAATGGATTTCATCTCATTTTACATTTCTTTTGAGACTTCATTTTTGTTATGCACCAATTCACTCTTATATGGTGTGTATACTTTCCTTTGACATATTATATCATGAATCCCTTTATTCTCATGATATTATAAAGTTTGGATTAAATGTCATTCCTCTATTATTTGTATTCAAGAGTCTCTCATTTTGTTAAAAACTATTTAACAAAAATATCATTTTAAATGTTTTTAAGATTTATTATTCTAAATCCTTATATTTAATGTCCAGGTTTTTGAAATGGTTTTCAGTATTAATTTATATGGACATTAGTGTTTTAAAATTATAATTCCATTAAATGCTTCAAAGTGGTATGGGACACTTTGATTCAAAAATCTCTTTTAAATGGTTTTTGAAAATGGATTGATTAATTCAATATCTGGGAATTACTTATTGTGATTGTAAATGAAATGTTGTTATTGAAATGTTTATATTCTCAATATTTTATGTGTAATGATTGTACTTGGACATTTTACGGGTGGTTACCTATTAAACCATATGACGAGTGGTGCAGTGAATACCAGGACGAGTGGTTACATTATAACCTCAAATGCATTGGGTATGGAAGTCGGCCGTATGGCTATTCAATTATGTATGAATGGAAGTTAGCCGAATGAAAATTCCATTAAGTGATATGTGTGGAGGTCGACCGTATTGTTATTCCACTTAAGTATGTTTATGTCCCAAGTTACCTTTTTATGTTATATGATCTTTATATGGGTTTTATGGTAATCTTTTGGTTACAGAAGGGTAACTAGTGAAATTTTATTCAGTTAAGGGTTTTTACTACTTCGAAAATGTGAAAATTATTACTTTGATAAAGTATAAATGGTTTACTTGTTGTTTTGAAAAACTAACAGTTTTCATTCTTTGTGTATCTCTTACTGAGATTTTTATGCTCATCCCATGTTTTTGAAATGTTTTTCGCAGGACAAAACATGGAATAGGGTCAATGATGGGATCATGGGAAAGTCATGCTACCTAAAACATGGAACTAGACTTGTTTCTTTTTAAGAGTTTTTATTTTATGGAAACTTAATAGAAGTTTGTACTTTGTAATCTTTAGAGATGTAATAGTTATGTCCTAATTCTCTAAAACTCTAAACCTGAAAAGATCCTCAATGTGAATTATTCATTTAATTCAATATTAAGTAAGGTTTAAGGCCGGGGCCTTATAGTTGGTATCAGAGGTTGTTTTAGACAACTTTAGGGATTAGGAGTTCTTGTGAGACACATGATTAGTCCCTATATCTATTATTTCAGTTAAATCATTGTTTTATAACTTTTTTTTAGGTCATGTAAAGTCAGTTACGAATGGAAGGAGAAGGACCTCAAACGACATTCCTATCTCTTCCTCATGACATGCTTGCAATAATTATTGCAAAGTCATCTTCGGATGATTGTGAAACTTTCTCTAGCATACAAATCACTTGAAAGCAGTTGTTTGAGATATCAAACACCTCCACTATACCTCGTTATCATCGTGGATCATGGGTTGTTTTTAGACAAATACTATTTTCACAATATTCTCATATTTTCAAGAAAGGTAAATATTATCAATGTATTTTCAAATATTTTACCTCATCACAAGTATTTGAAGAATATTATGATTTTAAAAAATGGTGCTGAGGAAGGAGACCCTTGCAAAACCTATTTATATTTGCTTTTAAAATATAGTATCACATCACATACTTATGGTATTTTAAAAGGACCAATAATAGAAAGTTTCAACTCAATTGCGGTCCAACTATTTTACAGAAATCATGTTTTATCAGATGTTTTGGAATTATATGTCATACATGATTATTTTCCAAAACTGTTTTTCTGTGAACTCCCATATGACCCATGTTGTACGAGGTGTATTTGGATGGAGGAAGAAAATGATATTGAAGGATCTATAAATCATTGTTGTAATGCATGGGACTTCTACCTACGTGAGCAAGATGACGATGAAACTGAGTGGATTCCATGATCAAGCTATGATGTTATTCATTTTGGGAATCGTTTTATTTTATCTTATGGTGGTGAAATAAGACTTCAAGAATTAATATGTTGAGATCATAATGAATTCGGATGAAAATTAAAGGTGTAAGGAAACGAATGAGGTTTAAATATGTTAGGGTTATTTTTGGAGTTTTATAAAAAAGGACAACACACAGACCGTTTGACAACCCGTCACGTCGGACAAAGGTGCGGGAATCGAACCCACAACCAAAGTGAGACTGGTATTTATCGCCTACCACTGGACTACGTGAAGTCCCTGGTTAGTTTGACTGATTATTTTTAGTTAGATGAATTTATGAATTAAGATTAAGTTGATTTTGGGTTATCTATGGATATTTATTAACCTATCATGGAGGATATGTGATTAGGTTAATTACTTTTCAATACGAGACATTAAGAGCAACTAATGTTGTTTGGAGATAAATGTTACGATTTAACATGGATGACTATGTGACTGAATCCTTCAAATATTTGGTCTTTCATCTTAGTTTGGTTTAATTTGAAGCTTTTTATGGACAAATTGATTATCGAATGGTCCTCGTTGAACTTTGGGCTTTGTTGGACATTTTTTGTGATTAAGAAGATATTTTATTTTTATAAAGAGTTCTCCTTTTCTGGATTATGTGATATTGTACTAACCTTTTTGGTTTTTTGTTTTCATTAAAGTCTAAAGACATGGGAAGTATATAGTTCTCTTTTGTGGATTAAGTGATTCTCTAGAAGTTTATTATAGTACTCTTAATGTGAACAAGTCTTCCTAAATACTCGTCTTTTAGAGAGAATATGGGTTTGTGTAATGAATATAATAGAAGTTGAAGGTCAACATGATAAGTGATTATGTTTCCTTATGAATAAATTCCTCAATAAAAAGTAACTTAAAACAAAATTTTTTGTCTATTAACTTTTCCTACTGGGGAATCGAATACCGTTTAACCCATCACAAGTTTGTGATTTTCTTGTGGTTAACTTTCTCCTAAACATGTTTTCTATCACTCTCCATCAGAACATGACCCTTTGTTTTTCCTCCATGTCTATATTTTCGTACTTGGAATCCTAATATGGGTTAACTCGGGTGACCTTTGTACTTATCTTTCTTTATTTTAACGTGATTGTTTTACCGACTCTTGTTCCGATGTGGGACTTTCAAGGATGTTTACAAGCCCAATTTTAAAATTGCGAGGACGCAATTCCCAAAAGGGGGGAAGGATGTAACACCCCGGGTAAATAAAGAATATGACATCTTTATATTTATCCATATTTGTGAATCAAATATTATTATTACTTTAATGGAGATTCTATTCTCGATGGCGTACCCAATACGCAACAACGAGTTTCTTGGGAATCTTATATTGCACTCTAATAATAAAATAACATTATTTTAAATGGTAGTTAATGCCTATCCATTGTAATGGTGGGAATGAACAGAACTAACTAATAAATGATTATATATGTTTGTCAAATATTTTTACTTTTTACAATAAATGTTAGAGGATTAAAAATGCGAATGAATCCAATTTTAAGCGTAAACATTCTAATATTCTTTAAAAGGTCGATTAACCACCTTTTGATGGAAAACCACTTTTAAATCCACATTTTGAAAATTTTATGTGTTATATTTTACAAAATAAAATTCTTCTTTAGAATCAGGACATCAAAATTTACTTTATGTAAATTTTCGGTATTTTTCCGAGAAAGTTCAATTTTTAATGAATAGTGAAAAATGTTGTATTTTAATTCAAAACCTCTTTTTAATATAATTTATTTATATGATTAGATTATCTTTTTAATTGGTTTTAAAGTGAAATTCAAATATATTTTTACCATTTAATCCAATAGTGGTCAATGTAATTAATTTCACTTTGAAATCGGACTTCAACTAGTGTCAATCTTTTCATACATTTTGTTTCATAAAAACACGCTATTTGTTTTGACAGTGGGAATTAATTATTAAATTAATTAATTCAACATATATGTTTTTAATTTTTTAAAATAGACATCATTTTTGAATTCATAATATCAAATATAGCTTAGGGTGAAGTTTTGGTAATTTTCTGAAAAACATCAATTTTTGATGAATAGTGAAACCACTAAGTAGTACTTATAAAAACCGATTTTCCATTTAAATGAAATTTTCCCACCTTTGTGTTTTGAATTAAAAAAATCCGACATACATGGTTGTAATTAAGAAGTAAAATGTGGTTCAATTGGATTAAAATCATTTTTTTGATGAATAGTAACTTATTAAGTTTTTAATTGCGATTAGAGATAATTAGTGTAGTTTAAGGTAAGAATAATGTTTTAATAAAATGAAATGACCTCGAAACATGTCCTACTCTCATTGGATGTGTCATGGCCGACCAATAAAATCCATGGGTTAACTTGGGGACCCCATGGAGCCACTTTGGTTGGATAATGACATAAATACCTTTTGATTTAATGATAAAGTAAAAAATGACACAAAATGAAATGTTTTACTAAAATTTTTTTTACATGGGGTTATACAAGTCAGATTTTTGACTTTAAATATTAATTGGAAATCTAAAAAGATTTCCTACATCATAGTATTTGTTTTATAATTTTTAGAAATTAAATAAATTAAATTATTTATGACATCATGATGATGCAGCGATGACCTCATTATTTAACGATTTAAATAAAATGGAAAGATAATGTAATATATAAGACCTTAACATGTCCAAAACCTATTGTATGGATGGATTTATAACTCTTATCACCTTATCCACGAATTATATCAATGTGGGATTTTTTAAATCCGAAACTCATTTTCAAATAAAGTAACATTTTCTTACTTTCCAAGAGTGCCCCTCCTCTCCTCTTATAAAAGGCCCCCACCTCTACCTCCTTACCAACACCTCTCAAGCCTTTGGCTCGGTCAACCACTACCCATTTTGCCTCTCCACATCCCTCTCTAACTCCTTGAATCCTCACATTGGTAAGAATCTTTTCCAAGGAAGCCTTTGGGCTCAAATCAAAGGAAGTTACCCGATTTAAAGATAATGTCTTCACTTGTGTCCTTTTGATTTATTTTTCTTCTACAACCCCCTAAACTCTTTTTATTCATTTATTTTGTAACAAATACAGTATATTCAATATAATAGGAATTTTATGTTAGAAGGATTCTATCTACACTTACACACACCTACATCTAATGGTCAAAGAACATACTGTTTCCGTGGATGACAAATTGCTGCCTCCTGAAACGATGATTGTTCAACATTCTTCTACCACCTTCAAAGGTGGCCATTATGAGGACACTATATTTATATATGATATCTAATATATTTATTTTTTACTGATGCTTCTGTATTTTTCATTTATGGAATACCTTTATGGTTTCCATTATGGGTAAACGTGATATCTTCATTTAAGGAAGTGCGGACTACCGCCCCCTCAAAGTGATTTGATTTGTTAATACCATATGTGGTATGTATAAAGGATATATTTAATGATATTATATATGATACCATAATGTAATTAAAATACTATTATGTATCATTATGTTTTAATTTCATTAAATATGAAATAGAAATGGAAGTAGCGTTCATGTGTACGTACGGCTTACCTTCTCCATGAACGGTGCATTTCATTTCTTAACTATAAATGTTATGTAATATTATAAATGGATGAATATACAGGATATATATGATATATATGATATCTAAATCATGAATAAAACTCTGGATATAATGAACCTTTGACCACACAAACAACATGTAACTTTAAGAAGTCCACTTTCCACTTAAGAACCAAATATCGACAAAACAAACATTATTAACATAAATGATTACATAATGTTTATGACATGGTAATAAGTGATATAAAAGGAATAATTAACTTGAAAAAGGTTCTTAAGGAAGTATAAATTAACTCAAGTTTATTATTCAGGATATTAAAGAATGATCATGTCAAGTCGGACTCGAGGTAAGGGATCCTACTCCTCTCTTTCTTTTTAAGTACACTCTTTTATGTCATTCCTTTTAAAGCTCATCTTTCTTGTTATTGGGATGTTCTTTTATATTACTATTACTGTAATATTTTATGTTCATATGATGAGAGACCCTATTCTCTTTCATCAATCCATTTTGTAAGTTTTGAGTGGCGCCGTTAGGCTGTCGAATTTTCATAAGAGATCTAACCTGTCTCTTTCTTTTAAAGTACTCTCCTTTATGTCACTTCTTTTAAGCTCCTATTTGTTATGTTGGGGGATGTTATTTTATATTCCTCTTTCTATAAACATTATGTTAATATTATGAGATACCCTATTTTATATCATCAATCCATTTTTGTATGTTTTATGTGGCGTCGTTAGGCTGCCGAGTTTTTGTAAGGGATTTTTCATCTCACTTTTATTCCCGTGAGATTTATTCTACATTTTCCACTATTTCCTTTAAGTGTTGTATGTACTGCCCATTATTATACACTTTGTGTAGTATAATTTCATTTATGGGTATTTACATCTTCATTGTATGACCCTTCTTCCATGGGGTGTACTTTTCGAAAGTTACCCAACTCGGTAAGGGGATGTTTCACCCTCTTTTTTTAAAGACTTCTTTTGTTATGTCTTTTAATTCTCATACTATTATGTTGGGATATGTTCTTATATAACCTTATTTATGTAAATTTTATGTCCAAGTGATGAGATCCCCTTTATCTCTCTCATCAACCATTTTTGTAAAATTTTATGTGACGCTATTAGGCTGTCGAAATTTACCAAGGGAACTTATTAACCCAATTTAGATTTCATTGGGTTCAACATGTAGTTATTGAATATGTCATCCTTTGAATATGTTTGAATAACCTTTGATTGTTTTACACATAATATCCACTTATATTGGGTGTATTTATATTTTTCACACATAATTATGAGATTGATTTATCCTTAACTTAAGGATACCTTCTTTATAATGGATTTCATCTCATTTTACATTTCTTTTGAGGCTTCATTGTTGTTATACACCAATTAACTCTTATATGGTGTGTATACTATCCTTTGACATATTATATCATGAATACCATTATTCTCATGATATTATAAAGTTCATAATAAATGTTATTTCTCTATTATTTGTATTCAAGAGTCTCTCATTTGGTTAAAAACTATTTAACAAAAATATCGTTTTAAATGTTTTAAAGATTTATTATTCTAAATCTTTATATTTAATTTCCGTGTTTTCAAAATGGTTTTCAGTATTTATTTATATGGATATTAATGTTTTAAAATTATAATTCCATTAAAAGCATCAATGTGGTATGGGACACTTTGATTCAAAAATATCTTTTAAATGGTTTTTGAAAATGGATTGATTAATTCAATATCTGGGAATTACTTATTGTGATTGAAAATGAAATTTTGTTATTGAAATGCTTATATTTTCAATATTTTATATGTAATAATGGTACTTGGACATTTTACGGGTGGTTAAGTGATAAACCATATGACGGGTGGTGTCGTGAATACTAGGACTGGTGGTTATATTATAACCTCCAATTCATTGGGTATGGAAGTCGGTCGTATAGCTATTCCATTAAGTATGAATGGAAGTTGGCCGAATGGCTATTCCATTAAGTGATATGTTTGGAAGTCGACTGTATGGTTATTCCACTTAAGTATGTTTATGTCCCAAGTTACCTTTATATGTTATGTGATCTTTATATGAGTTTTATGGTAATATTTTGGTTACAGAAGGGTAAGTAATGAACTTTTATTTAGTGAAGGGTTTTTACTACTTCGAAAATGTGAAAAGTATTACTTTGATAAAGTATACATGGTTTACTTGTTGTTTTGAAAAACTAATAGTTTTTATTCTTTGTGTATATCTTACTGAGCATTTTATGCTTATCCCAAGTTTTTGAAATGTTTTTCACAGGACTTAACGTGGAATAGGGTCAAGGATGGGATCAAGGGAAAGTCATGCTACCTAAAACATGGAACTAGACATGTTTCTTTTTAAGAGTTTTTATTTTATGGAAACTTAGTAGAAGTTTCTACTTTGTAATATTTTGAGATGTAATAGTGATGTCCTAATTATCTAAAACACTAAACCTGAAAAGATCCTCAATGTGAATTATTCATTTAATTCAATATTAAGTAAGGTTTAAGGCCGAGTCCTTATAGTTGGTATCAGAGGTCGGTTTAGACAACATTAGGGATTTAGAGTTCTTGTGAGACACATGATTAGTCCCTATATCTATTATTTCAATTAAATCCCTATTTTATAACTTTTTTTAAGGTCAAGTAAAGTCGGTTACGAATGGAAGGATAAGGATCTCAAACGACATTCCTATCTCTTCCTAATGACCTGCTTGTAATAATTATTGCAAAGTCATCTTCGGATGATTGTGAAACATTTTTTAGCATACAACTCACTTTCAAGTTGTTGTTTGAGATATAAAACACCTCCACTATACCTCGTTATCATCATGGATCATGGGTTGTTTTTAGACAAATACTATTTTCACAATATTCTCATATTTTAAAGAAAGGTAAATATTATCAAGGTATTTTCAAATATTTTACTTTATCACAAGAATTTGAAGCATATTATGATTTTAAAAATGGTGCTGAGGAAGGAGACCCTTGCACAACCTATTTATATTTTCTTTTAAAATATAGTCTCACATCACATACTTGTGGTATTTTAAAAGGACCAATAATAGAAAGTTTCCACTCAATTTCGGTCTGACTATTTTATATAAATCATGTTTTATCAGATGTTTTTGAATTATATGTCATACATGATTATTTTCCAAAACTGTTTTTCTGTGAACACCCATATGACCCATGTTGTACGAGGTGTATTTTAATGGAGGAAGAAAATGATTTTGAAGGATCTCTAAATCATTGTTGTAATGCATGGGACTTCTACCTATGTGACCAAGATGACGATGAAACAGAGTGGACACCATGATCAATGTATGATGTTATTCATTTTGGGAATCATTTTATTTTATCTTATGGTGGTGAAATAAGACTTCAAGAATTATGATGTTGAGATCCTAATGAATTCGGAAGAAAATTAAAGGTATAAGGAAACGATTATGGTTAAAACATGATAGGGTTATTTTTGGAGTTTTATAAAAAGGAAAACACGCAGACCATGTGACAACCCGTCAGGTTGGACAAACCTACGGGAATCGAACCCACAACCAAAGTGCGACTGGTATTTATCTCCTACCACTGGACTACGTGAAGTCCCTGGTTAGTTTTACTGATTCATTTTAGTTAGATGATTTTATGAATTAAGATTAAGTTGATTTTGGGTTATCTATGGATATTTATTAACCTATCATGGAGGATATGTGATTAGGTTAATTACATTTCAATACGAGACATTAAGAGCAACAGATGTTGTTCGGATATAAATGTTACGATTTAACTTGGAATACTATGTGACTAAATCCTTCAAATATTTGGGTTTCCATCTTAGTTTGGTTTACTTTGAAGAATTTTATGGACAAATTGTTTATCGAATGGTCCTCGTTGAACTTTGGGTTTTGTTGGACAATTTTTGAGATTAAGAAAAGATTTTATTTTAATAAAGAGTTCTCTTTTTTTGGATTATCTGATCTTGTACTAACCTTTTTGGTTTTGGTTTTGGTTAAAGTCTAAATACATGGGAAGTATATAGTTCTCTTTTGTGGATTATATGATTCTCTAGAAGTTGATTATAGTACTCTTAATGTGAACAAGTCTTCCTAAATATTCGTCTTTTGGAGAGAATATGGGTTTGTGTAAGGAATCTAATAAAAGTTGAAAGTCAACATGATAAGTGATTATGTTTAATTATGAATAAATTTCTCAATAAAAAGTAACTTAAAACAAAAATGTTGTCTATTAACTTTTCCTACTGGGGAATCGAATACTGTTTAACCCATCACAAGTTTGTGATTTTCTTATGGTTAACTTTCTCCTAAACATGTTCTCTATCACTCTCCATCAAAACATGACCCTTTGTTTTGCCTCCATGTCCATATTTTAGTACTTGGAATCCTTGTATTGGTTAAATCGGGTGACCTTTGTACTTATCTTTCTTTATTTTAAAGTGATTGTTTTACCGACTCTTGTTCCGATGTGGGACATTCAAGGATGTTTCCAAGCCCAATTTTAAAATTGAGAGGATGCAATTCCCAAGAGGGGGGAAGGATGTAACACCCCAGGTAAATAAAGAATATGACATCTTTATATTTATCCATATTTTGGAATCAAATATTAATATTACTTTAAAGGGGATGCTATGCTCGATGGCGTACCCAATACGCAACAACGAGTTTCTTGGGAATCTTACGTTGCACTCTAATAATAAAATAATATTATTTTAAATGGTAGTTAACGCCTAGCCGTTGTAATGGAAGGAATGAACATAACTAACTACAAAAATGAATATATATGTTTGTCAAATGTTTTTACTTTTTACAATAAATGTTAGAGGATTAAAAATGCGAATGAATCCAATTTTAAGCGTAAACATTCTAATATTCTTTAAAAGGTCGATTAACTGCCTTTTGATGGAGAACCTCTTTTAAATCCACTTTTTGAAAATTATATGTGTTATATTTGACAAAATAAAATTCTTCTTTAGAATCGGGACATCAAAATTTACTTTGTGTAAATTTTTGGTATTTTTCGGAGAATGTTCAATTTTTAATGAATAGTTAAAAATGTTGTATTTTAATTCAAAACCTCTTTTTAATATAATTTACTTATATGATTATATTATCTTGTTAATTGGTTTTAAAGTGAAATTAGAATATATTTTTACCATTTAATCCAATATTGGTTGATGGAATTAATTTCACATTGAAATCGGACTTAAACTAGTGTCAATCTTTTGATACATTTTGTTTCATAAAAACACGCTATTTGTTTTGACAGTGGAAATTAATTATTAAAATAATTAATGGAACTTATATGTTTTCAATTTTTTAAAATATATATCATTTTTGAATTTGGAATATCAAATATAGCTTAGGATGAATTTTTGGTAATTTTCTGAAAAACTTCAATTTTTGATGAATAGTGAAACCACTAAGTGGTACTTATAAAAACTGATTTTCTGTTTAAATGAAATTTTTCCACCTTTGTGTTTTGAATTTCAAAAATCTGACATACATGGTTGTCCTTAAGAAGTCAAATGTGGTTCGATTGGATTAAAATAATTTTTTTGTGAATAGTTACTTATTAAGTTTTTAATTGCGATTAGAGGTAATTAGTGTAGTTTAAGGTAAAAATAATGTTTTAATAAAATGAAATGACCTAGACACATGTCCTACCCTGATTTTATGTGTCATGGCCGACCAAGACAATCCATGGGTCAACATGGGGACCCCATGGAGCTACATTGGTTGGAAAATGACATAAATACCTTTTTATTTAATGATAAAGTAAAAATTACACAAACATGAGATGTTTTACTAAAGAAATTTTCACATGGGGTTATACAAGTTCTAATTTTGACATTAAATATTAATTGGAAATCTAAAATTATTTCCTACATCATATTAATTTTTTAATAATTTTTAGACCTTATATAAATTAAATTATTTATGACATCATAATGATGCAGCGATGACCTCATTATTTAACGATTTAAATAAAATGGAATGATAATGTAATATCTAAGACCTTAACATGTCCAAAAACTATTGTATGGGTGGATTTAGAACCCTTAACACCTTATCCACGAATTATATCAATGTGGGACCTTTTAAATCCGAAACGCATTTTCAAATAAAGTAACATTTTTTTACCTTCCAAGAGTGCCCCTCCTCTCCTCTTATAAAAGGCCCCCAACTCTACCTCCTTACCCACACCTCTCAAGCATTTGGCTCAACCAACATCTACCCATTGTGTCTCTCCACATCCATATATAACTATTTGAAGCCTCACTTTGGGCATAATCATATCCAAGGAATCCTTTGAGCTCAAATCAAAGGAAGTTACCCGATTTAAAGATAATGTCTTCACTTGTGTCCTTTTGTTTTATTTTGCTTCTCCAACCCCCTAAACACATTTTATTCATTTATTTTGTAACAAATACAGTATAATAAATATACTAGGATGTTTTTATAAGAATTATTTTAGCTACACTTACACACACCTACATCTAATGGTTAAAGAACATTTTGTTTCCGTGGATGGCGAATTTATGCCTCCCGAAACGAGGATTGTTCAGCATTCTTATAAAACCTTCAAAGGTGGACATTAAGATGACACTATATTTATATATGATATATAATATGTTTATGTTTTACTTAAGCTTATGTATTTTTCATTTATGTCATACCTTTATGGTTTCCATTATGGGTAAACGTGATATCTTCATTTAAGGAAGTGCGGACTACCACCCCTTCAAAGTGATTTGATTCGTTAATACCATATGTGGTACATATAAAGGATATATTTAATGATATTATATATGATACCATACTTTAATTAAAATAATATTATGTATCATTATGTTTTAATTCCATTAAATATGAAATAGAAATGGAAGTAGCGTTCATGCATACGTACGGTTTACCGTCTCCAGGAACGGTAAATTTCATTTCTTAACTCTAAATGTTATGTAAAATTATAAATGCATGAATATACAGGATATATATGATATATATGATATCCAAATCATGAATACAACTCCGGATATAATGAACCTTTGACCACACAAACAACATGTAATTGTAAGAAGTCCATTTTCGACTTAAGAACCAAATATCGACAAAACAAACATTATTAACTTAAATGATTACATAATGTTTATGACATGGTAATAAGTGATATAAAAGGAATAATGAACTTTAAAAAGGTTCTTAAGGAAGTAGAAATTAACTCAAGTTTATTATTCAGGAGATTAAAGAACGATTGAGCCAAGTCGGACCCGAGGTAAGGGATCCTACTCCTCTCTTTCTTTTTAAGTACACTCTTTTATGTCATTCCATTTAATGCTCATCTTTATTGTTATTGGGATGTTCTTTTATATTACTATTACTGTAATTTTTTATGTTCATATGATTAGATACCCTATTCTCTCTCATTAATCTATTTTAGATGTTTTGAGTGGCTTCGTTAGGTTGCCGAATTTTTGTAAGAGATCTAACCTCTCTCTTTCTTTTAAAGTACTCTCCTTTATGTCACTTCTTTTAAGCTCCTCTTTGTTATGTTGGGAGATGTTATTTAATATTCCTATTTCTATAAACATTTTTTTAATATTATGAGATACTCTATTTGATCTCATAAAACCATTTTTGTAAGTTTTATGTGGCGTCGTTAGGCTGCCGAGTTTTCGTAAGGGGTTTTTCATCTCACTTTTATTCCCGTGAGATTTATGCTACATTTGCCACTATTTCCTTTGAGTGGTGTATGTACTTCCCATTATTATACATTTTTTTAGTATAAATTCATTTATGGGTATTTACATCTTCATTGTATGACCCTTCTTCCATGGTGTGTACTTTTTGAAATTTACCCAACTCGGTAAGGGGACCTTTCACCCTCTTTTTTTAAAAGACATCTTTTGTTATGTCTTTTAATTCACATACTATTATGTTGGATATGTTCTTCTATGTCCTTATTTATGTAAATTTTATGTCCAAGTGATGAGATCCCCTTTATCTCTCTCATCAACCCTTTTTGTAAAATTTTATGTGACGACGTTAGGCTGTCGAATTTTACCAAGGAAACTTCTTAACCCAATTTCGATTTCTTTGGGTTCAACATGTAGTTATTGAATATGTCATCCTTTTAATATGTTTGAATAACCTTTGATTGTTTTACACTTAATATCCACTTATATTGGTTGTATTTATATTTTTCACACATAATTATGGGATTGATTTATCCTTAATTTAAGGATACCTTCTTTATAATGGGGTTCATCTCATTTTACATTTCTTTTGATACTTCATTGTTGTTATGCACCAATTCATTCTTATATGGTGTGTATACTGTCCTTTGACATATTATATCATTAATCCCTTTATTCTAATGATATTATAAAGTTAGAATTAAATGTTATACCTATATTATTTGTATTCAAGAGTCTCTCATTTTGTAAAAAACTATTTAACAAAAATATCATTTTAAATGCTTTAAAGATTTATTATTCTAAATCATTATATTTAATGTCCATTTTTTTGAAATTGTTTTCAGTATTTATTTATATGGACATTAAAGTTTTAAAATTATAATTCCATTAAAAGATTCAAAGTTGTATGGGACACTTTTATTCAAAGATCTCTTTTAAATGGTTTTTGAAAATGGATTGATTAATTAAATATCTGGGCATTACTTATTGTTATTGCAAATGAAATGTTGTTATTGAAATGTTTATATTTTCAATATTTAATGTTTAATGATGGTACTTGGACATTTTACAGGTGGTTACGTGATAAACCATATGACGGGTGGTGCCGTGAATACCAGGACGGGTAGTTACGTTATAACCTCCAATGCATTGGGTATGGAAGTCGGCCGTATGGATATTCCATTAAGTATGAATGGAAGTTGGCCAAATGGATATTCCATTAATTGATATGTGTGGAAGTCGACCGTATGGTTATTAAACTTAAGTATTTTTATTTCCCAAGTTACCTTTATGTGTTATGTTATCTTTATATGGGTTTTATGGTAATCTTTTGGTTACAGAAGGGTAAGTAATGAACTTTTATTCAGTGAAGGGTTTTTACTACTCCGAAAAGATGAAAAGTATTACTTTGATAAAGTATACATGGTTTACTTGTTGTTTTGAAAAACTAATAGTTTTTATTCTTTGTGTATCTCTTACTGAGATTTTTATGCTCATCACAAGTTTTTGATATGTTTTTCACAGGACTTAACATGGAATAGGGTCAAGGATGGAATCTAGGGAAAGTCATGCTACTTAAAACATGGAACTAGACATGTTTCTTTTTAAGAGTTTTTATTTTATGGAAACTTAGTAGAAGTTTCTACTTTGTAATATTTTGAGACGTAATAGTTATGTCCTAATTCTCTAAAACTCTAAACCTGAAAAGATCCCCAATGTGAATTATTCATTTAATTCAATATTAAGTAAGGTTTAAGTATGGGGCCTTATATTATTCATGTTATTTTTTTCTATTTTAATGTTAGAGTATTATAAAATATCTATTGGTATTTTCATTTATAGGACTCTTTTCTTTTTAACATGTGATAATTCATTTCATTTTTTAATTATGTTCTTTTCTATAGATTAATTTTTTTTCATGATTAAATGAAACATATCTCAGAATATAAAACAATTTGTTATAGTTAATCTACTCATCACTATAATGGGAAAATATATTCCTATTGATTTAATTTTTTTTAACAACAAAATTACCTACAAGAAATTATTTGATCTATCCAAAATCATTTCATTTCTTCAAATATTATATCAATTATGGTATTTGTTTTATTTGATTTATAAATATCAACACATACATCTCATATATAAAGGGAAACACTACTGTATACTTGAATTGTTTATTTCTATAGAGGCATTCTCCATGATAGAAAGATAAATGGGATATCAATAGTATAAAAGAGGACCCTAACATCTAGATTTATGGCATGAATTATTTTATTATGTTCCAAGTATGAAACATGATTGAAAAATCATAAGGACATATTTCATATCATTTATATATATATCATTTATGTATTAAATAATAAGATTAAATTTCATAGTTAAAGGTTTGATATTGAAGTTGAATGAAGGGTGTGTTTATCAATAATATTATGATATATTATTAATATTTTGTGAAACAAGAAACACTTTTTCATTATTATATAGTGTAATTTTTTCAAAATTTAGAAACAAATTCTATATGGAATCAATACCTTTGAAAAGTTGTGTATTAAAAATTAGATAATTTTTAGAGACAATCATTTAAGTACATATGGTATAGGGATAAATAAACCATTCGGTTAATTTGTTCTTGATCTTAAAAAAATTATAGTCAATTAATATTATTTGATTTTTTTTGAAAATAATGATTTGTTTACAAAACAATAGAGGTTAAAATGTGTTTTGATAATAAATTATATTTTTTATGATTTTTATCATGTTTTTGGGAATTTTATAAGAATTATATTAATATAGATTTATTATAAAAGTTATCCAATATCATCTGGAATGGTTGTGAGGCGTGAACTCACAACCAAAGGGCGGTATGGGTGGAACACCTACCATTGGGCAATGAGATCCCTTGGTCATTGCGATTTTTTTTTATTTTTAAATAATCTAATAAATTGAAGATTAAGTTTATTTTGGGAACATATTTTATCATAGAAAAAACCATTGGATTTAAGGAGATATAGTGATTAGGTGACTTAACTTTTTTAACCTTATATGATTAATCTAAATAGATAATTATGGGATTTAATTTATCAAATAAGTGGATAAATTATATTCTGGAGACATAAATTTTTTTATGTGGATTTATATTAAAAATGTTATTTATGGAACTGATCATCATATATTAGATATTTTACCATTAGTGCATATGAATATTTGGGTATATAAAGTTATTAGTGACTAATGTTGATTAGAGTTAAATGTTAAATTAATATTGAAAGAACATGTTATGAAATCCTTATAATTTTTTTGGTTTTGAAATTGGTTATGAATATTTTAAATAATTTAGTGGTTAGTTTTTTATCAAATGATCTACGTTGAAGTTTGGATGCTATTGTTGAGGCTTTAGAGATTAGAGTTTTATTTCATCATATTATGGTTTATTCATTTTTTGAATAGTCATATCTTATGTAAGAAATTTGGTTTTTAGTTATGATTTAATGGAATGAGGAATATCTTGTTATCCTATTGTGAATTATGAGTTCCGTTTGACGTTAATTTTAGTACTTCATGAATGAAAAACATTACTTGAATACTCATTATTGGACGAAAAGGTTAGATTGTGGTGAAAGTTTATTAAAGGATGAACTTATACTTTTAAGGTAACTATATTTCCTTACGTTATTAGTTTTGATTGAAAATTAATTCCTTAACTCTTAGAAAATAATATTTAAATAAACATTTTATCCAACTACATTCATTTACAATGAATCAATAACCTCTTTACCCATCACATATTTATGGTTTTATGGTCATTAACATTATTTTCATCAATCACATACTTATGATTAATGTTTTAAATCACTCTCCAACATCATTTGGGCATTATAATTTTTACATTTCTATATGTTCACATCCTACTATTTTTATTCTTTTTGTAAATATAGTTATTAGTTATTCCAGATATCATATGTACATACCATTACATATTTTCAAGAGATGTTTTATTAACCATTTTAATGATGTGGGATTTCAAAAAAGATATTTTAACATGTAAAACCCTTGATTACTATGATCAAGTTAAAATTTCAAGGGAAATTTTTTTCAAATTTGGGTTGAATATAACACCCTAGTAATTTTTTAAAAAAAGTATATGTTATATAATGTGTGACACACACAACATCGAGCCTAATAAAACCATAAAATAATATTATTTTAATATAATCATTGTAATATAACCATTAAATAGGAGGGTATAAATAATAATAATCACATTAGGAAATATTTTTTTAAATATTAAGGGACTAATCTATAAATATTGATTGACTAATTCTTAGGAAATAAGTACTAAAGTTTTAGTAAAGTCCTTTTATACTTTGATAAAACATTTTATTAAAAAAATATTTATTTTTATAAAAAATAATATTATTTTTTTCTGAAACTTGTATAATTTTTTTTAAAAAAATAATTATTTTTAAATAATCATATAAAAATTATCTTATGGTAAAATTTTTACCATTTTCTAAAAGGTTTGTTTTTTTAAAAGGTAATGCTTTGGTTAAAGACTAAAGCATAATTTATTGAAAAGCAAAGAACATTACAAGAGTCTGAAATAAGCAATTTTTTTAAAATCTCTGTCAAAAAGATCAAATAAATCAGTAGGCAGAGAGTCCATCTGAGTCATGTGCTGGTGAACTCTGTTGTTGTAAAGAGCATCATCAATGGTATTCAATTCAAGATAGGTATGAGTAGCTATATAATCAATCCCATGAAGAGAGTTAAGTTAGTTCATCCAATGAGTAGTATGCTTCCAGGCCAGATGAATGCTGCCATTCCATATGGCATGAATGATAGTGGTTGAATCACTTTCAATCCACAATTTTCTCTAAAGTATTTTAATTGAAAATTCAACATCATGGATGACCCCCAACACTTCCGCTTCCAGTGATGACAAGTGACCACATCCAACGTAGAAGCATCCCTGACACTAACCAGTAGAATCTTGGAAAATAGCCCCGCAGCTGGCAAGGCCTGGATTTCCTTTGGAAGAACCATCAATGTTGACATTGATCCATCCTGGCATTGGTGATTGCCAGAAAACATCGAAGGTGTGTTTGGGCTTTGGGTAAATGCCAGGAACTCGGAGGTGGTGAAGGATCTAAAAGTCCGCAACTGAGTTATTGCAGCAGTCTTTTTGAATTAGAGCAGCTTCATGGATCGCGATAAGAATCTGAGATTTTCCTGCAATAAGACTAAAAGAGTGATTATTATTAATAAGGTCATTTCTAACATTCCAAATCTCGTGTATGAGTTCCACCACTACCGCCAGAATGATGTTTTTTATTTGTAATGAAGATTCAAATCTAGTGCAGTTTTTAAGAAACACAAGAATATAATCAGTAAAAGACTATCTGAAATTGAATAAGTCAAAAATAAAATTCCATAAGGCAGAGGCTGTCGCACAAGACAGAAAAAGATGATCTGCATCCTCCCTGTTTTGGTTACACATGAGAAATTTAGAACAAAGTCGGATGCCAAAAACATGAAGACCAGTATCCGTAGGCAATTTATTATGAGCAGTACACCATATGGGAGTGACCCTAGAAATTTTAATCGAGGGTTTATTAAACTGGCTCACCAAAAGATAATTTGATTCAATATGGGAAAAATTCTTCTTATATGAGTTTTAGAGTCAACGATGCCATTTGGGGAAGGTTCCCAAACAAGGAAGTCACCATCAGAAGAAAAAGAATGATTATCAATGATCTACGTAATGTTATCAGGGAGATCATGACGATGAAATTGAAGAACATCTTTTATAGATTGATTAGTGTCCTTAGGAATTTGACATGGAGGTAACAAAGTTATCAAGGGGTTATCATACCATTTTCCACACCAAAAATTAATGGAAGAATCAACACCTACCATCCATCTAGATTTATCCATGATCTGATGATATGAGTCCCTGATAGATGTCCAGATGGAGGAGTTAATGTAAGTAATACTCCCTTTTAAAAGCTTAGAGATAAATCTGTGATACAAAAATTTAGTATCTTTAGAAGAGGGATTAATAATATTCCATGTGAGACGGACCTGGAGAGAATAATTGAACAACTTTAAATTTTTTATGCCAATTACACTTTTATCAAGAGGTCTACAACAACAGTTCCAAGGTATAGTGACAAGATTCCTTTCAAAAATACTTCTTGTCCAAATGTAGTTTTTAATATAAGTGCTAATTTTCCTGAAGATGTGATCATGCCATTTAAAAATCATAAGGGAGTAGAACATTTTAGAGACAATGGTTTATTTCACCAAACATATTCTCCTAGCCGTGGAGAGGGATTTACCTTTCCATTAGAAAGTTGGTTTATAATCTGGTCAACAATATTAGCAAAATAGGTTGCTTTGGGTCTCCCCCAAAATATTGGAATGCCCAAATAGGTGAATGGTAAGAGACCTTATTTAATTCCCAAATAAGTGGAAATGTAAAATTTCCTTCCAACATGAAAAATTATTTCCAAAAAAATGTACGATTTATTCCAAGAGATCGCTTGACCAGAGACTTACTCATAATGAGCAATAGCTTTCTTAAGTGCATGAATATTATTTTTATCCCCTTTGAGAAACAAGATAATGTCATCAGCATATAAAAGGTGAGTAGGGGAATTAATCTTTCTAGAATCTTGTATAGGTTTAAGCTTACTTTGATCAACCAGATTATTGAGATGTCTATTAAAGTAATCTTCCACAATTAAAAAAAGAATAGCAGAAAGAGGATCGCCCTGTCTGACACCTTTAGAACAATTAAAAAAACTTCTAGAAGTTTTATTAACAATAATAGAGATATAAGCTGTGTGAAATAATGTCCTAATTATTCCAATGAATGAATCTTGAAATCCAAATCATTTTAGGAATTTAAAGATGAAATTCCAGTCTATGGTGTCAAAAGCATTTTTGATATCCAGTTTGATGGCCACACACCCCCACTATTTTTTTATTTAAAATGTTAAATCATTCAGAGGAAAGACAAATATAATCTTGAATGGGTCTCCCTTTAATAAAGACAAACTGATTCCAAGAGACAATTCTATTGAAAATAAGAGAAAGTATATTTGCAATGATTTTGGTTATGATTTTAAAATTCGTGTTAATAAGATAAATAGGTCTGAATTGATGGATCTGAGATGCATTCTCAACCTTAGGTATTAAGGTTTATAATTGAGCATTGATTCCATGTGGGAGGGAACCACGAGTCAATAAGCTCTTAACAAAGTTACAAACATCCTTGTGGATTATATCACAATGATTTTGGAAAAATCCATTGTTGAAACCGTCCGAACCAGGAGCACTGTTTGGATTAAGTCCAAAAACAGTGTCTTTAATATCATGGTCAAGGGGAGTTCTTAGATGCAACTAATTGTCCCTTTCATCCACCATTAGAGGGATAATATCATGTTTAAGATCAGTGTTTATACCCGGACCATTAAAAATGTTATAATAGTACGAGGTCACATGATCTGTGATGGTCTCTTCAATGTCAATGATCACTCCATTATGAATTAATTTGGAAAGAGGAAGATTGGTCTTTCTAATTCTTTGAAGGCAATTGTAGAATTTGGAATTACGATTTTCATCAGTAAGCCATTTAGTACAGAACATTTGTTTATGAATATTATCCTTGAATGTGATCAAGGAATTAAGTTTGATGGAGGTATTAGCTTCCAATTGAGGAACCAAGTTGAAGTCAGAGTTGGTGTTTTGAGTTTGGAAAAGACTACGTTCATTCTCAAAAGAGGAGATATCCAAATCTATTTGAGAAATGGATGATTTACACCATCCTTTAAGAGAATGTTTGAGAATTTTCAATTTATGCATACAAGAAAAGGAGTATTGTTGATGTTTCATGGAGTTCCAGATGTTATAAATAAAAGCAACACAATCTGGCTTCGAAGACCAGGCATTATTAAATTTAAAGGGAAGAATAGGTTTTATATCATTTATAAGGATGATGACAAGGATAGGATGATTGTAAAAGTGGAGGCTAGAAAGAGTAACACATGAAATATTATTCCAATTATGAATAGCCTTCATAATAACGAAATCCCTATCAATATTACTAGCAACATTTTTATTATAGTGTTTTTTGTACCATGTAAATTTAGCACCTGAAAGAGTGATTTCAAAAATATTGCAATCTTCAATAGCAGATCTGAATTCCCTAAAGGATATGGAAAGATGAGAAGGTGAAATCTTTTCACAGGGGCAGAGGATGGCATTGATGTCTCCCCTGACCACCCAAGGAACTTGAATGCATTTATACAAATCAAGAAGGTCATTCCATAAAGATCTTCTATCTTGATATCTATTCATGGAATAAACCAAAGTACAAAAGGTATGTCGATCATTCCACAAAAAATCATAGGTAAATTGCTGATCAGAGATTCTAAAAATGTTGACATTTTTCAAAGAGCTATGGGAAAAAATCCACATAGAATCAGAGTGAGGGTCTATTTTGCAAGAGCCTAGAAAATTGTAATTGAGAGAACTAAATATCAAGAAGTTCCTTTTGAAAATGACTTTAGGTTCAGAAATAGAAAAGAGATGAGGTTTGTGAGTGTTTAAGAACCTCTTGAGAGTGATGGAGGTATCATTTTTATCCACACCTTGACAGTTCCAATAGAGAAAATTCATTTCGAATCGTGTTTTGGGTTAGAACCCGAATTATTTTATGATTTCCTAGATCCTTTATTCCCTTGAGATCTCATGACCATTGGGGAGGATGGAGGGTTTTGTTTGATCTCATGATTTTCAGAATCTTGCAAGACATCAGATTTCAGATTAGAAATAGGATTTAGGGAAGAAACTGAAGAGTCCATAATTGCAGATCTGTCCACTGAAAGTTTTGTCATAGTTTCATGAAGATGGAACTGATCCCTTAGAGGATGCTCCACATCTTGAGCAACAT
The DNA here is from genome assembly GCA_963277665.1 of Viscum album. NCBI lineage: Eukaryota > Viridiplantae > Streptophyta > Magnoliopsida > Santalales > Viscaceae > Viscum > Viscum album. The sequence goes on from OY728156.1 coordinate 1,664,156,601, forward strand.
GATTTGGATTAGATATGGCAGAAGGGAAGGAAAGACTATTCTTGGAGAGCTCTAATACAGCTACAGAAATAGTGGAATGCTCAGAGAGGGAAGTCCTAGACACTTCCTTGACAGATTCAGTTTTTTATGAGGGATTAGTATGGTTTTCAAACAAAACTACACTTGAACCCTCAGGATTCTGAGGATCAGAAGTGGTATTAATGATAGGAGCAGATTTTTCTTTGTCTATAAGGGAAATAGTAGAAGCATAGAGAGACATGTTGTGTTCACCATGTGTATAAGTTAATGTAATAGGGGTAGCAGTCTTATCAACAGCTATCGGAATGAACTTCTCAGCACGATGATTCAACTGTGTAGCATTCTGTATGTCAACCGAAGGGTTGAACACTTATTTTTTAGCAGAATCAGAATCAATTTGTGCAATAGATTCAGGAGTACATCAACTATTGTGAACAGAATTAGGTGGAATAGTTCCAGCAATAGACATTTGATGCTCTAATACAGGCATTTCAGAATTAGAGATTGCAGTTTTTGCAATAGAAATATCCTGAACATAATTACCTGGGTCTGATGATTTCCCTTTTTCACCTTGTGTCATGACAAAAACATCAAAATTAACTTCCTGAACTGATGGAGATGAGACCTCCAAGTCCATACAAACATTTTCATGTAAAACAGAAGTACCAGATGCAGAGGCAATAAAGGATGTATTAGAGATAGTGGGGGGATTATTGCCAAGGCTATTTCGAGTTCCTCCAACTACTGTGATCTCTATGCCCGAGACAGTATTTCTATTCTTATGAATGGCTTCGTCTTCATCAACTAAGTCACCCCAGGATTTACCTTCTAGAGAAGTAGGTACATTGAGCTTTTTAACCCAAATGTCTTTCTTTTTTTTGGAGGGCTCGGTTTTATCAGTGATATTCTTCTCTTTTTTACCATAATTTACCTCTTTCTAATCATTACTAATTGGAGGATCCATTTGTTTCCAAACCACCCTGCATGTGGAAAAATTATGTCCAATCAATTTGCACACATCACAAAAGGGAGGTTTCTTTTCATATTCAATGTTGAGGTCAAATATCTTGTTAGGTGTGTTGAAACCAATAGTATATGGTAAAGCGCTGGATAGGTTGAACTCAACCATTAATCTAGCATATACACCAATGTCACCATTTAATGTTCTATGGTCTATTTTGATAGGGGATCCTTTGCAAGAAGCAATATCATTCAATATTTTCGGATGCCAATAAAACCAATTGAGACCATGAATTCTAACCCAAACATGTGCCATAGAATTTTTCTGAGTAAAAGGGTTAAAATTAGCATCCCAATCTTATTATTAGAAGGTTTCTTATTATTATCACCTTATGATCAATATTTATATTTTTATAGGACACTTTTACATGAAATATTCCAATATAACAATTAACGAAAAGAAAAATACATAATGTCACCCCCATTATTTAAAATTTCAATTACGTGTTCATATAAAAGAAATATAAATCTTTAAATGAATATAGATTGTAATTTTGATAATAATGAAATTATTTTTCAAATGTTAATTTATTTATAATTTTTAGTAATTATATAATTTATTTAAAAGCTTACGTAACACCGACAAATTATTAAGTTAATTAAAAAAATAAAATAAATGATTTTAAATGAAAATCAATAAATATAATTCTGGTGAATTATTGTGTTATATGAATTGTTGAGAAGAATATAAAATTTTAGAATGTTATTAATTGAATATATTGAAATTATATTTTTTTAGGTTTTAAAATTTAAATTAAATTAATAGTGTCAAAATTGACATTAATGATATTTTAAAATTAATATTTTTTTAAAATGATTTAATTTTTTAAAAAAATGTTACAATTGTCCAATTGGTTGGGATATTATATGAAATATCTACTAAAGTCCGTCTACTATCCAATTTACGTCTAATAGTTACTATTTTCACCCCTAAAGAGTAAAAACATTATTATCACGGTAATTGTCCAAAAATGCTTAGCACAGGTTAAAACAAAAAAGATAAGGGTGAAAAGAGCTTCCAAAAGTATCTAAATTTTATTGCATGATAATATTTTGTCCCATAAATATATTATATTATAGTTATATTATTTTATATCAATTTTAAAATGAAAATAAATTTATATTAATTTATTACTTCAATAGACTCCAAAAGTTACATTCCCTCATTTATAAAAGGATTCCCTATACACATTTCAACACACTTTAAAAAAAATTGTTCATAAAATACCAACCAAAATACTATAATAAAATCCATATAAACAAATTATTGGACTTTTTTATGATAAAACCAACCTATGAAATCTTTTTGTGTAAACATTATGAGTTTTATCGATGAAGAGGTATAATTATTAACCATGAGTTTTCATTATATTTATTTTTATACCATCTTGAAATATTATTCAATCAAAATGAAATAATAAAAAAATATCTCAAATATAAATAGATTTTATTATGTCGATCGAATGTCATATATCCATCTCTTCTTCCATCAAATGAAAAAGAAAACAATTATTTGTGTCTACGGTGGACTACCGCCTTACGAACCATTGTAATTCATTTTCCCTCACCACATATAATATATATTTATCATGGTGTGTAAAGACCCGTAAAATTCAAGGGAAATTTTTTTCTTAATTTTCTTTGGAATTTTACAAGAACGCGGTTTCTGACGGCACCTGATTCCGAGGCCCGGTGTGCCCGGAATAAATTTCTGAAGTTTGGCTCGGGTACGTTCAGTGAACGAACGAGCAGAAATTTCTAAATTTTTAACCGGTGCCCGGAATCAAATTCTGAGAGTACCGATGAACTCGCAGCACCGATATTCTCTTAAGGAGACCTTTTCCGAGGTTGTTTTTATTGCGGGTTGAGAGTTAGTTTTTGGGAGTTTAGAATAAGTTAAATAAAAATTGTGGAAAACAAATTTTTATTTTAACTTGTTGGTTAACATCTCCCAAAGGGAGTTAGAGGTGGGACCCACATCCACTTAACCTCCCTTGGGAGGATTAAGTGTTGTGGGGCCCACACGAAGAATAACTCTTCATCTTCTCTTTTTTAAACTCCCAATAACCCCTCTTTAATTAACTTGACAAGTTGGGATATTAAATGGGTGGAGTTGTTTAATTTCAAACCTTTGAATTTGAAAATGGTTTGGTTGAGTAAATAAAATAAGACCTTAGCTTATTTTATTTGGGATATAATTCTCTAGACAATCTTGAGAGAATTTGGATCCTACTTCTTCTTCTTCTTCTTCAAGCTTTGACGAAGAACGCGAAGAACCTTCGAACATCGACGAAGAACGCCACGTTCTCGGGAATCGACTTCCGCGACGCCATACCCGCGACACCGACGACATCTTCTTCCACGTCATCTCTTCCGTGACGATTTCCCATGACGAAATCTTCATCAAAGAACTTCAAATCCTCGCTTCATGACATCGAAGTCCTTCTTCCGTGACGCCGACCACCACGACGCTCGTCTTCCGCGGGTTGTTGACGATCATCGTTCTTGAAACCGAGGTAGGTTTTTATTGTTGATTATTTATTTATTCTCGTTCTTGGTTCTAGCATGAAATACTTGAGGATAAATGTTTAAGTGTTATCATCTAATGAGAGGGGGGGCGGACCACACAAACACGGCCGAATCCCCCCTCCTTTGTTCTTGAATATTTTTATTTTTCTTATGGATGAACGAGATGGCGTGGTGCCATCGCACCACGCGGGAATCACACGGCGAATATTGCGCGGCGCCGTCACGCTGCGCCATGGAAAAATTATCATGAACGTGACGCTGTCGCGCCGCGTCAAAGGAAACCAAAGGCGCCGCGGCCGGAGCGGGGCCGCGGCGCAGGGGCGCGGTGCCGTCGCACCGCGCCGGACGACGAAGGCCGCGGCGGAAGGAGAAGACCGGCGGCTAGCCAGGCCGCTGGTGTCGGAAACCGGAAAGGGGACCGGCCGGCCTGGTCGGGCCGGCCGGAAGGGAGAATAATAGGGGGAATTAAATCCCCCGGCTGGCCAAAACCGGCCCCCTATAATGGGGGGGCCGCGGTTACACCAAGGGGGGGGGGGGCAGCGCCCCCCCGTTTTTCTCAATGGAAGGCCCCCACGTGAGGGGGGCCCGGTTTCTCCAAGGCGCGGCATCCAGCCGCGCCGCCAGCTGAAGGAAAGTGGGGGCTTTGCCCCCCGCGCCTGACACCCGAGCGGCGCCCAGGCCGCGCCGCCACGCCGGACCGCGCCTCCGCGCTGGACCGCGCCGTCGTGCCAGGTCGGCCCGGACCCGGACCCCCCGTTTTCGAATCGACTTCGGTCTTTTTCCCATAACATGAGCTACGGACCTACGATTGATGAACTGTCAGTGGAGATGCGATCCTTGGATCGAGACGGTCGATTCAGTATATCGCACTCAAAGTTTTGTAATACTTTGAGTTTGGCCGGGTTGGTTCGTACACGAAACCAACCGGGCCCTCGGAGCGGAAACACTCATATCTTGAGCTACGGACGTCTGATTGACGTGCCGTCAGCTTTGTTGAGTTCCAATTAGTGAGATGGATCTTTTGGCATACTTCGCCCGAGGTTTGGACGTAGGTGGAGTACAGTCGGGTCGGTTTTGCCTTAAAAACCAACCGGGCCCCTATGACGAAAACGCCAATAACTCTCAGACCGAGCGTTCGATCGACGCGCCGTCTGTTGCGTTGAGTTCCTGTTGGAGATAAAGAACTATTGGATACATCAACTCAGGGCTATGAGATAGTTGATTTATCAGCCTCTCGGCTCATGGAGTGGACCCTCCCGAATGAGCTTTCTGTGTGGGGGAACCCTAGAGCTGGCTGCGACTGTGACTGCTACTGCTACTGCTAGTGCTACTGTGACTGCGATGACGACAATACAGAGATCCTTGGTGGATTCGATGATGACTACAGCACTCAGCGATCCTACGCGGATCAGTGCTACAGGTCTTGTGTGGGCCCGATCATGTGTGGGTCCGATCCTGTGTGGGTCTACGCTCAGCGGTCCTGTGTGAACCAGCACCTACAGGTCCCTTGTGGGCCTGATCCTGTGTGGGTCATTGCGGGGGTTAGTTACCTATCGATCCTTCGTGGGTCCGATGACTTAGATGGATTAGAGATCATCTTTATCGTCTTTCGAAGAAGTATACCTGTGTGAGCTGAATCCTGTTGCTTTCCTGTGTGGATTGTGTTGTGCTATCCTGTGTGGATTTCGTTTTGCTTTCCTATGTGGAATACGTATACTTTCCTGAGTGGACTGAGTTGTACTTGGGCTCGGAGGTTGGAGCGTATTGGAATTGATGACTTAGGTATATGTATGGGCATATACCTAAGCAGTGTAGGTTGTTACTTCGTGATTGTATATTCCTTTGTGGTTTATCCTTTTTGGATTTTGGGAGACCTTCAGGGGTCTCGGGGTCCCTACTGAGGAGCTTATACTCTCCCCTGCACGAGCTATGCCCGCACTACGTTGTGTTGGTTGCAGACGACGGACAGTGTTGATCATAGTTGAGGCTTGCTGAGCAAGACGGTACCAAGAGGTTGACCACTGGGAGAGACGTGCTCGGAGCGGACGGCGGGACCCGAGGAGCAGTGGAGCTATCTGTACCCACCCTTCAGGTGGGATTTCTAGTGGACATCTCGGTGTAGCAGCTTTTAATTTACAGTTGTTGTTTTCCCTTTCGAGTTGTACTTTACTTTCAGTTTGGGTTTGTATACTGGCCCATTTACTTTTCCGCACTTTCAGTTGTACTCTGTTCTTACTTAGTGTTTACTTTTCTGCTTGCTTAGTATGTGGTGCTTGTTTACTTTACAAAGGCAATGCCTTCCCTTTTTACCGGGATTTACACCTTGGTGCTAGTCGCCAGCCCCTGGCCTATGAAAGGCAGGCTTGGGGTAGTCACGGCACGGACCCCGGGGGTGGGTCGTGACAAATTGGTATCAAAGGAGTTTGGTTCTACCGCGATCTCTGATCTTTTCTATGTGAATAAATAATGATTACCGTATTGAGTGTGGTTATCAGTCCAGGGAGTCCAGTGTTGGTGTGGCGGCCGACGTATCCGTACACCAGGACCCTGACTACTGATTTCTGACTTAATGCACGAAAACATTGATTGCGTGTGTGTTTCAAAGTTTTCTTTGTGATTACTTTATATCAGCTCACCAGGTATACTGTTCTGACCGTGGCGCATCTGTTTCCTTTTCAGGATGACCCCACGACGGCAGCCAGCTAGGGTTCCGAGAGTCGAGCGTGACGACAACCCATCGAGTGACGAGGCCTCGGTGCAGGGCCCTTTGTCAGCAGTGGCACCGGCGGTAGCTCTACCTGCCGAGCCACCGATGCTTCCAGCACTAGCCGCTGAGGATGCACGACACCTTGGAGCTCTGCACGAGTTCCAGCGCCAGCGACCGCCTAGGTTTCATGGGGAGACGGACCCCCAGGCAGCAGAGGACTGGCTGGAGGCAGTGGTACGAGTTTTTAGGCTAGTGAGGACACCTGCATACCTCATGGTGATCCTCGATGCGAGCCTACTTCACGCAGCAGCAGGACGATAGTGGAGCTTGATGCTCCAGGTGCACGATGAGGCATCTCTACTTTGGGCGGACTTTGAGAGCCTCTTCTGCTCGGAGTTCGTCCCAGCCACCCTTCGTGCGGTGCGTTTCCAAGAGCTTCTTCAGCTGCGGTAGGGCAGCATGATGGTCGCTCAGTACTCGGCGAGATTTACTGATCTCTCGCGCTACTCAACCGACATGGTACGAGACCCATTCTTCCAGGCCCGGACCTTCGAGCAGGGTTTGGTACACGAGATCAGGGCATCGCAGATCTCCCTCAGCATACCGACTCATAAAGGAGTACTGGAGCAGGCCCTTTTGATCGAGAGCTTCCTTGCTGAGTCTACACCAGCACCGAGACCCACCGTCGGGCGGCACGTGGAAGAGTCGTCTACAGCAGGCAGTCGACGGATGACTCAGGGGTCCAGGCAGACCATACCTTCAGGCAGACGACCTCAGGACACTGGCTCAGTAGTACGGGGCACACAACGTGGAGCCAGTCTTTCGAGAGGCAGATAGTGCTACTCGTGCGGTGGGCAGGGCCACATGACTCGTGACTGCCCGACCCTTCGTGCCGAGGACAAGAAGACGGTTGAGGGACCACCGAGGTAGAGGCAGAGGGTCGACCGTGGCGGTCCGCAGGGAGGAGGTGGATGAGGCAGAGGAGCAGGCCGAGCAGCAGGTGGTGGGCGACGCTTTGAGGCTCTGCCACCACCACCACCACCAGGAGGTCCACCCTGACCACAGGGTGCTGGCGGGCAGAGACAGGCACAGCTTTAGGCAGCAGAGGCCTACGACCACGACGCACCATAGATGATTCGAGGTACTATCTATGTCTATTACACCCTTGCTGTAGTACTTATAGACACAGGAGCGAGTCACTCATTCATAGCCGCTGCCCTTGTTCGGAGCTAGGAGATTCCGACAGAGTCGTTGGCTCGATCCTTACTGCTAGAGACTACTACGGGAGCAGACTCGACGATTACGCACTGGTGCCGGCAGTGTGAGCTTACTCTAGGATGAAAGATCTTCGGCTTGGATCTTCTTGTTGCAGCGTCGAGGCCTTATGACGTCATCTTGGGCATGGATTGACTATCTATGGTCCATGCGCAGATTGACTGTTTTAGGCGCAAGGTGCGATGTGTACACACCGACAGGAGCAGGTTCACCTTCACCGATGAGAAGGGATCCTTTTCATCACAGGATGGACTTCCGCGGAGGAGAGGACAGCCCATCACTCATCAGTTGGATAGCCTCATCCTTGGAGCAGTTGACATGCAGAGTCCTAGTTTTCATGCAGTGGGGGATCAGTTTGCGGACGTTTTTCCTGAAGACGTTCCAGGGTTACCTCCTCGTAGAGAGGTAGACTTTTATATTGACCTATACCCCGGGACAGCCCCGATATCGACTCTAGCATATCTGATGGCTACCGCCGAGCTTCGAGAGCTACGGGTACAGTTGGAGGACTTGCAGGGAAAGGGGTTCATCTGACCCAGTGTTTCACCCAGGGCTTCCCCGATATTGTTCACCAAGAAGGTGGACGGGAGCTTGCGGCTTTGTGTTGACTATCGTCGCCTGAACCAGGTGACAGTGAGGAAAAAGTATCCGATATTGAGGATTGATGACCTCTTTGATCATCTCAAGGGAGCACGGTGGTTCTCGAAGATAGACCTCAGGTCAGGCTATCATCAGCTCAGAGTCAGAGACGAGGACGTGCATAAGACGACCTTCAGATGTCGGTATGGCCACTATGAGTTCTTGGTTATGCCTTTCGGCGTAACCGATGCTCTAGCAGTGTTCATGGACCTCATGAACAGGATCTTTCAGCCATACCTCGATCAATTTGTCGTGGCCTTCATTGATGACATTCTGATTTACTCTACGACTGAGGAGGAGCACGCCTATCACTTGCGAGTTATACTAGACACACTCCGAGAGCACCAGCATTATGTTAAGCTCTGGAAGTTCCAGTTCTGGATACGTGAGGTCCACTTCTTGGGACACATTATCTCTGAGGTGGGAGTTGCAGTGGATCCCGTGAAGATCGAGGTAGTGCTAGCTTGGGAGCCACCCAGGAGCGTGACAGAGGTTCGGAGTTTCTTGGGACTAGCTGGATACTATCGGAGATTCGTGCCAGACTTCTCTAGAGTTGAGGCACCACTCACAGCTTTGACGAAGAAGGGGAAACCCTTCGTGTGGTCAGACAGATGTCAGCAGAGCTTCCAGGAGTTGAGGCAGAGGTTGACCAGCGCACCTATCTTGAGGTTTCCTGAGGAGGGAGTTGGATATGTAGTTTACTACGATGCATCAGGGACCGGAATCGGGTGTGTCCTGATGCAGGAGAGGGCCGTGATTGCCTATGGATCACGTCAGTTGAGGTAGCATGAGTAGAAATACACTACCCATGACCTAGAGTTGACAACAGTAGTCTTCGCTCTGAAGACTTAGCGACACTACCTGATGGACGAGCGCTTTACAGTCTTTTCTGATCATCGGAGTCTCAGGTATAACTTCTCTCAGAAGGACCTGAACCTGAGACAGCGTCGATGGCTCGAGTTCCTCCAGGACTATGACTTTGAGATAGTCTATACTCCTGGTAAGGGGAACGTAGTAGCCGATGCCCTCAGCAAGAGGATGGGCATTCAGCTACTTGAGGAGGCGACGAAGCAGCTAGCCTCTTTGCAGATATCCTTCGTGGATAGAGATGGAGCAGTCTTCCTTCAGTCACTCACAGTCACCCCTCCACTATTGCAGCGGGTCAGAGAGGCACAGCGTGAGGACGCTGACTGCGAGACATGGCGTGCACATATATCCTTGGGACATGCACCTGATGGTTTCTCCCTTGGAGCAGAGCACGACATCCTTTTCAGAGGACGTACCATGGTACCAGTCGCCTTAAGAGAGGAGGTGCTGAGAGAGTTTCACACTTCTCCTTTGGTGGTACATCCTGGAGTGGCGAAGATGTGCCTGGATCTAAGACGACAGCACTGGTGGCCAGGCATGAAGAAGGCTGTAGTAGAGTTCGTTTCTCGATGCCTCACCTTCCAGCAGGTGAAGGAAGAGCATCAGGTACCAACAGACATGGTACAGCCCTTGGAGGTCCCGGAGTGGAAGTGGGACGGAATATCTATGGACTTCGTGACTGGACTTCCACGCACATCCAGAGGTCACGACTCCATCTGGGTGATTGTTGACCGAATCACCAAGTCGGCACACTTCTTACCCATCAGAGTACAGGGCTCAGTGGAGACCATGGGACATCTCTACGTTGAGGAGATTGTGCGGCTCCACGGTGTGCCATCATCTATCATCTCCGACCGAGATGCTCGCTTTACTTCCAAGCTTTGGAAGGGGTTACAGGAGGCATTCGGAACGCAGCTACGTCTGAGCACAGCCTTTCACCCTCAGACATATGGTCAGACGGAGAGGACCATTCAGACTCTCGAGGACATGCTCCACGCATGTGTCCTTGACTTTGGTCGTAGCTGGGAGGACCACCTACCCTTGGTGGAGTTTGCGTACAACAACAGATACCACTCCACCATCGGGATGGCACCGTACGAGGCGTTGTACGACCGACCTTGTAGATCTCCTTTGTGCTGGACAGACCCTGGGGAGTCAGCACTTTTGGGACCGGAGATGGTCCAGGCCATGATAGAGAAGGTCCAGGTCATCTAGGAGCGGATGATGACAGCTCAGAGCCGGCATAAGTCATACACTGACAGGAGGCGGAGGCCACTAGAGTTCGAGGATGGCGACCACGTCTTCTTGCGGGTCTCACCTCGACATGGTATACAGAGATTTGGCCGAGGCGGAAAGTTATCTCCGCGCTTCATCGGAACCTTCCAGGTCCTCAGCAGGATTGGCAAGGTGGCTTATCGCCTGGCTCTACCACCTCAGTTGCACCGGGTGCACGACGTCTTCCACATGTCTCAACTGAGGAGATACGTGCACGACCCGACGCACATCATTGACCAAGGAGAGCATGACGTTGACGATGGGGGGACTTTTACAGAGGTTCCGGTGGAGATAGAGGATCTACAGGAGCGGGTCCTACGTGGACGGTTGATTCCTCTAGTGCGCATCAGATGGCAGCATGAGAATCTCCAAGAGAGCACTTGGGAGCGGGAGGCTCAGATTCGTGCTCAGTAACCTCATTTGTTTCCCTAGTTTTTGATGTATCTTTACGGGGACGTAAAGCCCTGAGGTGGGAGTAATGTAAAGACCCATAAAATTCAAGGGAATTTTTTTTCTTAATTTTCTTTGGAACTTTACAAGAACGCGGTTTCTGACGGCACCTGATTCCGAGGCCCGGTGTCCCTGGAATAAATTTCCGAAGTTTGGCTCGGGTACGTTCAGTGAACGAACAAGTGGGAATTTCTAACTTTTGAACCGGTGCCCGGAATCAAATTCCGAGGGCACCGATGAACTCGCAGCGCCGATATTCGCTTAAGGAGACCTTTTCCGAGGTTGCGTTTATTGCGGGTTGAGAGTTAGTTTTTGTGAGTTTAGAATAAGTTAAATAAAAATTGTGGAATAAATTTTTTTATTTTAACTTGTTGGTTAACTTCTCCCAAAGGGAGTTAGAGGTGGGACCCACATCCACTTAACCTCCCTTGGAAGGATTAAGTGTGGTGGGGCCCACACGAAGCATAACTCTTCATCTTCTCTTTTTTAAACTCCCAATAACCCCTATTTAATTAACTTGACAAGTTGGGATATTAAATGGGTGGAGTTGTTTAATTTCAATCCTTTGAATTTCAAAATGGTTTGGTTGAGTAAATAAAATAAGACCTTAGCTTAATTTATTTGGTTTAGAATTATCTAGACAATCTTGAGAGAATTTGGAGCCTACTTCTTCTTCTTCTTCTTCAAGATTTGACGAAGAACGCGAGGAACCATCGAACATCGACGAAGAACGCCACGTTCTTGAGAATCGACTTCCGCGACGCCATACCCGCGACACCGACGACGTCTAATTCCATGTCATCTCTTCCGCGACGATTTCCAGCGATGAAATCATCGGCAAAGAACTTCTAATCCTCGCTTCACGACATCGACATCCTTCTTCCGTGACAACGACCACCGCGACGCTCGTCTTCCGCAGGTCGTTGACGATCATCGTTCTTGAAACTGAGGTAGGGGTTTGTTGTTGATTATTAATTTATTCTCGTTCTTGGTCCTAGAATGACTAACTTGAGGATAAATGTTTAAGTGTTATTGTCTAACGAGAGGGGGGCCGGACCGCACAAACACGGCGGAATCCCCCCTCCTTTGTTCTTGAATATTATTATTTTCTTGTGGATGAACGATATGGCGTGGTGTCGTCGCACCACGCGGGAATCACACGACAAATATTGCGCAGCGCCGTCGTGCTGCGCCATGGAAAAATTATCATGAACGCAACACCAACGCACCGCATCGAAGGAAACCAAAGGCGCCGCGGCCGGAGCGGGGCCACGGTGGAGGGGCGCGGTGCCGTCGCACCGCGCCGGACGACGAAGGCCGCGGCCAGTTCCGGGCCGCGGCGGAAGGAGAAGACCGGCGGCTAGCCGGGCCGCCGGTGTCGGAAACCGGAAAGGGGACCGGCCGGCCTGGTCGGGCCGGCCTGAAGGGAGAAGAACCGGGGGAATTAATTCTCCCGGCTGGCCAAAACCGCCCCCCATAATGGGGGGGCCGCGGTTACACCAAGGGGGGGGGGGGCAGCGCCTCCCAATTTTTCTCGAAGGAAGGCCCCACATGAGGGGGGGGGGCTGTTTCTCCAAGGCGAGGCATCCAGCCGCACCGCCATCTGAAGGAAAGCGGGGGCATTGCCCCCCGCGCGTGACACACGAGCGGCGCCCTGGCCGCGCCGGACCGCGCCGTTGTGCCGGGCTGCGCCACCGCATCGGACAGCGCCGCCGGCCGGGCCGGGTCGGACCCGGGTCGGGTCGCCCCAGTTCGGGTCGACCCGGACCTGGACCCCCCGTTTTCGAATCGACTTCGGTCTTTTGCCCATAACTTGAGCTACGGACCTCCGATTGACGAACCTTTAGAGGAGATGCGATCCTTGGATCGAGGCGGTCGATTCGGTATATCGCACTTAATGTTTTGTAATACTTTGAGTTCGGCCGGGTTGGTTCGTACACGAAACCAACCGGGCCCTCAGAGCGGAAACGCTCATATCTTGAGCTACGGACGTCCGATTGATGTGCCGTCAGGTTTGTTGAGTTCCTCTTAGTGAGATGGATCTTTTGGCATAATCCGCCTGAGGTTTGGACGCAGGTGGAGTACGGTCGGGTCGGTTTTGCCTTAAAAACCAAACGGTCCCCTGGGACGAAAACACCAATAACTCTCAGACCGGGCGTCCGATCGACGCGTCGTCTATTGCATTGAGTTCATGTTGAAGATATGGAACTTTTGGATACATCAACTCTGGGCTATGAAACAGTTCATGTATCAGCCTCTCGGCTCGTGGAGCGGACCCTCCCGAACAAGCATGCTGTGTGCGGGAACCCTAGAACTGGCTGCGACTGTGACAGCTACAGCTACTGCTACTGCTACTGTGACTGCGACGACGATAGTACAGAGATCCTTAGTGGATTCGACGACGACTACAACACTCAGCGATCCTACGTGGATCAATGCTACAGGTCCTGTGTGGGCCCGATCCTGTGTGGGTCCGATCCTGTGTGGGTCTGCGCTCAGTGGTCCTGTGTGAACCAGCGCCTACAGGTCCTGTGCGGGCCCGATCCTAGGTGGGTCATTACGGGGGTTAGTTACCTATCGATATTTCGTGGGTCCGATGACTTAGATGGATCATAGACAATCTTTATCGTCTTTCGAAGAAGTATACCTGTGTGAGCCGAATCCTGTTGCTTTCCTGTGTGGATTGTGTTGTGCTATCCTTTGTGGATTTCGTTTTTATTTCCTGTGTGGAATACGTATACTTTCCTGTGTGGACCGAGTTGTACTTGGGCTCGGAGGTTGGAGCGTATTGGAGTTGATGACTTAGGTATATGTGTGGGCATATACCTAAGTAGTGCCGGTTGTTACTTCGTGATTGTATCTTCCTTTGTGGTTTATCCTTTGTGGATTTTGGGAGACCTTCAGGGGTCTCGGGGTCTCTACTGAGAAGCTTATACTCACCCCTGCACGGGATATGCCCGCACTACGTTGTGTTGGTTGCAGACGACGGACATTGTTGATTGTAGTTGAGGCTTGCTGAGCAGGACGGTACTAGGAGGTGGACCACTGGGCGAGACGTGCTCGGAGTGGACGGCGGGACCCGAGGAGCAGTGGTGCTATCTGTACCCACCCTTCAGGTGGGATTTCCAGTGGACAGCTCGGTGTAGTGGCTTTTACATTACAATTGTTGTTTTCCCTTTTGAGTTGTACTTTATTTTCAGTTTGGGTTTTTATACTGGCCCATTTACTTTTCCGCACTTTCAGTTGTACTTTGTTCTTACTTAGTGTTTACTTTTCCGCTTGCTTACTCTACGGTGCTTGTTTACATTACAAAGGCAATGCCTTCCCTTTTTACCGGGATTTACGCCTTGGTGCTAGTCGCCAACCCCTTGCCTATGGAAGGCGGGCTTGGGGTAGTCACGGTACGGACCCCGGGGGTGGGTCGTGACATGGTGAAATAAATGTGTATATATATTTGATATTAATGAAATACTTGTCATTACTAATATATAATATATCATTTAATTTCATACCATTCCATTCATTTAAAAATGATAATGTTGTTTAGTCGTATGTGTGGACTATCGCTTTCACAAAGCGATGTAATTCAATTTTCATAAAAGAAAAAAGAATGAAATATATATATATATATATATGGAATAAATATTATATTTATATATATAATTATTATTATTTAATGATAAAATAATTCTTACCTTATTTTTATAATGATTTTCAAAAAATGGAAATATTACTCATGCGTATTTACAACCTCCCATCTCCATCATAGTAAAGTAGTTAGTTTTTCATAAACATCTGTCATTATTGGTTTGAAAAAGTATAATTTATGTATAAAAAATATAATTATTTCATTATTATTATTTTTTATATGATGAATTATTGACCACTTTGGCAATTTTTAAACTTGCAAAGTCATTTTGTACATATGAGTCAAATATCTTCAAAAATCTGATGTGAACATAATTGATTAAGTGATTTGAAATTATAAGGTAATAAGTAAAATAAATGTAATAATAAACATTAAGAATGATGTTAAAAAATTAAATAAATAAATAATTTTATTTTTCAGGAAGATAAATAATTTTCATGATAATTCTAACATAAGGCAAGATACATTAATTTAAAAAATGTATTTTAGAGGTTCTTTTCCATCTATTTTTCTTCCATGCCCATATTTCTTTTAAAAAAATTAATATATTTATAGAGTCCTAAAATAAACCTAATGATTTTTTTCATATTTTAATTTATTATAAAGTTTCATAGAAATAATTTCCCTATTTTGTAAATAATTCTATGACATTATTTACAAAAAGAAAATTGAATGTTTTATTTTAATGTATATGGAAAAATTAGTATTTCCTATCACCTTATACATTATTTTATGTTTGGTATCCACTACACGATTTCATGTTTTCTTCAAAAAACACCCTCTTCTTTTTTCTTCTTGATATTGGTTTTAAAAAATTTGGTTTCTTAAGTAAAGTGTATTTCAATACCCGAACATGTTTTGCATATGGGTTCAAATGTATTTTTTAGAGGGTTTTATGATGAAAATGTGCAAGGGAAAATAATTATTCATGAAATTGTATATTACTATTGTATATTTGAAATGGGTGACCCCTATAAATCTTATATGGAGGCTTGACCTCCAATATAGCTTGTGAATATGTGTGATCCCAATATAGCTTATATGAAGGGAGAACTCCATTAGAGCTCTCTAAGGCACTGAGTAATTACTTTTCTTCAAAGTAAATAAATATGGAGTTAAATAATAAGGTATATCATATGGATTTGACATGATTAAAATTATTTCTAACACTAATTATGAGTATAATGATCTTATTTTCCTAAAAGTTCTTTTACTCATAAAAAATGGGTTTTAAGGGTTTTATTTTCAGAAAAATGTGTATATTACTATGGAAATGATTGATTTTATATGTTAAAATAATATGGTTATAAAGATAAATATTTTTTCAGTTTTCAGGTTTTTTAAATAACCAATAGATATATTCTCTTTATGACTCTTACAGAGATTTTTGGTCTCATCCCACATTTTAAAATAATTTTCAAAGGGTGTAAGGATGAGTAAGAAAAATGAAGAAGTGAATTTGAAAGTCATGAAGATTTATTAAAAAATAAAAATGAGTTTTTTTAATATTTTTATATTTTTTAAATAATGATTATTTATAATATGGGGCCAACTTGTACTATATCAGTTTTTCATATAAGGGTTATAGAAGAATTATATAAAACTATAAACCATAATGATCATAAAAATATTAAAACGTGAATTCTTGACTAAAAAACCAAGAATAAGTAAAAACTTTAAATTGGTATTCTTATAATTGGAATAAAAGGAAATGATTAGATAACATTGTAGAATATAATGTTTTCACTTGTGGTAAATAATTATATGTTTGATCCTAATTGTGAAGGCACAAATTCCATTTCAATGTTTTATGTGATTGGATTGAAGGTGATTTTTTATTATGAAAAATTATTTTATAATAATGTGTTTTATTTTTTGGGTATGAGAGAGAAAATTAATGAAATATCCATTATGGTTAAAATATATTTAATGGTGAATTTATAATGGTAATTTTTCATGAATTTAAGGTTAAATTATTACAAAATTTCAATGGGTATTTTCATTACAATGAACATTTTATTTTTAACATGAGATAATTATTTCCATGTTTTGATGGTGATATTTTCTAATAATTCTATATTTTTATCATGTTTATTGGAAAATAATATCACACTACCTTTTTATCCCTTCCAAAGGATTTAATCATCACTGTCATGAAAAAATTACTATTCAAATGATTTTGAAATATTTATTTTACATCCAAATCACTATAATAAACTATCTGATCTATAAAAAACTATTTCACTTCTCTATAATTTATTTTTATCATTTTATATATTTTATTATATTTCAAAATCTCAACTCTTCCATCTCAGATGAAAATGGAAAGACCACCAAGAACATGAATTTTTCCATTCTGGAGATATGGTCTTCATACTAGAAGATAAATGGGTTATCAACAACATGAATGAAGACCGTGATGTCTAGATTTATGGTTTGAATTATTTTCTTATTGTATATGTATGAAACATGATTGAGTTTACGTTGAATAGTAATTAAGATGTATTTCATATGAATGTTTTTTAAGAATAAATTATTAATGGATAAGATGAAAAATTATTGTTAGTGGTTTAAGAAGGATATTAAATAAAATATGGGAATATCAATGATATTATGATATATTCAAAATATTAAACACCTATAGATTATTCTATATTAAGTTTTTTTTCAAAATATTGACACATATATTAGACGGAATCGATACATTTGAAAATTGGTGTGTTAAAAAGGTAATGATTTTTGGATATAGTCATTTAAAGACATATGATAAATTGATAAATACACCTTTTGTTTAATTTATGTTTGATCGTAAAGAGATGATTGTATATTTGGAGTATTTTTATATTGAAAAAAGAGATTTATAGAAAATATTGAGGTTAAAAGGTGATTTGATTATAAATGATAGTTTTGAGAATGTTCCTCATGATTTTAGGAATGTTATAAGAATAATATTAATATAATTGTAGTATCAAGTCTATGATATATCCCACAAATAAAGGGTTAGAAGTGTGTAATACCTACCATTATCCTATGTAATGTCGTGGTTAGAATGGCCTTTTTAAAAAAATTATGTGACAATTTAATGATTAGGTTAATTTAGGGATGTTAACCCCACAAGGTTAAATTTCATGGGGGAGAATCAGGGCTTTATAGATCAATATAAATGACTCATAGGATATTGTTTCATTGTAAAAAAAACTCTCATCTCACTCCTTTCTATTGTATAATGTATATAGTAATTAAAACATTCACATGAAACATCAATATTACATAGTTCTCCCTCACTAAGATATATCCAACGATCATAAAATGGCAATGTATTTTTCTACCAAATCCACTAAAGGTCACTGATGTTAAATATTTTTGAGTAGACTCACTATCCATAATAATTTACAACCATTCACAATTTGAAAGCTGAGTTCACTTCCTCTATAGTGAACACACTTCTCCTCTAGTAAAATCTTGTGACAATCAGCTTGGAGTGGATTTTATCTTTTATATGTCTTTAGGATATTATTTCATCAATAATTTTAAAAACAAATTTTAGTGAGACTCATATATAATACACCACCATTATAGCCCTTTGTGTGTCACCCTTATGATCATGCAGATTACACGACTCCATTGAGAGAATCTTTTGTGTTCACGTAGTTCAAAAGAATCTGACCAATTTATTAATTACAAGTGTATAACAACATACAAATGACCATTTTTTAAGAAACTATTCTATTCATATAGACCAAAAGACCTTCTTAAGATACCAAAGATCGTGAGAACATTTTCAAATCATTTAGATCAAAATAAAATATTCAAAAGACATAGATTACAAGAACATGTTCAAGTCATGTGAATTGGGATACCTTGTTTAGATCACACAGATAACACAACTCTGTTCAATTCATGATGACCACATGATATTAATATCTATATATTTGTTTGAAAACACCAAAAACATAATTCACTTCACAATAATTTTCATGAGATTATTTTTTAAGACATTATACAGATTACATGGATCACAAGACTATAGAATTAATTTGTTAAGGTAATTAAAAATAGGTTTTTTTCATATTAATCGATGTATGAAAACATCTTAACATATTTAGGGCATGTTTATGGGTATTTAGAGGAATAAATAAATTGATTTAAATCTACAAACCATGGTTATAGTTTCATTCCGCTGCCTCATAATTCATCTTCACATGCTTCATATGATCACCTGATTCATGTAACAAGTACTTCATGGGATCATCATATTGTTCTTTGGCTATGTCATAAGTTCCCACTATGATATCCAAAGAGAAACATGTGGCCAATGACATTTCTTAGAGCACATTCTATGAACCAATCACGAGATTGAATGAAAATCAGGCAGTGTTAGTTAAATGGTCTTCATGAGCTTCGCAAGATACCATCATAATATCCAAAGATAGTAATGTGGCACCATGATTTTGAATGTTGACTTGATATCTCTATCATTCCGGCTTCTCTTTCTTCAGGTAAATTAGATGATATCTCTATAAGATTCTATCATAATCATTTCATGTCTTCAACCATTTCAGTTGATCTCTCCATGAGATCATCTAAAAATCATGCATTGTATTTGGTTGCTTCACATTATCTCAATGTAAGATCATTTGATTATCATGTGTTACGTCACATGGATAATCCATGAAATAATTTTTCAAATTCATGCTATTTGGAATCTGTTCTGACATTCACACTCTCTCTTCATAACCCCTTTATTAAAAAACATTCCTCAACAACCTCAAACTTTATCAACAAACACAATCAACCCAAAAAAACCAATAGTATGGAATTTTTCATACAATATCCCCCTTTAATTTTTTACATCACTTTTAATATTCATGAACCAAAATTTTTACATGTCATGCTCATGAGAAAGCATTTTCCTTCTACAACCCTAAATAGTGACTGTGGACCTCTTTAACATGCACTCTAAGAGCACATGATTTAATCTCAGCATGAGATATAATAGTCCATTGAAAAGTTCATCAATGAATCAAAAAATTCTCAAACATTCCATCAAAAACCTTCTTGAAAAATAATAATAGAACAAGATCATTCATTAATATCACTTATTAACCCAAAAATGTCTTTTACTTATATCCTAAACCCAAAGGACACTCCATTTCATGATTATTACTCATTGATAGACTAATTTTAGTATCATTAGATATAAAACTCCCCCTATTTTGGAACTCCATCTAACTAGTTCTCTTCCTATATGTATTAGAATATTTAATCCCCCTTTGTTAATAAAACAAAGTCCACTCTTTCATTGTATAAAAATTGGTAAAGAAAAAATATAAGAATATAGGGGAAAGAAAACCACACAACTGAGAGAAGGGTGTCCCACAATCACACTACTTAACTGTTGGGTGGTGACTAAACTCCAAGATCTAGTCGATTCTATTTGAACACTTCTTTGGGTAAGGACTTCTTCAGGATATCAAAAACCTATTGTTTAGTAGGAATATATTCCATCTTCAAATTACCGTGCTCCTCTTTCTTCTTGATTAAGTTATATTTTGTGAATATATGCACTGCCCTTGAGTGATGAACTACATTTTTTCTAAGATTTATTGTACATGAGTTATCATAATGGAATCCAATTAGTGATTACGCTTTAACTCCCTCATATTCAAGATGATTCTTAATCTAATGAAATTACATGAAATAATGAGTATCTGCAATATATCTCGATTCTATGTTTATCAAATAAATGTAATATTTTCTATTTCTTAGCCAAGAAATATATAGACCACCGAGATAGAATACCTCGCCTAATATTATCTTTCGATTAATTGTTGAAATGACCAAATATGTATCTACAAATACCATTAAAAATGATTATATTATTCATTGTATATTAAACTGGAATACACCATTCTTTTGATACACTGAATTATTCATTTTTACTACAAGTGGGAAACATTCTACAGGTTTAATATGATATTGTGTTGTCTAGAATGTGGAAAAAATAATTTTGGATCATATCATTGTAAATTATATTAGAATTACACTGATTGTTCTGTATTCAATTATATTGATTACTTCTCCTTCATCACCACTTGAATATTCCATCCATGTATCAACCAAAGTTTTCATTTTATTTTAATTTTTTGACCAATATCATCTCAGAACCGCTTTATCATATTTTTATTCAGTAGTGTATGTCCCATGACTTCTTTTTATTTCCGTTACCATACGTAAAAGTGGTATCTAATTAGTCATTGACATTTCAAACTCACATTTCTTCAATTCTACAAGATGTTTTCATTGAGCTTTATTTGATCCAGAAAATATTATGTCATCGATATATTAAGAAACCATCATCCTTTGATTACCTGCATTATTGTTATAGATATTATAATCAACTAAACCACACTAAAAATTTAGTTAATTCACATACTAATTATGTCGTAAATATCAAGCTCTTGGTTCCTACATCAATCTATATAGATCCTTATTTGACGGAATAACTTTTCCCACATATTCATGGAGAAGAAAGAAATTTTTTTTGTTCAATTTAATATTCTTCTTTAAGAACCCCATTCAGAAATGATTAATTGACATCCATTGGAAAAAAATAAATTTTCATTTTTTATACTTTTTCATTGAATAATAAAATTACTTAATGCTTTATAATAGGTTAATATTCTTCATCAATGTTAATATGATCTATGTGGGTGTATCCCCAGCATACTCATCATTATTTTTTGATACTTATTGTGCCACCTCTATTAAAATTGTAATGGAAAACACATTAATTATTTGTTAAATTCTTATCTGTGGGCCTCAAAAAAATATATCATGTCAAATTATTTTTTAAATAGTTATGTTATTCATTCATTCTGTATGCCCAAATACCATCTATTAAAGGTTCATCAAAAAACATTAACTCTACATGTGATAATAAATATTATTGCACTAGAGTCTAGATCCTCCACATTTGCATTAGAGTTATTTGAGCCTTAGTGATATTCTAGCTATAAATATGGGCTCGACTATTTGGTTTCATTATAGGTTTATTATATTCATCATTTGAAGCATCCTATAAATCTACCTCATGTACTTACACTTCCCCCAATATTCTCACTTCTTTATCACTATCATTATGAGATTATTCATTGAATTTTTGAGGATTATTCTCACTATTCACAAAAAAACATTATTTAACTCTATAAATAATCCAATCCACTTATCAAAGAATTTATATGATTTTAGTTTTCTCATGTAACTGAGAAATATCCATTTTTTGTGAGGGATAAAAACTTCATGTATTTATCTTTATTATGAAAAAAATACTTAATCCAAAAAAATGAAAATTATTTCATTGTTGGATTCTTACAATACCAAAACATTAATAGAGTTTTTTCTTACATTGGAAACAACAAGACTGTATTAGAAATATTTACTGATGTCAACCCATCTTATTTCCAAAAAATAACTAGAATTTTTTTTCTGGATAAGCCTCATTCAAGTCATATTGTTGAAAAATTTATTTATTATCTGAACAAATCCATTTTACTATGGAGTAATTACATCTGAAACTTGGTGAATTATCTAGTGTTTCTATAGATAATGCTATAGTTCAATATTTGTGATCTTTGTTCCATTATCACTATGGATCTTCCAGATCATTTGATCTAGAATCTTTTCAACTTCCTTTCGATAACCTTTTATATAACTAAACACCTAAAACAATTGGGTGATAATTAAAACCACGAATTTATACTAAAATCTTCAATTAAAAAGAAATAATACCTCTTTCCATCAATATATCTTGGGGATATAGGTCAACATATATCAATATGCAGTAGTTCAATAACCTTTTTGACCATTGATCTTTTTTCTTTGCACATGATCTGAGTAATCTTACCTTGTTGAAAATCATAACATGATTCGGTATGATAATGTGAAAACTTAGGTATATATAATGTAACATCACATTTTACAAGATTTTTAAAGGGGGAATAGATTATATGGCCAAGACTCTTATTCCATAGATTTTTTTTTCTTCCTTATATAGTAAATACAAGTATATTTCTCCACTCACAAAGTAGAGATTCCCCTTCATGAGATTTCCTTGAAAAACAAATCCTCCATCCCCCTCATGATGATGCATAATAGTTAATTAAATATTATTACATATATTGGTTCACTAAATATAATGACAAAAACACGTTACGACTATGATATTTAACAACAAAGACATTTGTATATCTTATATCATTCCCACAAACTCATATTTTCATTAGTTAATAAACATCATTCCTTCATGATTTCTAAATATTTAAACACCTTACTATCCTATGGGAGGTGAATCCACTATCAATAAACCATATTATTGTTCAATATGATGATTTGAAGGAAATCTATAAATCCAATTCCAACTAAATTATTTACTTTTTGATCCATGTTTTTGGCTTCATACATGATGACAGCATATTTTCTTGATCTTTTTCTTAGTATGATAGTCCGACCTCATCATTCAATGATATATATTGATTTTTTATTATTATCATGATTGATATTACTATGAGTTATTGTAATGAATTTGTTTGTGTATTCTTCAATGAATATCCCTATGTTGTGGAATTGAAATATCTGGCCATGTATCCAAATCACCCACACCAAAAAAGATGATATGCGTAAATTTAATTTGAATCATTTATTCACCACTGTTTTTTCCATGAGTTATCTAAATATGTTGATTGTGAATCATGCAAAAATTAATAATCAACCTCAGAATGGGAGATTGTGGTCTGATATCAACCATTATTGATTTAATTTTATGATCTACTCTCATACCTGTAGTGTCTTTATAATATGTAATATTATCTTCCATAAATTACTTTGAATATTTTTCTAGGACACTAAATTTTAATTTCAATTTCTTTTGTCTCACATGGAACATTATTTCTCAAAATCATATGAGAAGACAATTTTTTCCCTTGATCCTTAACTTTTCTTCACATACTGACAACTTACACTTCATTTTCATCAATATAATTGGCTTGATCTTTTGTTGTGTAAGTCATACAATTTATAAACTTGGTCTCTTCATCACCCTTGAGGTAAAAGACAATCTAGCTTTTTTTATGAGATTACCAATTTAAGCCTTCATGTCCGAGTTATATTTTTCCTGAAGATATATACAGTTTGTTTTCATAAACCACCCTATTGGATTTTATTTTGGACCTACACATATCTATTTACATAAGAGAAAAAACATATTCAACCTAAATGTAAACTCTTCCTTTGAATTCTCTTTCATAATCATAAACTTCTCTCCTTGATTGGAGATTACCCATAACTTTTACCATTGAATATTCTTCCTGATCCTTACAATATTCAATTTCTTCTAGCTCATTTTCTTCTGAACTATAATTATATTGTGAAATACAATTATTTTTCTTGATGGGATTTATAATAACATATTTCATAGCTTTAACAGGGGCTGAATAAATTTTCATGCTAATTTCAACTTAATACTCATCGTTGTTGTGAAAATTTTTATGACACATTTCTAAAATATGTCTAACCTTACCACATTGAAAGAATGAATGATAATGTTTTTCTATGAACATAACTTTTAAACTTTATAGATTTGAGGAAAGGAATATTATGACCTTATCCACCTCTTTTTCTTTGTGACCATCCTCTATAGCGAGCTTCTTCATTGCTTAAAATTACACCAATTATATTTTCATTTTTCCACAGACTCATTATCATCATTACTCATCACATATAGAAAAATAGCACCATGTAATATATCCAATTTTATCTTCTTTGGATATATGTATTTCAGTAAAAATTATGTCAAATCAAACCAAGCTGGAAGTTTTCTCAATATATTCTTAATGATATTTACATCTTCAATAATTTCTCTCAGACTACACATGTCTTTTTCGACAACATTTATGTGGTCAAAGAATGTATCTATAGACTCATAAGGGTGAATTATCAGATACTCATATTTTATCTCGATAACCTTAAAATATTCTTATATAAAATTTTAATTTCTTTCATTGATATTTAACAACTTTTCCCACATGGCATGTGTTTACTTACATGACATCACCTTCAAGTAGATTATCTTTGAAAATGAACCTCCTATGGAATTTATTCCTT
The DNA here is from genome assembly GCA_963277665.1 of Viscum album. NCBI lineage: Eukaryota > Viridiplantae > Streptophyta > Magnoliopsida > Santalales > Viscaceae > Viscum > Viscum album. Next base: position 1,664,181,191 of record OY728156.1, read on the forward strand.
TGGAATCAATATCCAATTCCCATATATATAACTATAGTAATACTACACTATCCACATAAACATAAATACCATACATCACACCTATAAGGACATGAGTTCCTAATGAACATAAGTAGTGTTGTATCTAATTCTTGAAAAACAATAAATTGTTTCCCTCAAAAATCAGAATCCATTTGTGATTGAAAAACTCCACTGAAACCACTAAGAGAGAAGCATTAATTTTATCCTTTTACTCTAATAAAAAATTTTATCCCAGATATGTTAAATACCCATGGAGGGGGTAGCAGGGTACACAATATTTAAATAACTATCTTCAAGGATCTTGTTTCATTATTAGTCAAAACACTCTTAAATCACATTTATATTGCACAAAATAAATGGAAATTAAAACACGAATAAGAAACATAAATGTTACTTCATTCACCCTCCCTAGGATATATCCATATAGTACACAATGGAAATATGATGATTTAAGAAATATAATAAATCTCACTACCATTGAATAGGTTGGATCAAACTCATTGTCCCTATTGGTTTAAAACCATTGAAAATTTGATAGCTCACCACCTTTCTATGAAGTGAATGCACTATTCATACAGTAGACACTTCTACAAATAAATTATGAGTTTATACATGGTCTTGAGTTTCATTATAGTTATATATCGTAAATGTTATAACAACCACCTTTCCATGATACTCCTCCAAAAGGACCCCCCCCCCATGAGACCCCTTTATTGGTCACCCTTTAGATAATGAAAATACTGTCACCTCTGCATGATACTATGTTTTATTCATATAAATCATGTTATTCTGATTGTTATACATATTTTTAGTGAATAAAAATCTTCTGAAGACCCTTAAATGAGTCCATATGTTGTTCAGGTGGACCGGGACACATTTTTTAGATGGTATGGATCGCAACACCTTGTTCAAATCACATGGATCATGAAACATTGTATAGATCATATGGATTGTGGGACCCTGATTAGATCATGTGGATCATGCGACCATGTATAGATCACTTAGATCATAAGAACTTATTAAATTCACATGAATCATGTGATATCAATAGGTCTACATACTCATGAAAAAACCCATTACATACTTCACTCTATGGGTGTCCTTCACGAGATCCTTTCATAAGACATTATATGTATTACATGGGTCACAATGATCTAACACAATACGTTGTTCATTTCATGAGAAATTATTTTTCATCAGATAAAAATAGTTACAAGAAATTCTAAAAATATTAAGGATGGGTCAGAGGTTATAAATTTTCATTAATAAAGCACCTTAATTACATAAATCAGTGTTAACCATCCATTCCAACACCACAACAATTGGCAACACATGATTTTCCTGGCATATTAGAAAGATCAACTACTGCATGATACATGTACTTCACATGATCAAAATCATTGTCTTTAGGAACTTCATGGGATCTCATCACAAGATATAAATTTAATCATGTGGCTAGGGTCATTGTCTTTCTTTACTTCTTGTGACCTCGTTGTAAGATTAAATGACAATCATACAGTGTTAGTGACATTGTCTTCAAGTGCTTCATGAGATCCCATTATGAGATCCAATTACAATCATGAAGTCATTTTATTTTAATCTTTTGCATGATATCTCCAATATTGACATCTTATTTTTCTGCACGTGATTCAGAAGATCTATCCCCAAAATCCTCTGATAATCATGTTTTGTCTTCAATTTCTACACATGATCTATCCATGAAATCCGCAGACAATCATGTGATGTATTTAGGTTCTTCAAATGATATCAATTTGAGATAATATGAGAATAACGATGTCATTCCTATGAATACTCTAAGAGATTATTTTATACATTCGTACTCTCTAATATATGTTTATACATTCTCCTTACTCTTCAAACCTTCTTTGACAACTAGACTTTTTCAACAACCTCAAACCATATCAACAAGCATAATCAACCAAAAAACACCACTAGAAGGTATTTTTTTACAACATGGGAACAAATTCCTTATCATAGTTATAAAATGATAATAAAAAGTTATTTGACGATTAGGGTATTTACTATTTTTAAACATATATGATTAATGAAAAAAGTAATTGGATTTTATTTGATGAATAAAAGGTTAAATTACCTGTTAGAAGAATACATGATTTTAATATCGCTTTATAGTGATATGAGTTATTTATGGAAATTATTAGATCATTTTAGAGATTATATGATTAGGGAAAATACATTTTTTGGAATATTACTTTTTGAGTTACATATATTGATTGGATATGGATGTTAAATTAATTTAGGAAGAATATGTGATCAAATAATTCTTCTTTTTTTAGTTTAAAGCATAGCCAATAATATTTTGAAGGAATTTAGGGATATTTATTTATGAGATGATCTATCTTGAACATTAGATTTTATTATTGAGGATTTGGATATTAATTTTATATTTATCCGTATGAAGTTTTATTGAATTGTGTAATTATCTTATCTTGTGATAACCATTTAGGTTTTTGTTAATGTATAAAGGATGAAGGAATAACTTGTTATCCATTTGTGGACAATGTGATCTCTTTGATGTTAATATTTGTGATTCAATCATGAAAATCTTACTTTAATACTCATTGTTTGTAGAAAAATATGATATTGTGGTGGAAATTGATTAAATGATAAAATTATACAGATTAGGTAAATATATTTCCTTATGATCTCAATTTAGATGCTAATGGAATAACTCAACTATAAGAAAATGATCTTGAAGTTAATTCATTTCACTATTAAATTCATTTTTTGATGAATTTATGTTCTCTTCACTCTACATATATTTATGGTTTTTTTGTTAACTTTCTCATGATCAATCAATTTATTATGGTCAATATTTTCTATCATTTTAAAAAATAATTTTAACAATAGTATTTTCTTCCATGACTATATTTTCACTTCTTCCTATTTTTATCCTATTTTTAATCCTAACTATGTGCTATTCTAGATGACCTAGGTACTTCTCTATACCTCTTTTTAAGAGGATTATTTATTTACTCTTTTTCCAATGTGTTATTTCAAAAATGACATGCCGAAATCATTATTTCCAAGATCAAGTTCAAAATGAATTGAACATATTTATTGATGGGGGGGAGAATTTGACACCACTTGATTTTTTAAAAATAAGACCATGAATGGTAGAATGTACGACATGAAACAACGAGACTAAACGAAGTAGAAAATATTCTTATTTTAATACGACTGTCAAAACATATCTATTAAATTAGCTAGTATTAATACTAATAACAACATTATATATATAAAGGCCTTTATATATATGAAATTATTGATTAATTATATGAAAATTATCACTTAATTATTTGTAATGTTATTTTATCTTTCAAAAATAGATTTTCTTCAAAAAAATTTTTTTTCTTTTTGATAGAAAATAATATAATTAATATTGGAAAATTTTAGGAAATGTATTTTATAAATTGACATTCATTTTGGAAATAATCATATAAAAATTATTTTATATTAATTTTTTAAAATTTATGAAATTTTAATTTCATAATAAATAATGAAACATATTGATTTTTACTGAAAATTGTATTTTATAGTATTTACACTCTCAAATTCAATTTTGGATTGGTTTTATAATTTAATTAGAAAATTTAGATTTAAAATAATCCAATTATAAAATTTAATTAGTCAAATTTATATAAAATTATCAAAATATGGTCTTTGAAATGATTTTTATTAATGGATATAGTATAACACTATTTTATACCCAAAAGGCATTTTTCAGGAAAAATGCTTTTCCTCATCTCTGAAGGTTCAATTTTAAATTAAATTATAATAAATATAAAAATTTAATTTGATAAAATGGATCCAATATTTATAGATTTCAAAATTAATATTATTTATTAAGTTCCTCGTAATTTGTTTTCCAAAATGAACAGTGAAAACAGTAAAAAAATATTTGACCATGTTAAAATGGTAAATCAAGTTAACATGGGTTAACAAAAAGTGACTAGGCCTTGATTTTTAATATTAAATATTATTCTAAGAATATTATTTTTTAATTTATCACCTTATTCTTTATTTATTTATTTATGGGACACTTTACCAAGAATGTGACCTATATAAATTTTTATGTACGGAAAATTACAAAATGTAACCCTCTTGCTTAAAAATTTCAATTACGTGTTCAAAGAAAAATGAAATTTCTAATGGAATATTTATTCTTGTTTTGAGAATAATGAAATTATTTTTATTGTTAAAATTTATTTGTAGTCTTTAGTAATTATATTATTTCTTTATTATGCAACATTGATGAAATATTTATTTTAAAAAAATATAACAAAAATAAATGTTTTTAAAAATATTGAAATTAATGAAAATGAATTAATTATTTAATTTATTGAATTTTATATATAACTATAACATTTTAGGGAGGTTTTAATGGAATATATTAAAATTATATCTTCATCTTGATTATTTTAATTTCATATTAAATTACTTGTGTCAAAACATTACTCAATGATATTTTATAATAAATATTTTTTTATTAAATGATTTATGATTCGTAGAAATATTATATTTTCCCATTTGATTTTTATGTGGTTGAAAATATCAATAATGATCAATTTATTTCCAAATTATCCTATTATTGTAACTATAATGACCAATAAATAGTATAATATTTGTTATCATGATAATTGTAAAAAGGTGTTTACTCGGGTTAAAACATAATGATAATGGTTAAACAATAATCCAGACATATCCAAATTATATTTTAGGATAATATTTATACCCATAAGAATACTATATTTTAATTATTTTATTTTTAAAATATTTTACTTTGAAAATTAATTTATATCAGATTAATACTTTAGGAAAATCCAAAAGTTCACCTCGTCTCACTTATAAAAACACACCTCCTCGCCTCATTTATTTAAAATCAAAAAACATATTTTTTTTAGAAAATACCTGAAAAAATACCATCCTTAAATTACTTGATAGATTATATAGTCCTTTTTTACCATGAAACCATCAATGTAATTCTCTTGGTGTCAACCGTAAGAGGTTTTACAAAGAAGATGTATAGCTCTTAACCTGGAATTTTCATTTTATTTCACCTACTTAAAATATTCTTCATCCATTATTAAAATATAAAAAAATTATATTTTATAAACTTTTATATTATTATGGTCAGGGAATAATCTATATCAATCCCATATTCTATCAACTAAAAAAAGAAACTGTTGTTTCTGTGTATAGAAGACCACCACCGCACGAGCTGATGTAACTCATTTTCCATCACCACATCTCACAGTTGGTTATAAAGGAGTACATAATATATATATATACAAATATATATTAAATTAATAAAAAATTTGACATTATGAATATATATTATATCATTAAATTTATTACCGTTCCACTCAAAAAAATGATAACATCATTCATATGTACATGTAGATTATTGCATCCCCAAAGTGATGTGATTTATTATTCATCACCACATCAAATGGATAATATATTTAAATATAATTAAATAAATAAAACGTTATTTATTTTATAATTTACATTATATAAATAAAAAATTATTCGTAACTTATTTTTTTAATTTTCATTGACAAATGAAATCATTACTCTTGCATACATATGACTTACCATCACCATGATTGTATCCTAGTTCATTTTTAATAACCATAATTCATGATTTTTTTGAATGTTTTTATTGATTTATAAAAATGAAAATATGATAATTTTTATAATTTTTATATTATAAATTAATTTCCACTTTGACCATAGTCAACCAATCGAAGACATTCAGGGTAAATTATTTGAATATCGTCAAAACATTTGATTTAAATTTAATTGATTATGTATTAGTATATAAAATGAAAGTAATTAAAATAAAGGGATTAGTAAACAGGAAAAATATTCTTAATGAAGAAAATAATTATCCTAAGTCAGTTATTTTGGATATTAAATAACAAAAATTATAAATTAGACTGAAGGTAATTGATTTTTAAAAAAAAATTGTAATGTTTCTTTTTAAACTCATTTTATTACATGTCCATATTATAAAAAAATGTAATTTATTTACATGGAAATAAATAATTATAATATAAATTATTATGTCTCATTTTATATTTATTTCAAATGTTTTCAAAATTAATCTTTTTATATATTTTATATATAATTTTTTGTATTGCTTTACAAAAGGGATAAAGAATGCTCTATTTAAATGTATGTGGCATTAACAGTCATATTCTCTATCATATACATTATTTGAATTTTATAATCATCAATAATATTTAATTTTTTCATTAAAAACCCCTATATCTATTTTTTCTATGTATTTATCTTTTAAAATTTCGTTTTCAATAGGAAGGGGTATTTCAGTAAGTGAAAGTGTTTTTTTATATGGGTTAAAAATAGTTTTTCAGGGGTTTTATAATGAAAAGGTTAAATAAAAAATGTATTGTTCATTATATTGTACTTATAATTATCTATTTAAAATAGGTGATCCGAATATATCTTATATGATGAGTTTATCCCCATTATAGCTCGTAAAGACGTCTGAGCATGATATAGCTTATACGAAGGGTGATACCTATTATAGTTCTCTAATGCATTCAGAAATGTTCATTTTCTTCATAGTTTAGATGAAGGTTGTTTAACAATGAGTTTTCCACAAATTAGTTAACTAGGAACTAGTTATTTATAACAAGATTTTTGAAAATTATACTATAAGTTTTATAAAAATGGGTTTTATTCACTTTCCATGGGTTTTAAAGGGTTTCTTCGAGAAAAAAGTATGTGTTTTTCATGCGGAAGGGATTTATTTTATATTTTCAATGAATATAGAGATAAAGTTAAACATTTTTTAGGTTTTCATGTTTCTCACTGTACTAAATGATTTCTTATTTTATGTCCCTTACAAATTTTTTGTGCTCGATATATATTATAAAATGTTGTTTCATAGGGTTTAATGATGAATACGGACAAAAATGAAATGATGGTAAAAATCATGAAGATCAGTCCTAAAAAATTTTGTTTTATTTTAAAATTTCATATTTTATTAAAAATGGATATTGAGAAAAAATTTCCACTTTTTAATATATATATATTTGAAAGTCTTATTGCATAATTATCTAAAAAACTAAACCATAAATATCCATGAAATTTATAAAATTATTTAATAACTAAAAACTAAAGAACAATTTATGATTTAAAGGGGTCCCTTATAGTTGGTATCTAATGAAATGTTTTAATAAATTTTTCGATTAGGATTTTATTGATTTGTGGTTTATAATTCTAAGGTTGGTCATATTATTAATTTCATAGACCCCCTTTTGAGGTTTTATGTGAATAAATATAAGGTAATATTTTATCATGAATGTTTATTTGAAAATAATGTTTTACATTTAGGGGTGTGTAGGTAGAAATGTATGAGATATACTTTGAGGATAAAATATTATTTAATGTTTAAGTTATTATGTTCATTTTTTATGATTTTAGGGTTAATGTATTATAATTTTACTATGGGTATTGTCTTTTCCAGGACCGTTTTATTTTTAACATGCGTTAATTTTTTCATTTTTTAATGACGTTACTTTATACAGATAAACGAAAAATTATAAAGATTAAAGGAAGAGGATATCAGAAATATTCCTTATCCCTTCCAAATGAATTAATCATCCTTATCATGTAAAACCCTTTTTCAAATAATTTTGATAGTTTTTTGAACATCCAAATAACATGTAAAAAATTATTCGATCTATCCAAAACCTATTAATTACTTTAAAATTTATATGGATAATGGTATTTATATTATTTTATTTTAAAATATCAACTCATACATCACATAAGTAATATTAAATACCACCAAGAAATATAATTTTTCTTTTATAGTTATATGGACTTATTTCTAGAAGATAATGGGGAAATCAGTAACATGAAAAAATACCATGGTTTTGTGATTTATGGTATGAATTGTTTTCTTATATTATATGTATGAAACAATATTGAGTTAATATTTATGAATCATAAGGAAATATTTCATTTCTGTCATTTTTTGGAATAAAGTATCAATAAAAAAGATGACAAATCGTGGTTAATTTTTTATGAATTAATTTTAATAAAATATGTTTTTTATCAATGGTATTATGATATATTGTAAATGTTATGAGAATCATGAAACACCTAAATAGAATTATGTTGTATATTTTGTTTTCAAAATTTGGAAACATATGTCAGATAGAATCGGTAACATCTAAAAGATGTGTATCAAAATGGTGATAATTTTTATAGACAGTCATTTAAGGACATATGTTAGAGGGATAAATAAACATTTACGTTAATTTATGCTTGATGTCAAAGATATTATAGTGAATTATTTTTATTTTATTTTATGTAAAAATTAGCTATATAGAAAATATTAGTGATTCGAATGTGGTTTGTTGATAAATGATATTTATAGATGAATTTAATCACGTTTTATGAAACATTATAAAAATCATATTAATATAGATTCAGTGTAAAAAAACTATATCATCCAATAAGGATATGGGTATTAAACTCACAACAAATGACCAAAATGGTTTATTCTTACTACTGATGTACATGATGTATTGGTTAGTATAAGATTTATTTTTTAAAATGATGTGACCAATAAAAGATTAAGGTGATTTGGGGAATATTTTTATTATCATACAGATAACTTTATGGTCCCATACATGTATTCCACATAGTAGTGCCCCGAGCCTAGTTGGTCATGTGTACTCAAGAGAATCTCCCCAAATTTCAAAGGCTACTTACAAGAAATGAGGGCCTAATTGTCTCAATGGAAGGATTATACTCTCATCACCAAATTTTAGTAAAATGTAATGTCAATTAAATATATATAGAAGAATTATTAAAACAAATAGACAATAGAAAACTAACATGAATAAATTACAATTCCAACAAATGAACTCATATACAATTATGATGATGATAGATGTCATTTGTCTCTACAAAATAACAAAAACAATTATAAATGACATCATTTCAATACAATGAACAAAATTAAAAAAAACTCCAGCAAGCATTATGAGCCTTATCTCGGTCCCTTGATCCCTAAATATTAATAAGTAACATGTATCTTGGTGCATTACCTTATCAACAACTAATATCATACAGTCTATCTGGGTAACCAAGGTAGCCTGATCAAGGTGCGATACATAATCCCAATAGGAAACTGCCAAGGATAATGTTCCATCTAGTCAGTGAATATAAAATAGTCACATTTTGGAGGAAGTAATATGATTTTCAAGGAATTACTGAACATAATCATCCTATTAATTCTAGATTCCCATTTATAACAAAATTAATTTAATGATTCAAATCCATTTAATAAATAACTTTCAAGATTTTGAATAATGTCTAATGTCCCCTTTGATTACATAAACAAAGGATTCCTAAGCATTCCATTTATAATGTGTAAGATAGAGACTAAATCCAAACATGTGGTTTGTCTTGGCAGACTCATTATATAACATAATCCATTATTTATTAAATTTAGATCCTAATACCATCAAATGAATTAATATATTAGAATCTAGGTTTAACTCCAGATGTGTCATAAACCAAACACCAGAAAAGCCCATCCATGGTGATCCTCACAAGAACCTAGGTATTTCTCTGGTTGTGGTATAACATCACTACCATTTGAGTCCGTCCTTCGAGGTCCACTATGGGGGACCAAGTATCACACATGGAATAATGATCAAATTCCATCTATTTTTTTCTTTGAATTCCCAAAATGGAATCAGAGTATGACTCGACATATAATAGACATCCACTATAAGTCTTTCCTTGGAAGTACATATAAAGGGACCATGTTCCCTTTGGTCATAATAATGATATAATAGAAATGAATTTGTCCATGGTATTATTTATTTTAATCCATGTGTCACCATGTATTTAATCAATTTCATTTAAACAATAAAATTTTACTATGTCAAGGTCATAACCAAGAAAAATTTATTTATATATCACCTCAAAATGTGGGTAAAGGCATGGGATAAGCATAAAAGGATTATCCTTTAGTTCTACTCACATAAAAATTCCATTATAACAATTATCTCATGCTCAATTAACCAATACATGCAAGTGTCTTGGAGCAATAAATACAAACCATTTTCTTTATCAATTAAATTCACCATTGATAATACATTTAAATTTACATATAAATTAAAAACTCAATTAATCAATTAAAAACCCAATATTAATATCCCATGACAAGGGTAAAATGTAACACCTCAATGTTTCTAATTCATATACCATCATAATGGTGTACTTAAATACAAAAAACACTAAAAGGGGTGGTTCAATTCAAGGTTCTCAACCATTTATCATTTATTAATGGGCCACATTTATTGCATAGGATATACCTATAAATTCAGTTAGAAGATTTAAATTCATTTTAAGGTTCCATTTCTGAATTTGGAATGTGACATAAAGACCTATATATAAATAATTTGAATTTAAATGAAATGAAAGAGATAACCTACTATAGTTTCATAATGGATATGTCATCCAGAAATAGCATTTTATTTTACTTAGATTAGGAGAAAACTGAAGAACAGACAATGAACATATAAAAAGAGAAACTTATCTATCACCTAAATAGATTAGTCGATACAAAATAAAATGAGGAATTACTTAAAAGTAATTAATAACTTATAGATATTGATTTGTTGATTCTGACAGATCTTGATCCTATTCATTGATAAAGAAGTTACGGTTATTCCTAGAATAGTTCTCAAAGAGGGCTACCAAATGGTGGATTTGATGTATTGGTGGAGAATGAATAATTAGGATTATAAATAGATTTATTTTGTAGTAGTTTTTGTAAATTTACCAAAATCCTTGGTCTCCTAGTCAGCCAATCCATGTTCCAACTATACACTCATTAATGTTGGGAGGGGCACCATGCATGGATAGACTAACCATGAACAAACCATGAAAAATACAAAATCAAAATTACATACATGGTTACACATCCATCTGCCCCATTTTGCATTGTTTTTATGACCATGTAGTATATAGCCACCCACAACCCAACCTCACACAAATCAGAAGTAACCGTGAGACCTTCCGCACACGGTTTCTTCTAACCATGCACTGGGTATTTTTGTCCCAAAAGATGCGATTCATGCTTTTAGCCATCCCCAGACACCCCTACACCACCTCGTGATTAATGTGAACTCAAATATGGAAATATTTAATCATTTTAAATAAAAATTTATGGAACTAAAATGATTCATACATCAATGAATAACCATGTTCTTACAAACTTTCCCCATAAAGAAATCTATCCCTGAATTTCCCTATCAATCATGCTCAAGAATGATTGAGAATAACTCTGGACACAATGATGGTACATTGGCTTCCTTCTCCCATGAAATTTATTGTACTCATCTGTGCTACCATAGAACCCATAATAAACAAACTGACCAGACTCAAAGAACCCTCTTCATATGGTCCAAAATACAAATAGATTTATACCCAAAGGGCACATCCACCAATAAATCAAACTCTTTAGGATGAAAGGTAATAGACTGGATTTAATGATAGAGGTGTAATTGAGATACAAAGATGGCATCGTGCATGTATCGATAAATATTAGATAACTACAACTGATATGATACCGTCCCACCTCTCTCTAGAACCTCAAAGGCCCTACATAACATGGTTATTGATTAACCTATCTCTTGATACTCCTATGTCTCAACCATAATAAAACATGAATGAAAACCAAATCCCCAGCCTCAACTACTAGTGGTTGACTGTAGCAATTGACATATGAATTTTTTTCAAGACATTACAGTAGCCATCTACTAATGAATCAACTAAAGCTAAACTTTGTTCTCCTGAATAATATGAATTCCAAGCATAGTTTCATGTCCTACCTATATCTAACACATGGGTGATCATCATGTCCAACCATAGGAAGATTCAAAAGGTGACATCAAAATTTTATCTGTAAAGTTATTATTTTTGGTGAATGTAACTAGGGTTAAATGCCTCTCCCATGATCCCCCGAAATCCATGATGCATGCTCACATCATATCCTCAAGTACCCAAATCATGCACTCTGATTAAACATCATTCAATGTGTGATATGCCATTCTTAGAACCAATTGTGTACCAAACACCCTACGTATAGTATTCCAAAAAATGAGATGTAAACCAAACATACCCATATGAACAGATAGTTCACGGTACCAAAATATGTCACACTATCTCATATATATACAACCTCCCAAGATCATCAAAATTGACGGATTAATTAATTGGTAGGAAATGGGAATCCTTCATGATCCTATCAACAAAACCCAAAACAATCATTAAATTGAGGAGAACATAATAAACATATCATGAAATCAATCTCAACATCAACCCACTTCCACTCAAGGATGGGTAACTACTATAAGAGTCCAACTGGTCACTGGGTTTCATACTTCACATACTAATAAGTCAAACATCTCATGACAAAAAAATTCATAACTCTTCCATACTCATCCACTAGTACTAATGATGTAAATACTGCTACGTCTTGGTGATTCCTGGGTTCACTATCAATGATGAAGCCGGAAAATCTGACATTATCTCCTCATACATATCTGCTGAAACCCATACATGACTATATACTTAGAAAAAGGCATTCTCACATATGGTCTAACCAGGATGAGGGAGATCACCAGCCACATATTCTCATAGTACGAGGCATTTTGAGTCTGATATGTGCCTCATAATAACTCTTTCTTTAAGTATAGAGGTAATAGATAATGATGGTAGAAATTTCTTCACCTAACTATCATGCACCCCTATTTTCATCTCAGAGAATAAATCTATGACCTTCCACTCGCTACTAGCCTACTGCACTACCTGTATTTGAGTCATCCTACTCAGTGTATCGACCATTTCATTTCTTTTACCATGAATGTACTCAAGATCAGTGTCAATGTACTATAGGTATTCCACCCAAAATCTCTTTCTCATGTTTATATAACATTTTTCAAATATGAATATGAGGTTTTTGTGGTCTGTTTACACCACAAAATTCCCTCAAATTAATCAAAGTAACTAACAGTGCAATAGATGAACAACCATAGCTAACTGAAGATCATGCATTGATTAATTACTCTAATGTGGCCTCAACCTATGAGAACTGTATGTCCCAACTCGGTCTTCATGTATAAGGACTACTCTTATCCTGTTACCCGAAGTATCATAGTAAACAATGTTACTCATTCTTAGCTTTGCAAATATATGTTTTGGTGCTGATGTCAATTTTGCCTTTATCTCATGGAAGGCCATCTTGTTGTAATCTAACCATACAAACATCATACCCTTTTTTGTAAATATCATAAGAGGAAATATTAGGAATGCGAATTCTTGGATTAAATTTCTGTAGTAACTATCTATCCCCAAGAATGTTCAATCCTCTGTGGAATTATTGGACTCCTCATAGGAAACTACATCTATCACTTTATCTATGCTAACTGAAACATGTTTTTCTAGGATAATGTGACAAGGAAGGAAATCTGATCCATATATAATTAGAACATGGCATGCTTATATTATAACTAATTATCTCTTTGTTTATTGAATATGATCTCATGTTATTTTTCATGGTTGTGTATATTTTGAGAATACACCAAGATATCATCCAAAAATACCACGACAAACTAATCTAGATAAAGATGGAAATCATAATTCATCAATTACATGAAGAATTATAGTGAGTTCATGGGACAAAAAACTATAACCAAATAATCATATAGACTATACATTCTATGAAAATATGTATAAGGTATGTATGATAGTCTAAAATTCACCTCATGGTAACCTGAGCTCAAATAAAACTTTGAAAAACTAGAGTATCATTGAGTTGGTCTAAGATATTATCAATATATGGAAGAGGATATCAATTCATAACCATTAGCTGGTTCAATTTAATATAGTCTACACATAACATAGTGTTATATCATCCTTTATTAAAAAAATGATAGTTTAAACCCATGGAAAAGTATTGGTTTGAATTAAAAAAATTTCATCTAAAACATTTTACATCATCTTGAACTCATCCATATCAGTAGTATCAATCATATAAAGAGGAATGTATACTAGTGTTATAGAGACCCAAACATGATGTACATGGATGTTACATTACTTTTGTGGAATAAATAATACATAACAAAAACCAACACTAGGGGACCGTAATAGTTTAGTGTCTTTGGAAACTCGGAACATAATCTTATAATCATGGTGAAGGATCTTCAACATCTCCCATAAAGATCTTCCCCTTTTGTTTTCTTACCTAAAACTTTTCTTTATATCATGGGGAAATGAAAACATATAAAGGGTGAGCTCAAATGTTCAGTAAGGGTATGCAGGGATAAAATAAAACAATCCATATACATTTGAAATTCAATACATGAACAGAACATCTAAACATAAAAATCTTGACCAATGACATATAACATGGAAGTACGTAAGGCATAGATCACAATGGATCATCAATCATGATAAAATAGCATGGAAATAAAACATGTAATTGGGGAAAAACATTAAGCACATGATATGATTTCTATAGTAGCCCATGCATTGTTGCTAAGACCATCTTAGTGGACAAAGACCCTTACTGAACCGAGTTCACTCCTAGTTCCAGTCCTGTATCACTGAACTGGATAAAATTTCCATTCCAGCCATGTATATCTCATGAGATATAAATATTTACCCAATTCATTAGAGGGATATATAGGTCCCACCCATCTCATAATGAAATCATTCTTTCTTTTCCATAAAATAAACATTAATCATTCATCAATAACAAAATAATAAATTGGGTTTCATAAACGTCATCCCATCATAACATAATCCATATAAAACAAATGGATATCATTTCATCATAAGAAAAGTGATACCATGTAAATCATAGAGACATTATACATGAAACAAACACATATGAAATAATTTCATCATAGATGTAAAATAGTTTTGAAAAAACACTTGAAATGAATTCTTAAGGAAAATATCCTTTCTTCTTCAAAATCATTTTCTTTTCAATAATTGACATGCAATTTTAAACGAATGGATTTAAAAATAATCATGAAATATTGTACAGGAAGCTTCATAGAAATAAGGCGTTATGAAACTGTAAGAATCCGTTCATGCCGTATAAGTTTAGAAAAACATTCCCTCGTACTTTTGTCAGAAAAGTAAAAAAGTACCTCGTATGGTAAAAAAAATAAATATTCCTTCCATAGGAAGTGGTAAAAGTAAAAAAGGGTACAATTGACTTAACCATACATGGAAGAAAAATAAACATTTTATGATTTTTTTTGAAAACATATGGACATGAATAATAAACATAACCCTAGTAAATACTTACGAATAAGCAATCTCATATATGAATGAGATTGGAATAATTATCCCTTAGCTTAAGTATGATATGCTTTGTACGTATCTGATCCTCTTCTTCTTCGACACACCTCTTTTAAGCTTCCTCTTAAGGCACTAGAGTGCGTCTTTTGAGAAAACTAGAACCTCTAGAATGTTTCTAGGGAAGTGTAGAAGAGAAATGCTCAGGGGTTGGCCAAGCTTGAAGGCTCAAAGTTGTTTAATGATGATAGGGAGGAGGTGCCCGTTTATAAGGGAGGAAAGGGGTACCTTTGTAAAGTCTGAAATTATTATTTTAAAATAGACTTATATTCGGTTTCAAAAGGTCCAAAAATCATTAAAAATGTTGATAAGATGAATCATGGTCGAAATAAAATCATCTAATCAGAATTGGACATGTTTGGGATATTATTTTAATCATTTTAATTCTATTTATTTTAATCCTTTATTAATGAGGTAAATACTGCATCATTATTGTGTCATAAATAATTTAATTTATTTGATGTCTAAAAATTATAAAACAAATACCACCATGTATGAAATCATTTTTACTTTACAATGCATATTCATAGTTTAAAAGATAATTTATATAATCCCTTATAAAAATTAATTACTAAAATATTTTTTTAATGTCAATTTTGTCTTTACATTAAATTATTTAATCCAAATTGTCATTATCAAAAAAAGTGGATCAATGGGGTCCCAAAATCGACCTAAGTATGCCCATGGTCAGACACTACTCATCCAATAAGGTTAGGACAATTGTTAAGGTAATTTGAAATTATTATAATATTCTTTTAACCTTGAATTACCCTATTTACCTTTAACCGCGGTAAATAAAAGTCAATATTTACTATTCACCAAAAATTATTTTCATCTTATTGAATCACATTTTACTTCTTGATAACAACAATGTATGTTGGATTTTTGAAATTCAATTCATAGAAGTGGTAAAATTTCATTTAAATGAAGGAGTTAGTTTTTTTTAACTACCACTAAGTGGTTTCACTATTAATCAAAAACTGAAGTTTTTCAGAAAAATATCAAAAATTCAGCCTCAGCTATATTTGAAATTCAGAATTCATAAATGATGTCTATTTTTCGAAATTCAAAACCTAGAAGTGGAATTATTTAATTTTAAAATTAATTCCCGTTATCAAAACAAATAACGTGTTTTTAAGAAATAACTATCAAAAGATCGACACTTGTTTATGTTCAATTTCAAAGTGAAATTAATTCCAATGACCAAAATTGGATTAAACGGTAAAATTATATTATAAATTCACTTTAAATCCAATTAAAATGATAATCTAACCATATAAATTATTGCGATGAAAAAAGTTGTTTTTAATTAATATATAGTGTGTTTTTACTATTCATTAAAATATGAAAGTTATCAGAATTATATGAAAAATTTATCCAAAGTAAATTTTTATATCCTGATTCCAAATAAGAATTTTATTTTGTTAAATTGAACATATAAAAATGTCAAAAACTAGATTAAATGTGGGTGCACCATCAAAAGGCGGCAAGACCGCATTTTTTAAAAAATACTAATTTTACTCAAAAAATATATTTTGTTCTCACATGATGTTCTATAAAATATGTATGATGAATAATAATGTTATAACATTAAAAATTTTGTTAATACTATCCATAACAGCTAGTTCATAATAATATTATAACAATATATCGTTTTTTAGCGAATCCTAGTATTGCGTACTACACACGCTATCATGGAAGGTCACGATTGCGTGGGATGCAAGACAAGTCAGGGTAGTGTGTAGTGGAATCTCACTTTGGTGTTACGTATAACATAATCAAAACATACTTCATTTATACATTAATCCAAATCTATACTTAATGTTGCGTAGAATAATTCCCACAAAACAAACATGAAATTGTGTGTAACACTAGCCAATAATAGTGTTGTGTATACTTTAAGCTAATACAGTGTTACGTATAGTACAATCTAATTTTGGTGTACCGTACAACACGAAACATCAATGAAATTAAAAAAATATTTTTTTCATAAAATCTTGGGGTGTTACATTCTAACCCACATAAAATGAATTTCGCCATCGAAATGTTTCGGTGTTATTAATGGTTTACTACATTAATGTTTATTTAATAGAAACCCACATTGTAGAAAGGAATACAAAAAATTCATTTTAAAAATGGAAGTTAGAATCACAACAGTCACCCGAAGTAACTCATCACTGGGTTTCCACATAGGACAACATAGGTGAAAATATGGATATGGAATAAAAATCTGACCACCAAGTTTTAATGGAGAGTGGTAGAGAACATGGCTATGAAAAATCCATCAATCACAATGCCATAAATTTGTGATGATTTAAGTTACCATCTAATTCATCGGGTATGAGGGTACTAAGACAATATTTTTAGTTCTCAAGATCATTTCCCTAATGTTAAAGAATTTTTGAATTAAAAGAAATACTTACTTGATTTTGGTAAAATCTCACCTTTGTCCATGCCTTGAACAATTTCCACTTCATCTCTTAAAGAAAAGAAGTTGAATTTGTCATTTGTGAAGTGTTAGCAGATCATGCGATAGAATTTTTGGTGATTCCATCTGTTTCTATCCCAAAATGTTTAGCACAATTTATTAAATATACATAAGTCCATCAATGTTGAGATTAATAATATATGGTTGATAAAATGGACTTATACTTCATCTATCATAGAAATTAATAAAATAAATCTAGTTTCTACTAACTAGGGACTTCATGTAGGCCAGTGGTATGCGATAAAGGCATGTCGCACTTCAGTTGTGGGTTCGATTCCCACAGCATTGTCCGACGTGATGGGTTGTCGCCCATCTTCTAGGTTGTCCTTTTTCTAAAACTACATTATTATTACATTCCATCAATAATATCAAAAAAATTTCAATCCTAAAACAATACTATCTTATGTGGAACTTAATTCATTCCAATATTTAGGCTTATCAAAAATATTTCTTTCTAATATCATTGTATAAAGAAAACAATTGCTAGAAATGTCATCTACCAGCATGTGAATACCATCATTTATCCCCCATATATCATATGATATATCTTTTTGGTCACATTCCAAACATGTGAATACCTTAATAATGTATTCTCTTGAACCATAGTGAAAACATGAATGCAGTCACAAGGTAACTCTTTCCATATACCAAAATCCCAAAAATTCTATATACTCAAACCATGAAATCACTTTTTCCTTATACTATTCATGAGATCATTAATACTATCAATCATTTAATTATCTTCTAATCCCTTCTTTATGTGCATATTATGTGCTTTCCAAAAATATCTGAATAACCTTTCATGGTTATTGGTACCATTCAACATATACTTTCAAAAACATAAGGAAAACAATAGTGGAACAATCCTTAGATGTCTCTTTATTCCATAGTACCTTGAGATTACTTATACAACATTACTCTTGATAAACATGTAATAATTCCACTACCTTCTTAAACCATTGACTGATATTGAACATTTATTTCATCTCACATATCATTTGTAGTCTCTTAATCATCATCATCATAAATACAACCCATATGACCATGCTGATTCTCTTCATGAAACTTTCCCTTAGGGAATTGGTTTTCATAATGCCCCTACATTCCATATTTAAAACATTTAACCTTTGTTGATGTCTTAGCCATTCCATTATCCTTGTCTATGGTGTTAAATGATCCATTTCCTTTAAAATTACTGACTTTTTGTCATTCTTTTCCAAACCCAAAGCATTTTCCAGTTCCTTTGAAACATTATCCCTGATGCCTCTTCCCATATGATTTACATGAGGGGAATTGAACTTTCTTTCCTCTATGATCATCATGAAACTCCATCTTTCTCTTATTAGCTGAGTCAGGAAAAATACCAAAGTTGAGATTATTTATCATATAATGAGATGGCTGATTAGGCATAATAAAGATATGTGGACCTTTATATCCTATTTCATTTGGTTTCCCACGAAAAATATCCTTCCATTGTTCATCATATCCTCCATTATCGTGAATCTTCTTATTTCCATCCATTTTCTAAAACCCAAAAAAAATAGTGTGAGCGGAAAAAATCACCATCAATGGGGTGTACCTTCAATAACTAACATCCTAGGTTTACTTTTAATATTGTTACCATAATTCTAGGACTATAACCTATACTAATAATTAACCTTAGAGACATCCCTAGACAAACCTTAGAAATATATTTCGGGATCTCACTAAAGTTATCGCATCCTACTTTCCAAAGGTTGACTAAACCATTCCTCTGATACAAATTGTAGAGACCCAAACCTGACGTACATGGAAATTAAATTAATTTTTCAGAATACATAATACATAAAAAAACCTACAATCATGGAATGTAATAGTTTAGTGTCTTTGTAAACTCAGAACATAATCTTCTAATCAAGGTGAAAGATCTTCAACATCTCCCATTAAGATCTTCCCCTTTTGTTTTCTTACCAAAAACCTTTCTTTATATCCTGGGGAAAAGAAAACATTTAAAGGGTGAGCTCAATTGCTCAGTAGGGGTATGAATGGATAAAATAAAACAAACCATATAAATTTGCACTTCAAAACATGAACATAATATTTTGACATCAAAATCTTGAGCAATGACATAAAACATGGCAGTACGTAAGTCAGAGAACATAATTGATCATCAATCATGATAAAATAGCATGGGAATAAAACATGTAATTGTGGAAAAACATTAAGAACATGATATGATTTCCGTAGTATCCAAGGCATTGCTACCAAGACCATCTTAGTGGACAAAGTCCCTTACTGAACCAAGTTTACTCCTCGTTCCAGTCCTGTATCACTGAACTGGATTACCTTTCCATTCTAGTCATGTCTATCTCATGAGATATAAATAATTAACTAATGCATTGGAGGGAGATATTGGTCCCACCCATCTCATAATGAAATCATTCTTACTTGTGCCACAAAATAAACATAAATCATTTATCATAACCCAAATAATAAAATGGGTTTCATAAAGGTCATCCCATTATAACATAATCCAAATAAAACAAATGGATATCATTTCATCATAAGAAAAGTGAAACCATGTAAATCATAGAGACATTATACTAAAAACATACACATATGAAATAATTTTATCTTAGATTTAATATAGTTTTGATAAAACACTTGAAATGAATTCTTGAGGAAAATATCCTTTCTTCTTCAAAATCATTTTCTTTTCGCAAAATGACATGAAATTTTAAAAGAAATGATTTTAAAATAATCATGAAATTTTTTATAGGAAACTTCATGGAAATAAGGCGTTATAAAACCGTAAGAATCCATTCATGCTGTATAGGTTAAAAAAACATTCTCCTGGTACTTATGTCAGAAAAGTCAAAAAGTACCTCGTATGGTAAACAAAATAAAGATTCCTTCCATACAGTGTGGTAAAAGTAAAAAGGGTAAAAATGAATTTAAACATACATGGAAGAAAAGTAAACATTTTATGAAAACAATTTGAGAACATATGGACATGGATAATAACCATAACCCCAGTAAATACTTACGAATAAACAATCTCGGATAAGAATGAGATTGGAATAATTATCCCTTACCTTAGGTCTGCTAAGCTTCGTACGTATCCGAACCTCCACTTCTTTGAAGCACCAATTTTAAGCTTCCTCTTAAGGAACTAGAGTTGGTATTTTGATAAGACCAGAACCTCCAGAATCTATTTATGGAAGTGGAGAAGTGAAATGGGTAGGGGTTGGCTGATCTTGAAGGCTCAATGTTGTGTAAAGAGGAGAGGGTGGAGGATCCCTTTTATAAGGGAGGAGAGGGGCACATTTGGAATGTGTGAAAATATTATTTTATTATAGGCTTATCATCGATTTCAAAAGGTCCAAAAATCATTGAAGATGAAGATAAGATGACTCATGGTAGAAATAAAATCATCCAATCAGAATTGGACAAGTTTTGGAATTTTTTTATCATTATAATCTTATTTGTTTAAATCATTTATTAATGAGTTAAATACTACAACATTATTGTGTCATAAATAATTTAATTTATTTGATGTCTAAAAATTATAAGAAAATACCACCATGTAGGAAATCCTTTTACCTTTCCAATGAATATTTATAGTTGAAAATACAATTTATATAACCCCTTATAAAAATCAATTACTAAAAGATTTTCATTAATGTCAATTTTTTCTTTACATTGAAATCATTAATCCAAATTGTCATTATCACTTCCAAGGGGCTCAATGGGGTCCCAAAAATGACCAAAAAATGCCCATGGTCAGAAAATACTCATCCAATAAGGTTAAGACAAGTGTTAAGGTAATTTGGAATTATTATAATATTCTTTTAACCTTGAATTACCCTATTTACCTTTAACTGCGGTAAATAAAAGTCAATATTTACTATTCACAAAAAATTATTTTCATCTTATTGAATCACATTTTACTTCTTGATAACAACCATGTATGTTGGATTTTTGAAATTCAATTCATAGAAGTGGTAAAATTTCATTTAAATGAAGGAGTTAGTTTTTTTTAACTACCACTATGTGGTTTCACTATTAATCAAAAATTGATGTTTTTCAGAAAAATATCAAAAATTCAGCCTCAGCTATATTTGAAATTCAGAATTCATAAATGATTTCTATTTTTCTAAATTCAAAACCTAGAAGTGGAATTATTTAATTTTAAAATTAATTCCCGTTATCAAAACAAATAACGTGTTTTTAAGAAATAACTATCAAAAGATCGACACTTGTTTATGTTCAATTTCAAAGTGAAATTAATTCCAATGACCAAAATTGGATTAAACGGTAAAAATATATTATAAATTAACTTTAAATCCAATTAAAATGATAATCTAACCATATAAATTATTGCGATGAAAAAAGATGTTTTTAATTAATATATAGTGTGTTTTTACTATTTATTAAAATATGAAAGTTATCAGAATTATATGAAAAATTTATCCAAAGTAAATTTTTATATCCTGATTCCAAATAAGAATTTTATTTTGTTAAATTGAACATATAAAAATGTCAAAAAGTAGATTAAATGTGGGTGTGCCATCAAAAGGCGGCAAAACCGCATTTTTAAAAAAATACTAATTTTACTCAAAAAATATATTTTGTTCTCACATGATGTTCTAGAAAATATGTATGATGAATAATAATGTTATAACATTAAAAATTTTGTTAATACTATCCATAACAGCTAGTTCATAATAATATTATAACAATATATCGTTGTTTAGCGAATCCTAGTATTGCGTACTACACACGCTATCATGGAAGGTCACGATTGCGTGGGATGCAAGACAAGTCAGGGTAGTGTGTAGTGGAATCTCACTTTGGTGTTACGTATAACATAATCAAAACTTTCTTCATTTATACATTAATCCAAATCTATACTAATGTTGCGTAGAATAATTCCCACAAAACAAACATGAAATTGTGTGTAACACTAGCCAATAATAGTGTTGTGTATACTGTAAGCTAATACAGTGTTACGTATAGTACAAGCTAATTTTGGTGTAGCATACAACACGAAACATCAATGAAATTAAAAAAAATATATTTTTTCATAAAATCTCGGGGTGTTACATTCTACCCCACATAAAATGAATTTCGCCCTCGAAATTTTTCGGTGTTATTAATGGTTTACTACATTAATGTTTCTTTAATAGAAACCCACATTGTAGAAAGGAATACAAAAAATTCATTTTAAAAATGGAAGTTATAATCACAACAGTCACCCGAAGTAACTCAGCACTGGGTTTCCACATAGGACAACATAGGTGAAAATATGGATATGGAAGAAAAATCTGACCATCATGTTTTAATGGAGAGTGGTAGACAACATGGCTATGAAAAATCCATCAATCACAATGCCATAAATTTGTGATGATTTAAGTTACCATCTAATTCATCGGGTATGAGGGTACTAAGACAATAGTTTTAGTTCTCAAGATCATTTCCCTAATGTTAAAGAATTTTTGAATTAAAAGAAATACTTACTTGATTTTGGTAAAATCCCACCTTTGTCCATGCCTAGAACAATTTCCACTTCATCTCTTAAAGAAAAGAAGTTGAATTTTTCATTAGTGAAGTGTTAGCAGATCATGCGATAGAATTTTTGGTGATTCCATCTGTTTCTATCCCAAAATGTTTAGCACAATTTATTAAATATACATAAGTCCATCAATGTTGAGATTAATAATATATGGTTGATAAAATGGACTTATACTTCATCTATCATAGAACATAATAAAATAAAACTAGTTTCTACTAACCAGGGACTTCATGTAGGCCAGTGGTATGCGATAAAGGCATGTCGCACTTCAGTTGTGGGTTCGATTCCCACAGCATTGTCCGACGTGATGGGTTGTCGCCCATCTTGCAGGTTGTCCTTTTTCTAAAACTACATTATTATTACATTCCATCAATAATATCAAAAAAAGTTCAATCCTAAAACAATACTATCTTATGTCGAACTTAATTCATTCCAATCTTTAGGCTTATCAAAAATACTTCTTTCTAAGATCATTGTATAAAGAAAACAATTACTAGAAATGTCATCTACCAGCATGTGAATACCATCATTTATCCCCCATATATCATATGATATATCTTTTTGGTCACATTCCAAACATGTGAATACCTTAATCATGTATTCTCTTGAACCATAGTGAAAACAGGAATGTTCTCACAAGGTAACTCTTTCCATATACCAAAATCCCAAAAATTCTATATACTCAAACCATGAAATCACTTTTTCCTTATACTATTCATGAGATCATTAATACTATCAATCATTTAATTATCTTCTAATCCCTTCTTTGTGCGCATATTATGTGCTTTCCAAAAATATCTGAATAACATTTCATGGTTATTGGTACCATTCAACATATACTTTCAAAAACATAAGGAAAAACAATAGTGGAACAATCCTTAGATGTCTCTTTATTCCATAGTACCATGAGATTACTTATACAACATTACTCTTGATAAACATGTAATAATTCCACTACCTTCTTAAACCATTGACTGATATTGAACAATTATTTCATCTCACATATCATTTGTAGTCTCTTAATCATCATCATCATAAATACAACCCATATGACCATGCTGATTCTCTTCATGAAACTTTCCCTTAGGGAATTGGTTTTCATAATGCCCCTACATTCCATATTTAAAACATTTAACCTTGGTTGATGTCTTAGCAATGCCATTATCCTTGTCTATGGTGTTAAATGATCCATTTACTTTACAATTACTGACTTTTTGTCATTCTTTTCCAAACCCAAAGCATTTTCCAGTTCCTTTGAAACATTATACCTGATTCCTCTTCCCATATGATTTACATGGGGGCAATTGAACTTTTTTTCCTCTATGATCATCATGAAACTTCATCTTTCTCTTATTAGCTGAGTCAGGAAAAATACCAAAGTTGAGATTATTTATCATATAATGAGATGGCTGATTAGGCATAATAACGATATGTGGACCTTTAGATCCAATTTCATTTGGTTTCCCACGAAAAATATCCTTCCATTTTTCATCATATCCTCCATTATCGTGAATCATCTTATTTCCATCCATTTTCTAAAACCAAAAAAAATAGTGTGAGCGGAAAAAATCACCATTAATGGGGAGTACCCTCAATATCTATCATCCTAGGTTTACTTTTAATATTGTTACCATAATTCTAGGACTATAACCTATACTTATAATTAACCTTAGAGACATCCCTAGACAAACCTAAGAAATATCTTTCGGGATCTCACTAAAGTTCTCGCATCCTACTTTCCAAAGGTTGACTAAACCATTCCTCTGATACCAATTGTAGATACCCAAACCTGACGTACATGGAAATTAAATTAATTTTTCAGAATACATAATACATAAAAAAACCTACAATCATGGAATGTAATAGTTTAGTGTCTTTGTAAACTAGGAACATAATCTTCTAATCAAGGTGAAAGTTCTTCAACATCTCCCATAAAGATCTTCCCCTTTTTTTTTCTTACCAAAAACCTTTCTTTATATCCTAGGGAAAAGAAAACATTTAAAGGGTGAGCTCAATTGCTCAGTAAGGGTATGAATGGATAAAATAAAACAAACCATATACATTTGCACTTAAAAACATGAACATAATATTTTGAAATCAAAATCTTGAGCAATGACATAAAACATGGCAGTACGTAAGTCATAGAATATAATTGATCATCAATCATGATAAAATCGCATGGGAATAAAACATGTAATTTTGGAAAAACATTAAGAACATGATATGATTTCCATAGTATCCAAGGCATTGCTACCAAGACCATCTTAGTGGACAATGTCCCTTACTGAACCAAGTTTACTCCTCGTTCCAGTCCTGTATCACTGAACTGGAGTAACTTTCCATTCCAGTCATGTCTATCTCATGAGATATAAATAATTAACTAATGCATTGGAGGGATATATTGGTCCCACCCATATCATAATGAAATCATTATTACTTGTGACACAAAATAAACATAAATCATTTATCATAACCCAAATAATAAAATGGGTTTCATAAAGGTCATCCCATTATAACATAATCCAAATAAAACAAATGGATATCATTTCATCATAAGAAAAGTGCAACCATGTAAATCATAGAGACATTATACTAAAAACATACACATATGAAATAATTTTATCTTAGATTTAATATAGTTTTGATAAAACACTTGAAATGAATTCTTGAGGAAAATATCATTTCTTCTTCAAAATCATTTTCTTTTCACAAAATGACATGAAATTTTAAAAGAAAAGATTTTAAAATAATCAGGAAATTTTGTATAGGAAACTTCATGGAAATAAGGCGTTATAAAACCGTAAGAATCCATTCATGTTGTATATGTTAAAAAAACATTCTCCTCGTACTTATGTCAGAAAAGTCAAAAAGTACCTCGTATGGTAAACAAAATAAAGATTCCTTCCATACAGTGTGGTAAAAGTAAAACGGGTAAAAATGAATTTAAACATACATGGAAGAAAAGTAAACATTTTATGAAAACAATTTGAGAACATATGGAAATGGATACTAACCATAACCCCAGAAAATACTTACGAATAAACAATCTCAAATAAGAATGAGATTGGAATAATTACCCCTTACCTTAGGTCTGCTATGCTTCGTACGTATCCGAACCTCCACTTCTTTGACGCACCTATTTTAAGCTTCCTCTTAAGGCACTAGAGTTGGTCTTTTGAGAAGACCAGAACCTCCAGAATCTATTTATGGAAGTGGAGAAGTGAAATGGTTAGGGGTTGGCTGATCTTAAAGGCTCAATGTTGTGTAAAGAGGAGAGGGAGGAGGATCCCTTTTATAAGGGAGGAGAGGGGCACATTTGGAATGTGTGAAAATATTATTTTATTATAGGCTTATCTTCGATTTCAAAAGGTCCATAAATCATTGAAGATGAAGATAAGATGACTCATCGTAGAAATAAAATCATCCAATCAGAATTGGACAAGTTTTGGAATTTTTTTATCATTATAATCTTATTTTTTAAATCATTTATTAATGAGTTAAATACTACAACATTATTGTGTCATAAATAATTTAATTTATTTGATGTCTAAAAATTATAAAAAAATACCACCATATAGGAAATCCTTTTACCTTTCCAACGAATATTTATAGTTGAAAATACAATTTATATAACCCCTTATAAAAATCAATTACTAAAATATTTTTTTTAATGTCAATTTTGTCTTTACATTAAAATCATTAATCCAAATTGTCATTATCACTACCAAGGGGCTCAATGGGGTCCCAAAAACGACCCAAAAATTCCCATGGTCAGCAAATACTCATCCAATAAGGTTAAGACAAGTGTTAAGGTAATTTGGAATTATTATAATATTCTTTTAATCTTGAATTACCCTATTTACCTTTAACTGCATTAAATAAATGTCAAAAGTTACTATTCACCAAAAATTATTTTCATCTTATTGAATCACATTTTACTTCTTGATAACAACCATGTATGTTGGATTTTTGAAATTAAATTCATAGAAGTGGTAAAATTTCATTTAAATGAAGGAGTTAGTTTTTTTAACTACCACTAAGTGGTTTCACTATTAATCAAAAATTGAAGTTTTTCCGAAAAATATCAAAAATTCAGCCTCAGCTATATTTGAAATTCAGAATACATAAATGATGTCTACTTTTTGAAATTCAAAACCTAGAAGTGGAATTATTTAATTTTAAAATTAATTCCCGTTATCAAAACAAATAATGTGTTTTTAAAAAATAACTATCAAAAGATCGACACTTGTTTATGTTCAATTTGAAAGTGAAATTAATTCCAATGACCAAAATTGGATTAAACGGTAAAAATATATTATAAATTCACTTTAAATCCAATTAAAATGATAATCTAACCATATAAATTATTACGTTGAAAAAAGTTGTTTTTAATTAATATATAGTGTGTTTTTACTATTCATTAAAATATGAAAGTTATCAGAATTGTATGAAAAATTTATCCAAAGTAAATTTTTATATCCTGATTCCAAATAAGAATTTTATTTTGTTAAATTGAACATATAAAAATGTCAAAAACTAGATTAAATGTGGGTGCGCCATCAAAAGGCGGCAAAACCGCATTTAAAAAAAAATACTTATTTTACTCAAAAAATATATTTTGTTCTCACATGATGTTCTAGAAAATATGTATGATGAATAATAATGTTATAAAATTAAAAATTTTGTTAATACTATCCATAACAGCTAGTTCATAATAATATTATAACAATATATCATTGTTTAGCGAATCCTAGTATTGCGTACTACACACGCTATCATGGAAGGCCACGATTGCGTGGGATGCAAGACAAGTGAGGGTAGTGTGTGGTGGAATCTCACTTTGGTGTTACGTATAACATAATCAAAACTTACTTCATTTATACATTAATCCAAATCTATACTTAATGTTGCGTAGAATAATTCCCACAAAACAAACATGAAATTGTGTGTAACACTAGCCAATAATAGTGTTGTGTATACTGTAAGCTAATACAGTGTTACGTATAGTACAAGCTAATTTTGGTGTAGCGTACAACACGAAACATCAATGAAATTAAAAAAATATTTTTTCATAAAATCTCGGGGTGTTACATTCTACCCGACATAAAATGAATTTCGCCCTTGAAATTTTTCGGTGTTATTAATGGTTTACTACATTAATGTTTCTTTAATAGAAACCCACATTGTAGAAAGGAATACAAAAAATTCATTTAAAAAATGGAAGTTAGAATCACAACAGTCACCCGAAGTAACTCAGCACGGGGTTTCCACATAGGAAAACATAGGTGAAGATATGGATATGGAAGAAAAATCTGACCATCAAGTTTTAATGGAGAGTGGTAGAGAACATGGCTATGAAAAATCCATCAATCACAATGCCATAAATTTGTGATGATTTAAGTTACCATATAATTCATCGGGTATGAGGGGACTAAGAAAATATTTTTAGTTCTCAAGATCATTTCCCTAATGTTAAATAATTTTTGAATTAAAAGAAATACTTACTTGATTTTGGTAAAATCTCACCTTCGTCCATGCCTTGAACAATTTCCACTTCATCTCTTAAAGAAAAGAAGTTGAATTTTACATTTGTGAAGTTTTAGCAGATCATGCGATAGAATTTTTGGTGATTCCATCTGTTTCTATCCCAAAATGTTTAGCACAATTTATTCAATATACATAAGTCCATAAATGTTGAGATTAATAATATATGGTTGATAAAATGGACTTATACTTCATCTATCATAGAACATAATAAAATAAAACTAGTTTCTACTAACAAGGGACTTCATGTAGGCCAGTGGTATGCGATAAAGGCATGTCGCACTTCAGTTGTGGGTTCGATTCCCACAGCATTGTCCGACGTGATGGGTTGTCGCCCATCTTGAAGGTTGTTGTTTTTCTAAAACTACATTATTATTACATTCCATCAATAATATCAAAAAAAGTTCAATCCTAAAACAACACTATCTTATGTCGAACTTAATTCATTCCAATCTTTAGGCTTATCAAAAATACTTCTTTCTAAGATCATTTTATAAAGAAAACAATTACTAGAAATGTCATCTACCAGCATGTGAATACCATCATTTATCCCCCATATATCATATGATATATCTTTTTGGTCACATTCCAAACATGTGAATACCTTAATCATGTATTCTCTTGAACCATAGTGAAAACATGAATGCTTTCACAAGGTAACTCTTTCCATATACCAAAATCCCAAAAATTCTATATACTCAAACCATGAAATCACTTTTTCCTTATACTATTCATGAGATCATTAATACTATCAATCATTTAATTATCTTCTAATCCCTTCTTTATGCGCATATTATGTGCTTTCCAAAAATATCTGAATAACCTTTCATGGTTATTGGTACCATTCAACATATACTTTCAAAAACATAAGGAAAAACAATAGTGGAAAAATCCTTAGATGTCTCTTTATTCCATAGTACCATGAGATTACTTATACAACATTACTCTTGATAAACATGTAATAATTCCACTACCTTCTTAAACCATTGACTGATATTGAACAATTATTTCATCTCACATATCATTTGTAGTCTCTTAATCATCATCATCATAAATACAACCCATATGACCATGCTGATTCTCTTCATGAAACTTTCCCTTAGGGAATTGGTTTTCATAATGCCCCTACATTCCACATTTAAAACATTTAACCTTTTTTGATGTCTTAGCAATGCCATTATCCTTGTCTATGGTGTTAAATGATCCATTTCCTTTACAATTACTGACTTTTTTTCATTCTTTTCCAAACCCAAAGCATTTTCCAGTTCCTTTGAAACATTATCCCTGATGCCTCTTCCCATATGATTTACATGAGGGGAATTGAACTTTCTTTCCTCTATGATCATCATGAAACTCCATCTTTCTCTTATTAGCTGAGTCAGGAAAAATACAAAAGTTGAGATTATTTATCATATAATGAGATGGCTGATAAGGCATAATAACGATATGTGGACCTTTAGATCCAATTTCATTTGGTTTCCCATGAAAAATATCCTTCCATTGTTCATCATATCCTCCATTATCGTGAATCTTCTTATTTCCATCCATTTTATAAAACCCAAAAAAAATAGTGTGAGCGGAAAAAATCACCATCAATGGGGAGTACCTTCAATATCTAACATCCTAGGTTTACTTTTAATATTGTTACCATAATTCTAGGACTATAACCTATACTTATAATAAACCTTAGAGACATCCCTAGACAAACCTTAGAAATATCTTTCGGGATCTCACTAAAGTTCTCGCATCCTACTTTCCAAAGGTTGACTAAACCATTCCTCTGATACCAACTGTAGAGACCCAAACCTGACGTACATGGAAATTAAATTAATTTTTCAGAATACATAATACATTAAAAAACCTACAATCATGGAATGTAATAGTTTAGTTTCTCTGTAAACTCGGAACATAATCTTCTAATCAAGGTGAAAGATCTTCAACATCTCCCATAAAGATCTTCTCCTTTTGTTTTCTTACCAAAAACCTTTCTTTATATCCTGGGGAAAAGAAAACATTTAAAGGGTGAGCTCAATTGCTCAGTAAGGGTATGAATGGATAAAATAAAACAAACCGTATACATTTTCACTTCAAAACATGAACATAATATTTTGACATCAAAATCTTGAGCAATGACATAAAACATGGAAGTACGTAAGTCATAGAACATAATTGATCATCAATCATGATAAAATAGCATGGGAATAAAACATGTAATTGTGGAAAAACATTAAGAACATGATATGATTTCCATAGTATCCAAGGCATTGCTACCAAGACCATATTAGTGGACAAAGTCCCTTACTGAACCAAGTTTACTCCTCGTTCCAGTCCTGTATCACTGAACTGGATTAACTTTCCATTCTAGTCATGTCTATCTCATGAGATATAAATAATTAACTAATGCATTGGAGGGAGATATTGGTCCCACCCATCTCATAATGAAATCATTCTTACTTCTGCCACAAAATAAACATAAATCATTTATCATAACCCAAATAATAAAATGGGTTTCATAAAGGTCATCCCATTATAACATAATCCAAATAAAACAAATGGATATCATTTCATCATAAGAAAAGTGAAACCATGTAAATTATAGAGACATTATACTAAAAACATACACATATGAAAT
Organism: Viscum album; assembly: GCA_963277665.1. NCBI lineage: Eukaryota > Viridiplantae > Streptophyta > Magnoliopsida > Santalales > Viscaceae > Viscum > Viscum album. Next base: position 1,664,212,898 of record OY728156.1, read on the forward strand.
AATTTTATCTTAGATTTAATATAGTTTTGATAAAACACTTGAAATGAATTCTTGAGGAAAATATCCTTTCATCTTCAAAATCATTTTCTTTTCACAAAATGACATGAAATTCTAAATGAAAGGATTTTAAAATAATCATGAAATTTTGTATAGGAAACTTCATGGACATAAGGCGTTATAAAACCGTAAGAATCCATTCATGCTGTATATGTTAAAAAAAATATTCTCCTCGTACTTATGTCAGAAAAGTCAAAAAGTACCTCGTATGGTAAACAAAATAAAGATTCCTTCCATACAGTGTGGTAAAAGTAAAAAGGGTAAAAATGAATTTAAACATACATGGAAGAAAAGTAAACATTTTATGAAAACAATTTGAGAACATATGGACATGGATAATAACCATAACCCCAGTAAATACTTACGAATAAACAATCTCGGATAAGAATGAGATTGGAATAATTATCCCTTACCTTAGGTCTACTATGCTTCGTACGTATCCGAACCTCCACTTCTTTGACGCACATATTTTAAGCTTCCTCTTAAGGCACTAGAGTTGGTCTTTTGAGAAGAACAGAACCTCTAGAATCTATTTATGGAAGTGGAGAAGTGAAATGGGTAGGGGTTGGCTGATCTTGAAGGCTCAATGTTTTGTAAAGAGGAGAGGGAGGAGGATCCCTTTTATAAGGGAGGAGAGGGGCACATTTGGAATGTGTGAAAATATTATTTTATTATAGGCTTATCTTCGATTTCAAAAGGTCCAGAAATCATTGAAGATGAAGATAAGATGACTCATGGTAGAAATAAAACCATCCAATCAGAATTGGACAAGTTTTGGAATTTTTTTATCATTATAATCTTATTTGTCTAAATCATTTATTAATGAGTTAAATACTACAACATTATTGTGTCATAAATAATTTAATTTATTTGATGTCTAAAAATTATAAAAAAATACCACCATGTAGGAAATCCTTTTACCTTTCCAATGAATATTTATAGTTTAAAATACAATTTATATAACCCCTTATAAAAATCAATTACTAAAATATTTTTGTTAATGTCAATTTTTTCTTTACATTAAAATCATTAATCCAAATTGTCATTATCACTACCAAGGGGATCAATGGGGTCCCAAAAACGACCCAAAAATGCCCATGGTCAGAAAATACTCATCCAATAAGGTTAAGACAAGTGTTAAGGTAATTTGGAATTATTATAATATTCTTTTAATCCTGAATTACCCTACTCACCTTTAACTGCATTAAATAAATGTCAAAAGTTACTATTCACCAAAAATTATTTTCATCTTATTGAATCAAATTTTACTTCATGATAAAAACCATGTATGTTGGATTTTTGAAATTCAATTCACAGAAGTGGTAAAATTTCATTTAAATGAAAGTGTCAGTTTTTTTAACTACCACTAAGTGGTTTCACTATTCGTCAAAAATTGATGTTTTTCAGAAAATACCAAAAATTCAGCCTAAGATATATTTGTTTTTCTGAATTCAAAAATGATTCCTATTTTTCCTAATTGAAAACATATTAGTGTTATTAATTATTTTTAAAATTAATTCTTATTATCAAACCAAATAGTGTGTTTTTAAGAAATAACAATCAAAGGATCAACACTTGTTTTTGTACAATTTCAAAGTGAAATTAATTCTAATGACCATAATTGGATTAAATGGTAAAAATATATTCTAATTAAAATTTAAAACCAAATAAAAAGAAATCTATCCATAAAAATTATTGTGATGAAACAAGTTGTTTTTAATTAAAATAGAGCGTGTTTTTACTATTCATTAAAATATGAACATTATCAGAATAATATGAAAAAATTATCCAAAGTAAATTTTTATATTCTAATTCAAAATAATAATTTTTTTTGTAATATTGAACATATAAACATGTCAAAAACAAGATTTAAAGTGGGTGATCCATCAAAAGGTGGCAAAACTTCATTTTTGGAAAAATGCTAATTTTAGTTGAAAAATATATTTTGTTCTCACACGATGTTCTAGAAAATGTGTATGATTAATAATAATGTTATAACATTCAAAATTTAGTTAATAATATCCATAACGGCTAGTTCATAATAATATTATAACAATATATCGTTGTTTAGCGAATCTTGGTATTGCGTACTACACATGCTATCGAGGAAGGCTGTGATTGCGTGTGATGCCAGCCAAGTTAGGGCTACGTGTAGTGGAAGCTCCTTTTGGTGTTGCGTATAACATAATAAAAACTTATTTCATTTAAAAAATTAAAAAAATCTATACTTAATGTTGTGTAGAATAATTCCTAGAAAAAATTTTTAAATTGTGTGTAACACTAGCCAAGAATAGTGTTGCGTATACTGCAAGATAATACGGTGTTGTGTATAGTACAAACTAATTTTGGTGTAGTGTACAATACAAGACATCAATGAAATTAAAAGAATACTTTTTAATAAAATCTCAGTGTGTTACAGGTGTAGCTCCTTAAATTAGTTCAATATAGAATACTACCACTCTCACTAGAAGTAATCCTAAAAATTAATTTGGGAAAACATTCATAAAATTATCCACTAATATAGTGAAATATATTAGACATGTTTCTTAGTCTTCCATATACAAACTCAAAATCCATGCTGCCATCCTATCCAGCCCATGATTCTCGATTTCATCTCGATATTCCCTAACATCCCACACACATTTTTGAATAAACACTTCACCTGAGAGTGATATAAAATTAACCATACTTTGATAGATGTCAATACAGGAAAGAAATAGAACAAACCATTCTATCCCAAGGATGATTTAGTAACCTGTCATCTCAAGGAAAAAAAGGTATCATACGAAGGGAAACCCACCTCTCTCAAGGGGGACACTTCATGCACTAACGTAGCTCCTATGATCTAACCCCAAACAATTTATCAATCATCATAATGCCATTAGAACACATAACAACTAGTCCAAGGGTCTCTACAATGGGCACATATATGAATCTTTGAGAATACTGTATATATAAATGTTTAGAAGATAAAGTATATGATACTATAATAGTACCTTCGATATTTGAAGGTCTGAGATCCTGTTCCTCAAGGGTTGGGTGCACTACATATATCTATCCTGAATTGAGGCTTTTTGATACTACCTACATACCCTGAGCATACCCTATATACTCTCATGGTAAAACTGATGTCTGACTACAACGATGTTGACCACCACCTTTTCATGATCGGATAGCTGTACTCTTGCTTCCTACTTGATGAAATGTAACAAATGGTGATCTTGAACAAGGGGTTAGTTAGGATCCTCTCTCATGGGATGGATAAGGAAAATTCATATAGAATCATTTTAGATGTCTCATTTTCCCACATTATCTACACAGAATTAGACTCCTAATACATTATGGCCTCATATGTCCTGGATTTTAATATTGGTAGCACCTCACATAGCTACCTCGATATGGTCTTTAACTACTAATATTTTTCTATATAATATTCTGATGATTCTTCCTAATATAAACCTATGTAGTACCATATTATATGTGAAAAACTACCCTGGATCACACCTCTAACCACCCTCATGATACACTATAGGAGAAGAACAAAATTCAGTATTCTAGAACCAAAATTTAGTTGAATGAAATCCAACTATTCTCAGATGTTGTATCTAAGACAATCCTCGAATTTTTTGGATTTATATTTCACATCACCAACTAAAAATACATTCGAATCGATGGAGATCAGTAATTCGGGATGAATTTTCCATAAATGATAACACTCCATACTCTATGAACATGAAATATCAATCTCTATCATCCCCCAATGACTCAAGATAAAAGTAGTCATTTAAGGTGATATGAAAATCCCTTCATGACATATCGAGACGATGATCCATCTGAGTATTAACTTCCATCTCTATCAATGAATAATCATGAATCATATATATACCAGGATTTACCCTCCTCTCAAGATGTGTCTCTAGATTCTCTAAGATAGCTAGCATGGAATCTACCCATGACTATACAACGTGTGGTCTTCCATCCCCAAAATACTTTGGTGAAAGATACTATTGAATCTCACATGTCATATCATACACAGTTTGGGTAGGTCATGATGCTCCCTAAATGGAATACATGAGTCACAATATTCCCTCATGGAACTGTGTCTGGTCGCTTATTTCTAGTACAACTATAGGTGCCTTAGATAGCACTACTAATGGATCCATTGGAAGTCCATGGGCAACCACAACTAGAGTATGGTCGACACCACCCTAGTAGAATTTGATTGGAGGTCATCATGGTGGCACAACTCTCCAATTCCAACCACACACCTCATTTATATATCATTGTTATATTTCATAACTCAATGTTCAATTACTAATAGAGGGTAGGTACGTGCCCCCATTTATAAGAACACACCCCTCTTCTTGATCTATAAGTCTGGTATGGGTAACATACTGGTAATATACAATCAAGAGACACTACATCCATCCCATTACATAGGTTGGGTCTGGGTTAAATTATCTCCTATAAGAAATCCATTTTCCATTTTAATTCTCAACTAAATTTATATATTCATTTCCATTTTAATTAATACTCATTTCACATTTAAATTATAGTTCATTAAATAATATTATCCAATGGTTTGTAAGATTTATATCCTTGAGGGCCCACACATTTCAGGAACTATGGAATGTAGTTCACTTGATTCACATAATATCCTACACTAGAAGGTAAATCAAAACATCTTGTATAACTATAACTACACCTTTCACAATAGAATGAATCCTGTAATCATCTTAAATGGAATAACATAATTCATGGCATGCAATTCATGTAATGTTCCTATCAAGATGAATGATATAGAATACCATCATCTCATTGGGATGAAAAAATTTTCCACAATTATATCAATTATAAAATAAAAAAACATGTCCATCACCCAATTATGGAATAATATCAACCGTAATTTAAAAAATCCATAAAAACAGAAATTTCATTCAAGAAAATTTGACTTTTTCTTGAAAACAGTGTAGATAATCCCAGTCACATCTCATTATCAAACTACCATTCCATCATATTATTTTCTATTTTTCTATATATTAATTAATACTAGAATAGAATCCTATGATACCACATTGTAACATCCTAGACCCATTTTCTACTCAATATTTCCCCAATCCTAGTTGGTCAAATGGTATCAACTGCATCTCCCCAAACGACAGAAACTACCTACTAACAACAAGGGTATATTTTTCTCATGGGGAGACTATTCAATCATCATCATAGTGTAGCACAATGTAATATCAAAAAGATCTAGATAGGGGAATTAGTAAAATATACTAATAATAAATAACCAATAGGAATATATAACAATGAAAAAAAATGAATTCATATAAATTGATGTCGACAATACATGTCATATATCAATAAAAAGTATCCAAAATACGTATAAATGACATAATTACATTACATGGAATGAATGTAGTAAAAGGGAAAAAAGAATCCAGCTACCATCTTGAGCCTCAACTCGATCCCATGCTCCCTTTCTCATATGAAGCAATCAAAAACATGCATTATGGTGATATCCTTTATCAATACCTACAATCCTATAGTCTATTCAGGTTCCCATGGTGGTCTGAATTGGGTGTGAGATATAATACTAGTATCCAACCACCGAAGGTCAATTTTCAAGTAGTCAGTGAATATATAATAGTCATATTGTCTATGTAGAAATAAAATAATATAGTCAGTACTGAATGTAAACATCCTACAAATTTTAGGTTCCAATATATAATCAAATTCGTATAATGATTAAATTATAGTTAATATATAAATATCGAGAACTATCATAATTCTTAGAATCCCTTGTGTTAAAATATTCATAATATGCCTAAATAAGTTGTAAATAATGTGTAATATATACACATAATCAAATATTATACTTTGGATTTGACGATGTGTCATATAACACAATTAATTAATTAATAAATTTAGAAATGTGGCTTATCCATGGAATTCCTACAATGGAATCCAGGTAACTCTCGAGGTGTTTCATAAAACAAGAACATTACAAGACCATACATAGAGATCCTCACCAGAATCTAGGTATCACTCTTAGGGTGGTATAACATCAATGTTATTTAACTCCATCCTTGGCATTCCACTAAGGGATCCCAAGTATCCATCATGGAATAATGATTAAATTCCATATGAATTCATCCTTATAATTTATAATATGGAATCTAAGTATCACTCGTCAGCCCCCATGAGCCCATACATGGCACTCTATAAAAGGTGTCCATGTGTTACATGGGCATAACAAGGTTGAAGTTAAATGAGTCTGTCCATGGCCTTCGTCATTAGAATCCATGTTTCACCCAAGGCATATAAGCATTTAAAAAATTACATTTATCTTTTTAATAGCCAACACCAAGAAAAATTAATTTATATCTATCCTCAAAAGCTGACTAAAGGAATGAGAAAAGATTATAGGTCTTAACCATTATTTCTACTCACATGGTAATTGCATTATAATAAGAATCTCATGTTCAATTAATAAATAAATTGAAATTGTATTATAGGATAGAATGCATACACTTTTTTTATCAATTCAAATCAAAATTTATATTATATTTAAATTTTATTATCAATTCAAAATTCAAATCATCAATCAACAATTCAATATTAACATCCCATGAAAAGGGTTGAAGGGCACACATCAATTGTATCCAAATGATATACCATCACAATGTAAAAATTTAATACACAAAAAACCCAAATGGGATATTCCATTCATGGATGTCAACCATTTAACATTTATCATCATGCTTCATTAATTTCATAGCTTATACCTATTAATTTAATTCAAGGTTTTAAATTAATTTCAATGAATTGCATAATAATTGGGCATGTGGAACAACATCATATATATAAACACTTAAACATTAAATTAATGGCATAAGTCCATACACCTTAGGTCCATAGTGGATTTCTTGTCCATTATTTGCTCATGATTTGACTCATATAAGGAGAAAATTGATGAATGGATGAGGAAACTATAAATGGTGAAAATTATATTGCATCTATATAGGGAAAATTATTCACTACGGACAAGCTATCCACTATGTATGAAAAACCATTAATTTTTATTAGTTAAATAATTATCTTAAATCCTCACATAATTATGATGTCTTATTTATTCAATTGAGAAAAAATAAAATAAATCAATTTAACAATATTAAAATTTATATAATTAGAATTAATTTTTATGTTACAAGATTTTTTAGATAAATATAAATTGTTATATATTTTTAATGTAATATATTTCAATTCCATATTTTTCGTGATGTTATTAATGTTAAATCAATAAAAAATGTCTAAATTATTACTAATTAAATTTTATAAGAAATATATTTTTATTAATGATTTAAAATTACTAAAAATCCTACATGAATAAAATTTATTTTTATATGGTTTAAAATATAAAACATGGTCTATTTATTGAATAATCATCCTTTACATCAACTATCTTAACCTATAAAGGGTAAAAATTTTATTATCACGAAAATTTTTAAAAGGGTTATCACGAGATAAAACAAAATGATATGGTTGAAAAATCATCAAAAACCAATAGATATTTTATTAGATGAAAATATTTGAACCTATATTAATACTATATTTGAATTATTTTACTTATTATCCATTTGAATGTGAAATTAATTTATATCAATTTAATACATTAATAAATTGAAAAAGTTCTCCTCCCCTCACTTATAATGGGGAAACTCATATAATATTTCCTTTACACATAAAATACCAACCAAAATAAATTATTTATATCACTTATTAAACACAATAGGTATTGGTTTTATCAGAAAATCATCCAAGGAATTCTTTTGATTTTATTTTTAAGAGGTTGTCTAATGAAGATGTATAGTTATTAACCAATAATTTTTGTATGATTTATTTTATACCTACTTAAATCCTAATAAAAGATGATATATAAAAAAAATATTAAATAAAATTAATTTTTATTATTTTAATTTCATAACCTATATCTATTTCCACTTCTATGAAATGAAAAATAAAACCATCACTCATGTGTACGGAAGACTACATCCTCCTGAACCAATGTAATTAATTTTACAACACCACCTATAATAGATGGTTACAATGGTTTATTTAATGTATATATTTGAAAATATTTATATATTAAACAATATTAAAAGGTAATTTGTTATTTACTTTTTCAACATTCCATTCACTAAAAACATATAACGTTGTTCTGGTGTACGTGTGGACTACCGCCACAATGAAGTGATGTGATTAATTTTTCACAAATAAATGACATGGGTAGTATATATAAGTATTTTTAAATATATAATATGGTATTTATGATTTAATTAATATTACATTAAGAAAAAATAATCCTTACCAATTTTCAATAATGATCGTCTAAAAATGGAACTGTTACTCAGGTGTAAGTAAGAGATACCATCTCCATGATTGCAACGTAATTCATTTTTGTTAACCATATTTCATGATGGGTTTTATAAAGTATAATTAATTTATTAAATAATTATTATGAAATTATTATTATTCTATATAAGATTCACTAATGAACTCAATGACTATAGTCATCATATCGATGTCATTTTGGACATATTATCTAAATATCGTCAAAACATTTGACATGAATATAATTAATTAATTTAATCTATATTACATTGTAATAAGTGAAATAATATTAATATTATGCTTTAAATATTTTATTAATCATTTAAAAATTTAACATATGTTTATTATTAAGTAATATAAACAATCTATGTGATTAATCACATTCGTGGCAATGTGATTTTTGTTAAAAAAATGAATTTAATGTTTCTATTTGAACTATTATTCTTCCATATCCATATTTTTAAAAATATCTTATTAATGTTTTTATATGGATATAAGAGAATTATAATGGTAATTTTTATGTATCTTTAAACATTATTTCATTGGTTTTAAAAATTAATATTTTTAGATTATTTATATAGAATATTATGAATTCCTTTAGAAAATAAAAAAGGATTGTTTTATTTTAATGTTTATGGAATCATTCGTACTTCTCACTGTCATAACCATTATACAATTTTTGGATTTTTATAAAATCATTCATGATTTCTTTAATGAAAAACACTATTCTTCTTTTTTTCTAGGTATAATGTTTTAAAAAATTGTTTTTCAATATGAAAGGTTATTTTAATAATGAAAATTGTACTTCATATGGGTTTAAATGTGTTTTCGAAGGGTTTTATGATAAAATCATTTATGAATAAAATATTTTATTTATGACATTGTACATGATAATTATATACGATAAATGGGTATCCTGATACGATTTATACAATGGGTTGAGCCCTATTATAGCTTATGAATATGGGTCAGCATGATATAGATTATATTAATGGTGAACCCAATTATAAATCTATAATTCATTGAGTAATGTTGGTTGTCTTCATATGAAAAAAAGGAGGTTGTTAAAAAATGAGTTTTCTCATATGGATTTATCTAGGATCAAATTATTTATGACAAGGTTTATGAATCTCATACTCTAAGTTCCCTGAAATGGTTTTTATGTTACATGGGTTTTATAGGATTTATTTGATAAAAAAGTGTGTGTTTTTATGTAAAAAATAATTATATTATATAACCAACGAATATAGTGATAATAGTAAAAAAAATTATGAGTTTTCATGTTCATCACTGGACTACTATATTTCTTATATTTATATCCCTTAATGATCTTTTTTGTACTCATCACACATTTCAATATGTTTTTTCACAAGACTTAATGATTAGAAAAAACAACGAAGAAATGATGTTTAATGTCATTAATTTTTTCCATGAAAAGAATGTTTTTTATTTAAAATGTTTTATACTATGGAAAACATGAACACTGAGTAGAAGAGTCCACATTGTAATATATGAGTTTTTATGTAATAATTAAAGTTAAATTCTATAAAAATATAAACTCTAAATATCATAATAATGCATGATTGTGAATTATAGACTAAAAAAACATGAATAAGTAATTATTTATGTTGGGGTCTCTATACCCATGATTCAAATGGTTGTATGTTATATTTTATGATTTTATATACTCGATCATATATGTTGGACACCCCACATGTCACAGTTGAATCCCTTTGATTGATGTATAGAATATACCCTAGGATTAGGTGGATGCACTAGTGATGGTTTGGATATGGAGCATCATGATATTGGCCACCCAAAAGATTGATAGTGGGTGTTACATCCCAGACAAGTGTGATTAATAAATAACCAAACCAGATGTCTATATGAACTCAAACATTCCTCCTCATATTCTAGAGGCTGAAAACTAAAATCTAGGGTCTAATGGTTGTGCGAGGGATTCTATTAGTTATAAATACCATTAAATTTAAATGAACATGATCAGAAAATAGATAATAATAATTTGACTACATGAAAATTCCTAATAAAAACCAACCATGCAAGAATGTTTGAAGCTATATGAATAAGGATTATAGCACATACAATATAAAATAATCATATAATATGGAAATATAAAAAAAATAATAGATAAATAAGATAACTTAATTTCTAGAGGAGACAAGAGTACACAATTTTTCTGCTTCTTCCATTCAAAGTCTTGGTCTAAAATAAGAAATAGATTACGGGAACCATCTATAGTTTTAACTTGAAGCCAAGAGATATATTGGTTTACCAAGTGATGGAAGAGCCTGGTTTGAATAAAACACAGTAGGTCACCACCAATGATGTCTAATTAATATCTAGTCTATGATTATAAAACATAAAAGTATGCAATATATAAGTAAGAATGTATTCAAGTGAAGACAGATAATGGAATACCGCATACTTCTTCGTACATCAATTATCTCTAATCATTTAACCTAATTAATGGTTATAAAACCCATATAATATAGGCCTATCATCCAAGAGAATGTATCAATGGTGTATCCATGGAATACGTCTAGGTAATCCCATGAAATAGAACTATACAATTCTAAGTAAATCTCTAAGGCATTTTTGTGTGAAACTTGAGATCCAACCCATGGTGATCAAACCATGGTGTATAGCTCTACGATAGAATTTTAGACGTGATCCCTTGACATTCCTCTTTATAATGGTGATCCAAACATTCCAAAGGCACAATTTATTAGTATTCAGGGGAAGGGGTTTGATTGGGATCAAAAAAGGAAAACTGAGGTATTCCATGTCTTTTGACATCTATTTGAATTTTATAAATTATTAGAGTAAATATAATGTTTCTAGATTTTCTTTTTGAATCTATGATGTCATACTGATATATTAATGAAAATAAGACATTGACTTGATTCAATGAAGTATTTCCCCTAAAATTCACATCAATGAACCACGTGGCATCCATCAGGTTCATGATTAACATTTTACTATTCAATCGATAGATTACACCTTCATTTTCAAACTTTTAATCCATAACCATCCATGTAGTAATAATGAGTCTTACAAAACATAAATTCCATTTAATGTGGAAAATAAATATAAATATGAAAACATATGTAACATCTCAAGGAATTTCATTTCAAATACACTAATGAATTCCGTTAATTATTAATCTATTAAATTTAAATTCTTTTTTGACAAATTATCTTATTTAATGAAAGGAATCACAACTCACCAACACAATTTCCTTAATTTATTTATTCCATGGAATTTGAAGGTTCCACCACCATTTTATTTACTTATTAAATACATGAGTTATATTATATGTTAATGTCTTATTAACCAGAAATAGGTTTCACCTTAGTCCTAAGGAACATAAAATTATTGGGTTTATGTTATGGTTTAAAGAACTCTAGTTCAAGATTGGTTTAAAATAACTGGCTATGTAATGCATGGATATCCATTACATGCATGTTATTAATACACTAGGTTCAAAAAAATCCAATTATAAGGTTATTAAACAAGTATAATTTATAATCTAGGGGATCAACCTTGATTTACTCAAGGTTCATTTAAGTATTTCCTTAGGTCATTACTCTTAGAGTGACTACCAATTTCAGAACAATATTATTAAATTTAAGGTCACCTCATGCGTGACTCAAATAATAGGTCACAAATTATCCATTGAACATTCATGTTCCATTGAATGAGTGAGTCAATCACATGAACACATATAGAATGCAAAACATAATGAGCGTAATAAATTAAACCAATTGATTTTTTTAACAAGACACACAGTGAATATTATATATATATATAATTTAAAATAATTTAAAGCACTTAAATAAATTTCATCAAGCATAGTAAGATTAACTAACTCAATGAAAACCCTCAATTAGAGAAAAAATATAATAAAATGAGGAACCGATAATAGTCCCTAATCATACGGCATATTAGCTCACATAATGATAACAATTAAAGAGGAGAAGAAATTTATAAAAAAAAGGAAGTGGAGTGGATTCCACAAATCTATCTATCATATTATTTGAACAGAAAATGATTTGGAGAATAAATGATAGAAATCCACCCATAGTAGGGGAGGGGGAGGTTGGGTTCTTTTCAGTTGCAACGAGGGGGAAATAAACCCCAAAATTAGTGTAATGGACCAGACCCTCCTAGAAAATCCCTTTTACAAATTTCTTGTGTTTGGAATGCCCTGGAACCATCAAGTCCAGATCCTAAGGGCGGCGTCTTGATGACAGGATGTCATCATGGTGTCAACCATCAGTGTCACCGATCGGTGCCATGGGGGGGGGTGTCGGGTTATTCTTCCCCAATTTTCTCAGAACACCATTTTTAAGTATTTTTACATTTTAAAGTTATTAAAGCCATTTTTAAGGCCCATAAATGATATCTAAAGTCCACAAAGATTGGGTGAACCTCAATGGACCCATACTATGTGCCAGTTTTTCCCATTTCCTCTATTTAAATAAAATCCTTTCACCCACTATTGTTAAGACCACCTCTCCAATGAGAAATTAAATAAGAATTTATCCCATCATGTGTAACCACCCTACCATGTGGTGAAACCAAGATCCCCCTTTAAATTTCTTCAAAATTCTTATCCCATAACTCTAGAATCTCACCTATTTATATAGCACTAGAATTATTTTCTTATTCTTTTGGGTTGTGTTCGTTCTTCCCATTGGTGCGTTTGGAGCTCCCTTTTCAAGGCGAGTGGTGCACCTGTGTTGTATCCTTTCCTACTCATTCATGGAGTACTAAGAGTTCCCCCCTTCATGTTGCGCATCACAGTTCTTGGCACATGGAGAGAAACATCGATCGTTGATCATCCAAGTAGGGTTCTTCCTTCATCTTTCTGTACTGTGTATCATGCGGTGTAGGTATTCTAATGTTTCTATAGGAATGGATGAAACTAAACCTTAACAAAGATAATAAATGGATTTTAATAATGAAGGGGTGTGTTGTTAATGATTTTTTAGTTATTTATCTCTTCTTATATGTTGTGAATTTAATGGATTATTCCAACTGAAAATTGTGGTCGTTGGTGGTTGTTTATTGGGCACTAATGAACCTCTGTTTTTAGGATATTTATGTGATTGAAAGTTTGTAACATGGAAACTGGTTAATCATGTAACCATGGTTGATTAAATAAATTTCCAATGAATATGAATCCTTGTGTTATCACGTTGATTAACTAAATGGAAATAGAAAACTAAATAAATGGTTCTGGTGATGTTTAGGGTAGATACTTGGGAGGTGATGTGGATGGTGATGGAATCCTATGTTGTGGTAAAGTTGTTGGCTTTTGGATCTAAGGCTGTGTGGGGCTGTATGGTGGTGCTTGGTTTGGTATGAGTAATCTGAGGGATCTCACAGACCCCTTTTGTTATTGTGACTTTACAAGAGAACCGGTAGTGAATGTTTAAATTGTTGTTTGATAGTTTTCCTTTCCAAGCCTTGTGTATACTCTTATTAATTTCCCATTAGTGATGAATTAGTTTAATTGGAATCACATGAATGTGAAATGGAGAATGGGTTCGATGGGTAACTATTTTTTTGGAATGATTTGTGACATGGTTGCGGGTGTGCTGCTTATTATGAATGAATAGTAACGAGGGTGTTTGTTGTTGGGAAGGTTTTGGAACCCCTAGGTTGGGAAGAGTTCTTGTTTACCTATATGTATAATTTTGTTCTTATGTTTTATATTTTCACCCCATCAAAGTTGAGAACATTGTGCCAAACACCGCTATTTAATTGGGGAGGTTGTTTTTTCCAACACTCCTATGTGTGGCTGGTTATTAGCTCATTTTCTACTCCCTTTCTCAAGTAGACCAAGATTCTTTGGGCAAGCTGTGATGGATTGAGGTCCATTATAAGCCCTAGATTCTTTGGGAAGGGTACGTGGGGGTGTATGTCCTAGGCGTGTGCAGGAAATTTGTTTCCAAAGTGTCTTTGGGAAGAGGCCTAGGTGTCTTCGGGTGTGGAATAGATGTTCTGGCCCAGGTGTTTGCGGGTGGGATGTGTGGTTGTGGGCCAGGTATTTACAGGTGGGATGTGTGGTTATGATTTCCTAGTCGTGTGTGGGCGGGGTGTGGCAGTGAGACTATAGTGAGAATGGAGGGAGAGGTCTGATGCATAGGATGCCTTCAATAACCAGTTGGAAAGTGGTGCAGGGTACCCAAAAATCGATGTGTTATTACTATTACCTTACATGACTTGCATTATTTGGGGAGTGTGACTTTGTGAGGTTGGGGTGGAGAGTTTTCTTTGCTAGGTTCTCTGGTTATCTCCTGTTCTCACGAGGCATTAGAATTCTTCTCCACTTATACACAAGAGTGTTTGGTTTTCCCTACTGAGTATACCTATATACTCACCCTACAAATATAATCTTTTTTCAGGTATCTACATGGAAATCGAGGATTGTGAAAGACCGTACTAGTTCAGAACATGGGATAATTTCTATTTTTATTTTCCTTTTCTTTGGAACTTTCCCTTGGGGTTCTCTGGTACTTTTATAGAATTAATTTTGGACATGAATTTGGGAATGGTTTGTTTTTGGCTTTACATTTACCTTCAGTTTTTGTGTTGATGGGATTTAATATCTTATCTCCCAATCCTACTAAATAAAACGGTTAATTACTTCTATCTTGTATGTGATTATATACCATTGGTGCTTGTCACCACTCCGGGACCTATTGAAGGCGGGTCTCGGGGTTCATTATCTCTTCTTCAACATGATGAAGGAAGGGTTGGGAAATATTTTGTCCCTTCTCTCATCTAGGTGAAGGGGGTTGTGGAATAATGGTATCAAATGGGGTCGAGAGATAGGATGGAGTCCGGAGTTAGGCATAATGAGGATTTCATGGGATGGAAGGGAAACAATGTTAGGAAATCTTGGTGCATGAAATAGGCCAGGGTAGACCGGTTAGGGTACACGATTTTAGGGCCCCCCATGATCTGATGCAAGGACTCTAGCCCTACTATAAGACCAAGTGAGGCTACACAGATTGCAGGGTAGAGACCCTATGAAAGGTACATGCATCATAATGACTGGTGTTATTGTGTTTCATGGGTATATTCGGGATTTAAAATGTATAATAAGTGTATGAAAACATAAAAGTAGTCTTCTACACTACATGGGCTTAGGCATTCATTTTTTACCTTGTAACTATGACACTCGGATGATGACCACGAGTAGTGTGGGGGATCGAGGCCCATGAAGATGACTTGGATGATTTTCAAGGGACCGACCAAGAGGGGGAGGACGAACGATGGTAGATGAAGCTTCATGACTTTCAGCGGAAGACCCTTGGGAAATACGAGGGAAACACCACATACATGGATATAGAGAGCAGGCATAAGGATCTAGTGATATCTTTAAGCTCGATCCGGGCTCTGATGGAGTATTGGGTTCTTCTGGCTGTATGTCAGATGCATGGAGTAGCACATCAATGGTGGACTCTCTATCTTGGGTAGAAGAGGGAGGCTTAGGTTGCGGGGACTATCATCGAGAAGGAGTTCTAGGTGGAATTCCTCCCTCCCACAATGAGGACTGAGAAGTGGCAGGACCTGCTCACCCTCCAACAGGGGAGCATGTTAGTAAGGGAGTTGGGGATCAAGATCAAGGATATCCTTCGTTTTCCTCCGGTCCTTTTTCCGGATGAGGAGTCTCGAGCGAGACGTTTAGAGGAGGCACTCCAACCTTCTCTTCAATATGTTGTTACTCCCTTCACCCTACTGATATACTTGTAGGTCAAAAAGAAGGGTGAAGTGGTGGAGAGGATGCAGGCACTAGGAGGTATTACGTGAGATGGATGCCAATTGGGATCATCAAAGAGAAATGTAGTGAATAGTAGGCCTCCACCATTAGGGCCTTCTAGGTTTTGACTAGTGGGGAATAGGCCACAACAATTCGAGTTTCGATCTCCCTGTCCTCGCCCCTTATTTGCGAAAAAGGACTAAGTTGTTTCATCTGTGGTTGTCATGGGCACCTAAGGAATCAGTTCTTAGACCGTGCACAGAATAGTGGCGGTGGGTATGTTCAGTGGCCACCTCATCAACTGGAGCTTCCAGTCGTGCCCTTTCAGTAGCAGTAGCAGCATGGACATTGAGATCCTGCTCCTCCGAGGGTAGATGTTACAGGAGGAGGCCAACCTCCAGGTGCTCCTCGGGGACCTGAACTAGGGCATGGACTAGGAGGCAGCCGAGAGAAGAGGGGTAGAGTAATTTGGCGTGGGAATTTACCCTCCTTAGAGGCATCATTTTCAGGAGGTCTGGAACTCATTCGAGGTACGATCAACTTGTTTTGTACTATAGACTATGCCTTATTTGATACAGGAACTTTCCACTCCTTTGTCGCACCTAATCTGGACCAAGCATTGGGTTTAGATGCTGATAAAATTCCAGTACCCCTGTTGTTGAGTACACTAATAGGAGGTTAAGCCAAATATTTTTAGGTTTGTTGAGTGTATAGATTGATGACAGGGCCACATCAGTCTAGAAGGGATATTCTATTACTATTGATGCAACCATATGATGTAATCCTAGGCATCAGATGGATGTTTTTTTACATTCTGTTATCAACTATTTTGGAAGATGAGTCATATTCTCCGATGAGGATGGATAGTGTGTGACTTTCACCAGCAAGTAGGGTTTCCAAGAAGGCAGCTAGTGAGTGGATCCCCTCGATTCATTGTTAGCTGAGCTGTCAGTGGAGTCGATAGATACAAGGAGAGTGAAATACCCATGGATCTTCAGTGAGTTCATGGACTTCTTCCATAAAGAATTGGTGACTCTACCCCCTTGATATGATGTTGAGTTTGGGATAGACTTGTAACCTGGTTCCTATCTAATTTCGATGGCTCCTTATCGGATTGTGACTTCTGAGTTGCGGGAGTTGTGGATTTAGATTGGCGATCTGATGAAGAAGGTTTTTGTCCGACCAAGCATGTCACCATGGGATGATAAATACTACTTCTTAAAGAAGGAATATGGTGGGTTTAGGCTGTGCAGAGACTAACAGAGACTGAATCATGTAACAGTCAAGTGCCGTTACCCTCTCCTGAGAATAGATTCTCACTTTTACCAGCGGAGGGAGCAGGTTTGTTCTTTATGATCGATCGGTGGTCTGGGTATCACCAGTTAAAGGTTAAAGACAGTGATATTCTAAAGACTGCTTTTAGGACGAGGTATGGGATCTTTGAGTTCGTAGGCATGTCATTCGGTGTTACGAATGCACCTGCAGTTTTCATGGGGCTCATGAACTCTGTTTTCTGTGAGTTTCAAGACCTGTTCGTTATTGTGTTCATCGATGAAATTTTCATCTACTCAACATCATAGGAGGAGCATACTAATCCCCTCAAGATGGTCATATAAATCATTAGACACCACCAACTCTGTGGGAAGTTGTCCAAGTGTATGTTCATGACATGAGAAGTTCATTTACTTGGACACTTGGTGTCTCACCAAGGTGTAGAGCTTGACCCGTCAAAGGCAGAAGTGGTTGTTTCATAGGGATTCACCCAAGAATGTGACAAATGTTTGTATCATTCTGGGTCCGACATGCTATTATTGAAGGATTGTACCTGAATTCTCTCGAGATTCATCTCCCTTGATAGCTTTGACCAGAAAGGACCAGGTATTTAGGTGGAGTGAGCTGTGTGAGGTAGCATTCATCTATTTGAATGAAAGGTTGGTCAGTGCTCCAGTGATCATGTTTCCAGAGGAAGGGGTGTTGTATGAGGTATTTTGTGATGTTTCTAGACATGTCCTGGGGTGTGTTCTGATGTGGTAGCGGGGAGTGATATCTTATGGGTCTATCCAGTTACGTCCTCATGAGAATAACTACACCACCCATTGACTAGATCATGCAGCGATGGTGTTTGCGTTGAAGTTTTGGCTGCATTACCTCATCAGAGGGCACTTTGAGGTATTCACAAATCCCAAGAGTTTGTTGCATATCCTTACCCATTAGGACCTGAACGTGTGATAATGAAGGTGGGTGGAGTTTCTTCAGGACTACAACATCAATATCTCTTACACTAGTGTTAAGGGGAACATTGTGGATGATGACTTGAGTAGGAAGTCATAGAGAGAATCAATTTAAGAATCTATGGATACATGGAAGGCTATTGAGGAGTTGGATACCCTACTCTTGGATGAATGGGTGGATGGTGGTAGAGGTTGAATGTTTCAAATGATAGTGTAGTATTCTCTGTCGCAGTAGGTGGAGGAGTCTCAATGGGGAGACATAGAGAGTAAAGTGATGGACGATCAGGTTAACCAAGGCAATGCTCTGGAAGGGCGGTCAGAGGGTGGTCAAAATCAGATGATTTTCTAGGGAAAGCTATTTGTCACAGAGATGATGCCTTAGGGAGTTCTTTTTGAGTTCTATAACTCACTCATAGAGGTACAACATAGAGTTTCCAAGATGTACCGAGGCTTGAGGGAACAATTATAGTGGCCCGTGTTGAAATATGTAGTGGCGGAGTTCGTGGCATGGTGCTCGGTGTGTTACTAGGTGAAGGCTGAAAATCACATACCAAAAAGTTTTTAGCATCCATTAGATGTCCATTAGTGTAAGAGGGATAACACCTTGATAGATTTCGTCACAAGACTACCCAGGGTCCAAGGAGGCTGTGATGCTCTATGGTCAGTTGTAGACAAATTGAAGAAATCAGCTCAATTCCTGATGATCAAAGAGTTGAGCACGGTGGATACCTTAGTACAGATATTCATGGATTAGGTGTTGAGTTTGCGAGGATTTTCGAGGTCCATAGTCTCAGATAAGGATGGACAGTTTACCTAGTGAGTCTTGAAGTAATTGTAGCATATTTTTTGCACCCAGCTATGCCTTAGAACAACTTTCCACCCCCATAAATATGGGCAGACAGAGTGAACCATCCATACCTTGGAAGATGTTCTAAGAGCTTCTATTTTTGACTTCAGGGGATCATGGGAACCAAATTTTCTATTAGAAATGTTTTCCCATAATAATAGTTATCACTCTACTATTGGCATGGAAAAATTTGAATCTTTGTACGAGATGCCCTGTCATTTTCCTGTGTGCTGGACCGAGGTTGGGGAGGCAGGTGTTATTGGACAGGAGGTATGGAGAGCACAACAAAGAAGGTTCATCATGTGCATGAGAGGATGAAGTTAGCGTAGGACCGGTAGAAGTCGTATGTCGATCATAGGAGGAGGCCCTTGTAGTTCAAGGTTGGAGACCATGTGTTCTTGAAGGTTTCCCCTAGGCGTGGGCATCGAATGTTCAGCAATGGGATCAAGCTCTATCCTAGGATCATCAGGTCTTTGGAAGTGTTGGGGTGAGTCAAAGAGGTGGCTTATCGGTTCTCATTGCCATCTCAGTTGGAATGGATCCACAACGTTTTCCACGTCTCCCTTCTTCGTCAATATCTACACAATGAATACCATGTCATTGACTGGAGAGAGTTGGATATTCGGAAAAATGATACATTTGTGTAGTGCCCATTGAGGATCGAGGTTCGAAAGGAGAAAGTGCTTCGTGGATGAACCATCCCTTTGGTTCGTGTGTTGTAGATTCATGGGTGGCTCGAAGATAGTACTTGGGCAAGAGAGGACTAGATGCACACCCATTTCCCAGAGAGGTATCTTTCTAGGTGGTTGTCTAGACACTTCTCTTCTCTTTGGGTCTAGCTTTGATTCTTGAGGATGGAAATAGTTTGAGAGGTATCCAATGTAATGGCCCAAATCCACCTGGTCCATCCATTTTCCAAATATCTAGTTTTTGGCACACACTGGACCCATCAGGTCAGGATCCTAAGGGCGACATCTCGGTGGCAGGATTTCATCGCGGTGTCAACCATCGGTGACACCGATCGGTGTGTCACTGATCTGGGTGTCACCAATCGCTGTGTCACTGATTGGTGTGACACTGATATATGTGTCACTAATCGATTCCAGGGGTGGCTCGTCTGGTTTTTCATCCCCAGTTTCCCCAGAATGCAACATTTAAGTATTTTAACAATATAATGTGGTTGAATCCATTTTTAAAGAACATAAATCATATCTAAAGTCCCATAATAGTGGGGAGACCCTCAAAAGACCCATAATGTGTGTCAGTTTTACCAGTGTTCTCTGATTATATAAAATCCTTTAACCTATAGCTATTACGACCACCTCCCCAATGAGAAATTAAATAAAAATTTAATCGGTCATGTGTAACAACGCAACCACATGGTGAAACCATGATCCACATTTAAAACCATTCAAAATTATTATCCCATAACTCCATATTCTAGACTATTTATATGAATGTAGAATTATTTTCTTCTTCTTCTTGGATGGGTTCGTTCTTCTCGTTGGTCTGTTTGGAGCCCCCTTCCCGAGGCGAGTGGTGCACCTGTGCTATAGCCTTTACTGCTCATTCTTGGAGTCCTCGTTATTTCCCCCTTCAAGTCTCACATATCAGTTTTTGGCACGTGGATAGAATCTTCAAACATTGATCACCCAATTATGGTCCTTCCTTCATCTGTTTTTACAGTGTATCACATGGGGTGGGTATTCTAATATTTCAACGAGAATGGATGAAACTGAATATTAACAAAGATAATAAATAGATTTAATTAATTAAGGGGTGTGTGGTTAATGATGTTTTAATATTTTATCTCTTCCTATATGTTGTGAATTGAAAGGGCTTATGCCCACTGAGAATTGTGGCTGATGGTGGTCCTTTCTTGCGCACTAATGAACCTCTATTTCTTGGGATATTTATGTGATTTAAAGGATGTAACATGGAAATGGGATATCCTTGTAAAATTGGTTGATTAAATAGATTCCCAATGAATTATAATCCTTGTGTGATCACCCCGATTAACTAAATAGAAATACTAAACTAAATAAATGGTCTTGGTGATGTTTACGATGGATGATTGGGAAGTGACGTGGATGGGGGTGGGATCCCCTGTTGTGGTGCAGTGGTTGGATTTTGGATCTGAGGCCATGTGGGATCATACGGTGGGGCTTGGTTTGGTTCCAATGCATTGAGGGATCTCACAGATCCCTTTTTTTGTTGTGACATTAGAAGAGAACCAAGTGTGAATGCTTAAATTATTTTTTGGATGTTTTCCTTTCCTAGCCTTCCGGTTAAGCCTGTTAATTTCCCAGTAGTGAAGATTTATTTTAAACGGTATCCCATGAATATGATAACAATAATGGGTTCGATGGAGAATTGTTTTCCAAGAATGAGTTGTGACATGGTTGCAGGTGTGTTGCTTCTTATGAATGAATAGTAACGAGGGTGTTTGTGGTTGGTCTAGTTTTGGAACCCCTATATTGGGATGAGTTCTTGTTTATATATATGTATAATTTAGTTCTTATGTTTTATATTTACGCCCCACCCAAGTTGAGCACTTTTTACCAAACACCCAAATTTCATGGGGGAGAGTGTTTTCCCCAACACTCCTATGAGTGGATGGTAATTAGATAATTTTCCACTCCCTTTCTCAAGTATCCCATGATTCATCAGCTAGAATGTGATGACATGAGGTCCATTATAATCACTAGATTTTTTGGGTAGGGTACGTGGTGGTGGTTGGCCCAAGTGTGTGTGGCAGGTGGTTTCCTAAGTGTCTTCGGGATGAGGCCCATGTGTCTTCGGGCATCACGGTAGTTGTTCTGGACTAGGAGTTTTCGGGTGGGATGTGTGGTTATAGCCCATGTGTTTGTGGGTGGGATGTGCGGTTGTGATATCCCATGTGTGTGCAAGAGGTGTGTGGTAGTGGGACTACAATGAGAATGGTGGGAGAGGTTTGACGCATAGGATGTCTTCAATAACTAGTGGGAAAGTGGTGCGGGGTACCCAAACATTGATGTTTAATTACTATTACTGTACTTGACTTGTTTTATTGGGGAGTGTTCCTTGGTGAGGTGGGGATGTATATTTTCCTTAAAAGGTGTTCTGGTAATATCTTTTTCTCAAGGGGAATTAGAATGCCTCCGTACTGGTGCACGAGTGCTTTTGGTTTTCCTTACTGAGTATACCTATATACTCACCCTATGTATATAAACTATTTTCATGATTCTAGGAGGACTTCGATGATCGTGTGAGACCATACTAGTTCAGATAGTGGGACAATTTATACTATTGTTTTACTTATATTTGATACTTTCACTTGCGGTTATCTTGTACTTTAATAGTAGTAATTTTGGACATGCATAAGGGAATGGTTTTCCTTTGGCTTTAATTTTACATTCCATTTTGGTGTATTTGGGATTTACTATATTATATCCTGATCCTATTAAATAAAAAGGGAAATTCCTTCCATCTTGTGTGTGATTCTATACCCTTGGTTCTAGTCTCCAATCTGAGACCAATTGAAGGTGGGGAACATTGGTCATTATCTCTTCATCAACTTGATGAAGGAAAGGTCTGGCAATCTGATGTCCCTTCTGTCATCTTGGTGAATGGGTGTCACAAAACTTTGAGTGTAGCGGGTCATAATGGTCAGGGAGGTCAAATGGACATTTAATACCTCTATAAAAAACATGTCTAGGCGCCATCGACTAGCCAATGGGTGTCCACCATCTGGACAGTGGGAATGAAACATCACGCAAAAATATCAACTCAATCAAGAATCACTATGGATTTCATTGGAGACCTCACGTACCTATTGCATAGTTGTAAAATAACTTAATTGAGGAATCATCACCCTCATAACCCCATTACGAGTACCCAATGGTCTACTAATCACCCCTATCTAATGTCAAAAGGGAATGTTCAGGAATATTTAAATGATTGAAAACCTTCGTTAAGGAATAACAATGGGGTTTTGTGGATATTAATACACAATGTACCTATGATCACCGAGCTACAACTAGTTTAGTAAATATTCAAGATGATCCAAAAAGGAAATTTGTTACATCCTAACCACTCTTTGATAGATCATTCTCAAGATAAAATAATTGTAATATAACACTTTAAACCATGCCTACAACCATAATATTAGAATATTCCAGAGATTAGAAATATATCCTGAGGATGAATTCCAATCCTAACCCACTCTAAAAAGTTTATATTTAAAATTTCTATGATTTATCATTTGATATAATCACCCATAGTGTATGGTTTATTATGACCCCACAACCCACTTACCCTGGTTGTCTCTTTATGATCACCCCAAAACATTATCCTTGAATTTTTGAACGCAGCTCAACAACCCAAAAAGCCCACTAAACAATGACACTGAATAATTTCCATCCATAAATATTTCAGTCATATACCATTATAGAAATTCTCAAATGAAATTCTAGAACAATTTCAACCAACTGTTATTCTATCTACAAAAAATAACATTTTTTCTATCCTTGGAACCTTGCCATCCCAAACAGTCGATTCTGACCAATGATATGTTATTGACTATCCTATTACGATACTTAACTCCTGAAGGTGCTTCCAATTTTCCATTTTTACCAACATTTTAACTTATTGGATTTAATCCAAGGTCTATCATATACCATGTACGCCCAAATTTCTATAAGAAACAATACACTTACTCTCAATACTACATGTAGGAATGGAATTCATACCTCCACTAGATAAACATACAGGAAGTGTTAAACATTAGTTTCCTACACAAACATATAACTCACCTGATCATGATTTTGTAATCCTAAGTGAATTCCATGATTATCTACACACACACACAAACCAATGTATACACCTAAATTATAATGATATTTCAAATGATAGATCATCAACAAACCAGTTCAACCCTAACCAAACTATGATTACCATAATAAAACTATGATATTGTCTTAATCCAATTTCACATGATGTAATAGTCCACAGTGCATCCCCAACATAGTAAATCTCTTATTAAAAACCCATGATCACTGTGTTTCTAGACAATACTATTGTTTACATACTGACATTTTCAAGAAGTTCTCGCTTTATTTAAGAGATATTTCACTTGATCTTTCTTGAAACTCATTATGCAGTGGAGTCAGACTAAATAAATGACCACTGTTTGTAGTCCAACCATTACCATTCACCCCAACCTTATAGTTCGTACTTTTGTTTTATACCTGAAATATACTCCTCACAATTAACACGGTGTACACAAAGTGGTCTTAGATCATGATGTGAATTTTTTTTACTAAAATTGTATCCAGAACACATCAGGACAACCTATTTAAAAGGCATACAACTCACAAAAATGATGCATGACTAAATAACTTGATCATATGACCTTAAATTCCAAAAGAATCTTTTCATTTATTAGACATACCCATCAAGGTCAGAATATAATCCACAACATGCTCTAACAGTTGATTACTCCACCAACCATTTCACCCTCATGTTGTTTTGAAAGAAATTATGTACCACTGGTTTGTCATAATTCCTAGATTGAGTACACATCCTATTCCTAAATATATTATATAGACTCAATCCAAACATATACCTTAGTACTAAATTCATAACCAAATTTGATATTGAAAAATTAAAATTCATGAGATCACATACTATTGTAATACATTTCATTCATTTGTAACTGGTATTTCTACAACAATGATCCTTTCTTCATGATGGTTACAACTTTCTTGAGTATTCAATATTTTAATAAAAAAAATGAAAGCTATATCCAATGTAACACACTCAATCTGTCACTAAAAATGTTTTCTAGACATTTCTCAACATGCTTATATAATGTTACATAATGAACCTCCATCAGTGGTACATTTTTGGACCTCATTCATGATGAAGCTCCCTTCCTTAGACAATAATTAGTTTACTTCCCACCATAGTTATTTACTATAGCCTCTTAATTGTATAAATAGAATAGGTCTACTCATAGAAACATACATGATTATTTTTCTAAGACTCTCTTATGCATTACATCAGCAACAGACACTACTTCCACAACTCTAACCCATACCAGTGGTGTTATAGAGACCAATTCTCTTATAAACACATCCATAGAACTAGGATAACATTGTTTTTATACTACCATTTTAGGGATATATCACTCACCAAAATTTTTTTAATGCCCATGTCACATGAATATATTAGGGACCCATTAATGCAACTCACATTGACCTCATGATCCTTAACCTAGACCCCATGATCTAAAAACGATCATGGCATTACCTATAATCGTATCTTTAAAAAATTTAGAGAGATGAACAATTATAATAGAACCACAAATAAATCACTCCACCAAAACATAAATGAATGTGAACCATATATAACATTGAGTAATGCCTATATATTATTTCAATTCAATGGGAACACAAATTTCATATGATTCACCATCCCTAAAACACAACACATTCTATGTATGCACCATCCAAATCAGAAAAATCAATCTTTTTTCCGTGTTATCCCACATGACTATTTAACTAAAACCCATTTTTAATAACCTATATTTATTGAATTGGAAATATAATACCTTTAACATTAAATGAATTACAGTATAGTTTATTCACTAACTATTTTATGACGATTCTCTTTATTTAATTTATTTCAGGCTAGTGGAATAGAATGTCATCATTATGCTATTTGGAAAAAAAAGTATTTAATCTAATGCACAAACTTTATTTAACCAACTCTATAATATTACTATAAAATTTAATAAAAAAATTCATGAAAAAACAGGAGAACCGAAATAATCATGATAATGAAATGTGGAACACAATGCCTAAATGATGCATGGACACGTTCCCTCATCTATTACTATCCAACAAGTATAAATCCGATAAATCAGTAACTAGAAAATTATGAGAAATCACCCAAGGAGAAATAATAATCCATTATAATAAGTAACATCATGATCAATAGTATTATCCATTTGAACATGGTCTTCCCCCATGAATGGATTGGAAATTCCAAAAAGTGAGATTTATAACATGTTTCATCACTTTCTTAGTATTCTATCTACTAAACAAAAATAATAGCACAGAGGAATTAATAATGATTTCATGCCATATTTTCACGTAACAAAACTAGTCATGAATAAGTGACTAAACTAGAGGTCCAAATGTCCTCAAGAGTAATTACCCATATGTTAGAGTCTACATGCTGTAAATGAGGGTCTATAATGGTTATATAGTGGGGTGACAATACCCTTTGGAATTTACAAAATACAATGAAAAATAAATTTAATTGAATAAAAAATTGATAATAAGAAACAAAAAGCATGAAAATTTATATTATAAACCAAACATGAAATAATGTATAATGCTATATATACAAGGAATAAAGAACATATGACATGAAATAATCATACAATAGGGCTAGAAAATAAAAATAAAAAAGATAACCCATCCTATGTAGGTAGTTTGAGTAAATTCATAGTTCACCACCCCATTCTAATTCATATACTAATATAATTAACAGAAAAGAGGCACTATCCAGAGTACATAACTATATTCATGTGATTTTCTTGCCTACCAAGAAACAAACCTAATATGTGGTGATTAAGACTCAATTTTACACCACCAATGATTTCTAATGCATTTATATTTTATAATTAAAAACCATAACACTCAATGGTATATAAGTAATAATTTATCAATGTATAGATATATCAAAGAATACCTCTTTTTTCATAATCAATCTATCACTAATCATGTTACCCAATAAGGGGTTATATGACCCATAGCATATAGCTCATGCATCCAATATAATGTATCAATGGAGAATCTATAGAACAGGTTAGTGGATTCCAAGATAATATAATCATATGAATCCAAGGAAATATTTGTGGCATTCTAGGTGTGAAACTAGAAATACAACCCATAGTGATTAAACTATAATGTATAGATCTATAGTAGAATATATCAGATGATCCCTCAACATTACACTTCCTAAAGGGGAAAAACCCAACCCTAGGAACATGTACTTTGAAATTTCATGAAGGGTCTTTATTGGGATCCAAGAAGGTAATTTTAGACATTATATGTATAAGGAAATCAATCCGAATCTATGAACTTATTCTATAAATTCTAATGTTTTCATAATTTCTAGTTGAGTCTATAATCTTAGGCTAAAGCCTTTACAAATATAAGTCAATGACCAAATCTAAATCAAAATTTCCCTTTCATTCACATCAATGAATCATGTCATGTTTATTGGATTCATAATTAGAATTCATCATTGGAATTAAAGGATTGCCCATGACATATATGTGTTTTAATTTATAACCATTCAAATTATAATTACTAGGATTACACAACATAAATTACATTTAACAGAAAATGATACACAAATAACAAAACATACATAATTAATTAATGCATTTCATTTTAAATACACCCCATGTCATCCATTATTTATTAATCCATAAATTTTATATTCTCATTTAATTATTAACCTTATTTAATGAAGAGAATCACAAAATAATAACACCATTTCCTTAATTTATAAATATCATGGCATCTAATGATTAAATATACCATTTTAACATTATTAATTAAATGATTTATTTTTGATGTTTCCATTTTATTACAAAAACTGGTAACATCATAGATCAATGGTAAGGTTACCAAGACCAAGTTCTACTATAAAGAACCTCAGTTCTTGTTATGTTTAAAATAATTGGCCAACCACAACTTGTTCATACTTTACATTCATGTTATTCATGCAATAGGTTAAAAAAATTAAATAATGAGGTTATTAAATAAACGGATTTCCTAATCTAGGGATTCAATATTGATACTCCATTGGATAATTATATTAGTTTCATAGGTCATAGTGGTCATAAAGTCACTGCCTATTTTAGAAAATTATTATACAACGTTTGGGAACACATGGTTGACCCAAATAATAGGTGGATAATATTCCATGGAAATTAACTAGTCAATGGAATGAGTGATTAAATCAATTAAAAAATAATAAATATTTAAAACTATTGATTGTTACAAATGAAATAAATTTATTTCTAGAATTAATTTAAGGCTATAGAATCCCCATAGATCATCCTTGGTTTTTTAAAAACGATCAATAATATAAAGACACAACTAATAGGCATTAATTCATTTATGGGATCTTAATTTTGGTGGAGGCACTTAAATTGAAAATCTAGGCTGATGTTGGGCCGTCGAAAAACCACAAAATGGATATGTTTAATAAAATAATGAGACTTTTAGGGAAAACACATAAATAACACACCTTAAGCATATTATGAAAAATTCATCCAACAAAAACATGTAGTTCAATCATGAAATGAAGGAAATTAAGAATAATAAAATTAGAGAAAATATTGTATATTAGATTTAATGATGAAATGTTTGTAGAGGTGAATAAAATAGTGTAATAAAGAAAATGGAGTGAAATCCTTGATTCTATCCTTATAATTCTCATATTAAAGAAGATTTAGAGAATAAATGAAGGAGATCCACCACGGGGAGATATGGAGGAGTTAGTGCACTATAATATAGATATAGTTGTCATTGTGACCCCAAAATTGAAGTGGAGGGGGTAATAAAGGCGTAAAGGTGTCAACTGAGCATTTTGACCCCCTCAAAAAACATTCCAAACAGCCACTAACTTGCAGTTGGGTGTGGAATAGCTCTCCAGTGGCTCTAGTAGACTTACCTACCTACCGAATCATCCAATGGTTATCCAATGGGACAGTAGACCATAATATGTAATTGGGCCATATCAATAATCTAAAGACACACCATGTAAGAATGATTTCATTAAAGGGATCTAGATTATGATGATGAAATTTAAATTGAAATACTAGGTTTATGTTGGGTTGTCAGAACGACACACAATTGTTTTAATTTATTAATAATGAGACATTCAGGGAAAACAAAAAGACTTTATAATTCAATTATAGAAATCATAACTCATCTATTGATAATCCCTAGTTTAATCTACAAAGAAGATATTTAGAAACAAAAAAATACCAGAAAATACTCTATATTAGCTTTCACGATGAAAAGACATAGAGTGGTGATGAAAATTTAGAAAGAAGGTAAAAGGAGTGGAATCCGTACATATAGAATTTTTATCCCTCGAATGAATGATGATTTGAATAATAAATGAAAGAGATCCACCAATAGGAGAGGAGGTGGACGTTGTGCACTCCACTGTTGAAATAGGGGTGAGTTGAACCCCAAAATTCAAGTGAAGTGGTTAATAAGTGAGGATGGGTGTCAAATGAGCTTATTAAGCCCCATAAAAAACATTCCCAATAACCACTAACTAGACGTTGGGTGTCCAATAGCTATCTAGTGGCTCTAGTAGTCCTACCTGGATACCAGAGCATCCAATGGTTATCCAATGGGACTATAGTAGCATGTCTTGTATCATATCCTACAAAACCCCCTATGGATCACTTTTGAGACCTCTTTAACCCCTAACAAAAATACAAAAAACCTAATTAAGGGTTTTTACACTTCAGATCCCTCTTATGAGTACCCACTATAGTATCGACCATCCCATGATCAATATTTAGAAACAAAATTTCAAGTAATTTGAAACAGAAAAACACCTTTTACAAAGCATCACCAAGGGTTTTTTGGGAAATTAAGGCTTGATGTACCACCACACACTGATATAAGAAAAGTTTCTGAAATCAAAAAATAGTCTAAAATGGTGGGTTTTTGTAGTTTGATCTAGGGAGGATATTCCATTTGGTTTCTTTAAGAAACCTAGGAATAAATAATTCGTGTCTGTATAATATATCCTAGGGACTCCCCTCCTATGAATCATGTGCTTTCTGGACATTGATAATCCCAAGGTACTATCGTGGGGTTCAGACTAAGGTCTTGGACGATGTAGGATTAATAATGATTCCTTAGGGCCTAATAATCATATGGGGAGGCAAGATTTTGGGATCCCCAAAGAGATGATAGGGGTCCCTTGAAGTGATTCAACAACTTATAGTCAATATAGAAATAATTTATATATGTACTGTTGACCAGAGGCATGAACCTTATGATCAATGATGTTATTGGTCTCATCCTTGGATATTTACGTTCCCCATGGGGTGTTGGTGAGGATGTTGTCTGAATGGATAACATGATATGCTTTGAGTAATTATAAAGTATCTAAAATAGATATTCTAGGTTGTTTATTTTTGTATTTATTTACAAAAAATTATTTGATTATTTTAGTAGATCATGTCACATTAACATATGAAAAAATATATCTGTTAATAAGAGACCATGACAGTGCCTCTCTATTGAGTTATGTACTCACATGTTTATTAGGAAACCATTATTCATGGGTACCTAAAAAATTCAATTAGGTGTAGTAATAAATTTTGGTGAGGTATAATATTGTTTATTTGAGTTTGAGTAGCTCAAGTGGGATCAGGATATTGGAGATGAGGCCCAGTGCTAAGGGTGGTAATTTTTGGGTATCCATATTTTTATTTAATTATTTACATTTATATATGATTTTATCAATGGGATACTATTCTTGTATTCCAAAATTAGTATTCTACTCCATTTTTTATTTCCATTAATTTATAATTTAGTGATATGATAATTTCTAATCCATACTCTTATGTGATGATGTGGATGTTTTTGGGTGATTTATTCGTTATTTTTCTCTTTGATATAATTTGTAGATTCTCCTCTTAATTCCATCGCAAACCCTAGATTCTACTGCTTAACATTCAGTATATGTGAAGGCCCACCTAAGGTCATGTGGTGTACAATATTGGAGAATCATCCAAGTGGTCTATGACCCGGGATGTAATATTTATTGATGTTAACATCATAAAACTACACAAGGTAAATTGAAATTCTGTTCTAAAAATTTCTATTTTAAGGATTCTTAAATAAAGGATGAGTTTGTATAGTATGAATTGTGAGTCATAAAACATTTCAAAATTGAAAAAATTGGAAACTCTATAAATTTTTTGTCAGTGTGAGTCTCCAATTAAAATCACTTATGAGTAAATGAAAATATATTGGAAAGAGATTTAGGATGGAATATCCAATTGTGGTTTTTAATATTTTTATAAGACTAATATAGAGATCAGAGAATTACAAATTCTATTTTCTATAATAAATCCCATATATAATATTTTTCCAAAAAAATATGCACAACAAATTTGATAATCAATTAGAACACTAGATAGAAAATCTAGTGTTCTCAGGTGGTTCACTAGAGTGAATTTCACCAGATGGATATGGGGAAGACTATGTAATCTTATACCAAATGAAAGAAATATAATATAATATATTTATAAACAAAATTTTATGGATAAATATTTATTATGTGATCAAATTTTTGATAGATCAGTTTTATAATAAAAAATATAAAATAATTGGATTAAGTTAATCATACGTATTAAGAGATAAGATGAGTCTAATGGGAGCCTCATTATAAAACAATTTTCTATTATAGTGGAATCAAGATACCGACTAGATTATCCAAGGAGGTATTTTAGGTTCATACACCAAGGTAAACAGTTATAAATATTGAATTTCTTGTTTTCATTATTATCTTTTCATGATTATAATACGGTTATATAAATTGTTATAAAAAATACATATGACATGTATCAGGTGAAAATAGTTTATAGAATATAAATTTTTCTAAAATATAACCTCTCATTTAACCCCACTACCTCTTAGTGGTGTTAAAATAATAAAAAACTATATTCTTAATGAATTTGATTTGATTGAGGGGGATGGTACACATAGACAACTATGATCACAAGAATTGTTCAAAAATTCCAGTAGTGATAAAAAATATACTTCCAAGTGTTACTAATTTATGATAATCAAATAAGTAATTTAGATTGATCAATATGTAATAGTATATTAACAAAATAATAAATTAAAAAAATCATAATGCATATTTTATATGATCAACATGATCAACAATATGGAATGACCCTAGGACTATTATTCATTACTAATTCATTTTGTTGAGGGGTTTCTTTGAATTTTAAGTGTAAAAAAGTTATTTTAGTTAATTTAGCTAATTAAATCATTATATATGCACACTAAACCCTAATATATCATATGAAACATAATAATCATTCTTATTTTTATTTTCAACATGGAATTTCCAATTTTTTAATGTATTAAAGGTGTTATATTTTTTCTTCAAAATATAAATCCAATTGTGAAATAAAATATCATCTATAAGGTTTACAAAGTATCATCCTCTATTGTGGGAGATAGTTTGAGATGTTATAAGAAACCCATATATACATATTAAACTAATTTTTTTCATATATTATTCCCTTTAAAAATGTTTTTGTTTTAATTTAACTATTTTTTTCTTCATACAATGGAACATTTTTCAAGATGATTTGTTTCAAAATCTGATGATTATTAAACTATAATAATCCCTTAACACTGAAAATCCTCTGATTTCTATGAAAAATCATAGTGATATAAATGGCTTGGAAATTAGTTGAATTAGTTTAATTTTAATGGGGTTGAAAAATTATCATATAAGGATTTTTTAAAAGCGATCCACTTATTATTCTTAGGAAAACACTATTGATTCAAGGGATACCCATGTATGATTGGAATGTGAAACCTGTTTGATCATTACTTCTGAGGTTAATATGGTAATATTTTAATTTGGGTACCCATATAACCACATTAATTATTTTAATTTTCCAATTATGATATATTATTAAGATCACCCTTATAAATATTATTTATTACCTATCCTTATATGTAAAAAATAGATCACCAAATTAAATTTATTTTAATTTAGTGACAAATCTCTTTTTGAACACATATTAAATGTGATACAAGAGTGTGTGATACTCTCTTCCAAAATGGATTGATGATTCATATTTATAACATTAGTATTATAATAATTTACAATAGATAAATAATATTTAAAACCAAACATCATTTTATTTTTCATATTACAATATGTTATTTTAATGTTCCTAAGTTACTAATTTTTTTTATAAAAATACATTCAATTTTTATATTTTGAACTACATCACTAGGAATATATTTTATCTATTCATTTACATATACTATAACATATTACCATAATATTCAGCCCCTTACAATCTTCCTTGATATAGAAATTATGTTTAATATCGATTTATAATAAAGTATGTTTGATATCTTCATGTATTAGAGACTCTGTTTGATACATCATTGTGTCTTAAAAAGTTCAAAATGGATAATATGCTGTTTTAAATAACATTATTAAATTATATACATCATATATTCTAATATCTATATTTGAAGCACCTCAAAATATTTTATAAAAGACATAAATATTATCTTGTACTATCTTTTTGTTTTGAACGTTGAAATTTTATATACACATATTCTAATAATGACATACTTATGAAGACATACTCAAATATAGGAATTATGATTTTTACCAAATAACATATAATGAAGACTTATATGAAATATATAAAGTAAAATTATTAACTATATAAAATATGATATATCTATGAGATTTAAGATGTAAATTAATATAAATATCCATAAATGAAACTATAATCTATCAAGAAGTGGATGTGGATGTAACATTATTATAGGAACCATAAATGTTATTTTAGAGATAAATATGATAACTATTTTCATCAGAGGTTTCAACTTCATAGAGTATGAATTATAATTGTACCAATCTTGGACAAAATTATTATCATGTTAGCTTACAAATCAAATATAATTTGATATTTAGTAAAAGAAAACTAAAATAAATGTTAATAGATGAGATCAAAATACATGTTTATAAAAATAATTAACTAAAATAAATTGGACCATCTATTAATATACCTCATTTATTTAATACCTAATGTCACATAATAAACATCACACTTATGTAAATTTATTTTTTAGAAAACAAAACAACGTGGTTACAATAAATATAAAAAACCCAAAAACCTATCTGTGTAATAGTTCTCATTAAACCAAATGGAATCAATGATAAATAAAACAAGAACATAAATTATTGGATGAAGTATGTAAATGAATCAAATGGAAATGAATACATCAGATTATAATAGACAATACTTTGTAATATTTTTTGAATTATTATAGATATTGGATATAGTATTATGAACATGGTGGAAAACATGAAGTTGATAATATTATATAATATCTACTAGAACAACCATTAAGAGATCATTTAAAAAGTATTATTTATGAATTAACAAACATTATTATTGAAAATAAAATGAGGAAAGATCTATAATTATAATGTAATATATAAGAAGAATAGATTTTAGTTCTTCGAGAAACTAAAACTACAATATATTAATATCATCATTTTTTCTACTTTTGATACAGAAGAAAATGAAAATGATGAGTTGAGAAAAAAAATCAAATTTATTATCTCCAACTATTACCACAGAGGTAGAAGAAACTATGGTGGTATCTCACATTGAAATGATTCAAGTGTAAAGGTGTTAGGAATTTAACTATGAAACATTATAAGAAGAACATTGGTGAATATCAAGATGATTCTAATGAAATGGCATATTGGATTAAATTAAACAAAACTTATAAGGAAAGAACATCATCCAATAAACATAAGAAAAAGATCATAGAAAAAAAAGAAGTATATTCAGTAATAAATTTTGATTATAATATATATAAATAAATCATTTAAGGATGAAGCTTTAAAAATTATCAAACATTATTTGAAAGAATTGAGAAAAATCAATATTGATCAACCATTGAAGATGAATGTGGTAAAGAAACTTACATATAATATCAGATCATATGGGAACTTGATTTGTGTATTCAAAAAAAAACAAGTTAATGAAATAAAAATAATGAAAAAGGTTGGTGAGAGGAAGTATGATGGAAAGAAATATCTTCTGAAAATGGAAGATTCGCAAAAATTAGAGCTTTAAAATTTATTCTTTAATATTATTTAATAGGGAATAATGGTAGAAGATAAATATAACAAAAATGATTCAATGGAAGATATGGTTTTTATAAAATTTCATGATTTATTGTGGTTAAAAGTACCTTAATAAATATGAATGAAAATTTCAACAAGGATTTATAGTTAATCGATGAAGCATGTTAATCTAAAGGGAAGGATCATTCAATGAATTAGGTGAAATCTTCACTCACTAAATGTAAAAGTTCACCTAATTTTCCAAAACAATCAAGTGTTAATAAAATTGTTGGGAATTATAAGATTTAGATAGAATATGAGAAATCCATAAGAGTAATAAAAGATTAACATAGAAACCATAAGATAGATTCATCAATACATAAAAATATAAAAAAAATTGTTTTGAAACTGGACACACATTCTACACAATAATATCCAACTTCAAGAGAAGATTATGATTCAATGTTTTTAATGGAGATATAGAATTTATGGGCACAAAGGTAATAACTATTCTCAAAACATTTATATAATCATAAATAGTCATGAAATAAGGGGTATAAATTGGAAAGATAATAGAGAACCTTTCTTAATACACTAAATGTGAGAGAGTAAAAATGAAAATATATTAGAGAGTTTCCTTCAAAAATTCATTTTGGCTATTTGGAGGATGTTTTTGGAATATGTGACCAACCAGGAGACATTACAAAAAAATATTTCATAAAAACTATGGAACAAAAATCTTATTACAGGTCAGAAAAGGAATCCAGATTTAATAAACTAATGAAAAAAAATTTAATGAGACAACACTAACATCTACAAAAATCAATAAATTCTGGATTATTAATAGTATTTTTTCATTACACATGAAATATAATTTAATAATTTAAAAAATCTTTAAAATCCTTAAAGAAATGTAGATATGTTAAGAAATTTTAATTCCATAGAAATAATGTGAATGGGAAATGATTATAATTAATCTCATATACTAAAATATAAAAATGTTTTATGTGTTAATGGGATCAAAAAAAACTTTTAAGGAATTATAAATCATTATGATGATGGTAAGGTAATTATTTTTAATAAATATTCTTTTATCATATAAATTTTTGATGATGGGATTTTTGGGAAAAAATGGTAACAAACAAAAATACATACATATTAGATATCTTTGTAATTCATATTACTTATGTGTTGAGGATGATTATAATTTGTTTCACCGAAGACTTGGGAATCATTGAAAAGAAATAATGTGTAATGTTTATAAATACGATGCTATAAGAAACATTAAAACACTGTGTATGAAAAACGATGCATATTTTATAACTTGTTTTAAATGATAGATACATATTGGAGAACCTATGAAAGTCTATATAAAATACATGAGACATCATAAGATGTTAAACAATGATACTTTTGGGATAACATGGTGTTAATAAATATATTTATATTTTTACTTTGTCAATATCATTGTGATTTTACTCAGATGAACATTGTAATGTTCATGAGCCATAAGTCGGAGGATACATAAAGATTTATGTTTTTAGAAGGAATGTTGAAATAGAAATGAATGTCTATATACAGAATCAATAAAAAAACAATGGAAATTTATACCCATATATTTTTGTGGAATTCTACCTAATAAAAATAAGGAAAAACATGAATATAATTATCTTACACACACCAAAAAATGGAGTAGTGGAAAGGATAAAAAATATGTTTTGTATATTTGGGATGTAGTATTATATCTGAGTATAAAATTTCTATGTTTTTTAGAGAGATTCTATTAATATATCAATATATGTACAATATATATGTTTGTTATGATCAAAATTAATATTGAATTCATATGATACACCTTATAATATAAAATCTTATGTGAAATATTTCATTTTTTGAGAGTCCATAATTTAATAAGATAAAAACTCTAGATATTGTAAAATTTTATTAAAAAGAATAAGAATGAAGATTCATAGTATAAACATCCGACTAATGATGTTAAAAATGTTGGAACAAATATTAATGAAAGTTGGTGGATTCATATGGTGTGAATGTTTTTGAGATTTTTGAGGATAAATTGAGGGCATCCAATGAGAATAAAAAATTTCAAGATGATTCTAATCCAAATCAGTATATGAATATTTGGAGTAATAGTGTGACATGGAATGGGACCCATGAGTAAAATATATCAAATTTCATTCTTTATAGAAATAATTTTAAATAGAAAACATCATTGTAAATAAGAAAGATCTAGTTCAAAAGATAATTTTTATTAACAAAATCAAGCTTCACTTATCCGATTGGTTGACCAAGAATCACTTTCATAGACAATTGAACATAAATAGTGGGTTAATTCTATGAATAATGAATTAAATATGATTAAAATAATAACACAAATAAACTAGTTCCAGATTGGTAGGAATGAATGTTGTAGGAATAAATTGGTTCTGTATACATTTTTTGAGGGACCTAAGAGAAATTTCAAAAAACAATTACTGACTTCTTTGTAATGGTTTCTTAGATGTGAAAGGATTATATTTTGATGAATCCATTTCCCTATTCATGAGTTTAGATACTATAATATTGTTTTTGGATTTTGTTTCACATCATTTTTATATATATTATTACATAGATGTGAATTCATATATCCTAAATGGTGAAAATGAGTATGAAGTTTACATTTAGAACACCAGTGGATTTATTATAGATATATAATGAACCAAAAGTTATAATTTGTAGAATTTCTTGTATGGGATAAAATAAAATCCACATGCATTGTACTAAAAAATTTATATTTTCGGGAAAAAATAAATTTTTCTAAATGTAATGTCC
Source organism: Viscum album (assembly GCA_963277665.1). Lineage (NCBI taxonomy): Eukaryota > Viridiplantae > Streptophyta > Magnoliopsida > Santalales > Viscaceae > Viscum > Viscum album. The sequence goes on from OY728156.1 coordinate 1,664,251,005, forward strand.
AAAAAAAATATATATGTTAAGGAGATAAACATAGGTTACATGATATTTATTATTTATTCTGATGAAATAATTTATATATGGGATAGATAAAATGTTTATAATATTTTTTAAAAAGAAATATGTTTGAGCATTAAAATTCCAATCCCCAGATAATTTACTTTCATTCTTGGTATATGATTTCATCATAAAGAAATATATATTTTTCTATCATAATAAAAAAAACAATGAGTTTTTATAAATTTTTTGAATGGACGATTTATCAGATGTTTCTAATACAATTTCTTTTAGAATGGTGTGAGTTAATATTACACTAGGAAATATATGAATAAAAAAGGATTCATAATGTTGATTGGTAGACTTCTTTAAAATACCACCTCAAGGAGAGGCATTATTTTTCAAGTTATATTGTTTTCCAGATTTCGTATAGATGCAAAGGAATCTGTTATAATGGAAGAAAAAAATTATCTATCACATGAAGGAAACATATTCTTATGTAATGGTAAATAAAATAAGTTTTTATATTTATTTTCCTGGTTAAATTTATTACTATTGTAAAGGATATTCGAATAATAGAAAATCAACATATGGATGGAAAGTTTTTAGAGGATAATGTTGTTTGAGTTTCCATAGTAAGAAATAGTGTTCACTAACCAGGGGTAATGGATAAGAAAAATATGTTTCTACCACCCATGATAGTGTACAAATTATTTCTATGTAATTTTATATTAATGATTTTAAGGTGGACTTTTTTGGTAATTTAATATTATTTTTAATAATCAAATTAGAATATATATTTCCAAGAAACCTATAAATATTCATCATTGATTAAAATTTATATAATATATTTTTTTAATAAAGAGAAGTTTGTCTGTGAGGATGTTATAGGAGTATATTTCTACAAAAATATCAAATTGATGATGTTTTATCCAATTTTATACCAATAGAATGAAATATGGAATTTTGTTTTCAACATCACATCCAGCCTCCACCAAATACTTCCCAAATTTTTTTATTCACCCTGTAATTTGAATTGGATTCTCTATTAAAATTGATATAATGTGTAAAAATGATAAAAATGATTATGAGGTTTTATAATGTTGACTTTTGAGGATGTTATATTGGATTATATTTGAAAAATATATACAATTGATGATGTTTTCATCAATTTTATACCAAAACATAGATTTATGGAATTTAGGTTTCTATAATGTTATACATCAAGTCTATCTGATGAAATTTTATGAAAAGTGAGATTATGTGGTTTCAAAAAATTGAGAAATATATAAAATGTGGAAAAATATCAAAGGGTGGGAGAAGAAAATAGTTAAATACAATGATTGGAGATACATATTTTTCTTATAATTAAATCCTTTAGAAGTTTAAATAATGGATAAAACCAACATCAATGGATCAGAGTTTACAAACTGAAAACTTATTTTACGTTTAGATATAAAATTATTTTTTTGTGATGTAAGAAGATTGATATTGAAATGTCATTAAATAAACTGGTAAAGAGATCCCATATGATTACCATTTCTATAAGATTCCATGTAATTAATATTTATAAGGGTGGAATTCGGACAATCATTTTTAGGGGAGTCGATCGTATAAAAAATTGTAAGCCTATCATCAAATGAAAATTTTGAAGCAATTATAATTGAAAAATATTTGTGAGGAATTCCATAAAATAGAAATTTATGAGAAAGTGGTGTATATAGTTTTCATCTAACATAAAGTAATTTTATGAGGTAGCACCAATTCATCAAAGAGACTTTTCTAGTGACCAAAACATAAAGAGAAGCTAAGGAATGTGGATAAGACAAATAGGATTGGATAGAGAATTTTTTAATAAGACATAAAATAATAATTTCACCAAATAATGTTTTTTAAGAAACATTTTATATCTCTTTAAAGCTCTGAAAACATGAGATATTATTACATTTTTAGGTATTTTATAATCTTTCTATGTTTATGATGTTTTTAAAAGTTCAATAATGTATAATATTAAGGGAAACTAAAATATCTGTGGATTCCTGTGAATTCATGAATCATTAAGAATGTTAAAAATATTATACTATAGTAGTGAAGCATCTAATGAGTAATATTTGACCCATAAGATAAAATTATGTTCTCGAAATTTCTATTTTGAGAATTTCTAAATAAAGGTATAGTTTTTATCATATGATCTATGTGCCAGAACACTTTTCAAAATTAAAAAAAAATGTAAACACTAATGAATTTAATTCTGAGTGAGTTTCCAAGTAAAATCACTTTAAGAGTTGACGAAAATGTGTTGGAAGGATATTTATGTTATAATATGAAACATATGTTTTGATCAGTGACAACAGATAGAGTTTGTTATCATATAATTCAAAACAGAGTTTTGTATCATAAATACAATATATGTATTTTTTGTAAAATATTTAATGAAATTTTTTTCTCTTAATAAATTAGATTTAATTATAAGAAATCCACAGTTTCAGTGAGGTGCACTAGAAAAAAAATTAACTAGATGGATATATGGAAGACTAGGTGGACATATACTGGATGGAAAAAATGGGATGAAATTTTTTCTGAATGAAATTTTATGGAGAAGTTTTTATAAGGTAACATTTTTTTGGCTCAAATTTGTAATAAATACATATAAACTAACATGAGTTAGTATATTCTTACTTATCGAGATGTATAAAGAGTATAATGGGAGTTGCGTCATTATAAATAACACTACTACAAAATAAGTCAATAGAAACAGTTTTAAATCATGGCTATAGGCCTAAAAAATATGGATATATGATACAAACACAATTCATTCAACCATGGATGGTATTGTCATGGAAATAGGGTAAATACTATAGCTATGGTTTCAAATCACGGATTCAACCCTATAAAAACATATTGAAAAAGGTGGAGTTGGAAAAAATCACCCATGATCAATAGCCAATATTTTGAACCATGGCTATATGCCTCCATGTTCCCAAAAAAAAGAACTATTTAGTTGGTGTTGGACCCTTGCATCCTCCACACAGCCCCTGAAAATCTCCCCCACCAACTCTTGAAATCCCCCCACCGTCACCCTGGAACCCTACCATCACCCTCCCCCGACACCTTACACGCCCATGCACCAACTGTAACCCCAACCCCCACTTCCATTACACCCCCATTCCCCTAGAAAATCCCCCACTCTACCCCCCTAGACACCCCCTTGGATTGACACCGTCATAGACCCCCTATACAGCACCCCGTCCATTAGAAAGCCCCCTAGAAAGCCCCCCCCCAACACCCCTCACTCCTGGACACCCCTTTGATAGCACCCCCTAGATAGACCACCCCTAGATAGACCCCCCATCCTAGACAACACCCCACCTATAGAACTGCCCCTAGACCCCCATTGGACCCCATATGGGTCCTCTAACAGACACCACACCCCTGGACGAACCACTGCCTCATGGACCCACCCTCGACAACCCATGGATATTCCCCTCCCTCTCTAGCCTAGGCCATCCTGGACTACTCCCCACCATAGAAAGACCCCCTCCCTCCTGGACCCCACTGTGGACATCACCCACACTCCCTTATGGACCCCCTAGATAACACCCCCTCATAGAAGAACCCTCCCCCATCCAAAACCTCCACACTCCTATATACCCCCTCTCTCATAGACACCCCATGAATAGACCCCCTCCTACCAGGACATAGCCCCCATCCCCCCCCCCACCCACCCACCCCACACCCCAACGCCCCACTCACCCCCTCCCCCACCCCATAGATATAATCCCCTTCCTCTTGTACACCCCCTGGATAGACCCCACCCCCTAGGATAGAACCCACCTTACCCCACCCCCTGGACAGTATCCCCCCTAGACATACACTCCCCCTAGAAAGACCATCCCCATTAAAAAAATATCAATAATCCATATGAATTATCCAAAGAAGAAATATGTATACCCATTGGTTATTTAGTAATATAACAAACTGATTTGGAAACAAAAAATGAATAAAGAACATGATATAGAAAGAGATAATGGAAAATATTCTATTCCATATGAAGGTGGAAAATAAAACACTCATGAGGGATTTTCAAAAGGTAAAAATCTTTAAAATCATGAAATTTTATTTCAAAGGTTAATGTAGTATAGAAAAGGGTCAATGATTTTCTTGAAAATTACACCAAAAAAACATGATATATTATGAACAATGAAGAAAGCATCAACTGATGATTGATATTTAATGAAACTTGTTAAAAAGACGACCACCATGACCCCCACTCTCCCCTTTCAGACCCTCCTAGACACCCCCAGGAAGACCCTCCTAGACACCTCAACCCTCCTCAATCCTGGAAACCCTATTTCACTCCTTAAACACCCATGACACCATGCTCCCCCTACACTCCCATGCCAGCATGCACCCCCTACACAACCCCCTTGCAACCCTGCACATATCCCCTTGCATCCGCACCCAGCAGACTCCCTTTAACCCACCCATAGACACACACCCCTTTCACTAACCCTTGTGTACACCCCCACTACACCCCCTACACCCCCCTCGCACCATCCCTACACATCACCCTAAAACCCCCTATAGACCCTCCCAGACACCCTTCACTCTACCCGTACACACTCTCATAGAGATCCCTTGAAACCCCCGGACTACCCCCATGCAGACCCTCCTAGTCACCCCTCCTCCTACCACCTGTAGACCCTCTTGGACTCTCCTCCTGCATCCCTCATGAAGACCCTGAAGGTTCCGGGCGTAGCGGAAGTGCGTGGGTGGATGTGCCCACTTGGATTTTTGTCATTAACAATGATCAATCCGAGATCAATACGACGGTAAACTCCAGTCTCCACAGATCGAATAATAGAAAAAGACGAAGAAGATGGTTTGTCCTGGAACCACAAACAAGGATCGTTATAGGTTGATTATAATTAATTTATTTAATTATAATGAAATACCTCTTGGGTGTTATTTCTTCATTGATTTTCTTGATCATGTTGTCGATGTGATGTGTCGTTGTGTCGCAGAAGCCAAGTGTAGACTCCCTCTAGCGGTGATCCACACATGTACCTCATATATATGGAAGTCGCCAAAGGATTCTCCGGGTGCAAGAATGGAGAATCCTTTGCTTGCGTTGTCCACCTTAGATTGTCTTGATCCGATGGAAGAGGATCTCTCTCGGTCTTAAGAGCGTTCTTGGAGGAAGAGGTTCTTTCGGCCTTGAATAAATTCTCCAGAAATGTTGTACACAATAATTCTCTTGTGTGTCGGAAAAGAGTTGGGGTTGTGAGGATATTTATAATCGGGTGTGTGGGGTTATAGAGTTATGATAATAAATAAATGAGTTACGCGTTTTATTTATTTCATTGACTCTTATTTAAAACCCCCCATGTCGAATAGATAATTCCTTGACATGCACCCACACTGATTATAATAAATATCATTTAAAACAATATTATATCCACAAAATCCCAACTGGAAAAACTACACGGCGTGTAGTAATAAATACATGGCATGTACTTGTTTTTCATTGAAAACTACACGGCGTGTACATTAAATGTACACGACGTGTATATCTTGTTTTCAATTATTCATTTCTTTTCCAAAATAAAACTACAAAGCTTGTACATTTAATAATACATGATGTGTACTTGTTTTATTTTATTTTTCCTCTATTATTTAAAACAACTTAGGATTCCTTGAATAATTATTAAACCACGTACGAGAATAATCTTTATAAAACTTGAGAAACTTGGATACACTTAGTGTGTGACCCTCTAGGCCTCTTTCTTGTTGGAATTAGGAAGGCTTGCCTAAAGTCCAAGATTACTGTCTAGCAATGGGTCAAGGCAACCAAGAGAAAGAAGTTGACGCCTCATTGACATATCTCATCATACGAATGCTTACTGTGTAATTGAATCCCTTTGTCTTTATATCTCATCAATAAGGTTTCATGGAAGTGTCATAAAACTATATGCTTGATCTGTCGTTCTTTGAATACCTGAAATAAACTCGTCGTTTACACCATGTCCATGGAATTTAATGCGACATTTCTACTTCAATCAAAGGGTTGAGATATCAACTTCCGTAAATTGAAGGGACAAATCCTTCCTTGGCTTATCCATTAACAACATGTCACTCGTGACGCACCCAACGTACCCTACTTCCCGCCAACTGTCTGCGTGACGGTTTTCATCAAAAAATCTATGTGCACGAGTCATTACATGTGTTAATGATAATTTTTCAGTCTAAGGACCATTACACACGCTCGTAGATAGCAATATCCGATGACACCAAGACATGCGGAATTACTACTAGCGGGTCTGTTCTCATAATCTCCCATCTTAGAGATTACCAAGTTTGAACTCCATGAGAGAGAGTCTCGTCTTCTTATGAGTACTCACACATGACGGTCTGTATACTATGTGACCTATCATAGTATGTCATCCAATCGAAGAACTTTATTTAAGAATATTGTAATAGTATTTCAAGGTTCTCATCATAGAGGGGATCTTCTATGACCTTATTAATGCAACAAATATTCCAGGAAATTATTATATTATCGTCATGTAGAACAATGAACAAAATATAATAAGTGAACATTTATTTAATAAAAGTACAAAACAGTTGGTTCTAAGGACACCAACCCTTACAAACTTCCACTTGGACTAGAGCCAACTGCCTACGACATTTAGTCCGCTATACCTCACATGATTATCATGTTTCTACTGAGTCAAGGATTTAGTCAATGGGTCCTCCACATTGTCTTCTGTGGAAATAATGCTCACTGCAACTTCCCCTCTCTGAGAAAAATCCCTCAAGAGATGATACTTCCGAAGTATGTGCTTTGTCCGCTGATGTGACCTTGGATCTTTTTCATGTGCCACCGCTGTAGTAGTATCACAATAGAGTGTGATAGGATCTTTACTGCTCAGTACTACATCCAGCTCTTGGACGAATCTTCGCATCCATACTACTTCTTTAGCTGCCTCAGAAGCTGCGATATACTCGGACTCTGCTGTAGAATCTGCCACCACACATTGTTTTGAGATCTTCCAGCTCACTGTACCTCCATTCAAACTGAATATGTATCCAGTCTGCGACTTCATTTCCTCTTCATCAGTCTGGAAACTAGCATCTACATGTCCTCTGATGACTAGTTCCTCATATCCTCTATAAACCAGGAACATATCCTTAGTACAACTCAGATACTTAAGGATAGTCTTGACTGCCATCCAATGGCGGTCTCCTGGATCAGCATGACATCTTCCTACCACACTTAATGCATAAGAAACATCTATCCTCGTACATAACATAGCATACATGAATGACCCAATCATGGATGTGTAAGGGATCCTTTCCATCCTCTTTCTTTCCTTATGTGTTTGAGGACACATTTTCTTGGAAATATGAATGCCATGTGACACTGGAAACAATCCCCTCTTGGACTGTTCCATACTGAATCTCTTCAGTATCTTGTCAATGTATGTACTTTGACTCAGGCCCAATATTCTCCTAGATCTATCACGATGGATCTTGATCCCAAGAATATATGCCGCCTCTTACTAGTCTTTCATGGAGAAGAATTTATGCAACCATGCCTTAACTGACTGTATGACAGGTACATCGTTTCCAATTAGCAATATGTCATCAACATAAACTATTAGGAGAATGACTACACTTCCACTAAACCTTTTGTAGACACAAGTCTCACATTCATTCTTAACAAATCCAAAATCTATAACAGCTTCATCAAAACGAATTTTCAATGACCTTGATGTTTGCTTTAATCCATAAATGGATTTCTGAAACATGGATACCTTGTTGGCATCCTTTGGAGTCACAAACCCTTCAGGTTGTGTCATGTAGATATCTTCCTGGAGGTTCCCATTAAGGAAAGCTGTTTTGACATCCATTTTCCAAATTTCATAGTCATGGTAAGCAGAAATAGCCAATAGGATTCTGATGGACCTCAGCATTGCAACCGATGAAAAGATTTCATCATAGTGAATTCCTTGACGCTGTCTAAAACCTTTTGCAAACAGTCATGCCTTGTAGGTGCTGAATTGCCCCTCCATGTCCAGTTTCTTCTTGAATACCCATTTATTTCCAATAGGCTTTACATCAACTGGAGGATCTTCCAAAATCCAGACATGGTTTTGGTACAAGGAATCTATTTCAGAATTCATGGCTTCCTGCCACTTGGCAACATCTGTGCCTTTAACTGCTTCCTTGTAGGTAAGAGGATCATCATTGTCAACCAATAATAAGTCACCATCCCCGGTGACAAGAAACCCATATCATTTTGGTTCTCTCACCTCTCTCGTACTCCTACGCAGTTCTTGTGTCTTTGGAACATATTGTTCTTCCACGAGGTTTTGTGCAATCTGTACTTGTACCAAATTCTGTGTATCTTGAGCCTCGACTTCATCGAAGTCTATCTCGCTCCCACTATCTCTTTTGGAGATGTGCTCCCTCTCATGGAATATGGCATGTCTTTCCACTGTAACCTTTTTTTCTGAGGGGTTGTATAGGTGATATCCTCTTGTTTCCTTGGGATATCCGACAAAGATACACTTTGTGCCTCAGGGTGAAAGTTTGTTACCTACAGATGCCTTAACAAATGCTTCGCTACCCCACAAATGTAAATTCGATAACATGGATTTGCGTCTACTACATAATTCTTATGGAATACCATTTATCGATTTAGTTGGTACTTGGTTTACTATGTGCACTGCTATTTGTAATGAATATCACCAAAAGGATAATGGAAGACTCGCTTGACTCATCATTGATCTCACCATGTCCAACTGGGTGCAGTTCCTCATTTCACTTACACCATTCCAATGAGGTGTGTAAGGAGGAGTGAGTTGAGATAGAATCCCAAAATCCCGTAAGAAATCAATGAAGTCCTGATTAAGCTATTCTCCTCCTCTGTCTGAGCAGATTTTCTTAATCTTTTTACCAAGCTGGTTCTCAACTTAATTCTTGTATTCTTTGAACCGATCAAAAGAATCTGACTTATACCTCATTAAGTATATATATCCATATCTACTAAAATCATCAGTAAAAGTTATGAACTACGAGAACCCACCCCTTACTTTAACTAGAAATGGTCCACACACATCTGGGTGAACTAATTCTAGAATCTCTTTAGCTCTTTAACCTTTCCCACTAAATGGGGAATTGGTCATTTTTCCTTGTAGACACGCATGACATATACCAAGTGGTTTTAGTTCGAAATAATCTAAATACCCATCTTGATGTAATTTTATCAATCGTTTCTCATTGACATGACCTAGCTGGTGATGGTCAAAGTTGGGTGTGCTATGAGTCATGTGAATTAACTTTGTTATCGATTTCCATCACTTGGTTTGTGTAGTCTAACACATAACGGTCGTTATATAAATGTGCCCTACCAAAACAAATGATATCTTTATAAAAGTAGCAACATTCATTTCCAAACTTGAATATGAATCCATCTGTATCAAATATTGATACTGAAATAATGTTTTTAGTAACAGAAGGCACATAATAACAACCTTTCAAAACCAAGACCATCCCGGTAGGCAATGTGAGGTGGTAGTCTCCGACAGCTACAGTAGCGAGTCTGGCTCCGTTGGCTGCTCGTAGATCTACCACCCCTTGATCAATCTTCCTGAATCTACATGGTTCCTGTATTTGGATACAGATGTGAGCACCACAAGAAGTATCTAATACCCAATTAGTAGAAATAGAAAGATTTCATTCGATAACAAATGCACCTAAATCTTTCCCTTGCTTCCTTGGCTGGGTGCAGTTTTTCTTCTAGTGGCCCTTCTTGCCACATGCGAAACAAACAGAATCTTGTTCCTTTTCCTCCCCTTTGATCTTCTTTTTCTTGGAAGGCCTTAAAGAATCTTTGGACTTAAAACTCTTCGCATTCCCTTTCCTTTTATTCACCATATGGACAGAAGGCTTTTCACGCTTCATGTCATTGTCCACTTGGCAAATAAGGATAAGAAGATCTGATAGAGACTTCTCAATAATGTTCATGTTGAAATTAACAACAAAGTTTCAGATGCTCTGGGAGAGTAATGCGAGAATAAGATCGGTACCCAGTTCTTCAGGGAGTTTAGACCCTAGAACCTCCAAGCACTCAATGTAGAAAATGAGCTTGACTACATGAGGCCCAGCTAGGGCACCCTCTCCAAGCTTGCTCTGAAACATAGCCTTGGATATCTCAAACCTTTACTGTCTTTCTCTCTCCTAGTATAAACCACAGAGGTGATCGATCATGCTGTAGGCATCCATGTATTCCTGAGACTTCATGAGATCACTATACATAGATGACAGTATTAAACATTGAACGTCGAGAGCATCGTTCAAATTTTGATCATAGACTAGGAAATCTTCATCACTCGCCCCTAGGGCAGGAGAATCAGGATGTGAGGACTTCAACACGTAAAACATACGTTCATGGAATAGGATAACCCGAAGGAGCCTAAACCATTTCTAAAAGTTACTATCGGTGAGGATATTGTCTTTATCCAGTATTGATCGTAGAGAAAATGTGGTTGACGATTTTGTTATATTGATTCTACAAATTAAAAGAGTAGATTCATCTGTACTTTCTTGATTACATTTTATGAGAAATAATAAATTTTATTAAGTCTCCCAATATTTTATCAAGTCCCAATGGCCCTCACCATTGAACTCGGAATGTCCAGTGGCTTTGACATTCTAGTGGAAAGGATCCATATTCCCCTTCACATAACCCCAACAAGGGTTGGTCAAGCTATTTGAAGGTATTTAAATAGGCAAGTCTTTCCCAACTATGAGCTTACGGTTCCTTGATCTGTTGAGTGGACTCCCCAATCCTGAAATCCTGACATGGATTTCCTCAACTCTTGCCGCAAATATTACATCAAGTCTAGCAAGGGCTACTTCTCTTGATGTAATATGGTTAAGTCAACCTGAAACCTTTCATAAGGGCTTCCTTTATAAAAGTGAGTGTCCCAACAAGGGTTGGTCAGACACATATTTTTATCGAGTCGTTCCCTTAATAAAGTAACAGAAGGCTTGCCCTGACATAATATGGTATTTGAGGGATTTTATTCTTTATGCGTATCATTTCATTATCACATGGTTGTTAATATTAAGTGATGCTTGCTTAAGTGATTAACCATGTTCCGATAATGTTTACGCATAGTCCGTTTTTTATTTTATTCCATATTTGCATGCTTGTTCATTTTATTAATTATGTGATCACGACAACACATACATAATAAATAAACCATGAAATCAGACAAAAATAAAATAAGATGGCATGATCAGGAGATTATGTTGGTTAGCTTATCTAGTGGTTTTGATAAGCTATCCCTGACCTAGGGAAAACACCTTGAACCTGATGGTTCGTGTTTTGCAGCTCCCACATGTCCACCTTTGTATCTTATTGTGTCTGTTTCTCCTCGGCTTCGGGATTTTAACCATCTCCTCTGGCTTGTGATATCCTCCATTACATGGGTTTACATTAAAGAAACCATGGGCACGTAGGACCTACATTTTATTGGAAGAAGCCTCGCAGGCCAAAAAATTTAAATTAAATAAATTTAAATGAAACCATTCACATAAAAAGGGTCTTTGGTCTAGCTCATGATCATCCATAGTATGCAAAGTTATTTACGCATATTTAGAATTCAAATTATTTCAATAGTTCTTTTATTTAAGATAAGACCAGCTCAAATTCAATTTATTATGATCTTATAATTAATCAATTCTTTATCTTAAATTCCTTTATGAATTTCCTTGAGATTCTTCTCATCCATATTCCTTGTCCGGGTCTTTGTACATTGGAGGAAACCTGGTGAAATTCCATTTCTGCAAAGTACACGACGTGTAGTTTAAAATTACATGGCGTGTATTTTTCTTTTCACCTTTTATCAAAAGTACACACTGGGGCTTTGGCATGTATTCTGTACTTTGGAAATTTTAGAGTACCCGACATTTAGATGAATCATACACGGCGTGTACTTCCTTGTTATGTGCTAACTGGCCTGGCGATCTCGTGTACATGGTACGCGGCTTATCTTTGTAAATGTTTTCACCTAGGTCGGAACAGACTACACGACATGTTGTTCCAACATACATGCCGTGTATTCTGGTTTCCACGCACTGTTCTATTCTGGTCAACATGTCATGATTAAAACATAGGCATAATCAATTCACATGGCATGGTTTGGCAGACCAGTGCCAGTTCGTTGAACCTAAGTACACGACATATAGTTTTAATTACATGCCATGTAATCCCGTGTTGTATAGACAGAAAGAGAGGCTCCTCCGGATGAGTTCCTCATTTTTATTTTAATCAAAATTAAAATTAAATGGTCATTTATATGACATGAATCGAGAAATGAAGGATGATGAATAGATCTCGTTAATTCAGATTTATCGAATGGATTATTTTGAATTGAATCAAATATGAATGCGTAAATTATCAACGAAAATTAAATAACTATAATCAACATTGTAACCTTGCTATGATACCATTTGAAGGTTCCGGGCGTAGAGGAAGCGTGTGGGTGGATGTGCCCACGTGGCTTTTTGTCATTAGAAATGATCAATCTTGGATCATTACGACGATAAATGCCAGTCTCCACGGATTGAATCATTGAAAAGGACAAAGAAGATGGTTTGTCCCGAAACCACAAACAAGGATCGTTACAGGTTGATTATAATTAATTTAATTAATTATAAATAAATACCTTTTGGGTGTTATTTATTCGTTGATGTTCTTGATTAAGTTATCGATGTGATCTGCCGTTGCGTCGCAGAAGCCAAGTGTATACTCCCTCTAGAGGTGATCCACATGTGTACCTCGTATCTCGGGACATCGCCAAAGGATTATCTGGGTGCTAGCGTGGAGATGCCTTTGCTTGCGTTGTCCGCCTTAGATGTCTTGATCCGATGGAAGAGGATCTCTCTCGGTCTTGAGAGCATTCTTGGAGGAAGAGGTTATTTCATCCTTGAAAGAATTCTCCAGAGATGTTGTGCACAACAATTCTCTTGTGTGTCGGAATAGAGTTGGGGTTGTGAGGATATTTATAATCGGGTGTGTGGGGTTATAGAGTTCTGAAAATAAATAAATGCATCACATGTTTTATTTATTTCATTGACTCTTATTTAAAGCCCCCCATGTCGAATAGATAATTCCTTGACATGCACCCACACTAATTATAATAAATATCATTTTAAAAAAATATTATATCCTCAAAATCTAGACTGGAAAAACTACGTGGCGTGTAATAATAAATACACGGCGTGTACTTTTTTTTCATTGAAAACTACACGGCGTGTACATTAAATGTACACAACGTGTATATCTTGTTTTCATTTATTCATTTCCTTTCCAAAATAAAACTACATTGCGTGTACATTTAATAATACACGGCGTGTACTTGTTTTATTTTATTTTTCCTCCATCATTTAAAACAACTTAGGCTTTCGTGAATAATTATTAAACCACGTACGGGAATAATCGTTATTCAACTTGAGATACTTGGATACACTTAGTGTGTGATCCTCTAGGCCTCTTTCTAATTGGAATTAGGCAGGCTTGCCTAAAGTCCAAGATTACTGTCTAGCAATGGGTCAAGGCTCCCAAGAGAAAGAAGTTGACTCCGCATTGACGTATCACCTAATACGAATACTTACTATGTAATTTAATCTCTTTGTCTTGATATCTCATCAAGCATGTTTCATGTCAGTGTCATAAACCTATAAGCTTGATCTATCGTTCTTTGACTACCTGAAATAAACTCATCCTTTACACCATGGCCATGGAATTTAATGTGACAGTTCTATTTCAATCAAAGGACCGAGATATCAACATCCATAAATGGAAGGGACAAATCCTTCCTCGACTTATCCATTAATAACATGTCACTGGTGACGCACCCAACATACCCTACTTCCCGCAAACTGTCTGCGTGACAGTTTTTGTCAGTAAATCTAAGTATGTGAGTCATGACATGAGTTAATGATAATATTTCAGTATGTGGACAATTACACACGCTTGTAGACAGTAATATCCGATGACACCAAGACATGCAGAATTACTATTGGTGGGTCTGTTCTCATAATCTCCCATCTTAGAGATTGCCAAGTGCAAACTCCATGAGAGAGAGTCTCATCTTCTTACGAGTACTCACACATGACAGTCTGTATACTATGTGTCCTATCATAGTATGTCATCCAACCAAAAAACTTTATTTAAGAATATTGTTATTGCATTTCAAGGTTCTCATCACATTAGGGATCTAATATGACCTTATTAATGCAAAAAATATTCCAGGAAGTTATTATATTATAGTCATGCAGAACAATGAACAAAATATAATATGTGAACATTTATGTAATAAAAGTACAAAACAATTGGTTCTGAGGACACCAACCCTTACAGACCCCCTTGGACACACCCTCCCTCATAGACACCCCCTTTCACCCCCTTGAATACCCATGATCCCTTTCACCCCCTCAAAAAGTCTCTTTCACCCCCCTGCATAGCCCCCCACACCCCCCTTGAATCCGCCAACCCCCTTGCACACCCCCTACACACCATCACACCCTAACTTCACCCCCTCCCAACACACCCCTTGCACAACCCATGCACAACCCCACTTCATCCTCACTGCAAATCACCCCCATTTCACACCCCCTATCCCCTTGAACACCCCCTTTCACCCCCAGCACAACCCCACTGCACCCCTACAACCCCCCTCCTCCCGCACAACCCATAAAAGTGGAATTTTGGAATTGAACTAAAGAAAGAATGATCAAGTTTTATGGTATCCTAGTGAACACATGGATACCTAAGGGGTTGGTAGTCATAGTGGCCTAATTGTGAATGTATGCATCATGATTTTATGTTATTTTCATATTGATATTTTTATCCCAATACTATATAATATGATTATTATTAAAGGATTTTTGTTCAAATGATATCCAATTTTATCCAATACATACACCACAGAGTGGTACCAAAAATCATTATATAACACAAATAACAACATGATGGATTTTACTACATCAATCTTTATACTTTGGATCATATTTACAAAAATCCACCACTTCAAAAAATGCATCATAGGGTTTATTCAAATAAATGAAAATAATTATGAAATGAAACAATTCCTTTTGGATATGATCTTCATATAAACACCATCATACATTAGGAGAAAAACTTATAACAAAATGGTGAGAAACCGGAATCCCTTTAATGGTGTTATGGTGGACATATTAGAGTTGTGAAAGATGAGAATATATGTTTAGGAGGGTGATGAATAAATAGTGATGTTGACATGGAGATGTTTGTTTTTCCAGATTATTTACTACTCAATGCTATTTGGTTAAGAATAAGTGTATTTAATTGGGAGTGATGTCCTAACAAGCACTCGAAATGTAAAGGAAATTATGGTTATGTTGAAAAACATTTATGATCATATGACTTATAATTTCTTTTAAAATTTTGTGCATAATCATTTCCAAAAAGTATTCAAATATCTAAAATATGACGTTTTTTGACAATGTTACCAAATATGATATGACAATATAGTCTAATAGGTGGGATTAACACTAGCCCACGTACACCCCCATCCACCCCTGCACACCCACTCTATACACCCCTTGCACCCCCATGCCCACTGTAACATAACCCAGCAAACCCCCTCCCCTTGCCCCTAGCACACCCCTAGCCACGACCCCTTCCCCAATACACCCCACTACCCACCCCTTTACACCGCCTTCCCACCCCAAGCACCCACTGCACACCCCATGCACACACCCACCCCATGGACCCCTTTCACACCCATCCCCCCTGCATACGGCCACTACAAGAACCCCATGCACACCCCCCTTGCCCACTCCATGCATCCTGCTGCACAACCTTCCCCCAACACACCCTGACCCCTTCCCCTAGCCCATATCCCCTCCCCTACACACCCCCTGCCCACAACACATCCCACCCCACACCCCCTACACATCCCATGGACCCCCATCAACAGTACACATTTCATTCCACTTCAAATACTTAATTAAATATTTTTATAAAGGATCATTAATGTTGTTTTTTTTTCAAAAAAGTCCAATTTTCCCTAGATCATGATGTTGGATAATCACTAGGAATCCAATTATAAATTTTGAATGAGTATTTTTTTCCATTATGATTAATTAATCATTATTTATTGGATAATCAAGAATACCATCCAATGATTTTTATCATATTCATGAAGATTATGTAATTACATATATCATTTGTAGTCATATAATTCAAATGAAATTGAATTTCTAGTCTCTTGGTTGTGAGAGTTTCAATAAGTGGTATTTAAAAAAATCAATGTTTTGGGATGAGTCTGGGAGTTTTTATGCCTATTTAGGTGTTCAAGTGGTTCAAGGAGTGATAAAGAAGCAGTTAGAGGGTTTCTAGTCCATTCACTTAATTTTAAGACCCATAAATTACCCTATCTTGGTACACCACATACAAAGTATAATAATAGAAAAAATAGATAATTATGAGTTTTATAGTTGGGTATCCTCTAGGGGAACTAGGGATGGATTACTGGATAGCCATGTTGTAGGTTTATGGTAGTGTTCTATATGTATTTCATACTCCCTTACTAAATTCGTGTAGGTCATTCCTTGAATCACATAGTGGTGCTACATGATTCGATAAGTGACCCCGCTTAAAGAATAGATTAGTGATATGAGATGTGATATGGGACATCAACCTATGTGAATGGGTGATATAATGTGATGAGAAGAAATACCTCACCCTGAGTGAGATGTTTGGAGTATAAGTTAATATATAAGACCTCACTGAATGTGATATGGTTTAAATTTGAGAGGGTTTATGTGAAGACACTCTGAGTTAGTGGGAGGTGTTATAAAATATGTTATGATACCCCACCTTGAGTGGGAGGGGGAAGTATGAAATAAAACATGATATCACAACTTGTTATGGGACCCATAATTGAGTAAGAGTGTTCTGGTTCAGATTTGGTTGTGAATCATTTTTCTCCAAAATGTGGAAGAGGGAAGTGTTGCATTATGAGATGAGTTTTCCATGTGAAAATGGTGAAATTAAGTAATGTTAGGGATTTTACAGACCAGATTAGAAAAAGATTATGAGAAACCAGATTTTTTTATTTATTTTATTTAAATATACATATAACAAAATGTGGTATATCTAGTTAGCCAGATTGGTGGTTCCCAACTGAGATTATAAAAAACATAGTGTAAGAGTGCATTACTATATATGAAGATCACCATGTTTTACATTAATGTTACATTTTATACAAAAGATATAGCTAGGGTCCCAGATACAGATTTGAGAGTACGGTCCAAGGATCGACCTGAGTTTTAAAGTCGATACATCCCTATATGTTTCCTTAATTTACTTTTGATTTAGATTGAAATAGAGGATGATCATTGTGATATACATATCAAAATTTTTCCTTCATGTCATTACTATTATAACATGTGTTGTGAACCACCTTTTTATTAATGGAAAAAATCATTAAAGTTTCATTTTTAATGTTTCATTTATTCATTGTAATGACATACTACATGCTAGGGAAGGTCCAAAGCATGTATGAGGCTTGTTCAGGTCTTTATGTTATAGAAAAGTGGGATACAGGTTGGCCTGAACGATTAGTAGAAACTATGTGATCTAGGCCACACAATTTGTTAATACAATGTTGTAGGAGAGAGGGGAACCTAAAAGTCCACATGGTTTTCATACAACAGTGTAGGCTTAGGTGCACTACCACATGGCCTATTGAAGATGGGGGAATATCCATTGATCACATTTCACACACAGTTTGTAAACTGTGTCCATAAACTATGTGCAATGGGGTTTTTTGAAATAAAATACCAATTTCCCCTATTTTATTATAAAACATATATTTCATTTTCACTTACCTACAATGGATATTCAAGGTGTTTTTACTCCCATAGGGATTCCTTCTCTTCTATTCTTGGATCTTCTATTTATCCTCCTTATGGAATATATTTTCAAATCTGTTAGAGGAATTGGATAACAGAAGTAAAGACTAACCTCATGTTTATAATACAAAGTCTGAGTTCAATGGTATTGGTGTTATGGTACTATCTAAAAGTTACATGTTAGAAATATTCCAATGGTGGAATTAGACATGTCTAAATATGTTCCTGATGAAGTTATTTATTTCAGGAAATAAATGAAGAGAATACAACACACTTTATCAATTGTTTTTTCAGATAATTTGATTTTATTAAATGATTTAAACCCTATATAACATCCACATAAGAACATTCAGTTGATCCGATTTTTTAGAGTGGATTTCATCAACTTCTCTCAAAATTGAATTATTTATCCTTAAAGATTTAGTCACAATAGTGTGATATGATCACACAACCCATTATGAATGATTTCAAGAGGAATATTATCAGTGATTTCCATGATATCAGGGAATATGTGGGGATTATTGATATTGGAAATAATTGATCCTTAAATTAAGTAGTGTTCATTTATGATAAATTTAAGGGGAAGTTAAATGTGATCATGAATTTTTATAAGGATGATCTATTTACGGTTTTATAACTAATTTTCTAGTATCTAGAAACGACAAGCTATTTTAAAACTCTTTGAACAATGTCTACAAATTAGTTCAAGGGATATATTATTATTATTCCATGAAGAAGTTAGTGGTTATTAGAAAACCATTTTTAAAACAACAAAGCAATTATGGAAACATGTTTTCAAAATAATTAGGAAATTACAGAAATAAAATTAAAGGTTTACCCAAGGGTAACCTTCCTCAACCTCAAGGAATGTTTTTTTACGATGAAAACTCAAATTACAATTTATTTTCGCTTGCATGTGTATGAAACTGCACATATATATAAGGAAAACTAGCCCCTATATACATATTTTCATGGGAAAATATGCACAAGGGGGTACTTAGATATATGTTTATACATGTATATACCCCTTTACACTTACACGTGTATGAATGTTTCATCTCTATATATTAACACACCTAACCCCAATATGTAAATTCATACTACCATGAGTGAATATATATAAAATGGATAATTATATATGTGTATTCCTAACTCTGAATAATGAAGTAATACTTCATCAATAGTGACTCAAATCCACCTTAACGAAATCCAAAATTCACTACAAAGAATTAAAGAATCCAAAAATCAAAAAATAACTAATTGAAATTGGGCCAAATAATAAAAATGGAATAACCCTTACCCAAACTTGATGTTGGAATCACTGTATATGATGGTGGTGGATAGAAAAGGCCTCATTATAAGAATCCACCTATAAGGAAATAGTGGGAAAAGAAATGAGATATAATGACATCATATATATTTGTTATTTGTGTGTCATTTGTACATGATAAATGAAACATGAATGCATATCCCACAATAAACAAATAATATAATGATTGATATGTACATACCAATAATAAATAACATAATAATTATTATAGATCTTAATTTTTCAAACATCACCCATTCTGCAAAAATCGCAATGATTTAATCTATGATGAATAACCCAAGCATCAAATCAACATCATATTTATTATTCTTAAAAACTCATGATGTGTTATATTATTTTTTAACAATAAGATCGTTCACCCCTACACCTACACTAACAACCACCTGCCCCACCCCTCCCTCCTTTTACCCATTCCCCTAAAACACCCCTCCACACATTTCACCCCCATCCCATTGCACCCATACTACCCCCTCCTAAATGAACACCCCTACCCTTACACACCCCCTCCCCCTCACCCTACACCCCTCCCCACTACACCACCTCACCCCAAACACCCCTTCACCCTTCACCAACAAAATCCCCCCCGCCCTCCCGCACCCCTACCCCTTGTACCCCCTCACCCTACACACACCCATGCCCCTTCCCCGACACCAGGCCCCAATGCACCCCATCCCATAGCACCACCCCAGCCCCACAGACCCTCTCCCCCCATGCACACCCTTATCCCACCATCCCTTACACCCCCTAAACCCCTCCCACTACCCCTCCCCACCACACAGCCCTCCCCCTGCAGACCCCATCCCCCCTCATCCCAACACACCCCCTCCTATTTCCCCTCCCCACTACACACACACCATCACCATACACACCCCCTTCCCCCCTTCCCTGGTACCTCCTTGCACGCCCTACCCTTTCGCCACCTCACTATTCACACCCATGACCCCTTTCCGATCACAATCCCCCCTTTCACCCTTCCCCTTACACCAGCCTCACATTTCACACCCCCTACCCCTTCCCTATTACTATTCCCCCTTACACCCCTACCCGACTGACCCCCTACCCCCTGCACACACCCCTGGACCTACCCATGTACACCCACATCCCCCTCCCCAAAACACCCCCTTGCACCCCTATCCTTCCCAACCGTCCATTTTTGGCTACTCAAGAAGCTATAACACACTAATATTATTTATTAAACAAGATCCAAGGAAATGTCAAATATATAATGATTCCTAACATATTGTTTATATTTCATAATCCTCCCCCTCTTTAGATATATTTTCATTGATATATATCCCCTCTGACATCCTCAGAAAACATGGGAAACATCATGCACACCAAAATTTAGATAAGAAAACATAATAAATATATTGTAATAAAGGGTCGGGTGAATATGTAATTTAATAAATTTAATCAAAAGATAAAAATGAGTAACCCTTATGATTAATATATCATGTTTCAAATAAGGAATTGATATATTTTTGAAAAAGTGTTTAAATTGGTTTTGACAGGAATACCATGATCCCCCCATATATGGTTATATCTAATATTAATAATGTAATATGACCAAGCATAATTGATCACTAAAATCTAGATAACCATAAAAATACAAGGAAGAGACTATAACTTTCCAATATGACTAGTTAGATTCAATCTACTCTTTCATCTATAGTAACCCTAAATCACCATGAAGCAGAGGAAAATGATTCAAGAAAATAAAAATCGGGAATGGTTCAACTTTACCACTCCATTCAATGTCTGGGCATATTTTATAACTAGAAAAGATACACCCAATGATGAGAAGAATCATTCCCATGATCATAGAAAGAAACAAACTCAATAAATTCTACTAAGACATTTATGGGAGAATTAATTTAAATATTACTAGCCATGGTTCCAATCCATATACGATTTATACCACTAAAAAAAACAATTTAGTTTAAAAATATTGGATTTACTAAAATCACTTAAATAAAATCAAACTTTACAAATATATTTCATAAAAAATTTCACATTATAAAAAGAAGTATGAAAACTCATTTGAAAAAAACATTGAAATGAATCTCACTTCCATAAAAAAATAAAAAATCCATTTTATAGGGAAAATTTACAACATCCCAATTATAGAAATTTAAAAAAAATAAAAACCAGTTTTGATAATCCTGAACTTATTTAAAATAAAATCTCACCCAATATTCCTAAAGTTATCGTCTATTTTCAAAATAAATCATGAATTCTATCATAAGACCAAAAAATTTCATCAAATCCTATTTCGTTTTAAATCATTTCACAGATTATATAATGTAATCGAACACATTAAAAGCATCATGATAAAGTTAAAAAAATTCATAAATCCTATTTTTTAATACAAAATATCCATGAGTCCCATTTTCAAATTAATCACTAAAATTGTTTTATATTAAAATAATTCATGAAATGTATTTCCATTTTAAATCATTTCCCTAATTTAATTTTAAACATTACTACTCTTGTAAAAATTATACATGATATACAAATTACATTACATATAATACCACAAAAACCATTTATGGAATAAAAAACCTTAATAATTGTACTTCTGAAAAAAGAAATTTAACCACCAAACATAATGAAACCATAATGTGGAAGAACATACGAATAATTGATTGATTGATTGATCTATCATAATCAAAATCCTACCATGAGGTATGGCCCATGTTATCATTTCTCATATAAGAGTTCCCCATCATCAAGGGGAACTAAATGGAACCAAACAAGCTCAACTATGTCAAGCATATAAAAGGAAACCCCTCTTATGTTATCAATACATAATTCCATAATGTTTTACCTAATGTACATGGTTATAGATGGCCATAAAAAAATAACATTAAGGACCTGGAACAACCCTAAAATTCTTATTTAACTCTTTAAACATGAAGACAATCAATATGATTTCATCTCAAGAGATATACAAATTCATGTAGAGAATCGAATTTCCTAAATCACACACAACATATATAAATTGAAGAAGAAACATAGGTACAACCTACCACATAGTTATATGAGGCATTCTATCTAATACTGATGGATGGACCGATCTAAATCAACACGATTCTTTGAAATAAATTAAATACACCATGTTATGTATTTCGAAGGAAATTTCATGAAATGGTGAAAGAGGGTGTGATGGGAACCGTTGGAGTTGGAGGGTTGCGTGCAGAGGGTATCGAGAAAGTGGGAACTACTGTGAGATAGTTCAATGTTGGGGGTCATGGATAAGGGGAGAATGGAGGATGAGGGTGATTCCCTGAGAGATGTCAATGGAGGGGAATCACAGATCGTGGGAGGATACATGAGGAGGGTGCTGCTGTGAGAGAGTTTGATAGTGGTAGGTTGTGGATCAGGGCATGATGGAGGATTAGGGAACCACCATGAGATAGAAGTCAAGGGAAGAGGGGAGAAGATCGGGGGTGGATGGGGGATGATGGTTTAGAGGGTTAGGTATTGGTGGATTATAGAGGAGTATCCTGACATGTTTTAGAAAAAAATGGACAGAAAAATTTAGCCAGAGTTTTTAAATAAAATTGTGGCTATAAACAGGCTATATCCAGGGACCTATAAAACCTTGTCCATAGGCCTGGGTCTATAGAATAAATTTCTAGTAGTTTAACATTTAAATTATAGTGGATTATATGGACCCTTAGGAGTGTCCCGGGAAGGGATGTAGGTTCTCACACTATGTTAAATCCTTATAAATCTTGCATGCCTCATTTTCTTTCCTATCGTCACATGCTTCGGAAATTGTTATAAACATTTATATAAAATATATCTATAAAAATTTTAATGTGAAAATTTTAGGAATATTAAACAATTTTAAAATTAACACCTCTAATTAAACCCCCTCCCCCTCCTTGTGAATCTATAATCCTAAAGAACATAATTTTTAGAAAATGTAATTTGATTGAGTTACATTTGTTCACAAAGAAAACCATGATCACCTGGGTGGTATACAAATTATAGCAATGTAAAAAAACTATAGCTCCACATGGTACTAATGGCTGATAAATAAATATGTAATTTTTATTAACCATTTTGTAATATTATTGTTATACAATGAGGATACCAAAAATCAAAATGTATATGCTATAAAATCAAAATGATCAATAACTGGGAATGAATCTTAGAGTTATCATTAGATCAATTAGAGTAATGTATGATATATGGGAAAACTTATATAAATACTTGTAAGTATAATAACACAATCCTAACATATTATTATTTCCAATCATGTATAAAACCATCCTAAAAAATTAATATTTTTTTGGGAAATAAAATATAAACATAAAACATAAAATATTAACAAATAGATGTTGATAATATATAAATATAAATAATCATAACTTATTAGAATCATTAATACATGATTTATAACAAAGGATTCACTTTCTTACAAATCTTTGAACTTTTCAGTTTATAATTCTAGATAATATTTATGAAATTATATAAAAAAGTGATTTTTTTGGAAATTTCCATTTTCCCCATAAAAATGTTCTTTTTAGAGACACACTATCTATCTCCAAGGTAAGTCCCATATATCAAATAATATTTTAATTATTGTTTCTACTCATACATAAGTTGTAGAGACCCGAATCTTGACGTACATGGACATTACATTACTTTAGCGGAATACTTAATTCATAACATAAACAGACACACAAGGACCGTAATAGTTTAGTGTCTTTGGAAACTTGGAAAGTAATCTTCTAATCATGGTGAAAGATCTTCAACATCTCCCATAAAGATCTTACCCTTTTTTTCTTACCTCAAACCTTTCGTTATATCCTAGGGAAAAGAAAACATAAAAAGGGTGAGCTCAAATTCTCAGTAAGGGTAAGCATGGATAAAATAAAACATACCATATACATTTGAACATAAAAACATAACCATAATGTTTAAACATCAAAATCTTGAGCAATGACATAAAACATGGAAGTACGCAAGACATAGATCATAATGGAACATAAATCATGATAACATAACATGGGAATAAAACATGTAATTATGGAAAACATTAAGCACATGATATGATTTCTGTAGTAGCCAAGGCATTTCTACCAAGACTATCTTAGTGGACAAAGTCCCTTTCTGAATCGAGTTCACTCCTCTTTCCAGTCCTATATTACTGAACCGGTTTAACTTCATGTTCCAGCCATGTCTATCTCATGAGATATAAATCTTTACCCAATTCATTGGAGGGAGATATAGTTCCCACCCATCTCATAATGAAATCATTATTACTTGTGACACAAAATAAACTTAAAACATTCATCATAACCCAAAGAATAAAATGGATTTCAAAAACATCATCCCATCATTTCATAATCCATATAAAACAAATGGACATTTCATCATAAGAAAAGTGAACCATGTAAATCGTAGAGACATTAACCTTGAAACATACACATATGAAATAATTTCATCTTAGATGAAAAATGGTTTTGATAAAGCACTTCAAATGAATTCTGGAGGAAAATATCATTTCTTCTTGAAAATCATTTTTTTTCACAAACTGCCATGCAATTTTAAAAGAAAGATATTTTGTTGTAAATAGTCATGAAATTTTTTGGAGGAAGTTTCATGAAAATAAGGCTTTATAAAACCGTAAAAATCCATTCGTGCTGTATAAGTTAAAAAAACATTCTTCTCGTACTTTTGTTAGAGAAGTCAAAAAATACCTTGTACGAAAAACGACAAAAGATTCCTTTCATATATTTTACTAAATACTAACCAAAGGTAAAATTAGATTTAAACAATTGTAGGTGGATGGAAATAATATTACATATTTTGGAAACATGGATGTGGATGATAAAATACACCCCAGTAATTTCTGATTTATAAAAAATCTCGGATAAAAATGAGATTGTTATATTTCCCTTACCTTAGGTCCGATTTGCTTCGTAAGTGTCTGAACCTCTTCTTCTTTGAAGCGCCTCTTTGAGTCTTCCTCTTAGGGAACTAAAATTGGTCTTTGAAGAAGACCATGACCTCTAGGATGATTCTAGGGAAGTGGAGAAGATAATTTGTCAGGGGTTGGCCGAGCATGAAGGCTCAAAGTGGTGTGAGGAAGAGAGGGAGGAGGAGCCCTTTTATAATGGAGGAGAGGGGCACCTTTGGAATAACTAATAATATTATTTTATTATAAAGCCAAATTCGGTTTCAAATAGCTCTAAATTGATTTATTTCGAATCTAAGGTGGGGATTGGTCTAAATCATCTCATCCAATAGAATTTAGACATGTTTAGGTCATTATAATAACCTTATCTTTTAGTTTTAACTCTTAGTTAATTAGATTTACATTTAACATGTCAATTTGTATTTTTATATTATATAGTTAATAAACATTCCATATACATCCAAGAGACCCCCAAGTGGTCCATTAATGATACACCTATCATGATATATGTATCATGGCCGAAAAATAGATTTTTAGAAATTAAATAATAATCAATAATATAACATTTGTTTTAAAAACTATTTTATGTCAATTTTGACACTATTTAATAATTGATTTTTGTGAAAATCATAACAGAATGATTATTTCGAAAAAAGTTAATTAAATAAATACTAACATGTCCTATTAACCTATAAAATTAGTTTAATTCATAAAAAGTCTCAAATTATATTTATTTGGGTATTTATAACCTCAATTATGTCAACATTTCATTAATAAGATAATTACTACATCATCTTTGTGTCATAAATAAATTACATTTTTTAAAGTCTAAAAATTACAAATAAAATATCATTATGTAGGAAGTATGTTTAGATTTCTAATTAATATTTATAGTCAAATCTATCTTATGTAGAACCCTATATTAAAAATTATTTACTTATTAAACATTGATTTTACCTATTTTAACCCTTCTTTAAATAAATTAATAATAAATGTCCTAATCTAATCCATGTGTGCCTAAATGGTCATATTTTATTCCTAAGGTTGTTTTTGGTCGAATTACTCTTATCCAATAAAATTAGGACATGTGTTAGGGTAATAATAATATCAATTTTACCCTTAATCACCCTATTTAATTTTAACCGTGGTTAAAAAAAGTAAAAAGTTACTATTCACCAAAAATTATTTTCATCTCATTGAACCACATTTTACTTACTGACATCAACCATGTCTCTCAGATTTTTAAAATTCCACTCACAGAAGCAGTAAAATTAAGTTTTATGAAAAATTCATTTTTTTAACTACCACTTAGTGGTTTCACTATTCATCAAAAAAGGAAAGTTTCCAGAAAAATACCAAA
Organism: Viscum album; assembly: GCA_963277665.1. NCBI lineage: Eukaryota > Viridiplantae > Streptophyta > Magnoliopsida > Santalales > Viscaceae > Viscum > Viscum album. The sequence continues at coordinate 1,664,277,597 of OY728156.1, forward strand.
AAATAGGCCTAAGATATATTTGATATTTTGAATTCAAAAATGATGTCTATTTTACCAAATTCAAAAAATATCAGTTGCATTAATTAATTTAAAAATTAAATCCCGTCGTCAAAAAAATAGCGTGTTTTTAAGAGATAATAACTATCAAAAGATTGACACTTGTTTATGTCTGGTTTAAATGTGAAATTACATCCAATGACCAAAATTGTATTAAATTGAAAAATTATATTCTAAATATACTTTAAAACCACTCAAATTAGTAATTTATCACTATTAATTATTTCGATTAAAAAGGTTGTTTTTAATTAAAATTTAGTAATTTTCACTATTCATCAGAAAATGAAAGTTATCCGAAAAGTACCAAAATTTCACCCTAATCTAATTTGGATATTCCGAATCCAAAAATGAAGTCCATTTTGAAAACTAAAATTTAGTAAATTTCAAAAGGTGGTTATTACTATTCATAATGGCTAGTTTTAATAATATTTTAATAGCATATTGTTGTTTAGTAAAACTCATTATTGCGTACTACACACGCTATTAAGGAAGGTCGTGATTGTGTTTAATGCAAGGCAAGTCAAGGATGCATGTTGTGCAAGCTCTTTTTGGTTTAGCGTACAACACAAGAAATTAATGAAATTAAAATGAATATTTTTCATAAAATCTCGGGGCATTACATTCTACCCCCCATAAAATGAATTTCTCCCTTGAAATTCATCAGGGTAATAAATGGTTTACTACTCGAAAGTTTCTTTAATAGAATCCAACATCGTAAAAAGTAATACCAAAACCAATCTTTAAAAACAAAAGTATGAAAGGTAACGGTTACCCAAATAAACTAATCACTGGGTTTCCACATAGGTGAAAATATGGATATGGAAGAGAAATCTAACCATTATGTTCTGATTAAGAGTGGTAGAGAACATGGATATGGAAAATCAAGAAATCACAAAGCCATAAATTTGTGACGATCTAAAGTACCATATGATTCATCAGATATAAGAGCACTAGGACAACATTTTTGGTTTTCAAGATCATTTCCCTAAATTTGATGAAATTGGAAATAGAAGAAATACTTTCGTGATTTTCGTATAGTATAACCGTTGTTCGTTCTTTGGATAATTTACAATTCATCTCTTAACGAAATGAAGTTTAATTTCTCATTCATGAAGTGTTAGTATCTCATGTGATAGAATGATGGGTCATTCCATCTGTCTCAAACAAAAGGTTATAAAGTTATCAAAAATACATAAGTCTATCTATAGTGAGATTAATCATATATGGTTCCCAAAATAGACTTATACTTCATATATCATACTGCTTAATATAATAAAACTAGTTTCTACTAAATAGGGACTTCCTGTAGGCCAGTGGTAGGCGATAAAGGCTAGTCGCACTTCAGTTGTGGGTTCGATTCCCACAGCCTTGTCCGACGCGATGGGCTATCGCCCATCCTGCAGGTTGTCCTTTTTTTAAAGCTATATTACTATAACATACCATAAATAATATAAAAAAAGTTATATCTTTAAACAATACTAACTTCTATCCAACATAATCCATTCCAATCTTTAGGTTTATCTAAAATACTTCGGTCCAAGATCATAGTATAAAGAAAATTATTTCTTGAAATGTCACATAACAATCACGTGAATGCCATCATTTATCCACCATATATCATATGATATATCTTATTGGTCAAATTACAAACATGTGAATAACTTAATCATGTTTTCTCTTGAAAAATGAATACCCATTTAACCTTAGTGAGAAAATGAATGCTGCCAAAAGTTAATTCTTTACACATATTATGAGACTGTTGATTAGGCATAATAACGATGTTTAGACTTCCAAATCCCATTTCATTTAGTTTCTCATGAATAATATCATTCCATTGTCCGTCATATCTTCTAATATCATGAATCTTCATGTTTCCAGTGATTTTCTAAAACCCAATAAGAATAGTGTGAGAGGAAAAAATCATGCTAGGGAAAAAACATAGTAATGGGGGAGTACCCTCAATATCTAACATCTTATGTTAAATTCTATTATCATTAGTGCAACTCTAAGACTATAGCCTATACGTATACGTAACCTTAGAGACATCCCTAGACATACCTTAGAAATATCTCTAGGGATCTCACTAACATTTTCGCATCCTAGTTTCCAAAGGTCGACTAAAACTTTCCTCTGATTCCAACTGTAGATACCCAAATCATGACGTACATGGACATCACATTACATTAGCAGAATACTTAATACATAACAAAAACAGACACACATGGACCGTAATAGTTTAGTGTCTTTGGAAACATGGAACGTAATCTTCTAATCGGGGTGAAAGATCTTCAACATCTCCCATAAAGGTCTTCCAATTTTTTTTCTTACCTAAAACCTTTCTTTATATCCTGGGGAAAAGAAAACATAAAAAGGGTGAGATCAAATTCTCAATAAGGGTATGCATGTATAAAATAAAACATACCATATACATTTGAACTTAAAAATATAAACATAATGTTTAAATGTTCAAAGCTTGAGCAATGACATAAAAAATGGAAGTACGCAAGAAATAGATCATAATGGAACATAAATCATGATAAAATAACATGGGAATAAAACATGTAATTATGGAAACCATTAAGCAAATGATATGATTTCCATAGTAGCCAAGGCATTGCTGCCAAGACCATATTAGTGGACAAAGTCCCTTTCTGAATCGAGTTCACTCCTCGTTCCAGTCCTGTATTACTGAACCGGTTTAACTTGTCGTTACAGCCATGTCTATCTCAATATATAAATCTTTACCCAATGCATTGGAGGTAGATATAGGTCACACCCATCTCATAATGAAATCATTCTTACTTGTACTAGAAAATAAACTTAAAACATTCATCATAACCCAAAGAATAAAATGGGTTTCATAAACATCATCCCATCATTTCATAATCCATATCAAACAAATGGACATTTCATCATAAGAAAAGTGAACCATGTAAATCATAGATACATTAAAATTAAAACATAAATATCTGAAATAAATTCATCTTAGATGAAAAAAGGTTTAGATAAAGCACTTCAAATGAATTCTTGAGGAAAATATCATTTCTTCTTGAAAATCATTTTCTATTCACAAAATGCCATGCAATTTTAAAAGAAAGATATTTTGTTGTAAATAGTCATGAAATTTTTTGGAGGAAGTTTCATGAAAATAAGGCTTTATAAAACTGTAAAAATCCATTCATTCCGTATAAGTTAAAAAAACATTCTTCTCGTACATTTTTCGGAAAAGTCAAAAAATACCTCGTACGAAAAACGACAAAATATTCCTTTCATATCTTTTACAAAAATCTAACCAAAGGGTAAAATTAAATTTAAACAATTGTAGGTGGATGGAAATAATATTACATATTTTTCAAACATGGATGTGGATGATAAAATACACCCCAGTAATTTCTGATTTATAAACAATCTCAGATAAAAATGGGATTGGGATATTTCCCTTACCTTATGTCTGATTTGCTTCGTAAGTGTTCAAACCTCCTCTTCTTTGAAGTGCCTCTTTGATTCTTCCTCTTAGGGAACTAAAATTGGTCTTTGAAGAAGACCATGACCACTAGGATGTTTCTAGGGAAGTGGAGAAGAGAATTTGGCAGGGGTTGGCCGAGCATGAAGGCTCAAAGTGGTGTGAGGAAGAGAGGGAGGAGGAGCCCTTTTATAAGGGAGGAGAGGGGCACCTTTTGAATAACTAAAAATATTATTTTATTATAAATCCAAATTCGGTTTCAAATAGCTCCAAATTGATTTATTTAGATGCTAAGGTGGGGATGGGTCTAAATCCTCTTATCCAATATAATTTAGACAAGTTTAGGTCATTATAATAACCTTATCATTTAGTTTTAACTCTTAGTTAATTAGATTGACATTACCATGTCGCTTTGTATTTTTATATTATATAGTTAATAAACGTACCATATTCATCCAAGATACCCCCCAAGTGGTCCATTAATGATACACCTATCATGATATAAGTATCCTAGCTGAACCTTAGATTTTTAGGAATAAAATAACAATCAATAATATAATATTTTTTTTAAAAACTATTTTTTGTCAATTTTGACACTATTTAGTAATTGATTTTTGTGAAAATCATATCAGAATAATTACTTCGAAAAAAATTAATTAAATCAATACTAACATGTCCTATTAACCTATAAAATAGGTGGAATTCATAAAAAGTCTCAAATAATATTTATTTGGGTATTTATAACATCAATTATGTCAATATTTCATTAATAATATAATTACTACATCATCTTTGTGTCATAAATAAATTAACTTATTTAAAGTCTAAAAATTAAAAATAAAATATTCTTATGTAGGAAATATTTTTAGCTTTCTAATTAATATTTATAGTCGAATTTATCTTATGTATAACCCTATATTAAAAATTATTTACTTATTAAACTTTGATAATAACTATTTTAACCCTTCATTAAATAAATTAATAATAAATGTCCTAATCTAATCCACGTGGGCCTAAATGGTAATATTTTATTCCTAAGGTTGTTTTTGGTCGAATTACACTTATACAACAGAATTAGGACATGTTTTTGGGTAATAATAATATCATTTTTACCCATAATCAACCTATTTACTTTTAATCGTGGTAAAAAAAGTAAAAAGTTACTATTCACCAAAAATTATTTTCATCTCATTGAACCACATTTTACTTACTGACATCAACCATGTCTCTCGGATTTTTGAAATTCCACTCACCGAAGTGATAAATTTATGTTTTATGAAAAATTCATTTTTTTAACTACCACTTAGTGGTTTCACTATTAATCAAAAAATGAAGGTTTCCAGAAATATACAAAAAATTAGTCCTAAGCTATATTTGATATTATGAATTCAAAAATGATTTCTATTTTAAAAAATTCAAAACATATCAGTTGCATTAATTAATTTAAAAATTAAATCTCTTCGTCAAAACAAATAGCGTGTTTTTAAGAGATAATAACTATCAAAATATTGACACATGTTTATGTCTAGTTTAAATGTGAAATTACATCCAATGACCAACATTGTATTAAATTGTAAAAATATATTCTAAATATACTATTTAACCACTCAAATTAATAATTTATCACTATTGATTATTTTGATTAGAAATGTTGTTTTTAATTAAAATTTAGTAATTTTCACTATTCATCAGAAGATGAAAGTTATCCGAAAAGTACCAAAATTTCACCCTAAGCTAATTCCGATATTCCGAATCCAGAAATGAAGTCCATTTTGAAAACTAAAATTTACAAAATTTCAAAAATTGGTTATTACTATTTATAATGGCTAGTTTTAATAATATTTTAATAGCATATCGTTGTTTAGTGAAACTCGTTATTGCGTACTACACACGCTATCGAGGAAGGTCGCGATTGCGTGTAATGAAAGTCAAGTCAAGGATGCGTGTTGTGCAAGCTCCTTTTGGTGTAGCGTACAACACAAGACATTAATGAAATTAAAAAGAATATTTTTCATAAAATCTCGGGGCCTTACATAAGCCCTGTGAAATTTCATTTCCAAATGTTGGATAAAAATAAAATGTTCAATAAAGTACATAAAAGAAACAAAACCCATGTTGGATTTGATTTCCCAAAAACAACTTGTATGTATTTTATGATAAAATGTATTCATATTTTTTAATAATAATAAATTACACATAACATAAAGACAGTTCTATGAATAATTATATGAGTGATTATTTTCTATGAGTAGTTGTTAAATTAAAAGGTCATAGAAGTTCCCCACAATGATGAGATCCCAGAAGTCCTCAGACAATATATTTAAATATATATTAATAGTTAGATGAAATTATTTTTGGAAAACAAATATTTCAAGATATTATAGGTGTATACTCATAGGATTTTGAGTCATCTTCTCATGTAGCACACTCTTGGTAATATCTAGTATTAAATATTATGAGAATGAGACTTGCCTATTGGAAATCAATATTTATGTGTGTCATTGGATGATTCAATCCATGGATGCATGTATTCATCCATTGAAATTAATATTATTATTAACAATTATTATAAGTCACGTTAATTGATGTATTGATGAAAAAGATGATAGAAAATGTTCAGTGTAAGGTAGGATATATTGGGTGAATCATGTGTGATATTGCATTAATGACTAATGTGAGAAAGAATTTGTAACTTGTTTTCTTTAAGATTAGATGATATCACTTGACCTTTTATGGGAATTATATATCTGAAATAAATACTTCTCCATCACGTTCTATAGGGAAATTTGATTGTTAGAAAGTCAATGAAAGTGACATTGATCACATAGGTTTGATGCACCAGCATTAAATCTGTTAGATTAGAGATATCCTAACAAAAGGAATTATATTTCAAAGTTATTATCCATGTGAGGTATTATATCATTGTGACATTAACGTCTTTCTCTATGGGTGTATTGGCATGTTTCAAAATGTTATCCTTATACTTTAGGTTTCTTCACCTCATGCCACTAAGAAAGAGGCTTATAGGGTCACATAGTATGTGTATCTAGAATCTTTGTTAAATAACATAATATTATTTTTTATTATTTAACAAGTTACATAAATATTATTCCAACACATAATTTAATAATTATTCATTCTCTCTTTACCTCATATATTCAGTCACCAGTTTGAGATAATATTATGTGAGAGGTATGTTTAATAAATATTTATTTTCTAATTAGTGAATATGTTTTTTTTATTTATTGAAAAATAATGCAGTGACATTTATTTATTAATAGAAAATTCATTATTCAAGGTCTTCTAAATATTTTTGAGGAATGGTAGACCGAACATAATGTTCTAGTGAGAAATAGTTTATATAGAATATTATTTTAATAGATAATATTTAATTGTAATTTTTGAATTTTGTGATGGTTGAGAAATAGAAATATTATTATTATTATAAACATGCAGTTCTGTAAGGATCATATAAATATTATTTGGTACTTTTGTTATTATTAACTTCTATCCCCACTGGTTTATGAACCCAATAATATTTTTTTTTCATGAGAGCCAATTCATTTGTTTGGTTGTGCATGATTAATATTGAGAATCCTCTCAGAGACCTAGAGTGTTCCCTTCTAGAAGAATTCCCTCAAGAATGGGGAGTGATCTTCCTCTACCTTCCACTCTCAAGTATAGTGATATCAATAAGAATTTTAAGAGATTCTCAAGGAGATCAAAAGAGTTGAAAAAATTTATAGGATCTACTAGGCTAGCACTCGGATATTCCTACGATGACGTTCAAAGATATTTCGAAAACCTATGGATAACTATTATAGAAAAACCACCATGGATTACTAAAACTTAATGATGCTAAAACTATGATCCTTTGGCATATCTATAATTGAAGAAATAATTCTCAAAAGATAATTCCTTCATTACTCAAATTTATTAAAAATAATATGCATTGATCCTATGGTATGATTTTAGTTTTGAATCCATTCAATAAATTATTTGATTCAATTTTGTTGATCATGTTTTTTATAATCATTAAAATCTCAGATTCATCATTGATCAGGAAAAAGTATTTTTTTCATGATCTATCACAAGTTTTCACTATGCCCGAATCCTTCATGTGGTAGTAGGGATGTCACATAATTATTTATAATTATTTCAAAATCACTAATTGATTTGTGAATAAATAATTGGATTCAATTCTATTATAATCGTTATTTGTTATGAATTGAAATATCTTCATATTTCCCTTTTTTATTATAAATAAAATCAAAGTGATTAATTTTATGAATGAAATAAATTCAAAGCTCTCAACCAGAAGTGTCGAGGAGTCTTGTCAGATAATAGAAGAGTAAATGATGTGTAACCTAGAGGTGCATGTCATGTACCAATGTTCAATACAACAAGAAATAATTCATAATTAATTGAAGGAATGTGGATTTGTTACACATGTTACATTTAATAATGCACTTCATGTTAACCAGGATAGCCTGGTGCACTGTCTGCCAAAGTACATGCCATGTAACAATCTTACACGGTGTTTAGTCTTTTAGTAACATATGATCTTTGTATCATCTAACATGACTTACATAATTATTGACCATACAACATAGAGACTACATTACATGTATCCCATGTACACACCATGTAATCAAATCTTTTTCATGGAATAGTTACACAGAGTGTCCCTTTGTTCTTGTCGTGGATAGACGGTGAGAAATAATGCGTACTTTTATCTCAAATATATACATTGTTTACTTTTTGAAAATTATACAAAATTAAAAATAATTTTTATATTGTAAAAAATATTAGTATGTACATATGTAAGGTCATTATGTTGATGGGACACACCATGTAATAGGTTTTAATATATATAAATTTTTAAATAATTTATAAGCTTCTTTCTGATTTGAATATCATATTTGTATAATATAATAGTGATTACTACATGCGCAATAAAGTATATAGAATGGATGAATCTCCCAAGTTACAGGAGGTTGTTTATGTTTAGAGGAGAGGAAAAACCAATCCAAGAGTGATACATAAGTGGATGAATGGAAAACCGCAACAAGAACCATTAATGGTTCAAGTTGTTTTCCCCAAGGTATCCAGTTAGTTTATCATCTATCAGGAACCATGTTGGGTTTTAATCTAACCCGAAACCTAACATAATCCATGTCATAGCCCAAAGGGAATTCTTAATCTCCACATTCTGGAAAATGAGGCCAAACATCAGATAAAACAAATTTGGGAACAATTTCATCCCAAAAAATAAAAATCATGATCAACATAAAATGAATCAAACAATCCATAAGAGCTATCAACTAAACATAAAAAATAAACAGCTGGTCCATATACAAAACAATACTAAATCTGAAGAAGAAAAAGGGAAAATTGGAAACTAAACAATGTTACCCTGATCTCCATGAGACCTATTAGTCCCCTCTAACCACAAGACCAAACATGCTACAAAATCGTGCAGCTGAACTAGGAGAATCTAACCATAAGAATAACCTACAAAACATATCGGGCCTATCGGTATAGAGTTGTACAATTAGAGTTTTTTTTTGATATATCAGTAGGAATTCACCATAGAATCCAAGTGTTTCCTTTAACAAAACGGTCAATTAAAACTAGTTTGAAATTTTTTTATAAAAGTATAGTTTTAACATTTTATTAAGCATCACCCTTTTCCAATATTAAATTCTTCCATTTTCACATATTATTTACAAAAACAATTTTCAATTTATTACCAAAATCTATAACAATGGAAACCAGGGATTCCAAAATGACACAAATAAATAGTATAGGGAATAAAGTACTATAATAGAAATTAAAAACAAAAACCAAATAATAACCATGGGTGATCTTAAAAATCCCTAGGATACCACTAGATGTACTCGTTTTCAAACCACGTGCTAGAATATAGTGAAGAATCTATTTTAATAACCAATTGGCTGATCTATCCTAGCCTCACCAATGGATCAAACATTATAGACGGTTTAAAACTCCACAAGCTTACCAACCCATCTAATCGAGGCTCGTAAGATAACAACAATCAGTCATATAAAAGAAGACTATGAACCCAGGGTGGTATTAAAACTATGAATGTCGGAGTCCAACACATGCATGAATCATCTTACCTTCAATCATCGGAATTTCTGACCCCAAACGGAAACACTAATATATGATATCCCACAGAAGGGAAATCCCTCCTATAATGTTTCCCTATATATATAAATATTCATGTAGTATCATCGTGGTTCCAACAGGGCTGTTATACCATATATGCATTCAAACCATTTCATAAAACACATTTTGTTTCCAACTGTACCCACAAATTTTCCAAAACACACTCTTTTCCAAATATAACCCAAACACCCATTTTTTGATAATTGATTCCAAATAAACCTTTACATCCTCAAAATAAATTACAAATTTAAAATATTAAAAAACCATGTTATATATTCATTATGTAATTGATGATTCCAAATTTTCCCTTACATTTTGAGTACAATTTCACTAATATGACAATATCAATGTCAAGGATGAAAACATAGAGAAAGTTAACATGGATTACCAAATGTTATTTTAAACTATTTATAAACATACACTATTTTATTGACTTCCAAATAGGCCATTACCTTCAGTAAAATCTAAAAACCACTTTATCTCCTTTGGAGAGTGTGAAACATTTTACAAGTAAAGAAGAAAGATGAGATGATGGATAATCTTTTTAGTAAATAAATCTTCAAAAAAATAATAATTACATCCAATTCCATCGTCATTTTAAATCTTAACCAAGTTTTCACTATATTCTCCCTTGGATGTTCCCACATCAAATGGCATACCACATACATTTTCCCCCAAACTTTTTTTCAATGAAACAACACATTCTTCTCAATTAGTTCAACAATGCATTTTATAAAAATTACCACATATCAAGACCAAAACCAATCCAATAAATTTAATAAAACATTTGTAAGGGATAAAACCTGCTAATATCTCCCAATTTCACTTTAACGGCTCAATTGGCATTTTTTCAAACATGTCAAGGTGTATACACATAGGCATAAATAAATAACCATCGAGAAACCTATCTTTCAAAAATTCCACCAATAAGAAAACATCATAATATACTAACCATGTTACATATAATGGTGATAATCATGTTTAAGAATTAATTGAAAGCACACAACTTTCTCTTTATTGTGTGGGAGAGGGAAAAGTTGGGAATGAATACCCCAAATGAGAGAGATTGTGTCAAAACATCCAATGGAGGAAAAATAAGAATCTAAGAAGAAACCACATACCCTAAAATACAAAAAATAGAAGAAAACAAAAAAACCCTAATATTAGGATTTGGCTAAACAAGGTATCACCAATGGAGAACCAAGAAATAAATTGGGGAAGATATATAGGGGATAAAAATAGATGAAAACACAAAAAACATACAGTGGAAGAATTAGTATTGAACAATGGAGGGAGGAGAGACATGGGAAAATCAGTCATGGGAACCCTTGGTGAGTCAAAAATGAATGGGAGTAGAAGAGGGTGATTTAGGTTAAAAGGGAATAGAGAAGGGAAAATATAGTTTATGTGTTAATGACCTATCATGACTGCACGGTTTTTCAAACCGGGTGGCACTCTCTAGTCCGAGTAGAACTGGCTCAAAATTACCCATGACCTAACGTACGTCCAGGAACATGTCATGCAATTGTATCTATCTGAACCTAAACATGATTCACGACTGGGCTATACAGTTTCTACTAACCTTATGGTAACCATGCTCCACTAGAAAAAACAACACGAGAACTCCAAAATCAAAAAAATTCAAGTGGGACTCAAGTAAGAACCTCAAAAAGTCCTAAGACTAATAATAGGATAAATTATAAGAGTTTTTGAGGTCAGGGTGTGATAATTATCCCCACAAAAAACACATTTTGTCTCCCTAACATCACCAAGAATATTGTTAATCAAAACTCAAATCCATACCTAGAAAAACTGAGGAAACCATGAATCCTAAGTTGACCATTCACTCTAAATGTCACATATGACTAATTCCAGAAGAAACCAATGACCTATGATTGAGGGGATATCATGAGAGGGTTCTCCCAAACACAAGAATTTTTCTATGATATAAGCATAAAAGACTTGAACACACCGCCCCGAATGGAGGGCCCATGCAAGAACTCCCACCCTAAACCTTCCCATCTTCTTTACACTAATAAAATAGTGGAATTACCCCAAAAAAACTAAATAGCCCTTAACCTAATCTAAAACAAGTACCTTATTATTATCAAAATAACTCCACCTCAAAGACTCAATAAGAAATCCTATAATGAAAAAATCTGGTATACGAGGATTCCAGAATAGGGAACCATCCTTAAAAGACCAAAAACCCTCCACACAAGGACGTACAACATCACCACCAAAATTAAAAATTATACACATCAACCAGATTCTGAAAACAATGGATAACACATGTGAACATTTAAAATTAATACCAAATAGAAGAAAGTTTTTTCTCACCCTCTTCACAAAATTGTAACACTTCCAAAATGAGGACCGTAGAAACCAAAACCAAAACTAGGACCTAATTCATCCTTTTAATGAATTGGTCAAACATACCTTATGGAATCAAACAATTCATAGGGACTACATTTAAAAAAATTAACACCAGTTAAATTGAAATAGAATTAGTCTGTCACACAATTAAAAAACTATATGAACAAAAGACAACCAAAGTAACATGAATTAGAAAATAGAAAACTTGGTTGGGGATTCTCGTACCCCAAGCCACCCCTAACTATCAACGAGAATCATCTAGAGACATATATTTGGGGTTGTTATGGATGAAGCATCTTTAGCCTCATAGAAATGCATCACATCCTCTGACTGAGATTACTTTTTTAGGGAACACTTCCTTTAGAATTAATAAAGATGGTGCAAACAACCAAAAAAATGGAAGAACATCAGAGTATTGTGACAAGTCATCTTAGAGTGTCCAAGACATATAAAATATAATCATATAATCGAACGGTCTAAAAAACAGGAATCTATGATTAATGATGGAGTTTTCTTGGAAAAAAAGTTCCTCTAAAATTCACTGCTTGAAGGATGGGGAACCTTCACAAGAAAAAAACACCACTGAATAAACCAAATAAAACATCTCATCTATGAATTCCTCATCCTAAAACCTCTCAAAATAGTTTTCACTTAATGAGAGATCTTTTTATGCATTCTTGGAACAATGAACCCAAAAAGTGGGGTTTTTCATCAGATCTTCATATCCTATCTCCAAATAAAATGGAACATGATCTTCAAAATGGTCAATGTTTGACTTTACCATCCACTGGCCCTATAGATAATCCCACAATTAGTACACCATTATTAGATTAAACTCATTTGGTATGAACCATTTTATGAAAGTGGTCATAAAATATTCATGTGTCATTTTAACTTGCATTGGTGATGGGGAAACCAACTCCCATTGGACCAATTATGTACCCTTAAAAAACCTACAAACTGAAAACATTATAACAGATTTGGTAGTTCCCAATGACCTGAAAACATGTTCAACATCCTCAAGCCAAACCATACACTCTAATGGTCCTCAGTCACCACAAAAAATAGGCATCAATAGAGAAGGACCAAGAACCATGCATGACTCATAAAAAACATTGGCACACTTTCAGAATTGAATTTTGTGAGCTACAAAAAAAATAGATTCCAAATCCAACATCAGATCAAGGGATAATAAAAACAAACAGATCGAGCCAAAAAAACAATCCCAGAAGCAAAATAAACGAAAACACCACAAAACACCCCTTTTCCAAAAACAATAATTTTATTTTAAATTTCAATTCTGTCTTCTTCTAATAGAAATTCCATGATACCAAAACCAATGTTTCAAGAAAAACAAATTTTTGATATCATATCCTCATTAAAATCCATTTTAGAAAGACCACACCAAACATTTGATTCCAATTCCCCATACATGGAATCCTAGGAACCATCGCATGTGTATCCATCCATTTATATCCACACATTCCAACACACACTTCCCGCACATACTCATACACATGAAAAAGTCTATAAGGAACACCAAGGGTCACACCCAGTCCATAATATCAAACTAAAAACACAATATATCTGAAAAACCTCTACACAAATTTATTGATATTTGAAAAAAATTATTGTTTGAAAACCACTTTTCATTTTCATGAAAAAAAAACACTTTCTCCAACCAATACCATAATCAAGAACAAATTACACCAAACACAAAGAATGAGGAACTATTAGTCAATATTAACCTGGTGACATGGTAGTGACCCATGACCCAAGAATGAATCAACAAATATGAGGTACTCTAACCACAAACTCAGAATCCACATGGTTTACGGCTCTATGTGGGATCACAATAAGATACCATCTTCCCTATTTTGTCATCCATCAATCCCAAAACAAATAAAGGCATGATAAAGTCTCAATTCTCACACTACCCTTGGTAACTCAGGTTTCGTGATGAGTGGTGGTGTTCTGGATCTATCCCATGACCTGTCTCCTAAGACCAGAAAATCATAATCTCTAACCACCATACACCCCATATAATAATAACCTCTCTCTGATTCAATTTTTTCATAAACATAGCCACATATCTATCTGAACTGATGCCCTACCCAATCCACAACATGTCCCTAAGGGTGTTCCTATTCCCCTCTGGCCAGAAAATAGTGCATGGAATCGGATACAACGTAGTTGGGAATGATTTCAGCCCAAATGATAAAAACCAAGATAAACATACATTTAATGATCCAATACATAGGAGACAAGAAATATACATAAGTAATTAAACATCTGGTCCAATTACAAAACACAACTAAACATGAGGAATCAAAATACAAAACTGAATATTAAACCATGCTACCATGATCTTCGTGTGACCTCCTAGTCATCTCCAACCACATGAATAATCCTGATCCAACATTGAGAAGTTGAACTAGGACAACCTGAACAAAATCTGAACCTTCACAACAGCTCGGGCCTCTAGCACCGACTGGTATAATTAGGCTGTGAAATCTATAGCATAGTAAAAAATCGCCCCAATATCCAAGTGTATTCTTTCCCAAAAAAAGTCCATTAACTCTAGCATGAAATTCAGTCCTAAACATAGGGTTTCCAATTATTATTAAACACCATTGTTTTCCTATTTAATAATCCAACAGACAACATATATAATTTCTAAAATGAATTCCCAATTTATAACCAATTTCCATAACAAGGAAAATAAGGGATACAAAAAAGAAACGAATAAATAGTATAGTCCAGAAACTAGTAGAGTAGAATGTAAATAAGAAATGAAGATAATAACTATGTGAGATCCTAAAAATCACTAAAATACCCCGGGATGTACTCAGTTTGGAACCACCTGCCAGTTTTAGGTGTAACCCTAGTACCAATAACCAAATAAATTCTCTATAATTGTATCACTAGTGGCACACCACTTCTAGCCTATCTACAACTCCTAAAGGTTAACAACCCATCTAATTAGGGAGGGAAATCTACATTCATATTTTCATCTAATGGATTCCCAACAACCCATGTTCATTGTAAAACTGTGTAAATAGGAGGCTAACGCCTTTGTGACTTATCATACCTTCCATCACCAAACTTGCCTACCCCAAACACGAACACCAATATACGATAACCCACAAAATGGTATTCTCTCATATAATGGTGACCTATATATATACATATACATTTCATATCATCAGTGTTCCAACATGGCTGTTATACTATATAAACATTCCAAGCATTTCATAATACACATTAGGTTGCCAACCGGGAACACACATTTGATAAACCACACTCTTTTCCAAAGTATAAACAAAGTAAATTTTTTTGATAAATGATTCCAAAAAGGAATTTACATCCACAAAATCAATTCCACTTTCACGCTATTTTAAAATCAATACAAATGTTTCCAAGGTAGATGAATATTTCAAACGGGGCCTTACTTTCCAAATATTATTCCACCCCTACACAAAATTAAATCCATGTTTGAAAACAGACCCCAAGTGAAAAAGGATTTCATAATAGTATTTTAAACAATTAGAAACCCAATATATTGTATATAATTCCAAACAGTCCATAACAGAGTAAAATATCAAAACCACTCTATCTCATTTGGAAACCATGAACCATTTTACAAGGAAAGATAATAATATGGAGAATATTTTTAGGAAATCAACGTTCAAATAAATTATTACATTCATTTCTTTCATCATTTTCAATCTCATTCATGTCATCACTCTATGCACCATTGGATGTTTCGACATTAAATGGAATTCCAAAATCATTTTCCCTAACACCATTATCGATGAATGAACAGTTGACTTTTAACTTGTTCAAAAACACATTTAATAAAAATTTCCACATATAAACCCCCCCCCCCCAATAAAATAATTTTAATAAAATATTTCAAAGGGAAAAATCCCCTAAAATATCTGAATTTCACTTTAAAGGCTTCATCGATATTTTATCAAACATGTTCAATGGGTTTACACATAGGCCTCAATAAAAAACAACTTCAAAACCTATATTTCACAAATTCCACCAATATGAAAACAATATAATGAACTAACCTTGTTCCATATAGAGGTAAAATCATGTTTAAGAATTAATTAAATGCACAAAAGTGTATATAGAATGTTTAATAATGGAAAAAATTAGGAATCAACTACCCTAAAAGGGGTTCAATTGTGTCGAATCATCCTAAAGAGGAAGAATAGGCCTCTAAGAACAAACCACATACCCTCAAACCCAAGAAAAACAAGCCAAAAAAATTATTTAGATTAGTTTTTGGCCAAAAAAACTTCTTACAGAAGGACAACCAATAAATTGAAAGTGTAAAAGAGAAATGGGAGAATAATGATCGAAAACACCCAAAAACATACCTTGTAAGCTTCAAGATTGAACCATGGATAGGGGATATACAAAGAATAAGGGGTCTTAGGACCCCTTGTTGAGCCAAAAAAGAAGTGGTGGGGGGTGTGGGGTTGTGATTTTGGGTAAAATGGAGGAGAGATGGAAAAATAAAGATTAGGTTTTAATGATGTGGCATGACCACCCCGTTTTGCTTCATAGTTTCCAAAACCATGAGGTAACCGTGAGGGACTCTCTTCCCACTAAAGAACCAGTTCATGGATACCTGAGACCTACTACATGGTAGTGATCTAGTTGTGTGCTTGGTTTAGTATGAACCTGATCCTACCATATGACTGGGACACACTGTTTATATAAACCAATCGGTAACCATGCTCCACATGAAAAAACAATATGAAAACTAGAAATTCAAAACAATCAATTGGGAATCAAACCAAAACCTCAACCAAAAGACCCAATACTAATAAAAAAAGAAAATAAAGGTGTGTATTCAGATGCCTTGTGAAATAATATGCTAGATAAACTAACAATTTTTAAAATCTTATTATCATACCAATGTATTATTTAATATCATTCATGTTTCATGGTCACTTAATTATGGATATTTGGTCTTAAACAGATGAACTAATTATTTAACAAGAACGCAAGATAGAAATAATATAAATCATCTTATCTATAAATATTATCTAATACACACTTTATCACTTCTGTAAATATACATAATATTAAAAAGTATGTATTAAAGATAAAAATTATTAAAAACATAAATATAAATCCATCAATTATATATATTATGTCAGTATTTCCTTATACTACTTTAGTTAAAATTGAACCACAGTTCAAAGTGCATGACCATTAAAATTTGGGACAACATAATATATCCTGTAATTCTAACTTGATGTTTTTGGTTGAATTAACTTAGTTCACATCATCGATAGACTTTCAATATAGTAAATAGATTAACTAAGAGTAAATGGTTAACAAAATCCAATTTATGGATTTCTGGATTAGGGTGTCTAATTAATAGATCGGGGATCTGAATGCTTAATGTGGTTGGCATTTTTAATGCCTACCTAAAACTATTTAAATTTCATGACCAACCAATCTTGGGGTAATATTAATGGGAATTTGGATCCATTCCACTTCAATTTCAAAGAAACATGTTATTCTATAGCTAATGGTGTGCGATATTGGGATTTGATAAAATAGTGGGTTATTAACAAATATAATATTTATTATTTTCCTACATTTTATCAGATAAATTAATAAATCTCTACTCATATTACTTGTATATATATTTAGAAAATTGACTTCAAACACATCACTACAATCCATTTGTGAAACGTGTATTCTTCTCACTAACACAAATTTATCAGAGTGGAAAAGGTGCATGCACGTTATCCTATTTGATGCAAGGATATTATATGTGATGGAAGAACCTATTCCGTATGTTCGTGGTAATAATATTATGATGAATATTTTTCTTTCTATGAAAAACATTTAAATGATTCAAAAGATGTTCAATTTTTTATTCTATCATCCATGACCAACGGTATTTTAATGCAGAATGAGGACAAGGATGTGTATAAAATGATGGTCAACATTTTAGTTATTTATCTAGAGAAGGTGAGAAAATATTGATACAAGATCACCAATGTTTTTACCACTATTTATGGAGAGTCTTAACCAACTAGGGAACATTAATTTAATCTTATGGGATACATTTAATGCTTATACATATAAGGGATTAAATTCCCAAATGATTTTCACATTGATCTCATAAATTTATCACTACCCAAGACATTATAATGTTTTTTTATTAATTATAATATGAGAAATAATGAAAAGAGTATTTAGAAACAACATACATTGATTCACCATGTAATTAAGGATATGGGGTGTGACAAACACATTTTCCATATTTTGAATAAGAATTAAAGGAACAAGGAGATGTTAAAAAAGACTCATAACAAGTCTAAAGATCCAAAGAACCATCTTTTATATAAGAGGATGATTGAGAGGTTGATAAAGGAAAAGGAGACAATATGTTTTGAATGTGGGAAGCAAGGATAATATAAGAATACCTACATACATAATGAATGGGAATCTAAAGGTGTGTTCATTATTGGAATGTATTATTTCAATATCTAAACATTTTATTTTATATGTAGCTTGTGGTTATCTAATATATATCCAAATTCAATAACCTAGTATATTTAAAATATTGATAGAGTAGAGGTGAATTTGAGATCTGATAAAGGTGGGTGGAAACATGATCTATCCATTGGAAACTATCACTTTTCATTTCCAAAATAAATGATATATATTTTAATGGATTTTTATTATGTACCAAAGGTTATTAAAAATATAATTTCTATACCATACAAATATAAAAATATTTTTAACTTAATATTTGGAAATAAAATTCCTTTAATAATGACTAAATATGATATATTATTTCTCATTTAAACTATGTTTTTTGTGTATTAAATTCAAATAATCCATTTTTAGATATAGATAAAAAATCATGTTTACATGAACCATATAACACCTAGCTATGGAATCATAATCTTAGTCATATAAAAAATAAGTGATAGAAAATTCTCTTTGAAAATGTTTATTTTGAATCTTCTAAGATACGACCACATGAATGATGTCTTACTTATTTACAAGGAAAAATGACCAAATTGAAATTCAATGGATAGTGTGAAAGGGCCACATAGCTTATAGGTTGGTACACACTAATTTGTGTGGACAATTTCTAGTATAATATAGAGGTGTATATTCATATATTATAACATTTACTGATTAATTGAGTTGATATTACTATTTCTACTTACTGAGGTATAAGTTTGAGTCCTTTGAGAAATTAAATGATTTCATGAATCAAGTAGATAATCAAATTTGATATAAGATGAATAATATTTAATCAGATTGAGGTGGTGAATTTCTCCACCAAGTATTCCTAAAATTTCTATTAGATATTTGGATTTTATCTCAACTCACTATACCTTACACATGATAGTGGAATGGTGTTAGTGAAAGGAGTAACCACACATTATAAGACACAGTATGTTCGATGATCAGTCATCTATATCTTACATTTTACTGTTGAGGATACTAATTATAGACTAAAACATAAAAATTATACAAAGTAACAACTAAAATGGAAAATATAATCTGTTATAGATATGTAGTGTAAAGAAAACCAATTTTTAACATAAACATTTATGCAGATATAGGGCCATTGTTATGGAATATTCAGGTAAAAAACTATCACTTAGGGTCAAAATGTGTATCTTTATAGGATAACATTAGAAGAGAATGGTACAGTAACTATACAACACATTAGACAAGAATGTGACTTTTTTTTGTGAAAATCCATTTTATTGAGAGGGAGATGATCCTCAAAATGGATAGTATGAGAAAGAATGAATTTGATGAAATTGACACTAAGGATAAAAAAGAGTTGGTAATTGAATTGGATTTAGAGGTCCTCATAAAAGAATATGTTCCTTAAAATAAATATACTATGTAGGATCACTAGAGAGGTAAGGGAAGAAAAGAGATGTAGTTTTTTAGTCACTAAATATGGTAAGTTATTATTGGTTGACAATGATAAACCTATATCATATAAAGAGGTAGTTAATTGGTCAAAGCTATAAAATGGAAAGAATCCATGAATTATGAATTGGATCCCATGTATCATAACTATGTTTGAGTTTTGGTCGATGCAACAATTGATATAAATAACAAAGAGTGAAAATGGGTATTAAGTAGAAAAATGGACAAGGAATGTAAATAAAATACCTATAAATAAAGACTAATGGAAAAAGGATTTGAATAGGGTCATGGAATTTATAATGATGAATGATTTTCACTAGTTTCCATGTTTAAATCCATAAAAATTATACTTTCTATATAATATTAACTTCATTATGAAATTTGATAGAAAAATCATTTCCTTAATGAGAACCTTCTGGGAGATTTCTATATGACACATCCAATGGGGTTTGTGACACCAAGTGTTGCCAAAATGATTTAAAAGATGCAGAGTTCAATTTATGGATTGATTTAATAATCTAGGTTAGGGAACAATTCATTTGAGAGAGATATAAAGTAATTGTTTTTAATTAAGAAATATGGTGATCCATTTTTAAAAGATGTTTCTTTATAATTTAGTAGATATCCTATTAGTATATGTTGATGAAATATTACTTATTTTAAATGACATACCATTCTTACAGTTTGTTATGTAATTTTTAAACAATTATTTCTCCATGAAGGACTTTGGTGAAGTAGAATATATTCAAGTGATAAATATTATTTGTTATAGATCCATGATGCTTCTTGAAATAATTCAAAGTACATACAATGACCATATATAGAAGTGATTTGGTATGGAACAATCCAAGAGTGGGTTGGTTCCATTGTCACATGGTTACATCATTGTAAAACATGTTTCCTTAATCATAACTAGAGAAAGATAGAATGATAATATTCCACAAAATTCTCTGATATGATCAATCGTGTATGACATTTTATGTGCTAGCCTTTATTTTTCATTTTTATTGATCATTTCAGGTATATATCATGTAGATATAGAACAACATCATTTTTCTACCATTAAGTATATCCTCATGTTTCAATCAAGAACTAAGGTTTGGTTCATTTTGTATAGAGGTGACAAGGAACAACACATCCGGGGTTATACTGATTTTAGTTTTCAAATAGATCATAATAGTAGTATGTCTCATCGAAGATATGTTTTTTGTCTCAATGGAGGAGCTGTGATATGGAAGAGTTAAATGTATTCATTTTCACTAACTCTATAAAAGAGTAAAAGTATATAGCGTGTTATGATGTAGATAAGGAATATATTTTTATATATAACTTTTTCAACCGTCTTGATGTGATACCTATAAGTAAAGACCCATTAACATTGTATTGTGATAATACGACAATGGTGTCACTTGTAAAAGAGCCATGGTCACCCCAATCGACAAAGAACATAATCGATATGTATCATCAATTGAGGTATTTTTAATCGATGGGTGAATTTTTAGTAAGAATAATTACCATATAAGAAATTGTGGCATACCCATTGACTATATGCCTATATCATAAAAAATCTTCATTATCATGTGAGAGATAGCATATTGAAGGATGTTAGTAGTTGGCTCAAGTGAAAGTGGGATGATGTTGGAGTGGTTTTACTAGAACCAACTTCTATGTGTTTTATTATAACTGTATTAATAGATTATAATATTAATATTCTCCTTATCTTATCATGATTGTTCCTCTGTGTAACATAATATGTGGTTATATGTTAAGAGTATTTTCACACTAAAAAGTTATAGAAGTTCCCCGCAATGATGAGAACCTCAAATTTCCATGTTAGTATTATTAAATATATATTCTATAGCTGGAAGAAATAAATTTAGGGGAAAACATATTCAAGATACTATTGGTAGAGACTCATAGTACTTTGATTAATATTATGAAGGTGTACACCCTTGGTAATATCCAGTGTAGGATATTTTGGGAAGGTGACATGCCAGTAGGAAATCAACATTTTTATGTTTCATTGGATGTTCCTATATTGGTACATGTGTATTGATCCTTATACATTTAGATAATTTTTAATTAGTATTATGAGTTGTGTACATTCATGTATTTATGAAAACATTGATTACAAATGTTCATGGAGAGGTTGGCTAAGTTGGGTGCATTATGAGTAATATTTCATCAGGGAATAATGAAAAAAAGTATTTTCCCCTTATGTTCTTTAACAAAAGATGATATCATTTGACATTTGATGAAAATAATATATCTAAAATAAATCCACGTCCATTTTTTATATAAGAATGTTCAATTCCTGAAAAATAAAAGAATGAGACATAATGAATATACGTTGATGGCACCAACATGCAACATAAATGATTGGAGATTTTGTGATTAGGGGATTATATTAAAAAATATAAATATGTGCGATGTATTATGTCATTTCATCATTAAAGTATTTCACAATGGGTTCCTTTGCGGGGTTTTATTTGCTAACCATGGACTTTAGGCTACATCACATAAGGCCACTACGAAAGAGTCCCAGAGCATCGCACACTATGTCTATCCAGAATCTCAATTAAGTAATATATTATTATTTATTATTTTAAAAAGATGAATCAATATTATTCATATATGTGGTAGATTAATTATTCATGTTATATTTATCACATATATTCGATCACCTATTATTCGAGATAATATAATGTGAGTGGCATATTTAAGAAGTATTTATTTGTTATTCATGGAATATAATATTTTGTTTTTGGGGAATGATGTAGTGATATTTATTTCTTAAATAAATATTCACCATTAAGGGACCAATAAATAATGTCAAGGAATAACCGTCTATTTTTAATGGTCCTATAAAAAATAATATATATTAAATATTATTTGAATAAATAATATTTAATTTTAAATCATGAGTTTTGAGCATATTGAGAAATAGTAATAATATTATTATTATAGACATAGAGTTCTGTATGGATTAAATAAATATTAAAGGCCACTTGAGAAATTATTTATTCATAACCCTAGTGGTATATAAAACTAATTATAGTAAATTTCATGAGAGTTAATTCATTTGATTGTTTTTACACAATAAATCCATTGAAACCACTTAAAGATTTAGATAGCTCCCTTCCCCATGAAGAATCTTAATAATGGAGATCAATCTTTGTCCATCATCCGCTATAGATTATTGAGAGACCAATAATAATCATTTAGAAGTGATTATAAAGGTGATCAAAGGTAAATGATGAAAGTGATTGGATCTATTGTGCTAGAACCTAAAGATTGTTATGATGACAATCAAAGATTAGTGGAACACTAGAGGATCACTAATAGAGGTAATCTACCCTTGAATCATACAAAAAAATGATGGTACAATATAGAATGGTTGTCATATCGATCAATATAGAAATAATTATCACAAGATTATTCATTACTTTATTAAATTAATTATAAATATTATGTGATGATCGTGCATGGTGGTTCTAGAGTTTTATACATTGTCTAATTTATTTAATACAATTTGGTTGATCATGGAATTAATCATAATGTTAATCTCAGATTGATCATCGAACATGAATAAAAAATAAATATTGGGCGTGAACCATCACATTATTTCACTTCACCCAAAACATTCAACCCTAATTTCCATTTTTATATGAAAATAATTTATAAGGATTATATTTTTAATAATAATCAACTGACATAAAATATATGTTTTCTTTTCAGTAGAAAAAACCTAATTTCATAATATATTATATATGAAGTCATGAATAAAAAATCATAATCATAATATTTTACTTGAAAATATAAAAAAATCTTGTGTAAACTTCCTTGAAATTCATTCATTTATCTTTAATTTGTGAAAAAGGTCATAAACATTTAAAAATATAAACTAATTTTTGTACATTTCATGATAAAAAAATTCATTTATAAATAATTATAATCTTACCATGTATGTACCTTGGTACATTATTGTTCCATTACAATTTTCAAGAACCCTTGAAATTTAATCACCTAACCATAAAATTTTCATATATATTTGATGTAACAAATCACAAAGAAACTCAATCAGATTACCCAATACATTTGTGAGCAATATTTGGCTCACCCATCTCAAAGCTATACCAAGCTCACCCATTATTCATATAAAATTTAAAAGATCCATTAAATGTATAAAAACATATATACTCAACATTTATCATCAAATCTGATATAATTATATTTTATTCCTTTAAGTTGTAATACATTTAGTTATCTGATAACATTGAGAAGAAAATTCATTTTTCTTAAAAAATACACCGACAAATATAAAATCATAATAACATTGAGAAAAATATTTTTATTGAAATTAAAAGTTATATCATATAAAGTAATATTAAAAGATAATAACAATTATGATGGTGGTAAAATTAGTTTGTTTGATAATTTTTTATGAAAATATTATTTTCACACTTTTGAAAATAAAGTAAAAAATCAGTCGAATGGAAAACATATTAGAAGGTAAATTTTTATATTTTCTAAATAAAGTATAAAATACTTCAAACCTTTAGAAATTATTGAATCTTATTTAAGAAAAATTAATGTAAAAAATTGAAATTAAAATTGATAGCGATGAAAATAGTTTGGCGAAATATTTTAAACATGATTTTTAAATGTATTTTATTTACTATAAATCATGTCTATCTGTGTACACTCATGAAACCCTGAATAATTATTTTTTAATTTGATTATTAATTTATTAATAGTATTTTTGGTACTTTAAAAATTATATTATTTATTTCATTAATTAATAATTATTATTTAATTAAAAAAATAGTTATGTTTATATTGGATGTTTTGGGGTCATTCGGTTTATAAACTGAAAGAAACATTAGTGCATTGACTATGGTAATAAGGGATTACTATTAAATTACCAATATAATCCTAAACATGAAACATTAATCATAATTATAGATTAGATACACTTTTTAATTCAACCATGTAAGAAAATCTTGAAAAATGGACCACCTCATTTCATGGAGATTCTAGTCTCTATGGATGCCTAAATAACATTTTAATTTTTATATTGAGTCGAAAATAAATAAATTATATTGTATTTTAATTTTACATAAAAATAGATATGTTAAAACAACTTTTAAATTCATTAATTTAATCTTTATAACAATTTATGAGAGGAAGTAATGGGAAAAAATAGATCACATCATGGAGGGGACATTATACCTGTACAGACGTGAGATGTTTTAATTTCCCATATAATAGAAAAATGAAACTAAAATTTATTTGACAAAAATATAAATATAATTGAAATATATTGAAGATTTAGATTTTATTATTTCATCATGATTAATTAATATTTGGAGAAATTAGAAGAAGAAGGTAACATAAAATAGGCCAGTAATGACTTATACATCCTTCTATGATATCCCCCTTTTTCAATCACCTAAATTCTTCTAGAAATGATATCATTCCACTATATGGGATTATAGAACATTGTGATGGTTTTTTGGATGGAATGGTTTCATGTATTTGTTCAGATATAATCAAGGGGATGTGGTGTTTCCATGAGAAAATATAGGGTGTATTTATACATGAGGAGAGTTGTACTCTAGAGTTAAAATAATTTTTTAGTCCTACTAATTTTGAGGGGTATTGTTTCTCTGTAAATTATGGGTTTTTCAATAAAAATATGAAGGATATTTTACATTATAAATATTATAAAAATGAATATCATCCTTTAACCAACATATTCAATGTAATAAAACAAAAATAATTTTGTAATTTAAATAAAATATAACTTAGGCTTCAACAATCCAATAATGGGTTTATAAATTCTACATAATACATTAAATTACCATATTCTTTCCATAAATACATATTTTTATTGTAAATTTATTTGTAAATTTTATTCCATTATTATATCAAAATTATCTCAAAAAGGCGTGTCATGCATAAAAATAAAATATATCACTAATAAATTAATTACCATATAAACCACTATAAGATAAATTTGATATGTTCATAATGAAATAAATCCAAAATTTAAATTAAATTATTAATATTTATATATTTAACTTTTAAACAAGTACATATAATTCATGAGTTCATAATTGGTTAAAAAACTATTTTTTAGAATTGTAAATTAAAGAAAAATATTATAATAAACATAACTCCATAATATCTAACCATTATTATTATTAAGACATGAGAGTGATATATTATTAAATTTACCTAGGTTGTCACATTCCCCCCCATTTATGAAATTTCATCATATTCAACAAGAAATATATCAACATTATTTTAAAATTTTAAAATTTCTAATAAATAATTGTTTCAACATTAATTTTTTTTACCAAAACACATGACACATTTTGTAGAAGATATTTCAAGAAATACGTTATCACCATCCTAAAATGAATGGTCATTGATATGGTTATCAATATAACTATTTTTTCTAGTTTGTGTCATTCTCATGTGTTACTAAATTATCATTAACATCTCTATAATTCCTTCTGTATGTTCTATCCTAAATAATGTTATTTCACTAACATTGTCCTAACATGCATGAGTCTGAAAAGTCATTCATTTAATTTATTAACAAGTTACTCGAGTATAAATTAATGAAAACTAGTATTATAAGAATAATCAGATAAATATAGATTATCTACTGAACTTCCATTATAATCTATTGATAATTCTTATAGAACATCCTATAAAATTTGATTTGTATTCTCTAACATTCCATCATATTGTGGTTGGAAATCTGTACTAGAACATTATTTAGTACCCATCAAAATCTGATTTTTTTTGAAAAAAATTGATTTAAAATAGTGAGTATGATCCAATATATTATAGAGGGTAACTCTATATAATAAGGATATCACCTATAGTTCTTTTCTTGAAATATACCCAAAGAAATAACTTCTAGAATTGGAAACAATTCATATATTTATTCAAATAATAAAAATATAATTCCATATTTTTTTGACCTCAACATGTATTTCAAAATCCCACCATAAATTCCATGGAAATATTCTCCAATTTAAATTTTGGAATTGAAAATGACTTATGTATCCCCTTCAGAAGTTTTCATTCATTATTAACCAATAGAAAAATAAAAAAATTATGGTAAAATCAGTTATATTATTTTTTTATACCTTCCCTCTAAAAATATTCTCAAATGAGTATATATATATATTAGTACATTTTTGTATAATATAAAATAATGAGTTATGAGATTTAATTAACATATCCTTATTTAATTATAAATATCATAGAGGACATAACCTCTCTCCAAACCTTATAATGTCTTCCTTAGAAAAATTATATATTTTTGGAATGTTAACGTTATTATTAAATTGTGCCCTTTCTGGAAAACAATTATGCTCTGTTAGATCTTTATTAATTATTTATGATATAGATCACTGAAATATACACCTAATTCAATAGATAAAGGGTTCATTCATAGAAATTTTTTGATGATTTTTTAATTCACTTACTAGAGTATCATATTGCAAATGTGACATATTTAACGACGAACAATATTATTGAATCAAAGAATAAAATACCATTATTTTTAATTGATGATTTGGAAATCTGAAATCATAATCCGTAATCTATATTAGACATCTTCACTGACCCATTTTAAACAATATTTTATGAATCAATACATTATAATTTTATGGCAACAATATAATTTCTATTTATCCTAATATAAATGATGCCTCCATATATTTTGAGCAAAAAAATGTCGGCTCAAGGTCATTTATGGAATAATTCTTCTATTGGAGTAAAAACTGTTGATATGCATATCTGGTAACTTATTCCCTCTACATCCAGATTAAACAAAAAACCTTCTTTGACTAATCACTATAGATAAAAAATTTGACATCTTATGTTTTCAATGATATCATTGGAATATATACAAAAAGTTATTTCAATTCTTGAAAAAATTATTTTTATTCCTTAGTCAACATGAATTTTACCCCTTTTTATGTTTATATAATTTATGTGATTGTTATCCAAGTTAGGTTATCAAAAAACAATTGGTCGTGATATAATAATGTAATAATAAATAAAATCCCAATAGAATGTGTAAGATTTATCCACTTATCAACCAACTTTTTTTAATAAGGATATACAATTATGGAATCATTATAAATGATATAACCACAGAAAGAAATATATTGAAACCAAAAATAATATTTATATTTTTTTCATAAAACTATTTTTATATTAAATTGATCAAAATAATAATTATATGTTTCTCATTATCTTAAAAGATTTTATGTTATACAAAAAAACATTGATAAAAACAATAAAAAAATTTATCCGAATATTATTAGAACAAACTTTTAATTAAATCTATACATACAATGGATAAATTTAATATCATGACATGGGTAACCATAACTCTTCCTAATCATGCATATTAATAAACATCATCCCCAAAATTTCATCTTCCTTCACAATCAGCTGGTGATACCCAATCCTATGATCAATCTTAAAAAAATATTTTGAACATTGATTTTAGAAAACAATTCATTGATATGATGAAACATATAATTTTCCATAACATTGATGTTTTTTATTTCATTATAATTAATGAAATGTATCATAGAACCAACCAGATTTTTTTAAATTGAATAATGGAACCCCAAAGTGAAGTGTTACGGATGATGAAACCTGTATATTAAAACACCACTAACATCTTTTATATGTAGATAAACTCAACTAACGAAATTTGATATTGGTGTTTTGAAATTTACATAAAATCTATAAAATTTTCAATAGAAAACTATAAAACTTTATTAGGAATAAAAAAAAAGAAAAAAATTAGGATATATATCAAGATATTCTTTTACTACTACCAAATCACCAATTTGGATAGTTCATTCATCCAAAACAAATATATGAAATATAATATTATCTTCCATTTTAATTGGTTTTATTAATTCTTTATATTCTATGAAAGTTAAGATATCATTATTATATATAATCAAAAAATCATTATGAATAATATGTTTTTTCTCTATAATCTATCTTACCATTATAAACTAACACTTGATCCATACCCGAAATAACATCATCCTAAAAATGGGAAATAAAATACGGTTTGTAGGAAAAACCATAACAAAGATGATAATAAAAATATTTAGTTAAAATATTATTACATTTATACTTACCCCATGAGTGTTTCATTGAATTATTTATTTATTTCATGGGATGATATTTTAATTTTACATGAAAATTTACCAGATATAAAATATTGTGTTGATCAAGAATTAAATAAGAAATTATAAAATTCTTAATAAATAGTTAATTTAAATGTAAACACTATGTTTCATTTATGATTTTGATGATTAAAAATATGATTAAAAACAACATATATTCATTAGAATACTATCCCAACTCATGTATATTACAATATTTCACTTCTCTTATTTCATTACGAGTATGAACAATGAAATTTATCATATTTTGTATTCATGAGACATGATACTTGGATTTATATACTAGTAAAACATGTTATATATAATAATATATTCTCCATTATGATAATTTCCACATTTACCATGATATTTTAATTGAATTTTCTTAATATTATGTTCATTCAAATAATTATTCCCCATTTTATACCTTTGGGATCAGTTCTCATCCTTGTAACTATAGAAACCAAAAACAATCATGTCATAATTATCATGACACCATATAGTTTCCTCATTAACACTGAACTCATGAGTAACCTTACATCTTTGAAAACTTTTCTTCAACCCAAGGTAAAATCGTTCAATTTTACTATAGGGGTCCCTAATGGAACTTGCACATACCTTGACAATATAGTAAAATTAAATTAATAAGTACCACCATATTCCTCCACATTTTTTCTTTAACTATATGGATTTTTATCCCTTTATAAGTTTAAAAACATTGGGAAAATACTTATCAGGGATTATAAATTTATATTACATCCATTCTATTGCATGAATTTATTCTTTTCCTAGTTTTTAATCAAATACCGACATTCCTCAAAATCAAATTCAAAATGACAAATAGAATGTTTTATTTAATGATGATATGAAAACTGAATAACATCAAATACTTTCTCAAAAATATTAATCCATTTTAATTTCTTCACAAGTTCTATAGATCCACTAAACACATATAGATGATGTTTCAGGAAGTTCTATTCCATACACATGTTCCACTATAGATAATTCCATATCTCTATTGCATGATTTCCACCATTAATACCATACATCAAATAAGTTATGATTGGAAGAAATTAATATTCTACAACTAGTATAGTTTGTTATTATTGAGGGATATCATCCTCCGAAAGACATTCTAAATACACATTACTATTTATGTTCCTAAAAACCATTGTAAATATACATTGATTATATGAAGAAACATGGATATCCACAAAATACATTTCATTAAAAAATAAACATATATTAAAATCTCATAATAGTATCCTTTAACAACATCCATTCTTCTAATTAAATATAAACCTTTCATATGATACCTACTATAATGACATGTACCTTATTCAGAACATAAATCCCTGATTTATAACAAGGGGTTCACATTTTTATATTTACAAATTTATATTTTTATAAAACTATATAAATAATTATATAATAATGTGTTATTGTTTAAACATTGAGCCAATTTTTTCCACATAATGTGTTCTTTATAAAGTACAAATTTCTTCATTCAGGGTAGTTCTTATATCTAGATCTCTTAAATTTATAATATTTATACTCATCCTTAAGCCATGTGGATATATAAATTGAATATAAGGGATGATTAAAACAAATAATATTAAGGGAAATAAATTAAAATACACCTTTAATAACATTTTTAAACCTAAATAATCCATATGAATGTTTTAAAATTTTACAATAGACATTTTACCTCATATATCAGTTTACAATTCATTTAAAATAACTTAATTCCTTGTTATATTTCATAAAACAATTCAAAAGAAAGCATAATGTAAAAATCACAATCATTATAGTGTCATTAAAAAAGTTAAAATATAGGAATACTTATTATTAAAAAAAAAATCATTCACCTTACTCCCCAAATCATATTTTTTTTGTTATTATCAAAAAACCGCTTTGAGGTTTAGAAAATACCAAAACATCACATGTGGGATACATAATAGACATGCAAGATTTGAAATTAAAAATTTAAAATGCATCAGAAACATGTAATCCAATGAAGTCTCGATCCCCTAGGAACCACATCACCTGAAGATATGACTTCTGCATCAAGATTCACGCCTACTGCCGATGCCAACCCATCATCGCTATCATTTTCTCTGTCCTTCATCACAACCATACAACAATTAATTCACCGTTATTTGATGAAAAAGGTCACAAACATTACATATAAACATAATCTCATTTCCTTAAATTTTAAAATTAAAATATTTCATTTATGAACCATTGTGAAAATTTCATGTTTTTTAGTGTGACATTATACATACATTAAACCGAAAATAAACCTTTAAATGGATTTAAATAAACTAATAATTGAAATATATATTATGATTCACCTATCATCAATGATCTCTGTCACCTTACTCAATGCATTTGAGAGCTATATTAGAATTACATGTAATATGATCTATATAAGTCTCATTCATCTTCATATAAATTGTAAAAGAACCTTTTAATGAATAAAAAATATATATAATTCAAATTAATCATAAAAACCATTCTTAATTTCATTCATGCCTAAAAGTATTAACATATTAAGATATCTGAAAAAATTTAGAAGAATGTATAATTTTGTTAAAAAAATATTTAAAAATTTAATTCTTTAGAATATTAGGAAAAATATTTTCGTTTAAAATAACAATGGAATAATATAAAAGGCTCCCAAAATATAAAAAATACATGGTGGAGTGAAAATATTCTCCTTTTATAATTACTAAAAGAATGATTCATTTCACACTTTGGTACAGATATTCAACAATGACTAATAGAGAAAATTTAGAAAATATTATTTTTAATAATTTATAAAGAAATTTAAAAATAGCCAAATATTACTTTTGATTTTTTTTGAAAAATAAATAGAAATTTTAAATTTTTTTTTTCATTAATGAAATATATTTACAATGAAAATATTTAAACAATTTTTATAACGAAAGACCCTTCCTTAAATCACATCTAGATTCATATGTTCTCTAATTATAGAATAATAAAATTATAATAGATTTATAAAAAATTGATAACCTTTTTATTTTATTATATTTATTATCTTCCATTTGGATTATTACCATTACTTAATTATTTATAAAAAATATTGTGTTTATATTTGATGTTTTTGGGACATTCACATTAAAACTTCAAAATAAAATAAGTGTGTTGATAATGGTCAATGTGGGTTATGGTTATATTTAATACAAAATATAATAAAGGATAAAATTTTAATATGTATAAATTATATAAAATTCTATTACCAACCATTTATAGTGCTCAGGAATAATGAAGCAGGTTCTTTCATAAAGACGATAGTTCGTACGAAGCCATGAATAAGGTTTGGATTTTTATACTACGTAGAAGAGAAATATTTTAGAAAACAATTACTGTTATAAAATCATAAAAATGTTATAAATATATTATATATTCATTATTTTAATCCTTATAACCATCCACAAGAGTTACTGATGGAAAATGAAACTTATCACTTCATAGTGGTGGTAGTATACACAAACACTCAGAGAGGTTTTTCATTTATCTATGGATTGAAAGTGAAATGAAAATAAGGTTGTATAAAAATAATATCAAGATTTTAATATATTGAATATATTTATGCTATTATTTTAGTAAGGAAAATGATGATTTTAACGAGTTATATGAAGACATAAACAAGAAATTGGATAGTTAGGCCTTATACCTCTTCCTCATATATCTCCGATTGGATTTTAAATTAAGACTTATTATATTTGTCTTTTTAGAATTCCATGACTTATATAAAGTTGTTATGGATGTTTGGAAGGTATTAGGGAAGAAAATTATTGAGTTAATGTCAATGGGATGTAGTTTTTAATGTAATTAGAGAGAGAGTATTCGTACTTGAGGAGAGGGGTGGTAAGGGTTAAATAATTTATTATGTCATAATTTCAGCATAATATTTTTACGAGTTATTAATATTTAATTTTTTTGATATTATTTAAAAAAATAATTTTACTTTAAAATATAAATATTTAAAAAATAAATATAATCATTGAAAAACCTTTCAAAATGTACTAATACGAAAAAATAATTTCAATATTGCACAAAATACGCTTTAAAATTTCGAAAAAAAGCTTTATAAAATTTTCATAATGTAATAAATTCCAAAATTTTATTCCATAAATAAATATTTTTTGGTAATTTTTTTATAAAAGTTTATTTTATTCATAAATAATGTCATAAAATTTGTGGTATATATACAAATGGTATTTTTTCACTTGTCCAAAAAAATTAACTTTTTCAAAAAACCCAAAAATTAACTCTAAGAAAATTATTATATGATTATATAAATAAAAAATGTATATTTTATATAATTACATACATTAAATTATTTATTATACTAAATTATAAAACTAAACTATTCAGGAAAAATAATTTGTTAAAAAATATGTTATTTTCGACTAAAATATTTCTTAATATCAGTATAGTGAATATTATTCAATAAAATTTAATAATTAATATTAGTTAGAAATGAAATTTAATTATTATTATAATATCTTCATTTTTCATTTTAAAATTTTTATTTTACATATTCATGTTACATAATCCTTTCGATGTTTGTTGTAATGACCTAATAATGTTATTTGAATAGTATCAAAGACATCTTTCAATATGACATCAGGAACACATCCCAGTTATTAGAGGTTGGCATAAATGTTGTAAAATAGTAGTGAATATTGGGTAGTGATTTTACAATCCAAATAGATATATAAGGTATAAAATACTACTGATATATTTTATGAAGTTTGTAAATAGTGTGTAAAAGAAAAACCAAAACCCATTTACGAAGGGGAAACCAGTATGCCTGAGGTACCTATATTACATAGATTAAAATATATATCAATATATATATGTGTGTGTTCACATTAGGTAAACATTGAATGAGTTACATATAAGTAAATAGTGAAAAATTATAACAAATATATATATATATATACTTCTAAAAATGCGAAACACATTACAGAATACAGAAAAACTAAGGATATATATATCTATAACTACAAGTGGTAATCATTAATCATAATAATCATGTTAGTTTCATAATTTGATATCAAGATAAGATAAGTTACATATCTAAACCAATAAAATATATATTAAAGTGTCATTTTTAAATATTTCACAGATCAAATACTCTAGTTTTTTCATCAAGGCATGTCATAATGTCATTACATGTGAAGGAAACCCTTAAAATTTTCAAAAATTTCACTACAAATATTGTTAGATTCTTGTATAGAATAATAACAAAAACAATAGATGGAATCCTCTAACCCAGAAAAATGGGAAATGATTTCACATTAAAATATATAAACATAAACTAAATAATAATAACTTATGTGGAGAATTAATTTATAGTATACTCAATCTTAAAATTATATAATAAATTTTAAAAACAATTTTATTAGATATAATGTAATGTAAAAAATCACGGAAAATATTAACATGAAATTAATCTCACCTAAATATATAAATAAATGAAATTATTTAGTAAACAGTAATGGAAAAAATAATATATGGTGAAATTGATATTAAACATATATGATAGCTTAAATATTGAATGTATCAATAAATATATGAATATAATCAAAGAATAAAAAGTCAAAGATTTTTTGTAATTTTACTAGGGACAAAAAAATTCATGTTAGGTTTTATGGGAAACCATTTTATCTATTTTTTTTAAATATATAAATTTCTTTGGTATCCTAAATGTTTTCCTATACTGTTATGAATGCAAAGCCAATAATTTTATGAGATAAAATATGGTTCACCAACAATAAGAGGTGGTGAATAAAAGAACAATTAACAGGGGATAATGAATAGAAAAATTCAATGAAACTTTTCCAACATATGATTGATGGATGGGAGGATTATATTTTATAAAAAAAAATAAAAATTTGATGACTTTAGAAGAATCATCATATAATGAATGTCGATAATAGTATTTTTTTTATCAATCCTCAGGAAGAAATATTAATGGAGGAACATTGTTTCTGAAATATAGATAATGATGAGATTTATAAATATATGTTATTGTTATAATAGTTGTATAAAAATATGGTTTGAAGATCTCCTAATGATAGATCCACCAATAGAGAGCTCTAACATCTTATTAATGATGTCTTGGATAAATCATGAAAATTTTATTCATTGGGAGGGATTAGGAATGTGTAATAGAGATTAGAAGGTTGTTTAAATAGATAAAAAGGATTAAAATACAAACACAACCATATAATAAATGGTTTTTTAGTTTTAAATATCAATAATCCAAAATTAAATTCATTAATAAAAATAGAAGAAATTCTTGAAAAATCTTGTGGGATACAACCAAACATTTTTTCTCTTTAAAATTTGTACTAGTCTCTGAGTACAAGTACATTAGAACATATATAACTTTGTTTCACCTAGGATCCACATTTATTCTTCCTCAACCATTCACTATACATCATAAAAATTCATTATATGTTTCCCAACCATTTATTACCACTACATAACAATTAAAATATTGGTAATCAAAAGAAATAATCACTCAAACAATGGATGTAATTATTATTTTATTTTTTAATAATTTTTATTTTTATTAATAATGTGTATAAATTAGAAATGAGAAATTAATATCTATAGGATCATATAACATTTTATAGAGATTTATACATTCACATAAACATACTCTTTCATAGTTTATACTTTGGTGAGACCATTACATATAAATGATGAATTCATGCTTTGGGATAAGTAATATTTATATATTTTATGAAATTAATGATTATTTAAATGGCTGGTGATGGGTGGTTTATGAGTTATTTAAAATTTATATAGGGTAATATTTTTGGATAAAAAATTGAATAATAAAAAAATTTAGATAAATATTATCATGAGTGATCGTTTTTTTGTTCTATACTAATGTTATTCGGGTAAAATATTACTTATGATATTTTAATGTTAATAAATTTTTTCAAAACCCCAAAAAAATTATATAAGATATTTTTAAATAATACCGAATCACATTAAATTTTAAATTTGGATCACTATACATTTTGTAGGAATTAAAATTATACTATAGATGTTATTTGAATGAATTAAGATCAATATAATAACATATAACTCGCTCCCAAAGACACAACATACAACCTGTTAGATATTGATAATCATAATTTATCTCAATTCATTCATAAAATCAATTCCCGCACAAAAATTTATAACAGAAAAACATCAACTAACTAGAAACAGGGTTCCTCGTACAAATAAATTCTTATTCTCAAAGATAATATATAACCTTATATTATCATTTCAATCTATTTCTTTATCCCAAAGGACCACAACTCAGATAATTCAAGTATAACCATTATATTTTACCATATATTTCTTTTTGAATAAATTTATTTTCTTCAATAGATTGTGATGAAAGAAAACAGAAGGCTAATTGAACAATAATATTGTATACCCATATAATAAAGACATTAAATTAGATGATTGAATAGAAATAATTTTTTTTTAAATAATATCAATAATTTTTTTTATATAATGAAAATATATTGATTAATATGCACCCAATTTTTTGTAAATTCATTATATTCTTAAAAACATAATTTTTGCATCAATATAGGTTTTATTATATTTTTGAGAAAATAAAATGAATAATTTATAGAACATTTAGAAACCTTATTAAAAGAAAAATATTTCTTTAAATCATCATGTAAAAAATTAGTTAGAGTGAATTTTTTTATAATATTTGGAAAATATTGTTTTTTAATGAATATTGAAAATAACAATTTTTATCGAAAACTAAATTTTTGTTTGAATAATTTAATTTTTTTTAAATTTATTAATTGGGTTTCAAAGATAAATTGCCTCATTTGTATTAATAATTCTTTGATTAATTTCATTGTAATTATTATTATGTTTAATTTTCTATAAAAACATTTTATAAATAGTTTTTTTTAAACTGTGATTCATTGCGTATTACAGGTTAAAATTTATATTATATTATTCCAATTCTCTTAATTGAATTTGATAATATGTACTAGATATTATTAGTTATAACTTCCAATATTTTAACTAGTCTAATTTATTTTCAGTTCAAAATAAATATTAAAAATCGTAAAAAGTTTTTGACATGGTTTAATATAAAATGAGTTTATCGTGTTGTTAATCCAAGAGATAAGGGTATGTACTTCAAATAAAATTATGTAAATAATATTTTATTTCCTTAATTATATCCTATCCTATCTGTTATTATATTATATATACATTCAATATGATTTTTCTTATGAATGAAATTTTTATATTTTAATATTTTAATAAATTTCAAATGTGTCGTCTCCCCTACTTATAAAATAAAACCCCTCATTAACATAGTTATGATAGTTTAAGGAGTATATCTTCACCAACACATTAAAAATTATATTCAAAAAAATATACATAATTTATATACTCTTTTATTTTTAAAATACCATTCAATAGGTCCTTTAAAAATTATGTTAAGGATGCCCACCAAAGGAAAGACAAGAATCCTACATGACATCATTCAAATTACCACTTATTTTAACTTTTATAAATTTATTGTATTCATCATAAAATAATAAATGAGGTACCATAAATACTATTAAATTTTATTATTATAATATAACCACCATTATTAACCCTTTTTCCCTTCAAATGGATGGTGAATGTTTCGCTCGTGTGTATTAATGGACTATTTTTTCCACGCACTTAAAAAATTAAATTTCTTATAACCATCATTTATGGATTGAAATTATGAAGGGTTTAATATGTATAAATAATATTTTTTAATAATTATTATTTTATAATTATAATATAATTTATACCATATAAGATTCTTAACTTTTGGAAAATTATAACATTGATCATGTGTATGTGTGGAATTTAACCTCCACAAAGAGGTCTGATCTGTTTTTCATTTCTATTTTACATCGATTATTATAACAATATATATGATTATTATATATATATATGATATAATAATGATCCTTTAAGCCATGTCTGTAAAAGGAGTTCTCCATAAGTTAGTTTATTTGTATGAATAAGTAGTTTTATTTTTTATCAGTGGGGAAATAGATATTTGTGTTACCAATTAATTTCATAGTTTTGATAAAAATGAATGATGGAATTCAATTTAAATTCAAATAATAATTACTGTGGAGAGAAAATGGTTACATTTCATCTGTAATAAATGTGTGGATGAATAAATGGAGGAAATTATATTTAGATAAATCCTTAATGTTTTTCATGTGGAAAATATGGTCATCGAGAAATCGAATGATTATCTGATGGGGTGACTATGTTATCCAATAATGGAGAGAAAAAATAATAAATGCACCGACCAAACTCTATTTTTTCAAATTCATGGTGTATTGAAATTGTTTTGAATAGTGCTAAAATAAAAAGGTAAATGCTGATGATCGACATCAGCGACCTCTAAATCCTATAGATAAAGGGAAATAACATAGATCACTATTGTCGATGCGGGTAATGATAATGAAGTGTTGAATGGTACACTTCCCTTCTAGTATAAAATTTCTATTGACATATTTGATTCTGGATGTTACCACACATTAATATAAAAATAATATCATATGATTAAAAAATACATCCTTATTGATTCGATGATGAACTAGCTGTGATAACTAATAATGTTACAATTATCATATCTCATGTATATGATTCTTATCAAAATGGAATTTTTGGAATTTAATTCCTATTAATATCATTGTTCTCCTTCATGTGAAAGTTGATGTTATTTCTAGAATACATTGACTTTATTTATATAAATTCAATATCAATTTCTATGTAAGATATGTCAAATTTTATATTCTGATAAAACATATGTCCATCTACTAGTGTAATGGTAAATATGACCTTCTAATGGATATTTTAATGATTATATTGTTCTTGATTCCATTTCCAAAGGGGAGTGTATCTCAAATGGTTGGAATGAAATTAAACATCAAAGATATTCCTATTTTACTAAATTTTCTTTATGTCTTTCTAGATGAATTGAAAATTCATCCTCTTAATTGGGATGTTTATGTTTCAATATAAACCATTCCGGCTCATACACATATTTCAAAGACTCCATGAAGAATGTAACCAATTCAGTTACATGAAATAAAGATGAAACTCTATCAGAATCAGGAAAATGATTCATTTAAAAAGTGTTTCAACATGGAGCATAACTTTTTTAAATAAATAATATGAATAAATGTGACATAAAAAATTTATTATTAGGAATATAAAAAGACCACATTCAATAATAATTTTCCACATACTAATATTAATGATTTGGTCAATCAATTACGTGGAGATAAATAATTTTCCATGATTCATCATTAATCTATATATAATTAGTTGAGGGTAAAGAGTGAATACATTCCCATGATATACTATTATAAAATGTAAAAAACAATGAATTTGTAGTGATTCCATTTAGTCTTACCAATTCTTCCACTCTCTTCATAGATTTAAGGAATAATGAATCTAGATATTACCTTGACTAGTTTGTGGTACTATCTATATGAGATATTCGAATATATTCCTCAATTAAGGAATAACATGAATATCACATGAATATTTTACTCACTATCCAAGGAAAATATAATGTTCAAGAAAAATTTACCATATGAGAATTGTTTCTATAAAATGAATATCTTTTCATGTCAAATAATCAAATGTGAGGGTATATCAATGGATCCATCAAAGATGAATGTTGTTGAATAATGACCCAAACCTACCACTATAATATATATCCATAGGTTTATTGGTTTTAATAGTTATTATCAACACTTTTTGGATAGTTTATCACAACAATATCACCCACACAATAAGATAGATCGATTGGGAGCCATGTTCTGTTGGAAAAATGAATATGATGAAAATTTCAAGGAGCTGAAGAGAAGGTAATACAATACTCATTTTATTACATTATCCTACACTAGGGAATTTTTTGATATTTATAATGTGACATAAAATAAGAAACAAGGATCCATACTTATGAATAATGATATAATGATTGAATATATCTCATAATAATTGAAGGTTCGGGAGAAAAAATACATGACTCGTGATTTGGTGTTAGTTGTGGTGATTTTATAATTGATGATAATGATGAATTATCATTATGATAAATGTATTGATATATATATATCTAAATATATTTATAGTGATAATAAATTATTAAATTATATATTCACCCATATTGATTTGAATATGAATTAGAGAATATGATTCAAGTTGATTAATAATTTTTAGTGATCAATACATTACCACCCCAAGGAATCGAACAAGTTTTTAGATTATATGATTCAAGAGGATCAAGATATATTATCCTTGATGAGGATAAAAATTTGTCTAATATTTCTAGATTTTTAAAGGATGAATATGGAAATCATGATAGAATGAGGGGAATCTTATATAGATCAACTGACTATCTGACCATCTGTCCAAGTAATGATTAAAGATGCATAAGAAGGAATATATATATATATATAAGGTGTGGGATTTTACTCAGTTTAAATTTTATTATGATGGAATGATAAGGTTTATGAATCATGTATGTTACCCTCTAATAACATCATAAATAAGGATATCCTTAATGAAGCTCATAGTTCATCATTTTTTTTTCATTTTTCATGTTGGAAAATGTATTAAGATTTTAAATATTACTTATTGAGAGAAAAAATTGAAGAGATATATTTTATAATATATATCTATTTTTTTGTATTTTTATAAGTTAATGATAAGATACACAAGTATAAGGGGATGTTACATCCATTACATATCCTATAATGGAAATTGTAAATCATCACCAATGTTTTCAACATTAAACTCTCTAATACATAAAAAGGCCATAATTATATATGGGTTATAGATGCCCACCATAAAAAAATATTACACTTCACTTCAATAATATATTATTTTCTCAAAATAATACTTCTAGAATATAAATTATGGATATTATATTGTTTCATGGAGTACCACATTATATTTTATCTAATCAGGATCCAAGGTTTACAACGATGTTCTAGAAAATTCATTAGAAATATCTAGATACAATGTTGGGTTAAAGAAATTATTATCATCATCATAGAGATATTTATCTTGGTGGTACTGATAAAATAATAAAAGGTAGGGTTACATCTTTTTCAATGGATTTCAATGGTGTATGGTGTCATCACCTTCCACTAGTCGATTAATGTTATAATAATTGATTTCATTTAGGAATTAAAATAAATCCTTATGAATAAACCTATTGATAAATGTGTATAAATACAACATGGTGGGATGGTGTTTGAGAAATAAATCTATTAGGACTTGATCCCGTAGAGTAAAAGGAAAATGAAGTCATATCTATTCAGCAACACATCAAGGTGGTTAAGATTAAATAGAAATGTTTTACTGATTACCATTATAGAAATCTAGAATACATGGATGGTGAGAAGGTATTTTTCTGAATTTATGTTTGGAATAAAGTTATGTGATATATAAAAAATAGAATGAAAATTTATGGGTATATTGGACCTTCTAATATTTTTGATCGAGTTGGGATAACAACTGATCATTT
Source organism: Viscum album (assembly GCA_963277665.1). Classification (NCBI taxonomy): domain Eukaryota; kingdom Viridiplantae; phylum Streptophyta; class Magnoliopsida; order Santalales; family Viscaceae; genus Viscum; species Viscum album. The sequence goes on from OY728156.1 coordinate 1,664,319,463, forward strand.
AGGCCTTCTAATGATCATAACTCAAGTTCACAATGACTTTTAAATGTCAATCCTCAGGAAGTACAAATATATTCTTTCCATGTACAGAATTTTATGGTTTTACTTGGATATAATGATCATTAAAATTAAGAACAACATGTTGAAATCATGGTTCGTAATATTAATGTGATATATAAGAATATAACTTACCTTGTTACTATTCATTGGAGGAATTAAAAATTAAATTAATCTATATAGAAACCAATGATAAAATCAATCATAAATATTATTATTATTTTTATTATAGTGATAGTTTTTTAGAGATGAATTAATTTTATGGGGGTAAAATGTAACACCATGATATTTCATGATATATTTATTTTCAAATAATTCTAATATTTTTAATAACTTATGATTCATTCAAACCCAAGTCTAAATAAAAAAACAATATAGTATACTGTTATATCCTTCTAGTTAAACTAGAACAATTAATTAAATAAAGAAATTACAAAAATAATAATAAAGGATATTAGATAAATAAAATTTACTTAAAAATTAGTTTCCGCTTTTTTTCGAAGTCATTAGATACTTTAGAATTGGATTTTTATTCATAAAGATTTTCTATTGAATTTATGTAAAAATCATATAATTTAGCCCCTAAAATTTTGAATTTTTTTTTCAAAAAGTTCCATCATTTTATAAATAAACATGTCCAAATTAGTTTAGAATGGCGTTTCAAAAATTGTCTAAAAATATTCAAATTTATAATCAATTGAGAAAATTTCTGATTATTATTGATAACTATCTTTTCATTTGTTGCATTTAAAATGATGAAATTCAAGTTGAAATTATTTTAAAAGTAAAATTATTTAATTTATATTTTAATTAGTACACATAAGGTCATTATCGTCAATATTATTTTTAATTCTGTTGTGAATACATTTTATACTTAAGAAAAAAAATTTAATGGAAACATTATTTTCATCAAAGATTTCGAGTTTAATTTTAATGAAAATTAATGAAATTAAATAATTTTAATTTGATAAAATGGATTCAATATTTGGAAATTGGAATTGGAAATTCTTTAATGTGGTAACTTTCATATTTGGCTATTATGAAGTGCAAGAAAAGTAAAATTTTATCAACGCAATTATGGTTAATACAAGTTTACCAGGGGATTAAACAAAGAGATAAGGGTATGTTCTCCAAATAAAATTATATTAACAAAAAATTATTCAAATATCTAAACCTCATAATATCAAATATTCTAGTATATCAAAAAATTTAATTATTTTTACTTAGTATGAAAAAAAAATATTTTAATATTTTATGAAATTTTAAATGTATCCTCTCTCCAAATAAAAAAGGACACCTATTATTTACCCAAATTTAAAAATGATAATAAACTAGTAAAATTACTTAAAAACATACCAATAAAATATTTAGGTATTTTTTCCTTTTTAAAATTCCATTCCAAGTGTCTTGAAGAAAGGATCTAGAAAAGAATAACAAAACGACGGGTAATTATCAAACACATCCTCTTTCAAATAACATATTCTTATACCAACTCTAAATATACGATATTCATAATAAAATTATAAATTCAGTATCATTAATTTATTTTAATTTATTTATGACGATTTAACCACCATTATTCAAACTATTTTTCCTCAAATAGGTTGTTCATGTATCGCTCGTACGTATGTGTGGACTACCTCCTCCACATTGCAGTCCATTTCATTTCCCATCACCATATTTTATTAATGGTTATTATGACATGTATAATGTTTATAAATGATATTTATAACAAAATTATTCTTATATAATTATTTATCACATCTATATTTTTACCATCCAATCCCTTGGAAAATTATAGTGTCGCTCGTGCGTATGTGGGGACTACCACATCCACAAAGTGATTTGATGTTTTTATATTCCAAATTATGTAGATAGTAATATGTATAAATTTATATCATATATGTGATATATATTATATAATTAAGGTTTTTAAATGTTAATTTTTAGTTATATTTTTTTATTCCATCTTTTAAAATGTGAAAACAATTTTCATGTGTACGTACGATCAACCATCTCGATGAAAAGTGTAATTCTTTTTTCAATATGTACCTTCAATGGATGAATCTATGTCAAGACCCATCCCATTGGGACCATTTCATGAACACCCCCATGACCGCATTCCATAGGCTACGGGTTAGTGACTAGCGCTGGAAAGGAATATCCCTAAAATGGGAAGGAGTTGCCTTTAAACTTGAAAAACACACAGACTAGGAATAAAACAAGAAAAAACCACATAATAAAAACTGTTGAATGTAAAATTATGAACTAAAGCAGAATGGGCCATAATACATAACCAACTAAAAGAAAAATACAGTGGAAAGAAAAAATAGCTCATGAGCTCTACCACCAAAGATCCTACTATAAGGGTTGGTACAGCTCGTCATTGTGGCTCTCTGTCTCAACTTTTCACCTCTATGCACCATCTCGTCCTAGCTCAGAAACCCCGATAAAATATATACTTCTAAAAAAGACCCAATAAGGTTTGGGAGAAGACCGTGTAATGGTGTGTATAATAGTACAAAGTGGGGACCCTGATACCCCCCACGGTCTCCCAGAAATAGTTAAAGGAAAAACCACAAATCATGACCCACACACAAATAAAAAGTAAAGACTCATATCAAACCAGGTATAAAACATAATGAATATGGATAATGATGATTAGTCATAAATCTAACACTTCTTATTCCATTGAGAAGTCCCATTGTTGAACCATGTAGAATCCGCTCTGTCACTGATCCATACAGGGTCATATGTCACTGATCCATAGAGGGTCATAAGTTGCTGATCCACAACGGGCCACTAAAGGGATTGTCCTTGGCGGGACATGCAGCTGTGGATCTACACAATGTCGTATGTCGTCGACCCCCATAGGATCATATGATTTCAATCCACACAGGGTCTTAATCCACTAAACCATGATGGGACGCTCTAAGGATGGTTCTCATTGGGTCGCCCAACTGTTGATCCACACATGGCTGTTCCGATGCTGAGCCAAAAAGGGTTGTATGTCACTTGACATCATGACAAAATATTCCCGCACTAAGAAAGATTTATTTCCGAAGGATCCTCTCAACAAGACATCAATTGTATTTCAATAGCCACAATTCCCCTTGAATAAGTAACCCGATGAACCACCATGTCAAAAGGTTTACAATGAAATAGATGATGCGTCAATAATACGTTCAGTCTGAATGTTTTATGCATTTCAGGGCCAAGGGCCCGGTTGGATTCGTGTCTGATCCAACCCAGATGTACACCAACATTCTCCAAAACCCAAGCAGTGTATCTAAAAGGGGTTCCTCATCCTATGGTTTCCATTTCCACAGACGGTTCGTCCAATAGAAGTATGGTATAGAAGATAAACGCATATTAGAAAAAATAGGTAAAAAGGTTCCGAGTTCGGTCCGACTAGGTCGAACCGGCCCAACCCAGCACACTGGGCCCAGGTCAAAGGGGATGGGATCAGATCAGACTGGCTGGGCCTGACCCACTAGATGGGCATGGCCCACCAGATGGGTAGGGAGTGGCTTCCCCCGAATGGAAAACATGTCTGTTCGGTCTTCAATCAGCGGCGTCGGATAGTGGCACTCCACCTGACTGGTCTTCATGGACCAGTCAATAGAAGGACTCGTAGGGTTCTGGTCTGCCCTTCGCCCACCTCTGTGGCGTACTACTGTGGCATGCCGCCCAACTTCAATGCATCCAGCGATGGCCTGCTACCCCTATCCACCGGGGCACCTTCGGGCACCACCACCTTTTCGCGGCCAGTGATGGCCGACTGCCACCTCCTCAAGTTGCCGGTTCTGCCGCATCGATGGTGATTCCGTGGACCTCCAGTGAATCTATAGAGGATTATCTTCTCCCAGACTATGACTACAGGCCTTTCGAGATGTCACTATCACCACTTGTCCCATGGTTTCGTCTTGCCGCTGTATTAGTCGGACGTCCACAAAGAATGCATGCAATTCGGAGATTGGTAGAGGGCTTGTACCTTGTTGGTTTCAACCAATTCCCACCATGTTAGCATCATAACATGAGAAGGGTTCAACATCCAAAAAAAATATGAAACATAAAACCCTAAAATAAAACCCCTACCTCTATCATATTGGAGGACGCTACGAATGAGGGAGATGAACCCGTGCTCGAAGGTGTTCATCGTCACTCAATGTTGACATGTTAGAATCCTCAAATGGTCATCGAAGCTTCGTTCTATATTGTTAGAAGACATCATTGACACTTTTTTAGCAGTTTCTCTCTTGGGTGACGAAAACCCACGCCCCTGCATTGTTTAAATAGAATAGTGGGTACCTCCCACATTGAATTTCATTAATGTAGTACATTAATGAACCACAATTAATGTTACATTAAATCAATGAATGTCGTCTTTATGCAACCCAAGGGTCATATCATTCAAATAATTCCATTCATGATTGATTTTATACAGTGGTCCCACAATCTTTCAAACAACGGTGATAATAGAATACAATAACTCGTGGTGTTATTTGATTATTTTTATGTAATGTCAAAAAATTATATTTTTCGTTCCACCCCTATCGGTCGAAGTTATGCTTTTCCTATGTAAATTATATAGTTGTGAATTCTTTGGCTCTTTGAGATTTTTAATCCAAACACCAATTCAAAATATAGAAATTGCCTCTGGCACATTTACTTAACATACATTAAAAAATATCAAAATTATGTCCCGAGCTCTTCGGGCCACAGAATCACATGCCGTTAATTTTCACAGACTCTTACTAATTTTATATATTTAAAAAATATGGAAATTAGGGGTCTTTACATTCTCCCATCCTTAGGTATTTGCATCCCCAAAATCCAAAAAAATGAGAGGGAAGCAAATGGGGGTACTGAGCACGTATCTGAGCCTCCCACTTCCATGTGCTCTCTTGGAGGTTCCTGTTCTACCACCGAAATCGCACCAGAGGAATTGACTTCCCACAAAGGACTAACACCTATCGATCAACTATATCTACCAAAAACTCTTCAAATGTTTCCACATCATTAATTTAGATCTCTCCCTAGTCAATAACTTGTGATGGATCAGGAACATACCTCCTTAGCTATGAAACATAGAAAACATTATGCACCTATTTCATCTATGGGGGATGAGCTAGGATATATGACACATTCCCTCTTCTACTGAGGATATGTAATTGTATGAGGAACATAAGAGATAGCTTGCCGCCCGACTAAATCTCTACAATCCTCATATAGGCGAGACCCGTAGGAATACATGGCCTCCCTACTCGAACTCCATGGGTCTTCATCTCCTGTATGTCTATGTCTACTGTCTCGCCTGTGCAGTCTTCATTCATTCTTAGAAGATCTATACCTTCTCAATAAGATCCCATACCAACTCTGGACACAAAAGTGCTAACTCCCCTGGGTATGTCCAGTATAGGGTTGATTTTCATGGTCACCCATACAGGTCCTCAAAACGACACCATTCCGATGGTGGATTGATATTTGTGGATATATGCAAACTCCAGCAAGCTAAAATGATCCTCCCAACTGCAACCAAAATAAAGGATGTATACATGATGATTTTCCTCCAAGGAATGTATAGTTTGCTTCATTTGACCATCTGTCTAGGTATAATTGGTTTTCTCAAGCATGTTGGAACCTGATGCTTAACTGTCACATGATGTCATGTGAGGTATTGTGAAACAAAATCTAAAACCACTTTCTTCATACCTAGCAAACATTACTAAAGTCAATGTAGCTGGTATATCATCAGAACACCAGTATGTACCACCAAAGGGGATGTATTGAATTACCACAACTCCTACTCATGTAAAATCACTAGAACCTATGATTGTTGTCTGAAAAAGGAGATGTTCTCTTCACCTATCTAAAGATCATAAAGAGCTTGACCTATGGATATTTGAGCATGTCAGGCCTTGCAGTCAACACCCATAAGCTGTTACTCCCTAACTCGCTGAACGAGTGGGGGAGTGATAGTCATAAACTAGAGGTATTCTACTCCATTACTATCCACAAAGGATAATTGCAACGTATCGAGCTTCTCAGTCTCCTCACTCAGTAATTGTAACCCCAACCTCTACTGAGTGTGTCTACCACCAAATTCCCATTCCCATATATGTAGAATATCTCAAAGGTATAGTCCTAGAGAAACTCCAACCATCACCACTGTCTGAGGTTCAGGTCCTTTTGTGAGAAGATGTACCTACTAATTTTGTGATAAGTTTAAATAGTAAATCATTCACCCATCATGTAGTTCCACAAAAAATTCAATGAAAAGAATATTGTTCTTTACTCTAGGTTATGTTTCCCATAGTTCTGCTCATGCTACCTCAGCGACCGTGAGTCGTAGGCGATCATCACTTACACATGCATCATGACACACCCCATTGTGGTACATGATGCATCTCACTAGACAATAAACCAAATGCCCTCGTTCTGTAGCCTCAATATGGGGGAAATTTTCAGTCTCTACCTCTGCTCTTGGAATCTCTGCTAGAATCACTCAGTGTACAAGAATGGTTTTCCCTTATTTTTCAAACCTAAAAAGGGTGTTAAAACTCTAAAAAAGTTATGTATGAATCTTCAGTAGTATCCAACCAAAAACATGGAACTCCGCACCTCTGTCATGCACCTAGGTGAATCAGAAGCAATAACAACCTCTATCTTAGCTAGATCCACCTCAACCCGAGCCTCGGAGTTATTGTGTCCAAGAATGGGGACCTCTTATATCTTGAACTAGAACTTTGAGAGGTTTCCATAAAGTTAGTACACAATAGAGAAAGGATAATGAGAAAGGGTATGAAATTATCTGATTTTTATTCTATGAATCATTGTATTTATAGTATGTAGTAGATGTGATATTCATGTCTTATTTATGGAAACATAGTTTCATGTGTCTCATGTTCCGGTTTCTAGTTTTTTGAGATGTGATTTGTAGATCTTGTTCTTTATAGATTTTCTTCCACGAGGATGTCTGTGGTTCTGATCCACAGTAGTTGATCCACTAGAAATCAAGACTTCTTCATCTGTTCTTCAGTGTATGGATGTTCTATATTGTTTTTATTTAATACAATAATAATCTATTTTCTCTAGTTCCATAATTTTTTTTTATTTCTGGTGCATGTGTTGGAGCTGACAGGAAGGACGATTTTTACACCTCATATCTTGCACTGTCTGGTGATAGGACTAAAAAATAACATTAATTAAATCAGTTCCATTAAATGACTCAAATATTATTGTTATAAATAAATATTAAATTTAGTTGAAAATGGATGAAAAATGGTTATGTATAAAATTGTGTCACAGTTGCGCTGATACAGTCACAGTGCCACTTGGAATGGTGTCTTCTCCTTGTCCATTCAATAGTATCATCAGAGTGGTGTCTGGTCATTTTGTCAATTGTGGAACTGATATAATTTGATAACAGTAGAAATATTAAAGTAAAATATACCTTGTAAAATTTTAAACTAATAACACGATCACGACGTCTGGTCCTCTACAAATTCTGGATCCAATAAAAATACTTTCGTTTAAGGTAAATGTTGTCTCCGGTAATGATATCATGTTCTTTGTAAAAATTCTAAATGGTGTCATATTATGATGTCTATGAAATGGTATAAAGGAAATATTTTCACGTCATTTGTGAGAATCTAGAATAGGTATCATGATTATAGTGTCACAGATTTTGTGAAAATATGGAACTAGTAGCAAACATACGTTTTAACACAATTACCCAAAATATTTGTAAATGATCATAAAAGTAATATTCACAAAATAGAGTGATATAAAACTAAATCATACTAAAACAAAATAGAAAAAGATTAAACATAGATTACATGATTCATACATGATTTATGATATGTTAAACATGATTTGTGAGCATTAACACATGGGGATTTCAGCAATCTCTAAACAAGATTTTTTGAGCATTAAAAAAATAAGGAGTTCAACAATCTAAAATCATGATTTGTGTGCATTAATACATGAATAGTTCAACAATATTTTACTTTTTGATGATAAAAAATCATGTAATTAATAATCCATATATTCTAATAATGACAACATATTTGAGTGTATATGTGATAGGATGTATAACAATTATTATTAACCTATGAAGATCCTTTATTCCATAAATGAATTATCTTATTTCTCCCCTTTAAGGATTATCACAAAATAAAAATAATAAAGAAAATGAAACACTGAATGAAATAAAGCAAGAGAATATACAAAAAATAGTCCACAATGTATTGAATAAAATGAGAGAGTTAATTACAATAATGAAGATTAAATACAATACATCCCTATAAAAATACATCCTTCACTTATGTTTAGAGCCAACACCATTTTGTTTTCCCATATAACAAACATCAGTAGGATCCAAAGGAGCATAATTATAAGTGGTATAAGATATTGATCTAACAGTCAGAGAAGGAATATGAACTCCCTCAAATACAGAGGCTGCAAGTGTTGATTTGGGGGTATAATGAGGCAATGGTTTCTCAATAACAATAGGTATGATATGGCTCAGAGCCTAAGATATAGAAACTGTAGAAGTAAAAAACATAGTAGAGGAGGAAGAATTTAGATTTTTCAAAAAAGGGGTTGCTAACATAGACATAATGGAAGTACTTTCCACTTGTAGATATGGCCACAACAACCTAATGAAATCATTCATGATCTCACCTCCATAATGCATAGCCTTCTCAGAGACATATTTATTTCCAAAAAACATGTACAATTGAGGAGTGAACTCTTTTAGATTTTGAACTTTTTTCTTGAAGTCTTGAGTGATAACAAGAAGCTTAGAATTATATACAAGATACTTGAAGTGATTTTACATATCATGATTATAATAAATTCTATTTAACTAGAAGTCCAATTTATTAGAAATTGATTCTTGAGAATTATTAGCAATATTTGAATAGACCCTATCCAAATCATGTACACTGTCACTATTCTTGATGACAACAGAGAAACATTCCTTATCAACACCACTCAACAATGATTGATGATTTTTTTAGAACTATTTTGACCAGGTCACTGTCCATAGGCTAAGATGGTTGTCCATAGGATGTCGAAGCTATAATATCAAATGTGAGATACATAATATTATTTAGAATATTTTATAAACATAACTTATATTCATCATTCATCTGATTAAGTCAAATAACAAGAACACACATCTCATTGACTATATTAGTGTTTATCTCAACCAATTTTTCATTTACTATAACTTGGTTGGGTTGAATTAGAGATATAACTTTCAGTGTGATATGATCACGAAAATACTCAATAGGATGAGCAACAAGATATTGTACAATTTTCAAGACATTCAGTATATCATCTACTACATATTTTAGACACTTCACTTCATCACTCAACTATTTCTTCATAACTCAATCTTCCAAAAATTCATGAAGCATTATCGGTTGAAACTTCGACATAATTTTCTCCAATAGTAGGGCATCATATATTTCACTGAGATTAGTCAGATGGGAAGGATATGACTTCATGAATATTTCAAATCCAGATAAAATAGTAATTAAAAAATCTTTTATGTCATAATTTCTTATATAAATATGAGTTTTATGGGTAGGTTCAGAAGTAGGACCTGATACAAGTTCTGATACCATTGAAGGTGCGATATCCTTAACAATTATCATTTTGAGATTAAATATTATAGAGGGATAAAATTATTTAACAGAGAATCCTTGAGAATAAAAGACATCAAAATAAACTAGAAATATATACTAGGTATCCACTGAACATAAATCCATAGGGTTGGTCATTTCAATTCATTCCAAAATAGGGTTCTTCAACCCCTAAAAGGTGCTTCTATTATGGGAATAAGAAACTCAATATCTTAACCCATTCTCAAATTCCCATCTATGTCATGTTTACCCATAACATCTCTATGTAGATAAATGTCCAACTCTATCCTCTCTTCAGTAGATAAAATAAATTCAGGATCCACAAACTTTTCAAAATTTGTCATAGGAATATCTTGTTCTTCCATAACAATGACTTGTGATTCATAAACAACAACTTATATAGTATCTTCAGTAACTATATCTCCATCAGATATTTCATGCGAAATAGGTATGTCATTTTCTTCTTCTTCTAAGATAGTTCCTTTCTCATGTGAAAGTACTAAATTCTCAACCACTTCGTCTAAGTATTCAAAAAATTCATCAGTTTCTACAACATGGTTAGATAAATTCTTAGGTCTTGAAGGGATTTCAACTAGGTTGAAACATTCATAAAATGTTTCATTATCTTCCACAAAATAATTCATCCATGGGTTCTAGATAATTTTCCTCCTATTAACTGTATACTTTTAGATAAAAGACTCATATCATCCAATTACTTATTAATTATGATAAAATACTCCCATGGTAAACAACATTTTATAAATTAACCTTGAATAAAATTGAGAAGTTTATTTTGAATTTGTCTTGATTATTTCAAAAATATGATATATGATATACTTACACAGATTTCTATTGTGCCAATATTTCATAATATGTATCAAAAACATATATTTATACATCAAGGATGAAAAATATTATTTTCTTTGATAAATAAAAATTTTAATTAACTTGAACAATAGTCTTGTCTCTCCATTCAGCTCTGTAGTAATTTCCATTCTCCTCATCTTATTTCCAGATAACCTCCTAGGAGCCTATTATAAAAAAACAAATCACTATGTGGATGAGGAACTCTTTGGTAATCCTAAAAAATTCTTTATTGAGTAATTACTAGGAACCTAGACCACATCCTTAAAGAAAATGTACAACTTTGGCCATTAAACCATATTCTTACTATATAATCTTCTTCATAATTGAATGAGAATTGAACATAATAATAAAACTCAAAAATTATGTTGAGATAAATCTATCTTTTATCATTTTTGAACCAGTTCCATCTTCCATTTTTAACTAATACATTCAAATCCAGTGACTTACTTGTCACCAGCCAATTTAGAAAATGTTTTTTATCCAGTACTGTTGCCCAATCAGCAAGGTATGGATTTAGTGGTTTCTCAGGAATTATTATGGGAACCTTTTATACGTTATTATAATACTTGTACTTCATAGGAGGCTATGATGATGGAATCTTCATTCTTGGAATCGAACATGGGTTCGTGAAAGATGAAAGGTTGAAAGACGGACAAAAGTTTGAGAGAGAAGGGTTTTAGTTTCAAGAGAAGAGAACTCGAGTGAAGATAAGAGTGGAAATATTGTATCATGTAGGGATTTAAAACATAAAAAACACAAATATGTGTTATAAAATCAATAAAAATTTGTTACAGTGAAACATGAATGAAAATTTAAAAAAATAAAAAATTGAGCCATTACAGTGAGACCTGAACAAATAGTCATAGTTTCAATATTACGGTGGGACTCTAAATGGTGTGCCCGTATAATTAAGAAAAAAATTATGAGACCATAACTGAGACACGATACGTGTGAGACCATATGCGTGTGATAGAAACATGTAAAACAATGAATCATGAAAACTTAAACATTGAAATAGTAAACTGATCACTTAAGAATTAGCATCCCTATATCATGTATGATGTAATTAATACATTCAAAATTTAGTGTCTTATTGAATATATCGTAAAGTTTACAGTTAGGGAAAATGACTTCGAAAGTGATATCATTTTTTGATAATGTTATCTCAAAAATTTATTTCTTATGTCAATAGGTTTAGTCATGGAAATATGAATCTTTGAAATGTTAATAGCACTTGTATTATCAAAATTTATAGATACATGTCTAAATTGATATCCATAGTCTAGTAAGGTGTGTTTCATCAACATAATTTTTTCACAAATACAACCAGCAGCTATGTATTCAGCTATGGTTTTAGATAATCCCACATAATTATGCTTTTTACTACACCATGATACTAGAGACATGACTAAAAAGCAACATGTTCCAGAGGGGCATATTCTAACTAACATACAACTTCCATAATCAGAATCTGAATAAAAAAGAAAATAAAATAACTTTCCTCCAGTATAGAATAGTCCTAAATTGGTAGAATGTTTGAGGTATTTGAAAATAATTTTAATAGAAAGAATATGTGACTCTCTGGGATTTTCATGAAAATGATCACACATACAAACACTAAATATAATATTAGGAAGACTAGTAGTTAAGAAGAGTAAACATATCATCGTTAATCTATAAGGGGTTTGATCAACAGATTTACTATTTTCATCAACATCTAACATACAGGTTGTACTCAGTGGAGTATCACTACTCTTATTTCCATCCTAGACCAAACGTTTTAGGAGGTCATTTGTATATTTAATTTGATTCAAGATAATACCTTCTTATATTTTTAATATTCTGAAATCATAGGATGAATTTGAGTTCAACCATTAAACACATTTCAAATTCAACATGAATCATTTTGGAAAAAATCAATAAATAATGAATTCATTATGAAATAAAAATAATTTCATCTACATAGATTTAAACAACTAAAACATCATTATAAATTAGATTAATAAAAAGAGTAGATCCAGCTATACCTTATATAAAAACATTAGAAATAAGAAAACTACTTAATTAATCATACCAAGATCTTGGAACATTCATTAAACCATATAAAGACTTAGTTAATTCAGTAAAATGATTTAGAAAGAGAAGCTTTGTAAAACCAGGGGTTGATAAAATAAATCATCCACAACAATATACCAAATTAGGAATTCACACTTGATGTCAATTTGGTAAGGTTTGATATTGTGATGTGTTTTATATTCAAGAAAGATACTGATGATTTCAAGACTAAAATCTGGTGAAAAAAAATTCTCCATAGTCAATTTCATCTTCTTGACAATAACCTTGGGCTACCGATATAGCTTTATTTCTAACTATGTAACCAGATTCATCTACACTGTTCCTAAAATTTTTTTTGTTACTATGGTAACGGTGTATTTGGATCTAACCCAATGTTTCAAAGATTTATTCCTATAAAAATGATTTATCCCCTCTTAAAAATCCATCTACATGAATTCAAAATTTATAGAATCATTGTTTTTATAGGTTCAATGTGTGACTAGAATGCCGGATGATCAATATTATTTCATAGAGAACCTCTAGTCTACCATCCTTTATCTATGTATCCAACTATTTCTTCTAATGGATGGTTTATAATGGTTATAATAGGTCTCGAAAAACCAGGGCTAGTAATTTATGGTTCTTCCACATGATTGGGTTCATTATGATAAGAGTCTATAGAATTTCCAGAACTATAAGTTTCAATAGATTTATTCCCAAGATGGGGAGAATATTTATCATTAATGTCCAGATATGAAATTTAAACATCAAGATTCTATAGGGTAGAATTTTGTTTATGTGTATCTATTTCATCCAATTTGACATTTAAATATTCATCCACAAATTTTTTTCTTTTGCGGAATACGCTATAGGCTTTAGTAGTGGTTGAATGTCCTAAAAACATTACATCATCAAACTTGGAGGAAAAAGTTAATAATTTATATTTAGTAATAAGGATATAGAAATTTCATCCAAAAACATTGATGTAATTAACTTTGGGTTATATATTGTTCCACAACTCATAGGGGGTTCTTTTAAGAATATGTCTCACTCACACTCTATTAATAATATGGAATGCTATATTGGCAGCTTCAATATAAAAGTAAATAAGTATGTCATAATTAGTAACCATAGTTCAAGAAATTTTTGTAAGGTTATTTTTCTTCATTATACAAATCCATTATGTTGAGGTGTCCTGGGGGAAGAGACGTTATGACTCTAGAAATTATGTGAGAAAAATGATTCAAACTCTTGGTTTTCAAACTCATGGACATGGCCACTTATTAAGGATTTCATCCTAAGGCCACTAATATATTATACAGTCCAATAATACTTTGAAAATGAGAGAAATATTCCTATTTCTGAGACAAAAGGTATGTCCATCTATATCTAGAATAGTCATATACAAATATATAAACATAATGTTTCCAATTTAAACTAGAAACTCTAGATGGTCTAAAAAAATACATGTGAACCAACTAAAGAGGTTTAGAAGTGGGATCTTCATTATTTTGTTTAAAATATATTTTTTGTTGTTTACCATTTTGAAAAGGATTACATACTTTATTATTTGGAAACTCAAATTTATATAGGTCCTTGACCTAAAATTTCTATTACGCTTTCTAAGGGAGTGTATATTAAAGTGGCATAGTCTCCTATTCCAAAGCAAAGACTCATTGAAAAAAAAAACAAAAAGGAATATTATTTTTGAGACACTAATGAATCTACGTTAACATCAATAGCATTTTATATTATAAATTTGAAAAATATTAAATCATTTTTATAGTTAAAAATATTACTTGAATCATTTTAAAATTTAACAAGAAATACGTAATCACATAGTTGTGAGATACTAAGCTAATTATATTTTACTCCATAAAAAAAGTTCGTTAGAAATTAAAATTGAGTTAGACATATAAATTTGGAAGAGGCAATATATTTTTCCTTTATAATATTCCCCAAATGATACATTCCCACCATAATTTGTTATTAAATTATTTAAGCTTGATTAATCTCTTATCACAAGTATTGAACATCTAGTGTCCAAGTAAATTAATCATTTTCAGATGCTCCTAAAACATCATATATTCAAATAAATAAAACAAAAACATGACTTGGTACCCATATTTTTTGGGTCTAGTAACATTAGCAATCAATACATTAGTAACCCACATCTTCTTCATGGGGTTATAATAAGCATTACATATTTTTTTTTAAATTAGACACTATTTGGTCAAGAAAAAATAGTGGTAATGAATGATTTTCCAGAAATGGAACTAAAAACATAATTTTATATTTTAGGTTGAAAAAATGATTTTTCATACATAGTTACAAACTTTTTTTGGGGATATTTCTTTTCCAAAGTTGGTATCCTACACGAGTAGTGTATCTAAGTGAAATTTGATTACTAATGATTTGTGTAAGTGTATTTTTCCTATTGGAAAATTTCTCGAGGACCTTTTTCAATTATTCATTAGATAACATCAACTAATTGTTCTCCATGAGTAATTTAATTTTTTTCTATTTCTATATTCTAACCTCATATTTGATACTAGTAGACTCGGAATTCAGTTTCATTAAATTTTTTTATTGTTCTTTTAGTTTGTTACAAGTTTCTTCAAGCATAAATCAATATTAAAAAAATTCATCATAATTTCTAGTTTCCTCATTGTTTGATTAATCACTAAAATAATAGAAATTTTTTAGTGAATAATCAAACGCCACCGAATATGTGTTTATCATAAAACCAATATTGGACTTGTTATCCTTTTCTTTATGTGAAGACATTGAGCCACTTGACCTTAACTTAGAATCACACAATGTTTCCTTCATGGAATTTTTATACAATATATATTTTACACACATCGCTTATTATATTTTAACATAGGGAAATAAATATTTACTTCTCCATTTATCTCTAATTTATAATATACTATGTCATTAGATTTTTCATATATTTTCCAATCCTTCACCCTCCTTCCCTTCTGATAATATCTTCCTTGGATGTTTAACATTCTGAGGAATTTTATTATTTTATATAACAACTTAAATTGTATTTAAAATTGGTAAATTTCCTCATTACTATCATATATTGAATCTTTAATACTATTACTATTTAAATGAGGTTTTATCTATTCCTCTTCCTTAGTTTTGGAACTACTGGATTCGAAAGTCATTGGCTTTCTCCTTGGTTCATATTCCTCTTCATTGTTGAATTTTAATTATTCCTCATACACCATCAACTTTCATATCAGCACCTTGAATGAAAAAATACTAATATCACAGGATTATCAAATTGAGATAGAGGATCCTCTCAATATATAGGGTATGCATATGGGTATTCTCATGATTTTCTACATCACTATAAAATCTCTTCCCAAAGAGATCATAGTGTTCCAAATTTCATTGAACCTATAATAAATGTCATCAAAAGGCTCATCATTCTTCATTTTAAAGATATTATATTTAATAGTATATGTTTCAAGTCTCATTTCCATTAAAATAGAGGTTTATTCATGAGAAACAAAAAAATTACCCAAAATTTAATGGGTTCTGTTACATGTAGAAATTCTATTGAACACTTCGTCTCTTAATGATTAGAATAGGGAATTCATGGATTTGTAGTTATTATTATAAGTAGTCAAAGTTTTGTATAATTTTTTCCATTAAAATATAGAGGTATTCTTGTAGAAGAACATTCCAATCCATAATCCATAATAACTAATAATGTATAGATTTTTAAAGAACTAAAAATTTTGAATTCACAAAAATTTAATGACCTCCAAAACACAACTAAAATCATAGTTGAAAAATATTTTAAACAGATTTATAATATTAAATTTAAAAAATAGTTATTTTAATGATTCCTCTATTACAAAATTATTGTCGTTGTAAGGCACCCAAGACATGGGTGATTTTTGTTATTATAAAAATTTATGTTAAAATTTTTTTAAATGGATTCCCCCAATTTAAATAAAACCAACCAATTAACCAGGATAGTAAAATCATAATAGTTTAAATATTCTAACTTCCTCTTAGAATATTGAATAATTATACATCATACCAATAATAGATATTTATTCAACTTTTAAAATTAATCTAATAAGGAAAAATATTTATAACAAATACCCAAGAATAATTATTAAACTATTTTTTTTCTAAATTATTAGTTAAAACAGAGAAAATCTAAATTGAATGACATTGCGGATAAATAAATAAGTTCATTCTGACACTGAGACCTAATCCAACCCACTTGGTGATAACCTTCCACTATGAAATATATATAAATAATGATTTTTTTTCACCCCCTATATCTTAGTTAACAACAATACATGGGACTTTCCTGGTCACACAACCTATTACACTATTCTATGTGGGAAAACAAACTACCTTGTCACGTATGACCTCTTACAAAATTATATGTTGTTAAATAAAAGAATAAAACATATTTGAGTGAGGATAGCCTATATCCTAAAGTATAATATAAAATATATAGTGTGATTTAATACAGATATACACACAGCTCGAAAAATAATGAAATAGTACACTAAAGAGAAAATATAATGAGAAGGGATTGAAATGCTCTGAGTGTTTTTCTATTCAGCACTAGACTTATTGGATGTAGTAGATGTGATTTTCAAGTACTATTGTGAAAACAATGTGTCTTGAGTCTCGTTTTCCAGTTTCTAGTTCGATGAGATGTTATTTGTAACTCATTTTCATCATTGAGTTACAAATACATGGATGTTTGACGTTCTGATCCATAGTAGTTGAGCCATGAGAAATCGAGAGTTCTTCATGTATTATTAATTTCATGGATGTTCTTTTTTCATTTATTGAATCAACTACTCCTATATTTGATCAAGTGCAATGATTTTATTTTTATTTAAGTTTCATGTGTCAGAGCCAACATAAAGCATGATTTGTAAAAATCACACCACATATATTCTGCTGATATGACTACAAAAGAACATTAATTTTATCAGTGACATTAAATGAATCAAATATGGATCATATAAAAAAAATTTAAATATAATTGAAAAAGATCAAAAAATATTTATGTATGGAACAGTTTCCCAATTGTGGTGAGAAATTCAGGATGCCACTTACATTTGTGTACTCTCTTTTTCCTTTGAGATGTATTACTAGAGAGGTGGCTGGTCCTTTTTCAATTGTGTAACCGTTATCATGTGATAATGGTAGCAAGATTGTGGTAGAAAATCCGTTGTGATATTTGAAACTGTTTTCAAGGTCACAGAATTTGGCCTATTTTGAATTTTGGAACAACTAGCAAGACTACGGTGTTAGGTAAATGGTGTCTTAGGTAAAGGTTTCTTTCCCATTTTTAAAATTATTACTAGCGTCTTGTTATAGTTCCTTGGAAATAGTAGTAAGGAAATTGGGTCAGGTCTTTGTGAAACTTTAGAACTGGTAGATAACTTATGTGTCAGAAACATTGTGAAAATATAGAACTGGTAGCAACCTTACGGTTTCACAGACATACCAAAAATATCAATAAAAGGACCTAAAACCATTTTTCACAGAATGGATTAAGATTAAAAATAATCATGCTGAAACATAATAGTACAAGATTAAATAGATTTTAAATGATTCATACATGAATTATGAGCATTAACACATGAGGAGATCAACAATCTCTAGACATGTTTTTTGAACATTAAAATGTTAGAAGATAAATTATATACAAACTCGATTTTTGAGAATTAAAACATGAGGTTCTAAACAAAGTATACTCCGAGATACCAAAAATTTATCCATATTTTATATCACATTCATCCATCTAACACTAATAATATGTACATTAAATCTTCTAGTCCAACCATGTATTTGAAATACTAATACTAAAAACTAAAAAACTGTAATAACAGGAAATAAAAAAATTTCACCCAAACTAATGATACAAAATGGTCCAAGAAATTTCACACCACAGATACATTTCAATTTAAATAATAACCCAAATCACAATTGTATAGTGAACCACATATGGAAAACCACCAATAAATAGACTTGGAATCAACAGAGATACAAAAAAACACATCAATGGGTATATCCTCACAACATAATCCAACCAGTACACTATAAATCCTTAAATGACCTCACTATATGTTAACATATCATAACCAAATGTTAGTAGGGTAACATAAACATGTAAGGCATCAAACTTGTTCCCTCCTTCCTAATATGTACTTTTTCTACCCATACCACATCATACCAACAACTTCCTATTCACTATAGTGTAACATGAATATGAATGATGCAACATCCTTGAACAAAATCCCCCATATATAGGGGGTTATTTATTGTATAGTGATAAAATTACATTATATTTCAATTCAATGTGAACATTTTAGTAGTATATTAAAACTAGATATATAGGCATACATTAGAACATGATATATTGTATAAATTTAGTGAAAATACTTATTCATTAATAGTTTAAATACAAAATATCATTCATAGTTTTCACTTCATTCATTAGTGTAATTAGAAAAAATAATGAAATTAACTTAGATGCTCGGTATGTGATAGTTTCCAAAAGAAGATAACATGGAATAATAATAACACCGATATTACTATATAAGTATATATATATATATATATAATAGATTGCATTTTAATGATTTTATAACCATAAAGTAATCCTTGGATGTTAGTGGAAATAAGTAATCCCATGGAAAAAATCACATGCACTAACAACATGGGATATGATAGGGATAGATTATTCTAGACATAAAAAACACTCTCACGTGTTTCTACTAATATATCATATATACGAGAAAGAATGATCTAATTAACCTATCTTATATGTCTCATGAGACATACTAGTTCACTAAGGGGATATATAACTACAATCCCCACTAGTAACATAAAATTGAAATGAATTCAATTATATACTAAAAGAGAATAGGCAACACAAGAAATAATGTTCATGTTCGAAAATTATTTATATACATTCTCTAATTCACCATGGAAACATGTCTTATATTATTTTTTTATATAACACAATGGATTATATGGGTACATGAATAGCTTAATATTGTAAAATAATTAGTAGGTATGTCTGGGTAAATTCCTTTGAAACATGTTTTTGATACTTAGGGATTTAAAATGATAAAATAAGTACTGTAAAAAAGTAATGAATTTGAAATTAAAATTATCATGTACATATATTGATAGAGATGCCCAATGTGTTTAGACAATTTAATAGATGTATTTGAAATGGATTAACACTAAAAAATACTTATAGATAAATCACATGGATGAAGTTATGAGTATATAATCACATGTATTTTATTTCTGTTAAAGATATAATATTTTTTTATGAATAAAATCCATGTCAGAGTGCATTAATGGACGAAAATGAATTTTTTTCTTAAATCAAGTTTAATTTACACGGTACCTAGTTGTGTCACCACAAGAATCATCACCATCATCCTTACCTTGAAAAATCCAACTATATTGAAAGAATACATTACTAATACCTCACTAATATGACAATCATATTGATTTAGAATTTTTAATTTATGGATTTGATAATAATTATTCCAAAAAAAGGTATTCTAAATGGAATATAATGTATATAAAATGGGAAACAACATGGAAAATATAACGTAAAAATTGAGTATAAAATGATATCATGAAAATATAGAAATACTAACCAGTAAATTTCAATTGATTTAATAATAGAAATATATTTATTAATGGAATGTGGTGACACAAATGACCCTTCATTTTTCATGGAAATGACTACTAAAATGGTTAATATGGGTTTTATTGGATAATAATTATAGGGTAAAATATGTATGGGATGATAATAATATATAATAATAACCATATAAGTAAATAAAATTGAATTTTGATAATTATAAAAAAATGATCACATAAGGAAATGAAAGAGGGGGAATGGGACCCCTCACATATCTTGGGGATCTTGTCATATAGCCAACAAATATAAAAGACGATATACATTAATATTGAAGATGGAATTATTGGAGATAATGTGAAGAGATAAAATTGAATTCGTTTTGGTAGAAATTATATGATGGGGTGCCTATTTATAGCTGTGGTGATTACAATTTGATGGAAAAATGTATTTAATATTTATTTGTTCCATTATCTTAAGTGCTCCATAACTCCACATTGTGCCTTATTACACCCTTTAATGATCAACTATATTTCATTTTTCAAAAATTACTTAAATATGACATCTTTAACCACCTTTATAAATTCTAATATATATTTATCTATATATATATATATATAATATGTCATATTTAATATATTTTACAATTTTATACAATTTTTTACAATATTTCTCTAATTGTACATAATTTTTTATATTTGTTGCCATTACAAATTTTAAATCCTATTTTCAAATATTTAATCAATTTTATTAATTTCAAAATCTAATTATGTGATTTTTTACAATAAAATATGTGTGATGTATTCAGTAAAAATGTTTTATCAGAGTAAACACCATTTCATTTCTGATATAATTTAAAAAATATTACTAAATCACCCATAGACTCATAAATAACAAAATATAAACAAAATATGTATGGGTTTGGTGTGAAATAGGTGTACTTTTATTGGTTTTTTTATCCCAAATATATTTATTTTCGTTGATTTCCACTACCCTATACTTCTACCATATATTATTCCACGCAAAAATTAATGGTAAAAATTTTCCTTGGTCTTTGTCAATGTAGAACCATAATGATGGGACATATATCCTATAATTTCAAAATATTACATTAAAAGGGTTATTCCTAGAGGCTGAGGCCATTGTTTATCTTATCTGTATAAATTAGATCTCATCATTTCCCTTAGTTTGTTGTAATTATAAAGGTCACTTTGTATCATGTATATTACCCATTCCAATAATTCCAAATAGTAATAATTCTGAATAATAATTTAATGACAATATTAACTAAAAATATCTATAAATAAATAAAAAACAATCATTAGTACAAAAATTATTGTCTCTTTATTTAAAAATATCTCAATTTAATTTATTTAGTTATTTTTAGTTTATAAATTTTTTATTATAGCTGTAATTTTTAATGTACAATATGAACTATGGAACATATACAATGTTATGGAATTATATAATTTTTCATATTTTGTATTATTAGTTATATAATTCATAATATCTATTGTTCTTTCATTTTCTCTACAACGTGTGAAAAAATAATTTTATTTATTATTAGAATTTTTTGGGCATCATATTCTTCTCTTTAAAATAATTTCAACCATGAAAATTTATAAGAATCATAGAAAAAATGTGGATAAGTATTCTTCATTGCATCCTTAGGCTCTAATGTTTCCTATTATAGTTGGATATTATTCAGAAAAACCTTATCCAATCAAGTCATTCAACATTTCAATACACAATCTCATTTATAAATTAACTAAATTAGTCATAATTATTTTATGACTCAGAATCCAATTAAAATAAATCACCCTTTAGAATAGCTGAAGGGTGTGTCATATATTTCCTCAGTAGTGATATAAGTAAGAAACCATGAACATGTGAATGGTTCTATGGAATTTCTAAATAAAAATATATAACTCTATTTTTATATTACATTTTAAATACACAAATTACCTTAAGGCTTAGACCCCATTTCATATAAAATATCATAATACATCTTCATGGATATATCATTGTGAATACATGGTTTCTTATAAGGAATTTAGGATCCATACTTTGGTTCATATTATAACATTACAATCTATATTGGTCTGTCATGACTTTCTTCAAGATATAATATTGAATCTCTAATGTATCTTCCACAACTCATGGACCCATTACATTACATTCTCCAATATTACACCAGCATGTTAGGGCCAGAAAACTTCTTCAATTCAAGGCTTCATATGATACCATTTTCATACTATAGTAGAAAATTTTATTTTCTGAAATATCTACTCTAGTAAAATATGAATCCCAAAATTCCTGGAAGATAAGACAAAATTTCTTTAAAATGTCTTCAAATTTTGGATAATAATTTAAAAATATTTATATAGTTGATAATAATGGGGGGATTCAATGAATAAACTATATATTTAAATAATTATATGGAGTATTATAATTGTTTTATGAAAAATGGGTAATGATAAAAATAAAATGTTAAGGGTTTTTCATAAAGTATCAGAACATCATTTTTATTCAACGTATAACTCCAATATAGAGGAAAATCCTCTTCAATTTCATGGAAATGGGATGGAATTTTAGGATGATCAACAATATTCCATGTTTGATAATGACACATTTACTTCTATGTTATCTTATTGATGATATACATAGTAATAGTACCCCACTTATTCTTGTATATAGGTTAGGGTTTTATAACTCTATTGTGAGGTTTTACTTCATTCTTAACCTGGTAGCATGGTCTACATAATTATGTATAATATTAAAAAAATCACCCCATATTTTTCCACCATAAATGTTCTTTGTTATCATTAAAAAAATTGATGCATCATGGATGTTTATAGAAAAATAATATATTTAACCTATCAAAAATATATTTCTTCACATTTGGTACTGATAAACATTTAACCTCTTTACATGCCTTATAAATCATTTATAATAAGTATTAATCTCTAATAATTTTCAATTCCATAGAAGATTGTTATTCTTTTTTAAGGTCTTATGATCATGTAAATAATTCTTTATCTTCTCCAATAATAGAGGATGAGTAATTTCAGAGGATAAAAATGATGTTTACCTGTCCATTATAATACTAATTTCTATACATTAATTTTATTTATAGTTGAACAATTCACTACCCTCAACATGGATATGATACGATGTTCTTTTTTGTGGAATTCATTCACTACCATGTTTTACTTACTATGATCATAATTTATAGTAAAATAACAATACATTATTAGAACAACCACCATATTTTCCACATGTTAAATGTCTATATAAATCTATACAATTAGATATATTGTTTTTTGTGTATATATCACATATCATTTGTAACACCCCAATCTTCTATGGTACGCTTCTCTTTGAATAATGTGATAGCGTGTGTTGTACGCAACACCGAGTTCTAACACACCATAACCATTCAAACTAGCCGTTATAAATAGTAATACCTATATTTGGAAATTATATATATTTTATATTTCAAAATGGACTTCATTTTTGGATTCGCAATATCTAATTTAGCCTAAGGTGAAATTTTGGTACTTTTCGGATAACTTTAATATTTTGATGAATAGTGAAAATTACTAAATTTTAATTAAAAACAACCTTTTTAATCAACATAATTGATAGTGATAAATTATGAATTTGATTGGTTTTAAATTATATTTAGAATATATTTTTACCATTTAATATAATGTTGGTCATTAGACATAATTTTACAATTAAACCGGACATAAACAAGTGTCAATCTTTTGATAGTTATTATCTCTTAAAAACACGCTTTTTGTTTTAACAACGGGAATTAATTTTAAATTAATTTCAGACACTTCTGTGTTTTGAATTTTGAAAAATGGATTCCATATTTGGAATCAGGATGTTCAAATTGTGTAAATATGTAACATTTATTTTTAGGCATTTTGAATAATTACTGCAGTAATTATTTTATTTACCATGGTTAAGGGTAAATCCGGTAAATAAGGTTTAACAAATAATATTATAATAATACTAAATTACTCTAAAACGTGTCCTAACGTTATTTGTTGACACATTTTCAGCTATAGGCATCTTTGGATCGATTTTGGGACCCCATGGAGCCACTTGTGGGTTATAGGGACACATTATTTTAATTAAGTTAAAATGAGTACAAAAATGACATAAGCATATATCTTTTAGCAAAACAATTTTTACATAAGGTTATATATGTTGGATTTTAGACTATAAATATTCATTAGAAAGATAAAAATATTTACTAAATAATTATTGTTTATATATTATTTTTAGACATTAAATAATTTAATTTATTTATGACACAATGATGATGCAGTAATTACCATAATAGTGAAAAATTAAAATAATTGATATTATAAATACACAAATAAATAGAATTTGAGACTTTTAATGAATTAAACTAATTTTATAAGTTAATATGAAATTTTAGGAATGATTTAATTAAATTTTTTCGAAGTAATAATTCTGTTATGAGTTTCACAAAAATCAACTATTGAATAGTGTCAAAACTGACATAAAAGAGTTGTTAAAACAAATATTATATTATTAATTAATATTAAATTATTAAAAATCTAAGGTTAGGCCAAGAGACTTATATCATGATAGGTGTATCATTAATGTACCACTTGGGGGGTCTCTTGGATGTATATAGTATGTTTATTAACCATATTATATAAAAATACAAAGAGACATTGTAAAAGTGAAACTAATTAACTAAGAGTTAATACTTAACGATAAGGTAAATATAAGTACCCAAACCTGTCTAAATTCTATTGGTTGAGTGTTTTTAGACCCATACCCACCTTAATATTTAAATAATCAACTTTGGAGCCATTAGAAACCGAATATTAATTTATTATAAATTAATATTTCTATCTTTTCCAAAGGTTCCCCTCACCCCTCTTATAAAAGGGCACTCATACTTCTCATTTCATCACACATTCAAAGCCTTTTGGTTCAGCCAAACTCTGCCCAAATACTCTCCCAACTTCCCTCACTACAACCTAGAGGCCTTAGTTTGATCAGAAAGCCAACCTAAAGAGCCCTTTTGATCAAATCAAAAGGAAGAAACCGAAGAAGAGGTAATGATTTCACCACCCTTTTCCAAGTTCCTTTCTTCTTCCACTTCTTCTTCCTTTGTTGTTACCATTATAAAATAATAACTTCAGTATCATATATGTACTGTGATGTTATTATAAATATGGTACAACCATATTCATTATTCTATCCACCCTTTGAATAACATGTCACCATAGGTGCGTACGAACGACTTACCGTCTCCACGTCGTGGTGTAATTGTTATTCAATATATTATTATTTGGATGGGTATAATAATGATGTGTAACTCAAGTAAATAATAAATATAACATGTTAATGATTCTGTATATATGATATACCATCCATTTATATATTATTTTAATATCAAAAGAATGATATTGTCGCTCGTGTGTACGTACGGACTACCGTCTCCACGAACGCGATGAGATTCATTCTCCATCATATCCATTAAAGTATAATTGTCATTTCATGAGTTAAAAATAATTTTTAAGGACTTTATATCATTCTGGATATGAATAATATACAACCTATCCGTTACAAAAATGTCTTACGTAACAAAACATATAAAATAAAACGAGTAAGTTAACACCCGAAACAACGATAATACTAAGATATTATAAACAAAGCAATGTTAAAAGATCATATATTATATCATACGAATGTATATGATTCTTGTATAATTTAATAACAATTATTTCACTATTATACAGAGTTTAACCTACCCCAACCAAGGAAAATTACAAGGTAAGGGTTATTTCACAATCTCTTCATTATCCGAGGTTGTTTATATGTAATAATCTACTGGGATCTCTTTATCATCCACATCCATGTTTCTTAAAAATGTATTTAAAAACACACTTAATATTTAAAAGAATATGGTTTAAAGTCATTTATAACTTTTTTTGACTTTTATAAGAGATTTTTAATGGAATCTTTCCATCGTGTTCCTAACAAGGTGCTTTTAACCTTTTCGACAGAATTAAGGTTAGAATGTTTTTTTAACTTATACGGCGGGTGCAGTAATTTTCTGCTGTTATAAAATTGTCGAAGCTTCCATTACAAGCTTATAAGAATATTTTCAAAGAAAATGTTTTATTAAATGATTTCAAAAATAGAATGAGATATTTCTCTAAAAAGAGTTTTGATTTCATTTATGTCAACATCCTTTGATGGATTTTACACTTATTTGAAGTTGATTTATTATGATACAAAACTTCTATATTGTATTGAAGGTTTTCTGATATGTTTGACTGTGGATGTGCTATTTTTATACCATTTATAGTTTATTATGAAAGTACTAACATTTCATATGCTAGTTTTAATATGAATGTTTATGTTATATTTAAACCTTTTCATATGGGAATGCATTGGACTTAATATGTGACGGGTGGATCCCGCTATAGCTTCTCGATGCATCGGTAGGTCTCATGATACAAACTAGTGTCTTGGAACAAGGCCTTAGCAAAATCTTATTTTTAGTCTTGGCACGAGGCCTGGCTATGTGGTTACGATAGTCTGGCATTATGCATTCCATCATTATGAAAGTGGTTATTGATATTTCATGTGATTATTCGATTAGTAGAATATCCATGTGAATAAGTAAATGGCATTATTTCATTTTATTTTTCCATACTATGTTTTAGTTCAAGCTTAATAGGATTTTGTTTTAGTAATGCGTTGCCTTAAATGTTTATGCTTATTTTTGAAAGTTTCCGCTATATTGTTATCTTTACTGGGCATTTGAGCTCAACCCTTTTTTATGTTTTATTTTTTCCAGGATGTGAAGAAGTAAGTTATGAATGACCTGCAGGGATTTTATGTGGGGATATGAGTGTGGAATATAGAGACTATGTTGTTTTAGTAGTTTTTCACTTTATGATGTAATGTAAAACTTTATGAATATATCTAGTGTTTCCAAGGCTACTAAACCAATCGGTATTTTGAGATTTGATCATTCTTGTGATCATGCCAGTGTTATATAATAATGCACCGACTCTAGGTAACTAGGGTCTGGGCGTTACAGTTGGTATCAGAGGATGTTTAGTACAAACCTTGGAAGCTAGATTTAGATAATCTCTAATTAGAGCACGTAGACATAAGATGAACTTTGAGGATTAGTATAGAAGAACTTCCTAGAATTTTGGTATTGTAGATATTTTGTGAGTTTTCCAAGCAATGCATCCCTGTCTGGATACGAGTAGGTAGAGGAGGCTCTGGCATAGATGTACCTAGGGGTAAAACCCGAAAACACCGCTTTGAGCTAGACTCGAATGGGAACTAGTGCACGACAACAGGCCTTGCGGCACTCTTGGTTACGACACTCCTGGGGGATATGCTTAGGATAACTCGCATTTTCTTTACAAATCATTATGAAGGGTTTATGAGTATATACTTCCTCTAAGAAAACATTTTTATGATTATGGATTATATCCATAAATAGTTCAATTTATGTTAAGTGTTTTATAAGTATGGAATTATGTATTTTGATTCATAAACTGATCTAGTTTATGCCATTATTTAGAAATGGCGCCTAGTGGAAGAAATGGAAACTGTATCAATGCACGCACTCCATGTAGGGATTTCCCTCCTGATCAAGATAATTATAGTGGAACCGGTGATGAAACTGTTGCCGTTCAGCTAATCACCATACTGGAACAACTCACTCAGGTTATGAATAATAACCCTACCCATATGGAGCACCCTGATCTGCAGTGTGGAGGATCAATGATAGATCGATTCATGAGGCAACAACCACCAACATTCAATGGGAGTACAAATACCTTAGTATATTATCAATGGATAAATTCCGTAGATAAAATATTTCAGGCTTTGGGGAGTAGTGAAAGGGAAAAAGTTATCATGGAAGTTTACCGCCTCACTGGAAATGCTGATCAATCGTGGTCATTGATTCAAAACATGAAGGAAGATGATGTAGTATCAAATATGGAATGGAAGGAGTTCAATGATCTGTTTTTAGAAAAATACTTTCCTCGCGACCATCGAGCAGATATGGAAAGGCAATTTCTGGGTCTGAGACAAAAGGAGGATGAGAATGTCGCAAAGTATGAGGCTAACTTTACAAGGTTAGCAAGGTATCCTACAGATTATATATGTAACCCAAGAAGTAAGATTGATCGTTTATTTCATGGTTTAAAACCATTTGTCCGTTGAGCATTAGTCTCACAATCCTTTTCGTCATACGAAGACATTGTCTCATGTGCTATCAAGACCGAAAAGTAATTCTCTAAGTCTTATTACTTTAAAGAAAAGCAAGAGAAGAAGAGGCCTACTGATCAATATGGGAATGGAAATAAGGGGAAGAAGGGAAAGGTTGAATATCCATCATGTGGTAAATGTGGGAAGAAACACTATGGTACTTTCTTGAAGGGAACGGGAGTCTGTAACAGGTGTGGTGAAAAAGGACACCAAGCTCGTGATTGTAAGGGGAAGAAGGAAGCCACCAACGTTCAGTGCTACAATTGCAGGGAGATGGGGAATTATGCAAATGAATGTCCTAAGCGTCAGGAGAACGTACCTCAAAAAAGGCCAAGGGATCAAGGCCAAGCTTATGCTATCACTACTACTGAGGTAGAAGCTCTGAAAGACGTGGTGGCAGGTAATTTAATGGTTTCCTCAAGTCTAGAAAATGCATTATTTGATTCTGGATCATCGCATTGTTTCATATATTCCCAGTTTGCTAAGAAAATTAGATATTTACAATTTGATTTAACAAGGGTGTTGTCAGTTAAAACACCTAAGGGAAGTATCATTGCAACAATGTTTTGTGAATCAGTCCCCATTAGAGCACATAAATGTTCTTTATCTGCTGATATCATCATCTTACCTATGATTTAATTTGATATAATCCTCGGTATGGACTGGATTTTGGACTATGATACGAATATTTATTGTAAGAAGATAGAGGTTATGATTCTTGATGATAATGATAAGGAACACCTTATCTTTAGAGCATAATTTTCACCACCTAATTCTTATTTTGATCCATCCCCAGTAGCTCAACTAAATTCAATTATTGGGGAGGAAGAGAATGAAATAACTGTGGGTGAGGAAAGTAATGTTCAAATAGGGGATGTACTTGTTGTGAAAGAATTTTTAGATTTATTTCCGGAGGATTTACCCGGACATCCTCCAGAACGAGAAGTTGAGTTTTCCATTGATTTAATTCCTGGATCAAGGCCTATATCGAAGACCCCTTATAGAATGGCCACTGTAGAGTTAGTCAAACTAAAGAAACAACTAGAGGAATTGAGTATTAAAGGATTTATTCTCCCTAGTGTTTCTCCATGGGGATCCACTGTTCTTTTTGTTAAAAAGAAAGATGGGTCTATGAGGTTATGTATCGACTACAGGGAGATCAATGCAATAACGATAAAGAACAAGTATCCCCTACCTCGCATTGATGATTTATTTGACCCACTGCATGGAGCTCAATAATTTTCAAAGATTGACCATCGATCTGGATACCATCAATTGTGTTTAAAGTATGAAGACATTCCGAAGACAGCATTTCAAATCAGGTATGGGCATTACGAGTTTACTGTAATGCCTTTTGGTTTGACTAATGCACCCTCTGTATTCATGGATCTGACGAATAGAGTTTTCAAGGAGTATCTTGATGAATTTGTGGTGGTATTTATTTATGGTATCTTGGTATACTCCAAAAGCTACGAAGATCTTGAAAATCACTTGCGCATTATCCTGAAGACTCTGAGAAGACATGAATTATATGGGAAGTTTAGCAAGTGTGAGTTCTGGCTTCATGAGATTTATTTTCTTGGCCATATTGTCTCTAAAGATGGAATCTCTATTTATCCTTCTAAGACTAAGGAAATCCAAGAATGGCCAGCACCGACGAGTATAACTGAGGTACGTAGTTTTATTTGTTTGGCAGGTTATTATCGACGATTCGTCCAGAATTTTTCCCGATTGGCTAACCCATTAACGAAGCTCACACGTAAAGGGGTTAAATTTGTTTAGACAAAAGTGTGTGAAGAATTTTTCGAAGAACTGAAGAGAAGAGTAGTCAATGCTCCTATATTGACTCTACCATCGGGGAATGATGGGTTCATTATTTATAGTGATGCATCGAAGAAAGGACTTGGTTGTGTCCTTATGCAGATTGATAGAGTTATTTCCTATGCATCATGACAATTGAAAATTCATGAGAAAAACTATCATACTCATGATCTCGAGTTAGTAGCTGTGATATTTGCTTTGAATATATGGAGGCACTACCTCTATGGTGAAAAATTTGAGATTTATACTGATCACAAAAGTTTGAAGTATATTTTTTCATAGAAATAACTTAACATGAGGCAAAGTAGATGGCTTGAATTACTCAAGGATTATTATTGTACGATACACTACCACCCAGAGAAAGCAAACAAGTTGGCAGATGCTTTGAGCAGAAAAGACCATGGAGT
Organism: Viscum album; assembly: GCA_963277665.1. Taxonomy (NCBI): domain Eukaryota; kingdom Viridiplantae; phylum Streptophyta; class Magnoliopsida; order Santalales; family Viscaceae; genus Viscum; species Viscum album. The sequence goes on from OY728156.1 coordinate 1,664,350,287, forward strand.
TTTGAACAATATTAGAATTGAAAGGGATCTTATTTTCATGGATCTAGTGAAAAAGGACATGGGAATAACAAGGGAAGGTGAAACATCAATTCTATTTCAAATGGTTTCCAATCCATCTTTACTAGAAAGGATTAAGAGTTCTCAGACTGATGATAAAGAATTTCATAAAAAGATTAAAGCTGTGAATGATGGGAGACTGAGAGAATTTGTGTATGAAGATGGAATTTTGAAATTTGGGAAGAGACATTGTGTTCCTGATATACCTAATCTAAAAAGGGAATTGCTGGATGATGCTCATAGTTCCAATTTCTCTATACACCCTGGGAGCACCAAAATGTATAGGGATTTGAAGGAACATTTTTGATGGGATAACATGAAGAGGGAGATTGCCGATTTTGTGTCAAGATGTATGGTTTTTCAACAAGTGAAAGTTGGAAGGAAACAGCCTGGAGGAGTCGTGCGACCTCTTCCCATACCGGAGTGGAAATGAGACAATATTACGATGGACTTTGTCATGGGGATACCAAAGACTCCTAGAAGGAACGATGCAATATGGGTTATTGTTGATCGTCATACAAAGTCAGCACATTTTATTGCTATAAGATAAGATCTACCCCGGGAACATCTAGAAAGACTCTATATTAATGATGTTGTGAGACTTCAGGGATTACCCCTATCGATTGTTTCTGATCGTGATCCCCGTTTTACTTCAAGATTCTGGAAAATTCTTCAGAAATCCCTAGATAGTGATCTTCATTTGAGCACTGCTTACCACCCTTAAACAGACTGACAATCAGAACGGAATATTCAAACCTTAGAATACATGTTGAGATCTTGCTCACTTGACATTCAGGGTATGTGGGATCAATATTTACCTCTGGTAGAATTTTCCTAAAACAATAGCTTCCATTCGAGTATTTAGATGGCACCATATGAAGCGTTATACAGAAAGAGATGTTGTACACCAACCTGTTGGGATGACGTTGGTGAAAGAAAACTTATAGGCCTAGAACTAGGGGAGGAAATGATGGAAAAGGTGAAGGTAATCCAAAATCACATCAAAGCAGCTCAAAGTAGGTAGAAGAGCTATGCTGATAATCGAAGGAAGGATTTGGAATTTCAAGTTGGTGATCATGTTTTCCTGAAGGTATCTCCATGGAAGGGAGTCATACGTTTTGGTAAGAAAGGTAAATTGAGTCCCAGGTACATTGGACCTTTCAAAATTTTAGAACGAATTGGGGTTGTAACTTACTGATTGGCAATGCCGCCAAGTCTCTCCAAAGTTCACGATGTGTTCCACGTATCTCTGTTGAGGAAATACATGCCTGACCCAACGCATGTACTCACCTATGATGAATTAAAACTGGAACCCGAGCTGTCTTATTGCGAAGAGCCCGTCAGAGTTCCTGATACGAGAGAACAAGTACTGAGAAACCGGACGACGTGTCTGATAAAAGTCTTGTGGAGAAACCATAAGATGGAAGAGGCAATGTGGGAACCCGAGGAACTTATGATGAAGAACCAACCTACTGTTTTCATGTGATAAGTATTCTATAAATTTCTAGGATGAAATTATTTGAAGGAGGGGAGAATGTAACACCCCAAGCATCTACGGTATGCTTCTCTTTGAATAATGTGATAGTGTGTGTTGTACGCAACACCGAGTTATAACACACCATAACCAATCAAACTCGCCGTTATGAATAGTAATACCTACTTTTTCAAATTATATATATTTTATATTTCAAAATTAAATTCATTTTTGGATTCGGAATATCGATTTTAGCCTATGGTGAAATTTTGGTACTTTTTGGATAACTTTAATATTTTGATGAATAGTGAACATTACTAAATGTTAATTAAAAACAACTTTTTGAATCAAAATAATTAATAGTGATAAATTATTAATTTTAGTGCTTTTAAATTATATTTAGAATATATTTTTACCATTTAATATAATTTTGGTCATTGGACATAATTTTAAAATTAAACCGGACATAAACAAGTGTCAATCTTTTGATAGTTATTATCTCTTAAAAACAAGCTTTTTTGTTTTAACAACAGGAATTAATTTTAAAATAAATTCTGCCACTTCTGTGTTTTGAATTTGGAAAAATGGATTCCATATTTGGAATCAAGATTTTCAAATTGTGTAAATAGGTAACATTTATTTTAGGGCATTTTGAATAATTACTGCTGTAAATATTTTATTTACCATGGTTAAGGGTAAATCCGGTAAATAAGGGTTAGAAAATAAAATTATAATAATACTAAATTACCCTAAAATGTGTCCTAACCTTATTGGATGATTCATTTTCGACCATAGGCTTCTTTGGGTCGATTTTGGGACCCCATGGAGCCACTTGTAGGTGATAGGGACACTTTATTTTAATTAAGTTAAAATGAGTACAAAAATGACACAAGCATATATCTTTTAGAAAAACAATTTTTACATAGGGTTATATATGATGGATTTTCGACTATAAATATTCCTTAGAAAGATAAAAAAATTTAATACATAATTATAGTTTATTAATAATTTTTAGACATTAAATATGTTAATTAATTTATGACACAATGATGATGCAGTAATTACCATAATAGTGAAAAATTAAAATAATTGATATTATAAATATACAAATAAATATAATTTGAGACTTTTTATGAATTACACTAATTTTATAAGTTAATATGACATGTTAGTATTGAGTTAATTAAATTTGTTTGAAGTAATAATTCTGTTATGAGTTTCACAAAAATAAACTATTGAATTGTGTCAAAATTGACATAAAAGAGTTTTTAAAATAATTATTATATTATTAATTGATATTTAATTCATAAAAATCTAAGGTTCGACCAAGAGACTTATATCATGATAGTTGTATCATTAATGGACCACTTGGGGGTCTCTTGGATGTATATAGTATGTTTATTATCCATATTATATAAAAATACAAAGAGACATTGTAAAAGTGAAACTAATTAACTAAGAGTTAAAACTTAAAGATAGGGTTAATATAAGTACCCATACCTGTATAAATTCTATTGGTTGAGTGTTTTTCGACGCATCCCCACATTAAAATTTAAATAATAAACTTTGGAGCCATTATAAACCGAATATGAATTTATTTTAAATTAATATTTCTAGCTTTTCCAAAGGTGCCTCTCACCCCTCTTATAAAAGGGCACTCCTCCTTCTCATTTTTTCACACCTTCAAAGCCTTTTGGTTCGGCGAAACTCTGACCAAATACTCTCCCAACTTCCCTCACTACAACCTAGAGGAATTATTTTGATCATAATGCCAACCTAAGGAGCCCTTTTGATCAAATCAAATGGAAGATACCGAAGAAGAGGTAATGATTTCACCACCCTTTTCCAAGTTCCTTTCTTCTTCCACTTCTTCTTCCATTGTTGTTACCATTATAAAATAATAACACTAGTATCATATATATACTGTGATGTTATTATAAATATGGTACAACCATATTCAGTATTTTATCCACCCTTTGAATAACATGTCACCATACGTGCGTACGTACGGCTTACCGTCTCCTCGTCGTCGTTTAATTGTTATTTAATATATTATTATTTTGATGGGTATAATAATGATGTGTAACTCATGTAAATAATAAATATAACATGTTAATTATTCTGTATATATGATATACCATCCATTTATTTATTATTTTAATATCAAAAGAATGTTATTGTCACTTGTGCATACGTACGGACTACCGTCTCCACGAACGTGATGAGATTCGTTCTCCATCGTATCCATTCAAGTATAATTATCATTTCATGATTTAAAAATAATGTTTAAGGACTTGATATCATTTTGGATATGAATAATATACAACATATCCATTACAAAAATGTCTTACGTAACAAAAAATATAAAATAAAATGTGTAAGTTAACACCCGAAACAACGATAATACTAAGATATTATTAACAAAGAAATGTTAAAAGATCATATATGATATCATATGAATGTATATGATTATTTGATAATTTAATAACAATTATTTCCCTATTATACATGAGGTTAACCTACCCCAACCAAGAAAAAGTACAATGTCACGACCCGTCCTTGGGGCCCGTGCCGTGACTACCCCAAGCCCGCCTTCCATAGGCTAGGGGCTGGCGACTAGCACCAAAGGCGTAAATCCCGATAACTGGGAAGGCATTGCCTTTATAAAAGTAACAAAACACCACAGTGTACAAGCAGAAGTAAAACACTAAGTACAAAAGGAAGTGCTGAAAAGTAAATGGGCCAGAATACAAACCCAAATGAAAGTACAACTACAACTGAACAAAGTACAACAGAAAAAGACAACAGATGGAGGGATGGAAGCGGCTCCTGGGTCGTCCTCCTCGGATCCTACCTGAAGGGTAGGTACAGATGGCACAGCTCCTGGATGGTCCACCACGAATCCTACCTGAAGGGTAGGTACAGATAGCCTCCACAGTGCTCTCGTCCGTCAACCTCCTCCGAGTGTCGTCTCGCAGTGAAGTCCACCTCCGGACACTGACTTGTCGTGTAGTCCACCTCCGGGTACCATCCAGTCCTCGAACACTCGGCCTCCGTCAGCACTGCCTGTCGTCCTCAACCAACACAACGAGGTGCGGGCATAGCCCGTGCAGGGGTGAGTATAACGATACTCAGTAGGGACCCCGAGACCCTCAAGGTCTCACTAAATACAACAAGGATAACCACAAGAAGATCTCAACAGATAAAATCTACTTAGGTATATGCCCATACATATACCTAAGTTATCAAGTAACCCATCTCAATCATGAGGAAACACAAGGATCATGAGATCAACGGATAACCACTACCCAGGTATATGCCCATACATATACCTAATTTATCAAGTAACCCATCTCAATCACGAGGAAACACAAAGGTCAAAAGTCTCAGCACAAACCAGGATTTTCATTATCGAAACCGTAACTGCTGAAGAGCTCCGTCTCTAGAGTGTACAGTGGTCCTGTCACGACTCCGAGGTACTGCTCACTAACCTAAGACTACTGAGGTACTTCTCTTGTCGAGTACCGCGGGCCAGCCACCCAAACACAGTAGTGCTTCCCGCCGAGGTATGTCACCCAAACACAGTAGTGCACACCCCCTAGTAGCCTGCAGAGGTACTCTACGGATGAGTACCGCGGGTCTTCACTATCACACAGGTAGTGCTCCGTCCACCATGGGTCTGCACCCAAACAAAGTATTGCTCCGTCCACTGGGCTAGTCGACTCACTCCAAGTCGAGTCGGTCAAGCAGTCGTCAGGTCTCAGTCGGCTACACGGTCTCCGTACTCCGCACGCTCATCTCGGGGAGGGTCTGCTCCACGAGCTGCAAGTCGATACTCCAAGTATCTCAAGGTCCCACGAAGAAGTATCTCAAAGGACCACCTCGTCACGGGGGTCTCAACGCAACAGAAGGCGCGTCGATCGGACGCCCGGTCTGTGAGTTATTAGCCTTTTCGTCCCAGGGGCCCGGTTGGTTTCGTGAGCGAACCAAACCCAGTCATATCTCAACTGTACCCCGATCTCTCATAGGGTATACTCATAGGGACCATTTCTCAACGTGATCGTCAACGCCGCTGACGGTTCGTCAAACGGACGTCCTGTCTGAAAGTTATCAGTTTTTTCCGTTCTAGGGGCCCGGTTGGATTTCGGGTGCGATCCAACCCGGCCACTACCAACTGTATCCAAAACTCGGGCGAAGAATTCCAAAAGTTCCGTATCGTCAACGGGAACTCAACGCAACAGACGGCGCGTCAATCGGACGCCCGGTCTGAGAGTTATTGGCCTTTTTATCCCAGGGGCCCGGTTGGTATTTAAGGAAAAACCAACCTGACCATACTCCACCTGCGCCCAAACCCCAGGCGGAGTGAGCCAAAAGATCTGTCTCACTAAGAGGAAACTAACAAATCTGACGGTACGTCAATCGGACGTCCGTAGCTCAAGATATGAGCATTTCCGCTCCGAGGGTCCGGTTGGTTTCGTGTACGAACCAACCCGGACGAACCCAAAGTATTCCGGAACTTTGAGTGCGATAAACCGAAACGACCGACTCGCTCCAAGGATTGTGTTTCCGCTGACGGCGAGTCGTTTGGAGGCCCGTAGCTCATGTTACGGGCGTTTGAACGAAAGTCGTCCGAAGACGGGGGGGTCCGGGCCCGGGCCGACCCGGCCCGACCCCCCCTGGTTGGCCCGAACCGGGTCGGGTCCGACCAGGTTGGCCCGGCCCGGCCCGGCCAGGGCCGGTCCGGCTCGGCTCGGCCGAGCGGCCGACGCGGGGGAAAGCCGCCGCCACGCGTGACACCCCCGCGACACCCGCGGGGTGTCGGCCAGACAGCCGGACGTGCCGCGTGACAACCCCACGACACCCGCGGGGTGCCTCCCTGGACACCCGCGGGGTGCCGCATGACAACCCTGCGGCACCCACGGGGTTTCGCCCTAGACACCCGCGGGGTGTCGCGCTGGACACCCGCGGGGTGCCGCTGCCTCCGGCCTCCGGCGCTGCCACTGGCTTCCGCGGGCCGTCGGAGTCGCTCTGGTGGCCCGTTTTCCATCCCGTCTGCACCGTTGTTCCTCCCGGGTTCCGTTCTTTACTATGGGATCATCAAACATCCGTTCCGACATGTTCCACCGTTGCCCATCAAATCCGCACAATAATGAAGAACGACGGAGGGTTGTCGGTCCGTGTTCGTTTGCCCCACACCCTCCGCGTTAGATATAAACAATGGGAGAAATTGAAGTTCAACACATGAACGCATATCCGAAACAATTTTTAATGAAATAAAATTGTTTCATAAAAACGGGTTCCTTATTTGAACAGAAACAACAATTTTAATAATTTTAAAATTGTTCACAAATCCAGTTCTTTAACTTTTTAAAGAAACAATTACGGGAATATAAAAAGAAAAGGGGGGTAATTCCCAAAAATAAATCCCTACCTCGTCGTCGCTGTCGGATGCGAGGTCGTCGTGGAATTGACCGTCGCGGAAGGAGGTGATCGTCACACCGCGGAAGGGCGTCGCGTCGACGATCTCCGAGGACCGAGAACATACGGATTTAATTAATAATAATTAAATCCATGTTGTTGTTGAAATCCAAAAAGAAAATAAAAAGAAGCGCAACCCCCTACCTTGGTTGTTGTCGATCGAAGGCTGTCGCGGGGTTGGATCGTCGCGGAAGAAGCGTCGCGAAGGGAGATCCGTTGGCGTCGCGGTACAAGGCTTTGCGTCGTCGATCTCCGCAGGTTTGGCGTTCTTCGCGTTCTTCGCGTTCTTCGCGTTCTTCGCGTTCTTCGCCGAAGAAGAACACTTTCCTCCAAATCCTCTCCACGCCACAAGTTTCAACCCAAAATAAAATAAGCTTAAGCCTTATTTTATTTACACAACTAAGCATTTGAATTTCAAAAGATAAGAAACGAACCATTAATTCGTAGAATTAATTCAACGAAAGAAACAACTCATTTAATTTACGAAATAAACCGCCCAATTAAATGGTCTGTTAAGAATTTAAGAAAACGCGTCAGTTGACTTTCATAAAGACGGGTTTTCACGGGTGCGTTACTTAGCGGAAAGAAACAGCGGGGATCGTGCAGGCACCACATCACAAATATCCTACCAAGAGGGTAATATATTTCTGGATAGTACCCTATCCGGTTCAACTCAGTTTAAGCCGCTTTTAAGTGGCTTCAAGTGGCTTCCATGTGGCTTAAGTGAAATAAAATAAAGTTGTCGTAAAATTATTTTATTTCTTAACTTTAATCCCGAAAATTAAAAACCACACCCGAGCAAACGCAACTCCGGAAGAGGAATTTCTAAGCGAATAACGGCGATGCGATTTCATCGGAGCCCTCAAAATTCGATTCCGGGAACCGGTTCAAAATTTTGAAAAACCCGCACGTTCGTTCACTGAACGTACCCGAGCCAAACTTCAGAAAATGATTCCGGGCACACCGGGTCTCGGAATCTGGTGCCGTCAGAAGCTGCGCTCTTGTAAAATTACAAAGAAAATTAAGAAAAAAATTTCCTTGAAATTTACGGGTCTTTACATTACTACCACCACAGGGCTCTACGTCCCCATAAAGCTTCACCACAATCTTAGGGAAACAAAGCGGTACTGAGCACGCATCTGAGCCTTCCGCTCCCATGTGCTCACCTGGAGGTTCCCGCGCTGCCAAAGAAAGTTCACAAGAGGAATCGACCATCCTCCTAGTATCCGCTCCTGTCAATCCTCGATCCCCACAGGAACCTCCATATAAGACACTCATCGCCACCGTCTAGCTCCTCATGGTCGATGATATGCGAAGGGGTCGAGCACGTATCTCCTCAGTTGGGATACGTGGAAAACGTCGTGCACCTAGTGCAACTGAAGTGGATGGGCCAAGCGGTAAACCACCTCGCCTACCCAGCTGAGGACCTAGAAAGGTCCGTTGAACCTTGGAGATAACTTGCCTCCCAGGCCACATCTCCGTAAACCTCGTCGAGGTGAGACCCATAAGAAGACGTGGTCGTCATCCTCGAACTCCAGAGGTCTCCATTTCTGTTAGAACTGAAACTCAAAACGACTGCTGCTATGAGGGTAAGGTTGACCGACTCAAGAGTGATCGGTCGCACCCTCCTGTGCAATAGTTACCCTGCACTGCCTGGGGTTTCCTTTTCCGCCGACCAAGGAAAACCCATCCCAACGTTTGCCTAAAACCGTCAATTTGAGTATGAATAGTTATTGCCCATTCCATACTTAAACTAACGCCGTAAGGCCTCGACACTGCCACCAAGAGATTCCAACCAGAACTCTCGCCTCGAGGGTCTAACCACACCGTCGGCGTAAGTGTGATTATCGAGTCTCCTCCCAAGGTATCTCCAGACGTGAGGGTCAAGTCCACGGCTTACCGGAAACTCTAGGTCTGGAACAATATTTGTGGAAGCGAGGAATGATTCATATCGATGTCTATTACTATAGCAGCTAGTAGTGGACATAGACTGTCCCTTGAATCATTTCTAGAGCCATTGGGTCACACTCCTTGACCGCATGCAGCCGCACTCTTCCTCCTCCCTCCAGCTCCCTGAGCCTGGCGGGAATAACTAAGGCGGGTGGTTGTAGCATGTTATGATGTACACCACCTCATGCTTCTCTCCTAGCTTTGCCTCCACGTCTGTCGCTTCGCAGACTCATCTCTACTTAAAGCTACCTCTTATTGAAACATTTATCACGCCCGAGTCTCTAAGACTGGCACCGGTTCCTTGTTTCTTACTGCACTGTGCAGCCTTCATCCTCTCCTGGATGAACTGCACCTCCTTTAGTCTTACAAGAGCTTCTATGATTTCTTCTTTGCCGATAAGAGAAACCTGGTCTCATCCCCTGGATGAACCACATTCGTTGCCTAATATAGTCAATCCTGACATAAATGATGCATTCATGCCATGGATGACGTCGTAAGGCCTCGACGTAGCTACTAAGATATCCAACTGTCACTCAAGCATTTGTCACTGCCTCTGCCTCGGTGGCTCCTCAAAAGCCTATGGGTCAACTGTACGAGGAGTCGGATAGTCACGTGCCAGGTGCCCCTTCCACCACACGAGGAACACAGTCTGCTTCTGGCACGCCTGGCTCTGACCCCACCCCGGGTGCCCCGCACCACCGGTCCTAAAACCCGAGATCGCCCAACTGCTAGTCTGGTTCTTCTGGACCTCTGCATCATCTGTCTACTGCCCACAAAAGACTCGGATTCTGATCGAAAAACACGCGGCAAAGGCAGCAGCTCCTGAACACGCTTGAGGTGTAGAGCTACTGGCACAAACTCCACCCTGAAGAAGGTCTCAAAGTCTTCCCATGTGAAATCCATCCCATCACAAAACTGGAACAAGTGGCTCACCACCTGCCTGCTGCTGCCTGAAGAAGGCTGGCAGCAAAGGTCACCATGAAGTCCGATGGCGTCCCCACTAGCCTGAAGACTCCCACCACAGCCTCCAGCCAATCCTTAGCCGCCTGCGGTTCCGTATCTCCCCCGAACCTGGGTGGCCTCTAGCACTGGAACTCATGCAGTGCGCTCAAGTTGCGGGCATCGCCTACTGCTGGGGCTGGTGGCATCGGTGGCCCAACGTATGGTAGTACCGCTGGCGCCTCCGCTGGTGCCTCAACTGCAAGAGGACCCTGTACCGAAGCCTCGTCACTCGACAGGATGTCAGCACGCACATCCCTCTGGGCTCTAGTTGGTCGTCCGAGAAAAGGCATACTGAAAGAAACAACGTAACACGATCAAACGATTATACCTGGTGAGCTGACCTAGTTTGAGCTGTTTTAAGGGGGGAAACCTTTGAAAACACACACGCAATCAGTGTTTTCGTGCACAAAGTCGGAAATCAGTTGCCAGGGTCATGGTGTATGGATATGTCGGCCGCCTGCACCAACACTGGACACCCTGAACTGAAAACCACACTCGGTACCCTTAACACTATTGCTTCACAGAAAGAAAGATCAGAGTCTGCGGTAGAACCGGCCATCTCTGATACCAATTTGTCATGACCCGTCCTCGGGGCCCGTGCCGTGACTACCCCAAGCCCGCCTTCCATAGGCCAGGGGCTGGTGACTAGCACTAAAGGCGTAAATCCCGATAACTGGGAAGGCATTTCCTTTATAAAAGTAACAAAACACCACAGAGTACAAACGGAAGTAAAACACTAAGTACAAAAAGAAGTGCTGAAAAGTAAATGGGCCAGAATACAAACCCAAAAGAAAGTACAACTACAACTGAACAAAGTACAACAGAAAAAGACAACAGCTGGAGGGACGGAAGCGGCTCCTGGGTCGTCCTCCTCGGATCCTACCTGAAGGGTAGGTACAGATGGCGCAGCTCCTGGATCGTCCACCACGAATCCTACCTGAAGGGTAGGTACAGATATCCTCCACAGTGCTCTCGTCCGTCAACCTCCTCCGAGTGTCGTCTCGCCGTGAAGTCCACCTCCGGACCCTGACTTGTCGTGTAGTCCACCTCCGTGTACCGTCCAGTCCTTGAACACTCGGCCTCCGTCAGCACTGCCTGTCGTCTGAAACCAACACAACGAGGTGCGGGCATAGCCCGTGCAGGGGTGAGTATAACGATACTCAGTAGGGACCCCGAGACCCTCAAGGTCTCACTAAATCCAACAAGGATAACCACAAGAAGATCTCAACAAATAAACTCTACTTAGGTATATGCCCATACATATACCTAAGTTATCAAGTAACCCATCTCAATCATGAGGAAACACAAGGATCATGAGATCAACGGATAACCACTACCCAGGTATATGCCCATACATATACCTAAGTTATCAAGTAACCCATCTCAATCATGAGGAAACACAAAGGTCAAAAGTCTCAGCTCAAACCAGGATTTTCATTATCGAAACCGTAACTGCTGAAGAGCTCCGTCTCTAGAGTGTACAGTGGTCCTGTCACGACTCCGAGGTACTGCTCACTAACCTAAGACTGCTGAGTTACTCCTCCTGTCGAGTACCGCGGGCCAGCCACCCAAACACAGTAGTGCTTCCCGCCGAGGTATGTCACCCAAACACAGTAGTGTACACCCCCTAGTAGCCTGCAGAGGTACTCTCCGGACGAGTACCGCTGGTCTGCACTATCACACAGGTAGTGCTCCGTCCGCCATGGGTCTGCACCCAAACAAAGTAGTGCTCCGTCCACTGGGCTAGTCGACTCACTCCAAGTCGAGTCGGTCAAGCAGTCGTCAGGTCTCAGTCGGCTACACGGTCTCCGTACTCCGCACGCTCGTCTCTGGGAGGGTCCGCTCCACGAGCTGCAAGTCGATACGCCAAGTATCTCAAGGTCCCACTAAGAAGTATCTCAAAGGACCACCTCGTCACAGGGGTCTCAACGCAACAGACGGTGCGTCGATTGGACGCCCGGTCTGTGAGTTATTAGCCTTTTCATCCTAGGGGCCCGGTTGGTTTCGTGAGCGAACCAAACCCAGCCGTATCTCAACTGTACCCTGATATCTCATAGGGTATTCTCATAGGGACCGTTTCACAACGTGATCGTCAACACCGCTGACGGTTCGTCAAACGGACATCATGTCTGAAAGTTATCAGTTTTTTCCGTTCCAGGGGCCCGGTTGGATTTCGGGTGCGATCCAACCCGGCCACTACCAACTGTATCCAATACTCGGGCGAAGAATTCCAAATGTTCTGTATCGTCAACAGAAACTCAACGCAACAGACGGCGCGTCAATCGGACGCCCGGTCTGAGAGTTATTGGCTTTTTCGTCCGAGGGGCCCGGTTGGTTTTTAAGGAAAAACCAACCCGACCGTACTCCACCTGCGCCCAAACCCTGGGCGGAGTGAGCCAAAAGATCCGTCTCACTAAGAGGAAACTAACAAAGCTGACGGTACGTCAATCCGACGTCCGTAGCTCAAGATATGAGCGTTTCCGCTCCGAGGGTCCGGTTGGTTTCGTGTTCGAACCAACCCGGCCGAACCCAAAGTATTCCGAAACTTTGAGTGCGATAAACCGAAACGACCGACTCGCACCAAGGATTGTGTTTCCACTGACGGCGAGTCGTTTGGAGGCCCGTAGCTCAAGTTACGGGCGTTTGAACGAAAGTCGTCCGAAGACGGGGGGTCCGGGCCCGGGCCGACCCGGCCCGACCCCCCCTGGTTGGCCCGAACCGGGTCGGGTCAGACCTGGTTGGCCCGGCCCGGCCCGGCCAGGGCCGGTCCGGCTCGGCTCGGCCGAGCCGCCGACGCGGGGGAAAGCCGCTGCCACGCGTGACACCCCCGCGGCACCCGTGGGGTGTCGGCCAGACAGCTGGACGTGCCGCGTGATAACCCCGCGACACCCGTGGGGTGCCGCCCTGGACACCCGTGGGGTGCCGCGTGACAACCCCGCGGCACCCGCGGGGTGTCACCCTGGACACCCGCCGCACCCGCGGGGTGCCGCGCTGGACACCCGCGGGGTGTCGCGCTGGACACCCGCGGCACCCGCGGGGTGTCGCGCTGGACACCCGTGGCACCCGCGGGGTGTTGCGCTGGACACCCGCGGGGTGCCGCCGCCTCCGGCCGCCGGTGTCGCTCCCGTCTGCGCCGTTGTCCCTCCCGGGTTCCGTTCTTTACTGCGGGATCATCAAACATCTGTTGTGGCACGTTCCGTCGTTGCCCGTCAAAACCGCACAAGAACGAAGAATGGCGGAGGGTTGTCGGGCCGTGTTCCTTTGGCCCGCACCCTCCGCGTTAGATATAAACAACGGGAGAAATTAAAGTTCAACACATGAACGCATATCCGAAACAATTTTTAATGAAATAAAATTGTTTCATAAAAACGGGTTCCTTATTTGAACGGAAACAACAATTTTAATAATTTTAAAATTGTTCACAAATCCAGTTCTTTATCTTTTTAAAGAAACAATTACAGGAATATAAAAAGAAAAGGGGGTTAATTCCCAAAAATAAATCCCTACCTCGTCGTCGCTGTCGGATGCGAGGTCGTCGCGGAATTGACCGTCGCGGAAGGAGGTGATCGTCACACTACGGAAGGGCGTCGCGTCGACGATCTCCAAGGACCAAGAACATACGGATTTAATTAATAATAATTAAATCCATGTTGTTGTTGAAATCCAAAAAGAAAATAAAAAGAAGCGCAACCCCCTACCTTGGTTGTTGTCGATCGAAGGCTGTCGCGGGGTTGGATCGTCGCGGAAGTAGCGTCGCGAAGGGAGATCCGTTGGCGTCGCGGTACAAGGCTTCGCGTCGTCGATCTCTGCAGGTTTGGCATTCTTCGCGTTCTTCGCGTTCTTCGCAGAAGAAAACGCTTTCCTCCAAATCCTCTCCACGCCACAAGTTTCAACCCAAAATAAAATAACCTTAAGCCTTATTTTATTTACACAACTAAACATTTGAATTTCAAAAGATAAAAAACGAACCATTAATTCGTAGAATTAATTCAACGAAAGAAACAACTCATTTAATTTACGAAATAAACCGCCCAATTAAATAGTCTGTTAAGAATTTAATAAAACGCGTCAGTTGACTTTCATAAAGACGGGTTTTCACGGGTGCGTTACTTAGCGGAAAGAAACAGTGGGGCTCGTGCGGGCACCACCTCACAAATATCCTACCAAGCCGGTAAGATATTTCTGGATAGTACCCTAACCGGTTCAACTCAGTTTTAGCCGCTTTTAAGTGGCTTCAAGTGGCTTCCAAGTGGCTTAAGTGAAATAAAATAAAGTTGTTGTAAAATTATTTTATTTCTTAACTTTAAGCCCGAAAATTAAAAACCACAACCGAGCAAACGCAACTCCGGAAGAGGAGTTTCTAAGAGAATACCGGCACTGCGATTTCATCGGAGCCCTCAGAATTCGATTCCGGGCACCAGTTCAAAAGATAGAAAAACCCACACGTTTGTTCACTGAACGTACCTGAGCCAAACATCAGAAAATGATTCCGGGCACACCGGGCCTTGGAATCAGGTGCCGTCAGAAGCTGCGCTCTTGTAAAATTCCAAAGAAAATTAAGAAAAAAATTTCCTTGAAATTTACGGGTCTTTACATACAAGGTAAAGGTTATTTCACAATCTCTTCATTATCCGAGGTTGTTTATACGTAATAATCTACTGGGATCTCTTTATCATCCACATCCATGTTTCTTAAAAATGTATTTCAAAACATTCTTACTATTTAAAAGAATATGGGTTAAAGTATTGTATACCCTTGTTTGAATTTTATAAGAGTTTTGAAAAGGAATCTTTCCGTTGTTTTCTAAACAAGGTGCTTTTAACCTTTTCGACAGAATTAAGGTAAGAATGTTTTTTTAACTTATACGGCGGGTGCTGTAATTTTCTGCTGTTAAAAAATCATCGAAGCTTCCATTACAATCTTATAAGAATATTTTAATAGAAAATGTTTTATTAAATTATTTCAAAAATAGAAAGAGATATTTCTATAAAAAGAGTTTTTATTTCATTTATGTCAACATCCTTTGATGGATTCTATGTTTATTTGAAGTTGATTTATTATGATACAAAACTTCTATATTGTATTGAAGGTTTTGTGATATGTTTGACTGTGTATGTGATATTTTTATACCATTCATAGTTTATGATGAAATTATTGACATTTTGTATGGTAGTTTTAATACGAATGTTTATGTTATGTTTAAACCTTTTCATATGGGAATGCATTGGACTTAATATGTGATGGGTGGAGCCTGCTATAGCTCCTCGATGCATCGGTAGGTCTCATGAGACAAACTAGTGTCTTGGCACAAGGCCTTGGAAAAATCTTATTTGTAGTCTTAGCACGAGGCCTTCGGTGTGTGGTTATGATAGTCTGGCATTATGCATTCCATCATTATGAAAGTGGTTATTGATATTACATGTGATTATTCGATTAGTTGAATATCCATGTGAATAAGTAAATGACATTATTTCATTTTACTTTTTCCATACTATGTTGATGTTCAAGCTTAAAAGGCTTTTGTTTTAGTAATGCATTGCCTTAAATGTTTATGCTTATTTTTGAATGTTTCTACTATATTGTTATCCTTAATGGGCATTTGAGCTCACCCCTTTTTTATGTTTTATTTTTCCCAGGATGTGAAGAAGTAAGTTTTGAATGACCTGTAGGGATTTTATGTGGGGATATGAGTGTGGAATATGGAGAATATGTTGTTTTAGTAGTTTTTAACTTTATGATGTAATGTAAAACTTTATGAATATATATAGTGTTTCCAAGGCTACTGAACCAATCGGTCTTTCGAGATTTGATCTTTCTTGTGATCATGCCAATGTTAAATAATAATGCACCGACTCTAGGTAACTGGGGTCGGGGCGTTACATCATTATATAAAGATAATGTATCCATATCATTAGATCAGGGATAACCACATCAATCTCCAAATAATGAGTTATATAATTACTATCACTAAACTTCAACTATTATGTTATTTAATCCATCATTATATCATTTTTAATTAATACTCGTCAAATACCTTTCATTGTTGCATAATTATAAAGAAAAAAACCTTATTTACTAAAGGAAAGAGTAGCTATTTGTGAATTTATTGATTTTATCTCCAATTACTCAATATTACATTAATACCTCTTTATCCTTGTGAAATTGAATTTCTTATTTTTTTAACGTGGTTAATTGATTTACTAATTGAAAAATTCTAATAAACAGTAAATATTATGGATGTAAACTAATGAAGCCATATATTTTAGGCATACTAGTGGGTCTTGTATGTTCTTTGAAAACAATTGTTTCTTAAGGGTGAATAGTTATATGATTCATGTAAATAAAATAGACATGTATGAAAATATATATAATCAAAAAATATCATCTAAAAAAATATCATACAATTATTTTCACCAAGAACCATATGTATGATTTTAAAAAAATATTCACACTCTTTATAACCATTAAAATATATAATAATTTTAATAACAAATACCAAAATGATATTATAATTATAATTATTTAATACTATATTCCTAAAAATTGTACAAACATAGGGGGAATTTCTTAACCCAAAAGGATTTAATGTGAACTCATAATGTCCAAAACTCATACAAGAAACTATTATTGGGATATTATCCTTAGTAACTATTAATTGATGATACCTAAAACAAATATATATTTCAAATGAATTTATAATCTTTAAGATAATAAATTTGAATGTAAATTCAAGTAAATGGATTAGTTTTTTCATTAAATAAATTCAACTAAAATTCTTATAATCAATTCATAATCCCAGTGCACTAAACGTCCACTTCACTAATTATACAATTTCTCCCCATGAAGTAAAGCTTGGATGAATGATACCATTATCTGATATCTCTTTTAATTTATTTTATATCTAATCTAACTCCATAGAAGCCTCTCAATAGGGAGTATTAAATATTATATTGTATTAGGGATAATATCAATACATAATTACACATATGGATTAGGGGACAATCCTTGTTATTCATCAATAAATATATCTATATATTCTTATAAAAGGGGAATGTATTATATTATTTTAAACTTCATCACCATTATAGATTTAATTTCATCCTTTTACTCCCAATGTAATTCATTAAGATGAGATACTTGTGGAATTTACTAAAAATATTTTGGTAAATAAATCTCTTGATGAGTAAAAAGTAATTTCATAATTTCTTAAAAAATTACAACTTCTTTCTCTACAAAATAATTAATTCTATATAATTTGAGTGTTAATTCATCCATATGATTAAATCATAATCCAATATTTTTATGATGATTACATTATCATCTAAATGACACACATTTATTAAAATTTGAACTGCCATTTTATATCAATATTTCAATCTAATTACCACGTACTATAATATATAATATATCCTTCCTTAATGCGTCATGGGGTGATCAAATTTTATTTTAAAACATGAATGGAATAATATAGTGGGTATATATATAATTTATTAATTTATTAGATAACATTGTGATTATAATTAATGTTATTTTTATTAAAACATTTGTAGCTTCAATATCAGTTGTTTATTTAAAAAGGATAGCCTTGATCCATAAGTATCTTCTTACTATATTCCCATATTTATTGTTGTATTTATTTGTTTAATTTCCGACATCATTATATTTGATACATCACAAATTAATTTTCTCTCATTATCTTATACTCATGAGATTAATGGAATTTCACTCCCCTTTTAAACATAATCTCGATGCCCTTATACAAATCCCTTATGGTTTCATCCCTCATTTATTACATATTAGGAATTCCAATATTCATTTAGTTTACTATTACATACTTCATTGCATTGATATATTATCATTTCACTTCTTATATATCTTCCCTTTATAAATAAATTATTTTGAGAAAACATTCATTATATGGAGAACACATGTTAATATCTACTTTAATTACAAGAATGCATAAGGGATTAATGATCATTAATGATATGGACTTAAATATTCATGGAACTGATAAATAATGTTGTTAAGATTATATATATAATATACAAATAACTTTATAACCATGTGAATTTAGACTCATACTGAACAACTCTCTAATCATCCCCTTTTTATATATTTTGGAATTCTCATTCAATCTGAAAAAATCTTTCTGAGGAAATATTTTTATTCCAAAATATTTATAAATGAATTCCGCTATATGTGTTTTATCATCAAAATACTATTGGAATTTTTAATTAAGGACCACAATTGTTTAATATCTCCCCTAAAATGATATATAACAAAAATAATGTTTTTTCTACCAATACGTCAAAACAAATTAATGATATTTTATTGATACTATCCGTTAATCTACACACAAAGGTATTAGTGGAACCTATAAATTATAGACTTCTTTCACAATAAAATTTTCTAATGAATATTTTAATTATTGAGGGGAAACTAATTTATCTATTTGGTGAAGGTTATTTATAACAACCCTGACTCCAGTAACATTGAGTTGGTGGTTATTTTTTTACATTGTCATAGATACAAGGGATCACATTTCTAAGGATTAGTAAACTTGTAATATTGAATAACTATATACATATATAAAAAATATTACATAAGGAATAAAACATAGATCATAACTAATACAAATGAACATCATCTCTAGAACTCATTCAAATAATTGATCTTCATATCTATGTGAGAAAAAAATAAGGGTGAGATCATATTCTTAGTAAGGGTTATGTATAGTGGAATATGTCATGAGTAGATAAGGTGTAAAAAATATGTGAAGGTAAATAATTTAAAACAATTCAATTTAAAACATAACATGGTTGTGATATGTAACCAGGGATAATATCAAGGAAAAATAAAATGGATAATAATATTAAATAAATTTTCAACGAAGTAAATGATTAATATTAGTCATCATGATCTCAAGAATCATGATACCTCTACTTTAAATTCTTTTTATAAGATAGTTTAAAACTATAGATAAGGACCAATTGAATTTTTCAAACTAATTTGTGTCCTAAGACATCTAGATTCATAGAGGGTATAATTACAACCAGGTCCCACTCATTACTATATATCTATAACATTATTAATATATTAAGTGATTAATTAATTTTATTTATAACATTCCTTATCAATAAATATATTTATTTCAAAATAAACACTTATTTATCAATATTTTCACAATGAATCATACAACTAAAATAATAAAACAACATATATATAAAAGAAATATAGTCTACGAAATAATCATATCCATGATATAATGAATATAAGTATTTAAGTGTAATAAAATTTTAAATTAAATATGATATAATTAATTTGAATATTTAAATAGGAGGTAAACAAAAACAAAATGAATGAATGATAACATTCAATTTATCAAAGTTATAGGTTTTGTGGTAAAATAATATATTTTGGAATGTAGAAGTGAGGTAATAAAATTAGTTATCTTTTAATGAGTTTTATTTTTACAATATATATTAAACATGTAGAAAAATCGAAATGACATAAAAACTATATTGTGGTTAGAATTCCATTAATAATATAAACATTATAAAAATTATTTTGACTTTTATAAAAAAAATCAATTGATTTTTTGGGAAAAAATTAAAGACATTACTTTCACATAGTGGAAATATTTTATTAATGTATAAAATTTAAATATTAAATAACTTAAAGAAATATAATGGAATTTTTTAGAATTATTTTGAAATATACTGATATGAAATAAAAATACAACTGGTCGAAATAGATATATGATTTATTTTTCTTTTAAACATTTCAATTGAATGAATAACATAAATTAAACAATTAGAAATCATGAATAAGTGTATATACATGATAAATAAATCAAAGGGAAAGTGTATACACCCCATAAAAATAAATATGTGCAGAATACAAAGAATGTCTCAATGGAGTATAATTGAGATGGAATCCCTTATAAAAATCATGCCACTGAAGTGAGGATTAATCCATGAATTAAATATGTGTATGAAATGTAAACCCACAGAATAAAATTTGAAATGAAACATGAAATAATGAAAAAAAAATTACATAAATAATCTTATAATTTCAATGATAATTAATAAGAAATATAACCCAATGAAAAGAAATTGTGTTATGAAATTCCTTACTAGTTGGTAACATTCAATTCAAGTCCCCCTTGGATGAACTAATGTCTGTTAGAACATGAAATACCATGAATTATGAAGGATTCATGATATAAATGTAACTGTACAATATATAAATTATATAAAGGATATTAGGTACAAAAAAGAATATATGTCTCAAAGAAGAATGTTCTGAAATGAAAACCCTTTAAAGGATCATATCATTGTATTGATAATAAATCAATTAAATAATTATGTGTAAAAATTTAAATAATCAAAATAAAATTTTAAATACATAATTCTAAAATCATTTTTCATTTCACACATATTCATGTCATAACATAATAAATGATGTTTATGTTTAACGCAATGAATAGAAATTGATTTAAGAAAACCACTTCCTCGAGTTCATCTAGCATAAAAATAAAATGAAACTAATTTATAATAAATATATATTTAAAAATATATATTACATAAGCATAATTATTATTACAATATAGTATTTGTTTTAATTATAGTCTTTTTCATCATTTTATTATCAATTCCTTGTTATAATCACTATTCTAAATGACAACTACTTCATTTTTATATAGGCTATATTGTGAATGTTCTGGTTCTTGAGAACATAAAATAGTTAAATCATATAAACATGATATTAATTATATAATTATCACATATATGCATAATATACATATTAATATCCATAGATTAAAGTTATTTATAGAAAGATGAAATACACCATTTGCTAAGATAATAAGTCGTATGTATAAGTGAACAGTGTTTCTATTGTTTGATGAATGGAATGAAATTATGGTCAATAATTATAAAAATTTATAGATTAATTTTTGTCAAATATTTTTCTATATAATAATTTATTTTATCCTTCTAACCACCCATGTAATGAATACGTGAAAATTAAATCAGATATTTTCATGATGTGGTAGTACACCGTACACATGGGTGATATTCTCATATAACACATAGAATGAAAAGAAAAAAGAATTATGTGATAATATTACTAAATATGTATAATAATGTCCAAAATACATATATAAATATATATGTATATATATGAAATCCATCATTATATCCCACCGTAAGAGATGATAATGGAAAACTCGTTCATCAGTTCGTAAGGCGGTAGTTCACCATACACATGATCAATGGTTTTCTTCCCAATTGAGTGAAGAAGAAATGTATATATTTCATTATATAAACATAATAAAATATAATTATATTTAATATAATTATTTTATTATTGAAATATGGTTTAATAATATTTTAATGTGGTGGAAGACGAAATAAAATATAAATTCTCGGTTAAGAACGATGCATCTTATTTATACAATCTCTTTATGTTTGCACCAAGATCCTTACTAGGAATTATTTATGAAAATAAAAATGTCTATAAGATGTTTGATGGGAATTAATGAAGGTATTTTTTTGGTATCATATAATCAAAAGGGATTTAGATGTGTTAAGATGATAAGATACGAGGTGGCCTTCTCAATGTGGGGGATGGAACTCACTGGGAAATTTCAAAAAAGAATCCAAAATGAAAAAGTTACATCCAAGAGAAATGAATTCAAAAAATATACATATTAGAATAATGTGTATAAATAATTAGGAATATATCAATAAAACTAGATTTATATATTAATTATTTTAAGACCTACCCTTATCTTCTTTATTTAACCCCTGGTAAACAAGTTTCCACCTTAACTGTGGCAATTAGTTTATTATTTTTTTACTATTAACTATAGTAAATAATTAGTTAAAATTATTATAAGATTTTTTGATTAAAAATATCTAATCCATTTTATGTAATTCTACACATATAATGTAGATAATTAAATTTATAATAAAACCTACTGGCATGATGAAAATGATGTTTTCCAAAGAATGGTTTTTGAAATTTTAAACTGTTTTTTATCCAAATTAAAAATAATATTAATTTTAATGACCTATTTTGAATTAAATTATTATTATTATTAAAATAATCATACTCATATTTTACTTTAAAACAAAATTTAACATTGTAGATTCATTAAATGAAAATGTAGTTTTCAAAAAAAAATTGTATTATCACTATTCATTAGTAAATAAACCATTCTTAGAATAATATAAAAAATTCACCCAAAAAAAAAAATAAATTTAGTTATTTAAAAATTTCAGTTAAATTTTTAAAATAAATTTTCATAATTATTATATATTAATTTTGAAATAAGTTTCTAACTGGTGACATAACAACTATTTAGAAATATACAAATTTTGTGAATAATAATAGATAAATTCATTTACCATACATAGAAAAAATATTAGATGAATCATAAACCATTTTTCTATAGTAGGTACTGTAGCAGTATTTTAGTAATACTATATCAGACACTATATTAGGTACTGTGAAGAACTGTTGAAGGTACTATAGCTGGAACTGTAGCAGGCACTCTTTGGCACTATAATAGTGGGGAATATTCTGCTGTTGGGGGCTTCAGGCCACTGATTTGGTCCCCAAGTCCTTTTATTCGTTCAGGCCACCCAGACCGTTGGGTCAGTAAGGCCTTTGGGCCACCTCAAGGCCTTTGTGCCACCATATGTGGAGATGCCAGCCAAATAACCTACAAGGAACAAGATTTAGAAGGAGGAGGAGCAAGGGGATTTCACCATAGAAGATTATAAACTGATTTCATGAATGATAGGATATAGAACCTTCCATCGAGACAAGCCTTTGTATGCCTGAAAAAGCCTAGCCGAACAACCATGTGAAGGTAGAGAGCTGAGTTCACGATAAAGATGCTGGGGATGTGTAGTTCTAAATAGTTAGTCTAGGTTGTATGTAATGTGTGAAGGCTATGGGAAATGAATTCCTCTAAGGACTATGGTCCATGTAATAATTATGTGTATGGGCCTTTTAAGGGTTTAACTTCACCCATTGAAAGGTGAAATACCGAAATCAATAAAAAATAAATGCCTCTGGGCCATTGGAAGAATAACTGATGATATAATTTATACATGTTTAAACCAGATAAATTTTTATAATTTATTTATTTTTATTCCTACTAACAAATTTAATATATATTTTTTAATTTTTATAATTAATTAATATCATTTCAATATTAAATTATAGTTCGTGTAGACTCGATGTTGCGTGTATCCTTATCCATAAAAAAATAAATTTATTTAGAGATAAATATAACCTAAAATATTTGGATTTTATATTAATTATAATATATAGAGTCAATTATTATATTATAGTAATAATATACTCCTTATAAACTTTAACTCTATTGACTTTATTTAAGGGATCCACGCATTTTCTAACACTATTGTCTTTGATTCTATTTACTCTATCAGGTACCACTATCAGAAAAATATAATAACATAGTAATATTACGATATAATAATGTATAGAATACTAATTATATATCATTTTGTCCAAAAAATAGTATTATGAATAATATATGTTTGAAAAAAATTATATAATAATATATAAAATATTATATATGTTAAAATAATCCCCTCTACCAATGTTATTTTAAATGTAGTTTCTAAGGGTTATTCAAAACATTGATTTGATACAAACTACAATGTCCCTACATCTATTACCTAGTTTTAATAGGCTATTTATTTCATGGTATTCTTATTACATGAGATTACATTTCTGATATCGTGGTTTTATAATCCTTATTATACCCGATATACAAAAATTACATTAATACAAGGCCTATTGTGTCATATATGAAAAAATAATTATAATAAAATGTTATACATATAAAAGATAAACCACATTATTCCACAAATTTACCTGGTGAAATAGGATAAAATAAAGGTGTGATCTTAGAAACATAATAAGGGATAGTTTATAGTAGAAACCATTATTGTACATTATCTCATCGGTTATTTTGTGAGAATTAATAAACAAAACTAATGTAATAAAATTGAATAAATAAGCATAAAATAATCCATAGATTAAAATGGTAATAAATTTTCGAAGGATAAAACTAATTTCTATCATTATTATGTGTATTACTGATATGGATAATTAAGTACATAAAAACTATATTGTGAAGGTCATGTGATAATATATTATCTATAGAGGGTTTGAAAGCTCCCATTAGCCCAGCATAGTTATCACTTGAGAAAAACCAATATATTAAGGGGATAAATAATTCCCAAAACCATAGATACAATATGATAATAATGTATTCTATTAGATAATAAATTTATATAATCAATACATAAAATAATGATGTGGCATATTTTTTTAAATACGTAGTATAATTTCACAATGAATCTTATCAAACTGGATTACCATTTACAGAACAAAGGATTGTATTGGAATGTAAATTGATTTTCCAGTTAAATGAATAAATTAAGAATTCATAGGGAACTCTCCTGAAATGAATTAAAGATAACTAGATATTCATAATTTTCAATGAATTACCTATTATAACAAAAAAGTATGAAAAAAATTGTTATTGAGTATTTACAATGATTAAGATGATATATGTGTTTGAATTATAAAATACATGTAGTTTAATTATTAGGATACCAATTTAATATGCATGTATACCTTAAAAAATTAGGAATATGTAATCATGCATTTTTATACACTTTAAGGACATGCAATTTCATTATGAAAATGCATATTGGTCCACATGAATTGATGAAAATTGTAATGTTACGTAAACATAGTGTCTAATAAACTTGGTAATTTAATGATTCTCTACCAGCTACATCATTATAATCATTAATTATAAAAATATCATTAATAGGAATAATATATATTTAATACAAATAATTCATAACTTATATATTTCGATAGGTAATTGAATTAATGTATATGAGAATAAGAATAAAAAATATTTTCTTATGATCGATGTATAATGTTAGTGAATGAAGAAAGCACATGGATATGATAACATTTGAAAAAAATACTTAAATTTATATAGAAAAAATATTGGAATAAGAACGTATAAATTGAAAATGAAATAAAAGTAAAAATTTAAATTGGAATTTAAGAGAGATAGACAATGCACTCTTATATTGACATGGTAATGATATTGAAAAAAGTTTAATATGGGAGCATTTGGATAATGAATAATTTTAATAATATCAATGTGATTATTTAATCAAATTATTATAACAATGAATTCATATAAATTGAGAGTAACAAATAAATTAAAAATAAATAATTATTTTTGTAAAACAAGGATGGAAGATTATGATCCCCTATAAGTTGTGATCATATTATCCAAGAGACAACCCTTACAACAACCAAAATCTTAATGATTAAAGAGAGAGATCTAGTATAGAATTATTAAGAGATATATGAACATAGAAAATTAAATATATTTTGGGAGAAATGTGATGTGTGGGTGGGTATTTATAGGTGTGGATATTTTAATTTCAAAGAATACAGTATATATTATTTTATTTTTCCATTTTATTAATCCCTCTACGACATTTCATAGTTCCCTATTATCAAAATAATTGATCCACTATTATTTTTATCATTTAAATTATTGAAAGATAACTATTTTGTAACTTATTTTTCATTTATATAGGCATATTTTTATAATTGTTTATATTTTACAATATTTCACTATTTAATTACGTTATTTTAGTATTTTTACAAATAATTTGAAAATTTATACCTTGATATAATTTATAAATATTTATTCCCAATATTTATAAAATTTTGTCAAATTAATCCCTTGATTATTTATATTATAAATTTTAAATATTTTTTATGTATTTAAAGAATTCCTATTAGAATAAACATTATTCTATTTCAAAATGAATTTACACTATAAGACCTTGTAACAACTAGTATAGTACCCATTATGACAGAAAATATTTCCCTAAGGGTCATAAGTGAAATTGTGGTAATTTAACAGGGTTTTTAATAAAAAAAATTATATGTGACTTCCATTAACATGAACTTCTCTGACATATGATTCAATTAATTCCAAAATTATTGACATTTATCTTGGTATTGGTCAAGGTAGAATGTAACACATTGAAAAAATAGTATGTATTACCTCAAATAAATACAATTTTTACTATATTGTGATATACACAACATCAATCAAAATTTAATACTATATTATTGAATGAAATTTAAACATAAACACAATATAAATATGTAATTTCCATGAAAAAAACTAAATATTATTTATAATCAATATGAAATAAGTTTATGGTTAAAAAGTAATTTTTTATATATAATATAAATTTCATTTTATATTGAATTTTTAATTAATATGATACCAACTATAAATTTTTGAATACAAATTTTAGGAAATTATCATCAATTTTTTACTCCACTTATCAAAATTCGATTTGTGTTATGTGTTTATGGATTTTTCCAGAATGTTATATTTCATTGTGAATATTGAAAATAGTAATGAGTTTATAAATAATTTTTAGGCAAATGTGATGTTAATATGTTTAAATCATATCTACAAACCAAATATTTATTTAAAGAGTATTATAAAACATTTTAAATATTATTCTCAATTTTTAAAACCATTATTTACTTTTTGAAACCAATGTTATATTTTACCCTAATATAATACTTTTTATATCATTTCATTTATTTGTATTATTAGAAGGTGACAATATATTTTTGAATGGTTCTTATATAAAGTATCCAATTTTTTCATATTAAGTAATAAATTATACGTAAGAATAACTTTACCACACGCATTGTCCTAAATAATTATCAAATCATATTTAAATAATAAATTTCATTCTTTTATACAAATTATTTTTATGAATTTTGTGACCTTATATTAGAATTTGTATGAAACATTTATAAATTTAATAATATAAAATTTATTCCATATTTTGATTCAAAATATTAGAATTATTTTATATGTTATGTATCATTTGTAGTCATCTTTAATAGTTACCATCATAAACTTCTTTCCTCACTCTAAATATGAAAAGGGTTGATGTGAGGGTTAGACAAATAGATAAGGATACAATATCTCAAAATATTTTGTAAATATTATTTTATTAGTAGATATTTATCTTTAATTATCTAATCATAGAAATTTGAAATTTTTATGGAATGTTATCAAGAAAATTATATTTATTATATTTAGATGTTTATTGTATTTATAGGTGTTCAACTCCTCACACGTATAGAACGATACATCCTCTCCTCATTTATACAAAATTTGATCACATTATATAAAAAAATTACAATCTAGACACCTTCAAAACATCATTAATAATCTCTTACAAATCACGGTATTACCAATAAACTAATACTATATGTTTTAAGTTATAAAACATATGATGATATCCTAGTGGGAGATATATGTCTTAACTGAATTATTTCAAAATAATTTTATATCATTTTTTAAATTAAATTATAACAATAATAATTTATTTAAATATTTTAAAATTATTTTATGTTTATGGAAAACTAATTTCTACTTCCATTCCATCATATAGAAATGAAAACGTCACTCGCGCGTACGTAAAAACAACTACCTCTAAGAAGTGATGTATTTCATTATTCTTCACCGCCTCACATGGAATGTTACAAAAATAAATTTACTAAATTTAAATTAAATTTATCAAAAAAAAATTTATTTCTTAATTATAAAATCTTACTTAATTTCATTCCCACCCATGCATTGGAAAATGGGAATGTAGTGCATGAATATTAGTGCACTACTGCCTCTCTAAAGTAATGTATTTATTTTCTCATTACCGATGTACATAGATTATTTTATAAATATAATGACAAAATATTATATTCATAAAATATTTATGCTTTTTGAAATGTATTTTTTCATTTTGTTAAAAATATTTAATAAAATTATCATCATAATGTTTAACCACCAAAAATGATCTTAGTGAGACACTTTGAGGTAATAACCTCTTACATTTATTTTAATTTTTTTCATATAACACTTCTTGAAAAACATTTATCACTTCTATAAAATATATTAAATTAATATTTAATGTACAATTTTTATATCATTATATAAAATTAAATTCTAACTAATTATAACATCCTAGGTTTTTTGACGGGTCATTTTTGGCTAATTTTGAACTTTTTGGGTTTTGTTTTCAGACATAAATTTTTTTTGGATTAAAAAACTAATATTTAGAGTTTTTACCACAATACCTTGATTATGTGTGTGTTATTTTGTTCATTCAATTTCTTATGGGTTTGGTTAAATACCGAAAAAAGGTTGAGTGGCTTGAGCTACAGAAAAAACACCATCTAAAAATATACAATGTGTAGACATTAAATGGAAAGTAGATGGGTTACATTAAGTGCAGTAGTTCATTTAGCCTCAGGGGGTCTACCTAATGAATTATTGAATTATAAATGGGCCACACATCATGAGGCATAACAATTTATATGTGGTGTATTTTTTCCAAAGTGTTTCTTTAAAAGAGCTCATGGACATAGCCACTCGATTTTTTTTTTCTATAGTGACTATAGATGAAGAAGTGAGTTGGGGGTATCATACATTTCCACAAATCTCCCCTAGGTATCTTGATCTCTCATTTATTAGATATTAAACTCTATATATTTTTGTCTCATTTGAAGCATGTTGGTATGTTCGTCACTCCTCTCGCTTCTCTTCATTGAATATCATTCCTTATAAAATGCTAAATCAATATGAGATATTTTTCCATATTTTCTGGGTATTTGTATAATAGTAAAAAAAAATCATTTCATCTTAGGATAGTGGAAGATATAATATTATAAATCACCTATGGACCTATGGTTGTAGGTTCTTAACATCTCTTTAATTTTACCAGTGTCTTTGGGTGCATTTTATAATACCCTTGTGTGTTGTTCGAGAGGGACACCTAATTACATAATGGTTATTTTTAAATGGATAAATTGATGTTGTGGGTTCTTTATGGAAATTAACTAGTTCTTATAATTCCTTATAAGCCTTGTAAGGGTCTTGATACAACTTGGGATGATTATTAAAGCTGTGTAATTTAAATTAATTAAATTAGTATTTTAATTTTATTAGTTCCATGTGAATGTGATGGGAATGGATTGAGGAATGAGGTTATGTTTATCACCATGAATGAGTTTTCATGGTTCATCCATTTTGTCATGTCATGGGATACATGGGGTGATGATGATGACTAGGTTGTGGCGAAATGGTTGTTCATATTGAAGTGACGAGGTCCTCATGATGAGGGTGTGGCTCTCAAGACATTGGAATGTGTTGACCAATGGGACATGAGTGATGTCAATGTAGGGACATGAAGTTATAATGTTTTGTACTTGGATTTTTTGTGATTTATTCTCCCCACGATTAGTCGACTCACTATTAGAGTTAGATAGACACATATTGGACTTAGTTGTGGTGGTGGTGACCAGTCGTTGTGGGTGGAGGCCCCTGTAGATCATGTAGCTTAGAGGATGGTGTTGATCATTAGTTATATTGGGGGATATCACAAATAAAATCATAATGTACTATGATAAACAATCAATTAATGGAATTGATACCATTGGTTGGTGTTGTGTATTTCCATTATACATGAGGGTGATGTGCCTAGATTGTGGGAGTGTAGATATTATAGTTCCTCGGGACATCAACTATTGATAAAAAATGACTTATACTGGAATATATATATATATATATATATTATTGTTCCTCCGGACATCGATATAAAATATGATGGTGTTTTTCTTGAGTTAAGGTCTAAGGGGCTAGGTAATTGATTTGGAATACCATTTGGACAATAGTTATATGACCTATGTCATGAGGTGACGAAGAGATGATTATTGGTGGAACCTAAGGGTTCATTGAAAGTGATTTCTGATATGGTATTCCTTGGGTATTATCCATGGATCTTCTCCAATGAATATATATATACATACGTGTGTTTTATGCCATATATATAAATTTAGGGCACGTATTTAGACACATATTAGTAATATTTGAAGAAGGTGATCACTTATTTATGGTTGTTGAGAACAAGGGAACTATGTAACTTATTTAATGGGCATGCATTTAAATTTATTTTATCATTTATATAATCATGTAAAATTAGGGGTATAATACAAGTACAAGTTGATAGTGACTGACTGAGTTCATACACATAGTCTATATGGGCCCCATGGTATGTGTGTATACATTCTAGTATTGAGATCAAGTATGGGATAAGGCTCTGGAGGTAGACCATTTTGATAATTGATATACCATTTTGATGGTATAGATGGAATGGGACCAATGTGGTTTTTTGCATCTTTTGGAGTTTTATATTTATCTTTGGCATGATTTATATATGTATATACATAATTTCAGCCACATGAGACCTTTCTATTATAATTTTTAAAACCGTCTAAGCATGTCTGTTATAACATGAAAAGTTTATTGGTATTATTCCACAAGACTATTTATTAATTCTACTATATTTTACAGTCCAATGATTTTTATTATTTTTTTCACTTGGTTGTTTTTTTCTGTTTCTTCTATATCTATATATGGAAAACTATTATTTTCATAGCTTGAGGGTATATTTTCCCCATAATCACCTAATCGGACTCTCTCAATTATTTGGAAGCCATTAGCATACATGAATATGTACCTATGTCCAAGTGGAAAACCATCCTAGTTCACTATTTTGGTGTTAAACCAGGTATGTAAACTAGAAGTGGCATAAGTGGTTTAGGTTAACTAAACATAACAACAATGTTTGTCTAGTTACTAATGTTGTCAATGATTCATTCATTATTATTTTGGTTATGGTTGGTTATAAACTATGGTGTAGTCAAAACTAGGTTCATATCTCATGTTTGGGTGCCTTTAACCACATGCAGATGGGATAGAATAGGTTTCCTATAGTAAAAAATTGATGTTATTCTGTATGCTATTATTTTTTTTTATTTCCACTTTGAGTGGTACACATGGTTTTGATGTTATTGGATTATGTGGTTTATCACCCTTTGAAAAATATTTTAATGGGGTATTGTTAAATAATTTTTACTGTCACATAGGTTTATATGATGTTTATTTTTTTTGTGAATATTATCAGAAAACTATAATTCACAAAGATAAGATCGACTATTTAAAGTGTTAATAATAATGATAAATAATGTTTTAAATCATTGTCATTAATTGTGGAATTCAACTTAGCCTTCCATAGATGGGTTTCCTGAAGAGATAAATATGTGATGTTTTTGTATATGAGATATATGGGCCTAACTATGTTATTTGTATGAATGAATGAAGATAGGAGTGAGTTGTTTAATTATCAATAAATATCAAAATTGTGTTTTCATGTATATCTTATTTGGTGTCATTCTACTCAACTAAATTAAATTTATTTATATATACATGTGATAAATGGATCTATTCTAGGTAGAAATGTAATTATATGTCCATATTATATATGATACATGACCAGATGCATGTCGGTAAGGGGACATGAGGCTGGATGATACTTCATACTTGATCCAATTGAGGGTCGATAGGGGTCGTGAGGCTATATTTTTTAGGTCATTGTGTGGTGGGGGATTATAATGGTGGTGGAATGTACTTCCTATTATATATATTTTTATCTATGATATATATACTACTATGGATGTTTGAAAATATTTATTCTTATGGGAGAGGTTAAGAGGTTGAATATATGTTTCTACTAGAGTATGCATGAGTTGATTCCCCTGAGGGTTGGGATGAGGCTCTGGATGGTTGAGATGATCATTATACATTGGTACATTCTCCAGTACATGCGAGATAACAAAAAAGATGGTATATTTTGGGACATGGGTAGATGAGTGGCCCATGGTGAGCTTGGATCATGTCATAAATATCATAGATATGGGAGATCAGGGGAATATCCATCTATGGCATACTTGATGCGTGAGTTCCAATCTTAGAACTAAACTTTATTTTAAAAAATGGATTGATAGTTTGAGGTACATAACATGATCTATTTAATATTGACTATTTTATATTAATTTCAAACACCACAAATATGGACAATGAAGTTAGAAACATAAATTCTTACAAGACCGATGAAGCATTGGTCAGACATGCAGGTCCATACAGACAAACAAGAAAGACTTTTTAAGGAGGAAATCATATATAGCATCATCAATAACTTTTTATAGAAACCTTAAGGGTGGAAAAAGACTATTAGTTCATGAATCTTCAACAAAAATATATTTAAATTATGGATTATGTGACTAGTTAAACAAACTTGTCTTGTTTTCACATACAATAGTGGGTGACGATATCACCACCATGAATAATTTTTACTATCGATTGAAGAACTAAATAATAGTTTGGGTAAATATTTATAGGATGACCATGTTTTTAGAGGTGGTCAACCATTCATTTGTAGCCAAGTAAAACTCGATGGACTAGTCATATTAATGCTAGGTTATGACATAAGGTGAGTTTAGTGGTGGTGCTTTAGGTTGTTATATGTGAGGCTGTGAGGTGTCTCGGTGGGGTAGTCAGGCCATAGACTTAGAAAGACCATCGTGGAGTGGTTCTTAAATAGTCTTCCTCCATTGTGGATATCTTGGACATGTTCAAACCCAATGTCATTTGGGTGTTAAGGAGTGTCAGGAATACAACTATGTGGGACATCTATAAAGGTTTTTTGGGAATCCTTTTTGGATATGTAGGAGTCATGTAATGGGGGGAATATTTGGGATCCGAGGTCCGACTATGAGTGGTACATGAAGATAGTGTCTGGATTTTAGTTGCATTCATAGGTCATGGTGGTGGTAGAGAGACGTAGTAGTGGGTTCAAGGGACAATAGCTGGTGCAACTCCATATGAAGGATTAACCATGATAGGACAAGATTTATGATAATTTCATATTTTATCATTTCTTGGTGTGGAACAATAAGGGGATTGTGTGAAAGTTATAGTTAATCCTTGGTCGTGATTTGGCTTTATTTAATTTGGAATGGTTAGTTTCGATGCACGAGGTTCATGTGTATTGTTGTTGAACAAAAAAATATTAAGATAGTAGTATGGTAATGGATATGTTGTGTGAGATATATATATATGTGTGTGTGTGTGTGTGTGTGTGTGAGGTTCATGGGAACCATGACTTATTGTGTGCATCAATATGTTGCAGGTTTTATATGAGGTGTTTATGTATCTGGGCATTGATCCAATGGATGTTCTGTATGACGTGCGTAGGTATTGGGACACCATGGGTGGGAATGAATATATATATATATATATGTGTATATATATATATATAATGGCTGATATTTTGGTCATATTTTTAGATTTATTATCCTTTGGAATATGATGAAATGTATGTTCTGACGCGTCTGTTGTATGGGACAACTATTTTTGAGCTTATGATGAGATGCATGACCTCAGCAGTGTTGTGTGTGACACAATCATGATGCGGGCATCAACTGTGATGCGAGACTTGATAGGAATCATGTATGAACAGGGTAGGGTCAAAATCCTAATGAGTTGTAGGAATTATGGTATATAATCGGAGAATAATGAGTCTTGGGATGGTAGGAGGACCATTGGAAAATGTGTAATTTTGGTTCTAGAAATGACATATTAGGGAATTCCTATAGATGGGATCCCATGCCATGAATTGTCTTGAGTCTGACTAACTGAGGTAGTGTGGGTAAATTTAAATGATATGGGTATTTTTTCCATCATCTCTAGGTAAATCATGATTTCTCTGGGATGATCAATTATAATTCGGGGAGACGGTAAAGTTCTGGATTTTTTGACGAGTCATTATTCGGGTGAATTTTAAAATTTGTGTTTTCATTGGTGGGCCAACATATCATTTGGGGTTCATGACATAATTTTGAAAAAAAATTAACATTATAACTTATTTATGTACATGTTCTATTGTTTAGTGGAAGTCCCAGTGGTTCGGGTGAACACCAAAGGATCTTTGGGTGGTCTAGACAGTGGAAAATAGTTCCAGGAATAAATTCATGTTGTGTGACTATGATATGAAATTTAAATGGTTAAAACGACATGCATTGGGTTGTGAAGCCTTTGGGTTCTTCCTGGGGAATGCACGACATGTAACTAGGTTACACATCATGAACCCAATACATGACATGTAAAAATTTACACATCATGTATCTTTCATATAAATATTTTCTACAAGGGGTAGGGATTCAACACCATCTTTTATTTTTTTCCTTCATAGGAAGAATAGGCAGGAGAACATAGGTGGTATCTCATGCCTCCATCCCCTCTCTAATAAGTTTCACGATATCTTCACTATTAGATATCTGATTCGATATCCATCTATCTCATTAAAAGCATGTTGGTATTTCCTCTAATCATATTATTTATACTCATTGATTATTTTACCATGTTGAAAAATAAATCTTTTTGATCACTTTGGATCTATTTTCAGGTTATCTGTTTAAAATCCCAATTTATCTTTTTTCATCTTGAGTTAGTGGCCGATATTTGAAAAATGAGCACCTACAAACCTAAGCTACATGGTGCCTTGTTTTATACTTAATTTTATGAATGTTTTCGTGTGATTTCAACATATTCCCTTGTAGGTAGATTTAGAGATACCCATATTTAATTACTGTTTTTAAATGGGTAAATTGATATTGTGGGATGCCATTGGGAGATTCCAAGTTCAAATAAATCATGATTATCTATGTAATGGGATTGATACCACATGGGAAATTTATGTTGGGTGTGTAAATTAAATTAATTAAATTGTTATATTGATTGTTTTGGTTTCATGGGAACATGATTTAGATTTTACAAGGATTTATGTGATATTGAACACTTGTAATGAGGTGATGTGGGTTTTCAAGATTGTCATGAATCATGATATGTATGGTGATGATGATCCCTAGGTTGAGGAAATATGATAATTATTATTGTGGAAATGTGTTCATTAGGATGATGATGCAATTCATTTGACATTGGTTGGTGTTGAACATCGTGTATATAGTGATATGGATGGGGAAAGAAGTTCCACATTATATGGAACTTGTTTTTTGGTGGTTTATGGTAATCGTTATTTTCAGATATTCTATTGGATCCATGTTATCAAAAATTTGTCTTAGTTGAGCAGGTGTTGACCACTCATTATTGGTGGATCCCCCATAAAACATGTGTCTTAGGGGATGCTGATAAACATTTGATATGTTTATGGTTGTGACAATATAAATCAATGCAAATGGTGATGGACCATTGGTTTATGGTGTCGATACCATTGGTTGGTGGTTGAGTATCACCGTTATACATCATACTAATGTTTTGGGATTTTTTGAGCATGGATATCATCATATATTGTGTAATGTTTTGATTATAAAATGATGATTATATGATGGGGAAAAGGTATTGTTGTTCCTCAGGATGTCATGATTCTAGTTGAAAATTAATTTTTTGAGCACAGGTCCAAGTGACCAGATACTAGAATGTGTGTTGTTTGGACACCAGTTTCATGATTGATGGCTTGAGGTTTTGATGACATGATTGTTGGTGGAACTAGTGGGTTCACCAAAAAAGATATTATATAGGAGATACCTTGGGAATTATAACATGGACCATCACCTCTATAAATATGAATATATATTTATATATATATATTTATATGTATACATGTTTTTTATTCTATATATATTCTTTTTGGCACATTTTTTGACATATATCAATGATTCTCAAAATTGGTGATCACTTCCTTATGGATATTTTGCATAAGGGAACCGATTTATATATTTAATGGGTGTGAATAGAATTTTATTTTACATTTTATATAAACCTAAATAATTCTGGATTTATGAAAATCACACATTTATGGTTTCCTACTGATATCATACTCACATCCAACATGGCCCCTTGGGACGCATATCAACTTTTTTGCTTGTGAGATAAGGTAAGGGAGTAGTATAACGACCAAATATTTATGTATATGGAAATTAAATTTCTTTTGAAGAATACATAATAAATTACATATAAATATTTCCAAAGACCATATTAGTTTTGTGTAATTGGAAACTTAGAACATAGTCTTCTAAATTTTTGAAATATCTTTAACATATCCCATATAGATCTTCCCCTGTTGTTTTCTTACATAAAACCATAATTTATATCCCGTGGAAATGAAAATATAAAAAGGGTGATCTCAAATGCTTAGTATGGGTAAACATGGACAACATTAATCAAACTATAAACGTAATAATGTAAAGAAATGATCATAAAGTTTAAATATCAAAATCATTAGTCATGAAATAAATATTGGAAGTACGTAAGTAATAGATCATAAATAACATAAAAAAAATAAAATAACATTGGAATAAAACAAGGAAGTGTGTAAAATAAATAATCTCGTAATATGATATCTATTATAGACAAGGGATTGCATCTAAGAGAATCATAGTGGACATAGTCCATTATTGAATAGGGTTTACATCCCATTCCCTCCATGTATTACTAGACCAGATTTACTTGTCATTCCATCCCTACATTAATGAACATGATTTACTTGTCATTCCAGTAATGGATATCTCATGAGATATAAATATATTACCAATGAATTGGAGGGAGATATATGTCCCAAAAATCTAATAATGAAATTATTCATACATGTGACACAAAAATAGAAACCATTAATCATATCATAACCAATGAAATACAATGCGATTCTTAAAAATCATTCCACATAATTCAATAAAAATAAAATACAAGGATTTCATAAAAATAATTTCTTAACAAACACAATCAATTCAGAGTAATAATATGGATTGAAACATAAACATATTTCATATTAGATGGAAAATAATTTTGGTAAAAAAAATGAGCTTAATTCTTGATGAAAATATCCTTTCTTCATCAATTTTTTTTTTCTATTCTCAAAATTCAATGAAAATTTAAATGAAATTATTTTAGGTGAAAATAAAAATGAAATTTTGTAGTATAAGCTTCATGGAAACAAGGTTTTATAATGATGTAAACTTTTGTTCATTCTGTATAAGTTAAAAGAAACATTTTTCTCGTACTCTGGACAAAAATGTCAAAAGGATCCCTGTATATAAAATGAAAAAATGATTTCTTCCATACCATTTAATAAAAAATAACCAATGGTTAACATTGAATTTTAAATATAGTATAATAATATATACAATATTATATATTTAGAAAACATGGATATGGATGATAAATATACCTCAATAAGTACATATGTATAAATAATCTTAGAAAATTGAGATAACAAAATTATACCATACCATAGGTTTGATTTCTTTCATATGATTATGAAACTATTATATAGTGGGTTTAGAAATTTTAATAAATTGTAACAAAACCATAATAATATACCTAATCTCTTATTTTATTAACCTATGAATTTTTTTTACCCATTCATTTAACAATTCCATGTTAAATCAACATTTTGGGTATCAATGGTAATATATATCGTATGTGTCATGAATTTTTATTCCTTATCTTATTACCTAGATAGTGATTTAAAAATATAAATAATGTAAAATATTTTATATATATCATATATATTCAGAATACACATATATTTAATAGATATATTAATAGAATGGAATACACTGTTCATGGAGTCGGTGGGTCATGCGTAAGCATGAACACTATTTCTTTTTCCTTATTAAATTGAATGGAAGAAAGTAAATGACATATATATATATATATACATAATTCTATTCACATTTTTATGTCAAATATTTCATGGTTATTTATTATATATACTTAATAATCATTCATTAATTGATAATGTGGAGAATTAATATCGTTACATCATTGAGAAGGTATGTTGTCTGTATACACGAACAATGATATCATTAACCAAATTGTTAAATGGTATAGAATTGGATGGTATATTAATTATAAAAAATAATTATCATGTTATATTAATTATTTAATTCCATGATACTAATAATTAATTCAATCCTAATTATGTATTGTTGAATAATAAATTACACCACGACTTGGAGACTGTAAGCCATACGTACTCACACATGGGGATATTTTTATTCATAGTATGGATAAAGTGAGATATAAGGTTGTATCATAATTATAATAACATCACATAATGTATTATATGATGGATATATTAATTTATTATGAGAAAAACATATTAATAGTAAGTAGAAGATGAAAATAATTTTGAATTAAGTGACAAAACAATTACCTCTTTTTTGAGTATCTTTTTATGATTTGCACAAAATGTCTCCCTATGATGGATTTATTCCAAATGTGTGGACTTTAGAATTAAGGGATGAATTTTTGGGGATTATGTGAGCAAAAATTGGATGATCCAACGGAATTAAAGGGTTTATCATGTGGGTAGAGGTGGTGGCCTTTTATAAGATGGAAGAGGGGATCTTTAAGAAAGTATTGAAATATTAATTTATTATAAACTAATTTTCTGTTTATAATGTTCCGAATATAATTTATATCAAATATAAAATGATTATTGGTCAAAAATTTCTATTCCAATAAAATTTATACATGATTGTATTTTATTTTAAACCTTATAGTATTGATTTATCCTTCTTTAATCTATTTAATTAAAATTGGGGTAGTAAAATTTTAAATATTAAATGGTTATAAATAACTATTTATGTGTTATAAATTTTCCTTAATTGATACATTATGAATGTTCCAACCATATAAGTTTCAGTTTTTAATTTTTAAATATTTTTCAGATTTTAAAATAATTTACTAATATGTTATTTTTATAAAATATCAATAGTGGAAATATTGATACTGTTCATTTATTTGACATTAGGAAAAATCCACACAGAAGAAAATTTAGAACCAAAATATTCAATACACTCCTAACATCTCATTGTCAACTATAAAATTCTTTTATAATATTATTTATTTTGTATGATATTTATTTTAATATATTTACAACCATTTATTTGATATTTTTATTAATAAAATAATTTTCACATATCTGTTGTGTCATCTTTAATGGTAGTTTATTAATATCTAAATATTATAAATACATTTATATGATATACTTAAATGTTTTATAATTTCATATACTATTGATATTGGAAATTTTCTTCTAGTTATGCATATATTAAAATTAATAAAATTATATAATATGGGATTATGACATTTTTTCACATTCATTAGTTTTTATTACATTCATGTCATATTCATAGGCATGTGTCCATCATGTGATTCCATTTATAAAAATATATTATAAGGGTTGAATTTAGTAATCTAATAGGATTTTAACAGGTGTTATGTTAATATAATAAAATTAGTATTACATATAATTACATGATTTAACATTAACCATGGAAATAAAAATAATTAATAAAGTTGATATTAATAATGTCCAAAAATAAAAGTAGACTATTAAAATAATTTTGTCCTACTGATTTCAAATAGGGACACAATTTTTAAAAAATAAATAAAAAATCTAAGTGTTAGTAATTAAATTAAAATCAATCCTGTTGTCAGAATGAGAGAATATGTTTTCTTTAAAAGTTATAACATTACAACAGATTGAAATGTTTTCACATACGAATTCAACGTAAAATTAATTCTAATGAGATATATTATATATAATGATAAAAATATATTATATTTATACTATAAAACCATTAAATATTTTAATTATCCATATAAATTATCTCGTTGAAAAAAGATGTTTTAACATAAAATTTTCTATGTTTTTACTATTCATCAAAACATGAATGTTATTTGAAAATATATGAAATTCACCCATAGTGAACTATTTATATCTTTATGTGAAAAAAACAAGTTTATTTATCCATATATAAATTGTTAATGTGTCATAGTATTAATTTAAATTAGGTTCTCCTTTTAAAGGTGTAAGTTTACCCTTTTCAAAAAATGTACGTTTTTAGACAACAAATAGGGTTTATTAATACCCTTTGATTAAAATATCCATTTGATGAATAAAAAATATCTTATTATGTATATAACATAAATATAAAATTAATATCATCACTAATATTAATTCACTCAAAAATAAATATTCCAAATTTATATTTTTCATAAATAATTTATAGCCAAATAATACGAAATGCATTTCCAAAACATATTTATAATTATTCCCGCTAACCTAACGACTAGGATATAACGATAATTTAATACTAAGGGTGTATGGAAGTTCGTTTATGATTAGTATTTATTACAACCCAAAAAATAGAAGAATAAAATGTATTTAAGTAAAAATTTTAATAAAAAAACATATAGGAGTTACAATAAAGTATAGGAGTAGGACCTTAGTGATCGTAGAAGTACCATTTTAATAGGATGGATAAAATCAAGCCACATTAGTTATTATATCATATTGAGTTTCTTTTTTAGATATTATATGATTTATATATGTTTTTGTTAATGGTTAACCATGGATTTACTTTCTATTCATTCTTTAATGGCCTTCTCAGTATTTATGTTATAGCATGACATGTTTTTTGTATTCTTCCTTTTTGATATTGATTTCTAACACTATATTTGATGATAGAACTGAGTTTATCTATTACTTAAATTTTTTTATTCTTTTTTTCATTCTCTTCTATATTTCTATTTTGTCCACTGTTTTTAGCACTGCCTAATAGTATAATCTCCCAACTATCACCTGATCATACCCTAACTACTAGTCGAAAACCTTTGGTGTTTGGGTAGGCATGCCAATCTCATATCAAAAAATAGGTATAGAGCACTCTTTGAGTGTAAAATTGAGTAATTATTCTACATTCATTTATTTTTTATAATGTTTTTATTTTTAACTATTTTTTACCACCAACATGGTTGTTGTGTTAATATTAATGTCATGAGTGATCAAAGAATGTTATTTTCTAGTAATATTATGTAATAAAAATTGATTTATGATTTTTTAATAATTATTATATTGGTTTTATATATCTATATATGTGTTAATAAAATAATTTTGTTATATTTTTTCCCAATATATAAAAATGTAATTTTTAAGCCTTCATTGTCCTTCATAACCATAAGATAAGTGAAATTTACATTGAACTCCCAAATCATCTAAAATAAATACATAAAATCAAAATTATTCTGTTGGAGGCAATGAATCGGTAAAGACCTGAATTTTTCATGTATATTTTTTTATATGGAGTTTTTATGAATCTATGAAAATTGACGGGGCATGATTCCGAGGCACAGTGTGCCCAAAATTATTTTCTGAATTTTTTTAAGGCATGTTCTGTAAACACGTGTGTGGAATTATATATATATTGAACTGGTGCTCTGATTAAAAATATGAGGGCACTGTTGAATCTAATGCGCCGATATTTTCTTAAGGGCGGGTTCACTTTGACAGCAGTAATTCTGGATAAAAAGATAAATTTTGTACTTTTTAAAATAATAATAAAATAAATATGTTATTTTTTTTATTTTCCTCCAATGGATAATAAGTAGTGGTAAGACCAATGACATGTCATGCCATTAAATTTCATAACTCCACAAATCCTTTGTAACATTGTTGTTTGAATTTGGAAGGTCCGTATTAAATAAACCCCATTAATTCCTCTTGTGTTACTCACACTCCCCCTATCCTATTTATATGAAGTTTGGGGAGAGGTATTGGAAATAGATTCACCAAGCTATGATGTTTTGATAAAGTGGCATGATGCCAATCACTTAGAGGATGGACCCAGTTACAACGGGTAGTGATGAGAAACACAGAATGACAAACCGAAGGACGACGTTTGTGTAGCAATGTTGGCGGCTTGTTGTGTCGACGACAAACACAGACTCTTCCTCAATCACGTGCATTATACAATGATCATTATGTAGGGATTTATTTTGTTAAAATTTTAAGTGATTGTCAAATCCTATTCCTCCCAGATGTTTTTGAGCTAATGTGGAGGTCACGGGCCAAGTGAACATTTACCGGACCCTCTACTACCTTGTTTACCCTTGCGTTCTCTGTGGAAGATAGCCTACATGGTGGCTCCGGCTGACCACGAAGGAGGTGGCACGTCGTCGCATGCCATCGGTGGGGATGGTCTTGGACAAAACCACGGCGGGTGAAGACGGTGGCCGTCTTGAGCTAGCCACGGACGGTGGAAGCGGAGCAGCGCACCGTCACATGCCACAGGAGGAGGCCATGTCTCGAAGACATAGTAGTGGATGGACCCAAACTCATACAGGTCCCGCAACTATCTGGTGGTTCCTCATGGTGACACTACTTCACAAGACGAACAACCGCTCGACCATTTGAGAAAATTGGGGGAATTTCCCCCATATCGTCTATGGGAGGCCCCACTATGGCGGGCTGAGCATGCCCAGTGGGCTGCGCTACCATAAGTCAGGTCAGACCGCCGCTAAGCAGGTCGATCCCACCATGGCCCAACCCATCTGGGTCAGACCTGGAACACACTAGGTTGACTGGTACTAGTTCGAGTCAGTGTAGACTGGGTTGGGCCAGGTCGGTCTGAACAGGTCGGACCCGACATGGGCCCTTCCAGGCCAGTTTCACCTAAAGGACCAAAACATGAAATCTGTGCCTCCGTCTGATGAACCGTCTACGGTGCTGGAACCCATTGAGCGAGACTATCCTTTTGGTATA
The DNA here is from genome assembly GCA_963277665.1 of Viscum album. NCBI lineage: Eukaryota > Viridiplantae > Streptophyta > Magnoliopsida > Santalales > Viscaceae > Viscum > Viscum album. The sequence goes on from OY728156.1 coordinate 1,664,392,899, forward strand.
CTACACTTTAGTTTTGAAAAAAGATGGAGTAAGGCCAGGTTGGATTGAATCAGAATCCAACAGGGGCCACAGAACCAAAATTCTTATAAGTCATAGATTGGGTGTCTGATTGACGCACCTTATGTCGCGTTGGAAACATTAATAAATGGTAGTCCTTTGGTATAATTCATAATGGTGCCTTTTTTTGTTTGAGGTTTGACAAATTGCATGACGATCGGTTCTCCCAAAATCATGTGTACTATAAGCAGGAATATAGTGGCTTGTAGTTAGGTGAAGGTTGGGGACAGATGATATAGAGGTTAGTATCCAGTGATCCTGTGTGGGTCATCACTTACTAATCCAATATAGGTCGGAACCTATGTGGATCAGGACTTAGCTATCCTGTGTGGGTCCGCGCATACTGATCCTATGTGGTTCAGCGCTCATTGAACCTGTGTAGGTCAGATTCTTTGTGGGTCATTGTAGGGGGTTAGTACATATCGACTTAGGGTGGGCCATATCCTGTATGGGTCATTGCTGGTGTGAGTACCAATCGATCATGTGTGGGTCAGACTTCGTATAATCCGCTGCATAGTCTCTCAACAGAATAAGATGATCTAGATTCTCATATAATCTTCTATACTTCTGTGTCATACTTATATACTTGGTTTGAGATGAGTCTTTTTCCATTGTGGTTTTATCGTTGTGTTGTTACTTGTGTGGTACTTTTACCTTCATCGTTTTATATTCGTGGTGTTACCTATGTGGTACGTTTACCTTCGTAGTGTTACCATTGTGGTGTTACCTGTGTGGTACTTTTACCTTTTCAGTGTTACTTTCATGGTGTTAACATTTTGGTAATTTTACCTTCGTGGTGTTACCATTGTGGTATTCATTCCTCATGTATGAAAAGAGAATATCTTGATAACTGAGGAAGATCTATGGGCATATACCTAAGTAGATTTTTTGACTACTCTGTTCTTTGTGGTTGATGTCATTTTTTGTGGTTTTTTTATTGTGTAATTCTAGGATACATTCGTGGTTCTCGGGAGTCCCAACTGTGTATCGTTATACTCACCCATACATGGGCTACGCCTGTACCTTGTTGTGAATTTTGAAGATGAAGGAAAACGTTGATTGAGTCTAAGGGAGCTAGGACTGGATGGTGCTCGGATGTGGACCTTTGGCATGACGTGCTGCAGTGACTACTGATAGTGAGCTATAACAACCCTTTAGGTAGGATCCTCATTGGAAAATCTGGGAGCTATTTTTTTTCTTTTTAGTTGTAATTGTTCATTCCATCTGGACTTTTAATCTGGCTGCTTTACTTTCAGAACACTTTTTACTGTAGCAGTACACTTTATGTTTTTTTGGTTGTGTTCTTGGATTGTGTGATTATACATGTATAAAGGCAATGACTTCCAATTTTAGGGATACACCTTTCTGGTGCTAGTCAGAAGCCCTTTTCCTATTGATGTTGGGGTTGGGGTAGGAATGGAATGGGCCCTAGGGTACGAGTCATGACAAGTTGTATCAGAGGAGTTGGTTCTACTGAAAAACTAGGAATATGATCCTTAAAATTTGGTGATATTGTTAAGTGTTATGAGTGTGGTTTTTATTTTGGGAAATATAGTGCTGGTGCGACCATCAACGTATCTATACACTAGGACCCTGAATTTTGATTTTTGTCAGAGTGCTTGAAAACACTGATTTCTTGTTTTTTGAATAGTTTTCATATGTTTTCATTGAGTTAGCTAACAAGGAGAAACTTATTTACCTTGGGACACCTATTTTTCATCAGGATACTTCCACATAGACAACCTTCTAGGATTCCAAATAGAGTACACGATGACAGACCACCGAGCGATGAGTCTTCAGTGGAGGTCCCTCTTACAATAGTAGTACAATCGGGTGGTGCACCAATAGCACCACCACCCTTTGGGAAGCAGATGCCACCAGGACCACCAAAAGAGGGTGCACATTGACTGAGCGTATTGCACAAGTTTTAGTATAAGGGTGCTCTGAGTTTATGAGAAGAGACAGATCTGTAGGCGGCTGAGGACTGGTTGGAGGTTGTGGCCAGTGTTTTTCACTTAGTTTGGACACCATATGATTTTATGCTAATACTAGTTGCCTATCTCTTTGAGGGAGAATCTGTGAGATGGTAGAGGTAGACACTATGGTTACACAATGAGGTGACCCTCACCTGGGTGGACTTCAATATCCTTTTCAAGGCAGAGTTCATCACATTGACTCTAAGCTCAGTGCATATACAGGAGTTGCTGCACTTAATGAAGGGAAACAAGAACGTGACCCAATACTCGTGAGGTTCACTGATATCTCCCACTACTCCACCAACATGATACATAACCCTTTCATCAGGGCCATAACCATTGAGTAGGGTCTTCGATGGGAGATCAGAGAATCGATGATATCACTCAGCATTCAGATAAAGGATGGGGTGCTGGAGAGAGAGATTTTGGTGGAGAGCATCCTAGAAATGTAGGAACCGAAAACAAGAGAAACCACCGGTCATTAGGTAGTAGAGTAATCTGTAGAAAGTTTTAGACGGATGTCACAGGGACTTAAGAGGGAAAAACCTTCTGGTGTACAAACTCCTAATATAGGGTCTGTGGTGATGTGATGAAGGGATAAAGGAGGACAGTTGAGGATCAAGTAGTGTTACTCGTGTGGTGGGTTTGGTAACATGGATCGCGACTGCCCAACCCGTCATATAGATGACCAAATGATAGTTGAGGGATAACCAATATAGTGGTAGAGGTTTCAGCGAGGAGGTCTATTGGGTGGAAGACGTGGTAGAAGAGCTAGCTAGGTAGCATGCAGTCAGTGGCGATTTGAGGTTCTACTGCCACCACCTCCATGTGGTCCAACCCCACTACAAGTAGCAAGAGGATGGGGATGAACTCATCTCCAATAAGCTAAGACCTACGATCATATTTCCCCATATATGTTTCATGGTACAATCTATGTATACTCCACCTTATCTTTATTACTTATAGACACAAGTTCAGGCCACTCTTTCATTTCCACTACTCTTGTTCGAAGTTCGAAGACTTTGATGGTTCCAATGGCTTGATCCATACAGCCAGAGACTCCTATGATAGAATATTCAATGATTACACAATGGTTTCTGTAGTATGATATTTCTATTTGAGGTGAGATCTTCGGATGAGATCATCTAGTAGCGGTGTTGTGGACATAGGATGTCATCATGGGTATGGACTAGTTACCCACAATCCATGCTCAGATATTCTATATTAGGCACAATGTGTGGTGTGTCTTCAAGGATGGGACCATGTTTTCCTTCACTAAAGAGATTGGAACCTTTGCAACACACGATTGACTTACCCAGAGGAGGGTTCAGCGGATCACATATCATTTTTCTAGGCTTACCCTCAAACTAGTTGTGGTTTAGAGTCCAAGCTATCCTGTAGTGGTGGACCAATAAGCTGATGTTTTTCTTAATGATGTTATGAGACTACCTATCCATAGAGAGGTAGGCTTTTTCATCGACCTATACCACGAGACGACACTGATATCTACACCATCATATCAGATGGCTCTCATGGATCATAATGAGTTATGGTTTCAACTGAAGGACTTGTATAGGAAGCGGTTCATAAGGATTAGCGTTTCTCCATGGGAAGCCCAAATTTTGTTCCCCAAGAAAGCAGGCAGGAGTTTGAGACATTGTGTGTACTATCTGTGCCGGAACCAAGTGACCATGAAGAACAAGTATCCAATTCAGATTATTGATGGTCCCTTTGATCAGTTGAAAGGAGATCAATGGTTTTCAAAGAGAGACCTCATATCCGGATATCATCAACTTAGGGTACGAGATGAGGATGTGGAGAAGATTAACATTAGATGTCGGAATGGACACTATGAGTTATTGGTTATGCCTTTTGGCATCACCAAAGACCCTACAATGTTCATGAGACTGATGAGATGGATCTTCTAGCCATACCTCAATCGAATTATGGTGGCCTTCATCAAAGTCATCTTGGTGTACTAGCGATGGAGGAGGAGCCTCCCTATTATCTGTAGATAGTTCTGGATACACATTGAGAGTAGAAAATTTATGGTAAGCTCTTGAAGTGACAGTTCTAGATACGGGAGGTCCACTTTCTGGGACACGTTATCATAGAGGTTGGAGTTTCAATGAATCCAGTAAAGATAGAGGTTGTACTCTCTTGGGAGACTCCCAGGAGTGTGATCATGGTGCAAAGTTTCCTGGGTTTGTCTCGGTATTACCGTAGATTCATACGCGACTATTAAAGAGTTTCATAACCCATGTTAGCAATGATGAAGAAGGGAAATCACTTCATGTGGATGGAGATATGCCAAGAAAAATTAGGAGATGAGGCAGAGAATGATGAGTGCCCCCAACATGAGGCTACTAGAAGAGGGTGATAGGTATGTAATCTACTACGACACATCAGGGAAAATACATGGATGTGTTCTCAAGCAGGAGCGAGTAGTGATCACGTATTGTTCCCAATAACTAAGAAAATAGGAGAAGAACTACACCACCCATGACCTAGAGTTAGTAGCAATGGTAGTCACCTTGATGTTGTGGCATCATTACCTGGTAGGTGAACATTTTATAGTATAATCTAATCACCAGATTATCAGGTATATCTTTTCACAGATGGACCTGAACCTAAGATAGTGACGATGACAAGAGTTCCTCCAGGGAAATAACTTTGACAGAGTGTATACTCTTGGGAAGCGGAATGTAGTGGCAGACACAATCAACAGGAGGATTAGTCTACAATGGATGAGTGAGGCGACAAAGTAGTTAGCCATGTTTTAGATATCCTTTGAGAATAGAAATTGAACAACTTACCTCCGTTCCATGACTGTCACTCCCCATCATCTTCAGTGATTTCAGGAGGTATAGCATGGAGTCTTTGACTAAAATGCAGGACATGCTATAGTGTAGGCACCTGATAGATTATCTAAAGGTGGGGAGAACGTCTTACTCTTTAGTGGATGCACCATGGAACTGGTGGCACTACTGGATGAGGTATTGAGAGTGTTTCATACGTCCCCTTCTAAGGTACATCCTTGTGTGGAGAAGATATAACTGGACCTCCGACATTAGTACTGGTGGACGGGGATGAAGAAGGAAATGACAATGTTTACTTCACGATTTCACACTTTCCTGCAAGTAAAGGCCGAGAATCAGGTTCCAGCAGGCCTAGCACAACCAATAGAGATACCAGAGTGGAAGTGGGATGGTATCTCCATGGAATTTTTGACAGGGCTACAATGTTATTCCAGTGGACATGATTCTATCTGGTGGATCATTAACAGAATCATCAAGTCAGCCCACTTCCTACCCATCTAAGTGCAGGGATCAGTACAGGGCATGATACGACTCTACATATATGATATTGTATGACTTCATGGGGTTCTATCGATGATCTCCTCCAACCGTGACACACGTTTTACATCCCAGTTTTGGAAGATATTACAGGAGGCATTTAGGACTCAGCAACATTTGAGAACCACATTTCATCCATAGATAGATGGTCTGACGAAGTGAACCATTCATGCACTAGAGGACATTCCACGTGCTTCTGTCCGAGATTTTGGCTGCATTATAGAGGATCACTTTCCCTTAGTGGAGTTCTCATACTATAAAAAATATCACTCCACCATCTATGTGAAACCATTAGAGGCCTTACAGGGTCTACCTAGTATATCACCTATATGCTGGATAGACCTAGGGGATTATGTGCTTATGGGTCCAGAGTTGGTACGAGCTACCACTAAGAAGGTGTCGATCATCCCAGAGAAAATGAAGATTGTATATACTAGACAGAAGTATTATAATGACAAGATACGGAGGCCCTTTGTGTTTGAGGTGGGAGACGACGTCTTCCTATGGGTCTCACCATGACGAGGTTTGTGGCGATTTGGCCAAGGCGGAAAAATCTCACTGGTGATTATCAGACCTTTTCTGATACATTGAAGGATTGGGGAGGTAGCATGTTTCTTGGCACTACCACAAGTGCTGGAGAGGGTGCACGATGTCTTCCATGTATCCCAACTAATGAGATATGATCATGACCCATATCACATTGTTGACCATGGAGATATGGACTATTATAACGGGGCAATGTTTATGGATGTTCTAGTTGAGATTTAGGATGAGATGGTCCTTCATTGACGATTGATACCTCTAGTGCGTGTTTGCTGGTATCATGAGAACCTCCAAGAGTGAACATGGGAGCATGAGGCTCAAATTCATGCTCAGTACCCCAATTTGTTTCCATAATCTTTATTACGGCTTCTGAGGATGGAAATCCCTAAGGTGGGGATAATTTAAAGACACAGATTTTTCATGAACAATTTTTTAGTTTATATGGAAATATTACGAGTCTGTGAAAATTTATGGTCCATGATTCAAGGTCTAGTGTTCCTGAAATGAATTTCTGAACTTCCTTAAGGTACGTTCAGTAAATTCAATCGCGTCATTTTCTATCTTCTGAATCGATGCTGGGATTAAAAATTCAAGGGCACCAATGAATCTACAGTGCTGGGATTCACATAAAGGAGGATTCACATTGACCGCAGTATGTCTGGAGAAAAAGATATATTTTGGACTTTTTAAAAGAATAATAAAATAAATTTATTATTTTATTTAGTTATTTCTTTTCCTCCAATGGAAAAGAGACAGTGGTGGGACCAATGATGTGTCATGAAACTTAATGGTTTGACTCCTAAAATCCTTTGTAACTACACTGTTGAATTTGGGAGGTTCCAATTAAATAAACCCACATTAATTCCACGTGTGTTACTCACCCTCCTCCTCTCCAATTTATATGGAGCGTGAAGAGAGGTATTGGCATGGAATCACCAAGCGATGAAGTTATGATAATGTTCCAAGACACCAATCACTTGGGGGAAGTAGCCAGTTCCTATGAGCGGTGATGAGCGACATCGAATCAGAAACAAAAGGATGACGTTTGAGCGGCAATGTTGGCAGATTATTGCGGGGACAACGAACAACGACTCTTCCTTAATCACGGGTTTTCACTAGTGTTATTTAGGTATGGATTTATTTTGTTCGAATTTCATGTGATTTTGGAATCATATTCCTCCTTCATGTTTTCAAGCTAACATAGTGGGTGCAGGCCAAAAAACATGTCTCAGACCGTCCGCTACATTGTTTACCCTTGCGTTCTTCGTGGTAGACCAGCGGCATGATGACACCGTCCTGCCATGATGGAGGGTGTGTTCCATTTCTCACAACAAGAGGAGGCCATGACACTATGAAACAATGGTTCTTGGGGTGGCTGGCATCGACCAACCTTAGAGTTTGTTTGGCACGTCATCACCCGCCACCGATGGGGAAGGCCGCTGCCGAAGCCGTGACTGGTGAAGTCGGCTGTCAGGATGAGATGACTATAGAAGGAGGAGGTGGAGAGTTGCACATCCGCGCACCATAGGAGGAGGTGGTGGCTTGAAACAATGACGACGGAAAGATCCTGTCTCTTACGGGTCCCTCGACGATCGGGCGGCACCCCATCAGGCCACTGCTTCCCAAGGCGAACGGTCGCTCATCCATTCAGGAAAACCAAATGGAATTTCCACCCATGTCTGCTTGAGAGGGCCCCAATCTAACAGGTTGTGTCTCCTTGGGCCTGGCTATGTGATCCTAGTGGGCCGTGCCTCTACAGGTCAGGTCGTGCGAGCCCAATGGGTCGTGCCCTTGCGGGTCGGGCCACACCCCCTGCGGGTCAGGCCAGACCGCGGTCCAGCACAGTTGGGTCAAACACAGACTGGGATGTGTCGGCGAGAACTAGGTCAGGTCGGCCCAGACTATGTTGGTCTTGTTCGGTCGGATGGGGTCCGACCGGACTCGGGCCTTTCAAAGATAGTTTCACCAAAAGGAACATAACATGAAATTCAGGTGTTTGTTTGACGAACTGTCTGTGGTGCTGGGACCCTTAGAACAAGATGTTCCTTTTTGTATAATCCACTTTTGTTTTAGATAATTTTTTTGTATGGCTAGGTTGGATCGAATCTGAATCCAACAGGGCCCTTAGAAGTAAAATTATTATAAGTCAATGACTAAGCATCTGATTGACGTGCTGTCTATGAGGTTGGAACTCTTATGATATGGCAATCCATTGTAATAATTATTCATTTAGAATTGTGGTGTTTGAGGTATGACCAATTTCATGAGGAGTGGTTCTCCCAGAATCAAGTGTACTATGAGTGGAATCCAGTGGCTGGCAGTGAGGCGGAGGTTGGAGACAGATCATACGGAGGGTAGTGCCAAGCAATCCTATCTGTGTCAGAATTTACCGATCCTATCTGGGTCAGATCCTATGTGGGTCAGCGGTAGGATATCCTGTGTGGATTAGTGCATACCGATATTGTGTTGGTAAGATCCCTTATGGGACACCACTAAGAGATTATGTGTGGGTCAGCGCATACCGATCCTGTGTGGGTCAGATCCTACTTGGGTCATTACGAGGTTTAGTACCTATTGAATCCGGGTGGGTTGGATCTTTCTTGGGTCATTGAATGGTTTTATCCTATCGATCCTATGTGGGTTAGAGTCCATATAATCATTCGTAGTTCCTCTTGACATAATAAGAACGTCTAGCTTCTTGACTAATAATCTGTACATATTTGCCTTACTTAAATACCTGGTGTGCGATGAGTCTTTTACCATCGTGTTGTTACCTTCATGGTGTTACCTATGTGGTACCTTTACCTTCATAGTGTTATCTTCATGGTGTTACTTATGTGGTACTTTTACATTCGTGGTTTTACCTTCATGTCGTTACCTATGTCGTACTTTTACCTTCATGGTGTTACCTTTTTGGTGTAACACTTGTGGTTCTTTTACCTTCATAGTGATAAATTTGTGGTATTTTTCCCCCATGTATGAGACGATTATATCCTAATAACTTAGATAGATGTATGAGCATATACCTAAGTTGAGTTGTTGATTGGTCCGTTCTTTGTGGTTTAGGTCTTTCTTTGTGATTTTTCCTTTGTGGGAATCTGTGAGACATTCGGGGATCTCGAGGTCGCTATTGAGTATCGTTATACTCACCCATGCACGGGATATGATCTCATTGTGTATTGTGATGATTAAATACCACATTGATTGAGTGTGAGGGTGCTAGGACTAGATGGTTGTCAGAAGTGGACCTTTGACGTGACGTGCTGTAGTGAATACTAGTCGTGAGCTATACCTACCCTTTAAGAAGGATCCTCGATGGATGATCCAACATCTGTTTTTCTCTTTTCAGTTGTACTTGTACTTTCTTGTTGGGATTTTATTCTATCCCCTTTACATTTAGATATCTTTTATTATAACAGTTTACTCAATGGTTCCTTCTTGTTTTGTTCTTGGATTGTTTTAATGTACCGGTTTAAAGGTAATGCCTTTTTTTTAGGGATACATCTTTTCAAAGCTAGTTGACAGGTCCTAGAAAATGGAAAGAGGGCTTGGGGTAGTCATGGCAGGGGCCCCAGGGGATGGGTCGTGATGGAATCCATGACCATGTTTCGTGAAATAACAACACTAAATTGAGATATGCATGGTATACAAGACAATTAACACATATGCATTGATTTTTTTAAATAATTTAAAATAAATGGTTAATAAACTATATGATAATGAAATTAAGTAACATAAATATATATATTGTTCTTATATAGATTTATAGTAAGTTATATTTTATTATAAAATAATTTTTAATGTATTTAACCAAGAGAAATTATAAGGTACGAGACTCTTTAACAAAATTTCATTCCACTGGTTAATATATCATCTTCAACCACTATGTTATTCAAATATTTTGTACATTATTACTGATGGTTATTTTATATTTTATTTTCATGTCTTTTATGTAGATTTTCTCCACATATCCAGTTCATTTATTAATTAATAGTCTAAATTTTATAATCATTTTATGTTTTCTTGGTCTTAATTAAAATTTATTGATATAAGTTTCATGTTGTGCTCCATGATTTATTTTATATGTTGTACACACTTCTTCATGAATTTTATTTCACATATTATTTCATGGATATCTAGGGTTTCACAGAAAGATATAAACATTGTCCATTCAATGGGTTTTGATTGAAGAATTACCAAATTTGATTTTGGTTTCTCATCTCCAACAACACTATTTTAGGCATGTTATGATTGATATTTATATATTTATTTATATTATTCATAAAATACCTATTTTATATATAATATCATGAATCTATTTATGGTGATGGTATTGTGTGTTCCTTCTTATACTATTTATCCAAAAATGAATCATGATTTTATAGTCTTAAAGTACTTTTATATAAATGTTTGTTAAAAATATTTGGAACTATTTATTTTCCATGTCTATTATCATTATATTGTCATAGGGATGTTTTTATACATAAATACATTTTTTATAAATTTATTTTATACTATAATTTACATTATATAAAAATTATCACAATGAATCTTTTCAGATGTTTTTGTATGAATTATTTTTGAATTTCTTTACAAATGTGAGAAAGGAAATTTTATTACATAGATAGACTGAATAGATTTTCTTGATATTATTACCATTATATATTATCAGTATTCCAATACAATATTTCTTGTGTTTCTAAACATAATTTTATTCCAATTGTTCTATAAATTATTATACATTTTAAATCTTACAAATAGAAAATGATATATAGTCTTGTTTTTCCAGGAATGTTTCAACTTATTTTAAAATATTTAACCATGTACTATATATAAATATATTAAATGATTCTTATTCTTCACTCTGGATATGTTCTAATAAATCCATATACCTTTTTTATAAGGATGATTTTTGATGATATTTTAAAGAAATAGACATGTAATTAATTTTTTGTCCATTGGTTAATAGATATATGAAGTAATAATGGTTTTATTTATAATTTTATAATTTAAATGAAATATATTTGAGTTTTTTTTATGTTATAGTTCGTGTACATTATAGATGATAATAGGTGATCCCATGATATAACTCTTTTCTGCATTTTGTAATGATTAATTCTCAATGGAAATGATTGTTGTAATTAAAAAATTATAAGTTATTATATTATATGGTTAACTATATCGATTAGATGTTATAAATGTAATGCACCAAGATACAAAAATGGGGTTTTTAATTATTTCACTTCTATTGGATACTGGGAATGAAGAATGATTTCTTAGGGAACCAAAATTAAATCATATGACTCTTGAAATTGGTTATGCTAATTATTTATAGAATGAATCATGATTTATAAATCATGTTTTTTATGGGTATGAATCTAATATTATATTAAATTGGATTATATTCTCATTCCATTTAGTTCATATTTTGATGACTTATGATTTTTGATTGTTGATGTCTATGTTTAACCATACTTTGCGAATGAGTTCACCATTCTTATATTTTATTTTTCCCAAGATAAAATGAATATTAACATATATTTTTTAACAATAAGGGTATCATGTGAGGTGAATAATAGTTGGTTTATGTTTAAGTATTTTCATGAAATAAGAAAATATTGGTATAATGAAAAAAAACTATCATTTTGTGATAAATATATCTGTTTTTTAATTCAATAGATTTTCTTTTTTTGAAAATATGTAAACCGAATAATTAAAAGGTATATAAGTGAATCAAATATCCCTACCTGAGGGCAACTGGATATATTAAAATCCCCTAAGTAGTGACCATTAGAACGACATACATGGGTCTTTCAATATACGTATGATGTGGGGGAGAAATCATTTTCAACACCATAGGCTCTGTTATTATTGCCATTAGTTTCTCTGTAAAAATACTCTAAATTTTAAATAAAAACAATTTGTTTCATCATGATACTTTATATGGTTAAATTATAATATTGAATGGTTTAAAATTATAAATAGGACATATTTTTACCATTTAATATAATTTATGACATTAGAATTAATTTTACATTGAATTTATATGATAAACCATTTCAATGTTTTGCTATGTTTTAAACAAAAACCTATTTTTTTTGTCAACAACAGTATTAATTTTAAATTAAATAATGAAACATTTGTGTTTTTAATTTGGAAATATGGTTTCCATATTTTGAATCTGTAGGTCCAAATTATGTTAATACGCTACTATTTCGAGCATTATCAATAGTAACTATGGTATATTTTATTTACCACAGTTAAGGGTAAATTAGGTAATTAAGGGTGAAAATAATATTATAAAATTACCCTAACACTTGTCTTAATAAAATTAGATTATTATATTTCAACATAAAATATAATTGGGTCAAAATGGAATCTAATGGAACCCACTTGTATTTGATTAAGACATTTTTTAATGGAATGTGAAATATGTATCACTCAAACATTAATAATTCGATTATTTTTAATATAAGGTTATACATCATATAAATTTGATTATAAATACTTATTTGAAATCAAAATGTTTTTCATTATCATGGTAATTTATTTTTAATTTTTAAGAAATATTTAATTTCCTTAATATCTTATACATTAATGATGTAGAAATTATTTATTTAGTTAAAAATATATAATATAATTTTTATTCTAATAATAACACCTACCAAAAGGACTGAAAAAATGACCAAATTTTATTGGTCGAGTATATCTACACCTGTCACGACCCGACCCAACGGGGCTCGAGCCGCGACTCCCCAAGCCCGCCTCCAATAGGCCAGGGGCTGGCGACCAGCGCCGAGTAGGCTATCACACACATGGGAGGCATTAGCCTATGGTACATGTACACACGCACCCAAAAACACCTCCATGCTACAGTGCAGAGATATAGAAACTGAAAAGTAAATTCATGCATACACTATCCCACAACCAGAGAGAAACATCAAAAGTACAAAGGGAAAAACAGGGCCCACCAAAAGAAAACTACAAAGCGCGTCCGACCTGCTCTGAAGAAGGGGTACGCTGCCACAAACACCCGCCGGAAATCTCCCTCAGCACAGCTCCGGTAAACACCCCGGTCAACTCGCTCACTAAGCTCCGCCTGCTCTGGGTCCTCCTGGGACTCCGTCAAAAGGCATGTGGTCTGCACAAGACACAAACATGTGCGGGAAAAGCCCGTGCAGGGGTGAGTATAAAGATACTCAGTAGGCACCCCAAAAACCCAAAACCCAAGGGAGCAACTGAAAGGCAACAGTCCGCTCAACCCAGCCAGATGGAACCCAGACGAGAGAGAAACTCCATCTCGTGACCATCCTCGGCTAAACACAACAAGTCAGCTCAAGTCAGGTGTATGCCCATACATACACCTTGAACAATCCAGATATACACAGCTCACGCCATAAAACCACAAGAGGTACCAACCTCATCACCAGCAACTGTCCACAACAAGGAGAGTACACCACGAACACTGTCATACCAGATGACACTCATCCGAGAGATACACTCCATCGGGTCCCAAACAAACATCTCAGACGCTCACCCGAGATACCATGCTCGTCGGATAACATCACTAAGGAAACATCACCGAAACAACATAACCACCAAACTCCTCGGAGAGGGGATCGCCGCTAGGGTCCGCTAGGGGATACCATGAACCACTCCGGTATACGTAGCTCACAGATAGGGGATCACTCTCAGGGTCCGCTGGGGGATACCACGACCTGATCTAGCATACGTAGTTCTCACAGATAGGGGATCACACCCAGGATCCGCTGGGGGATACCACAACCCGATCTGGCGCTCGACAGAAGCTTCACACTCAGATAGAGGATCATCGTCCATATAAAGATGGTCACGATGATACCGGAACCCTATCTGGTATAACTCGCGATGTAGGGGATCGAACCGATGATGCCACAACCCTACCGAAACCACGCGCTGAGTAGGGGATCGCATAACCAACGATACCGCAACCCTACCGACACCAAGCGCTGAGTACGGGATCGTATAACCAACGATACTGCAACACTACTATAAACATCATGCTGAGAAGGGGATCGTAAACCCGACGATGCCACAACCCTACTGTGCACGACCCACCGCGTAGGGGTTCACCGCCCGTAAATAAGCGGTCACAGCGATACCAAGAACCCGATCTAGGGTAAAGATGCTAGAGGATCCACGCCGGGCCCACCGGAGGGATACCACAACTCTAACAGTTTAAACATCCCATCGATAGGATCACAAACTCATACGAAGGTTGTGATACCACACGAACCCTCGTAGGAACGAACCAAGGGAGAACCCTCAACCACTGCTGGTCCAGACGTCGCTAATCCGAGCGACTCGCCCCAAAGCCATACTGCGCACCTCCAAAGCCAAAACTGAGGCCACCATCGCGTTCCACGCGGAAAAACATGCAGGATAGGCTGTTTACTCGCCCGAAACGGAGCACCGGTGAAAAAGGCACTATTCACCATAGCTAGCTCGCGCGGGGCCAATGCTACGATCCCAAAACCCATCGAGCGGATCACACCACGACGATCCCCTCGGAAAAACAAGTGGAATCGACTACTCGCTCGTCCATAACGGACACCCGATGAAAAAGGTAGTATTCACCGAAGGCCATCTCGGGTGGGGCCCATGTCTGGATTCTGAAACTCATCGAATGGATCACACCATTGCGATCCTCTCGAAAAAACACATAGGATCGACTATTCATCCGCCAAAATCGGACTCCTGGTGCAAAAGCTGCGTTTCTCCGCAAACGCCAAAACCCGGCCTCGTGGGGCCCGCACCCCGTTCTTAGACCCAACACCCGGAAACCATCACAAAAAGTCCGTCGTACCATTAGGGTCTCAACGCCACTGACGGCACGTCAATCGGACGCTCCGGGTAGAAGTTACAACGGCCCGTAGTCGTAAAATAATAAAATATTATTATTTTATATGACGTTTCTAACACCCGGGCCACGATCCCAAACCATAAAATTCTCAAAGTTATTTCAAAAGGACCGTCTCGACGTAAGGAGCACGTCACCGCAAACGGCTCCCAAATCGGAGTTATGGTTTGCGAGTTACGGGGGTTTAAAGAACCCCCGAAACATTCTGGCCGGACCACCGCAGGGTCGCCGGAAACCACCGCGCCGCCGCCGGACTCCGCCGTGCCGGAGCCGGAAACCACCGCGTCGCCGCCGCGCCGCCGTGGAACTCGCCGGAATCCGCCATGGCCGCCGCGGGTCTCGCCGGAAAACCGGGTTTTTCACCGAAAAACTTCCGAGAGCCACCGGAAGCACCTCGGTGCTCCAAATTCAGATCTGAAACATGTTTCGGAAAGTTCGGGACCCGAACTATACAAATCTTATGAAAATTTGAAGAAAAACAACACAAAAATAGGATCCGGGATTGTAAAACTCAATACGCCTACCTCGAGAGCGAAACGCCGACGTTCTGCCTCAGATCCGCGCTCCAGAGCTTCCGTTGCGCGCTCCTGGAACGTCCGCCGTCGAATTATGAGCTCGTGGGTGCTCCGTTTGCTCGATTCGGCGGAGTGGCGGCGAAGAACGATAAAAAGAGGGGGGGGGGGGCGCTGATATTTATATCAGCCGCCCACCGGCGCCAAACCATCCTCGAACCCGACGCCCGATGCCTATAAAAGTAAGGTCACCCCTAGGGTAAACGCGCCGTTCTGAACGCAACGGCGGTCTCATATTTTCTATCCGAGACTCCTTTCAGAAGTTATTTGAGCCGACGCTCGCCCACTAACTTGCTACTTATTTACGGAAACGCCCCTGGTGGCGTTTCTCACCGCAGGCCCGCGCCCGCAAGGTTTACACCCAGCATAGGGTAAACGGCACGTTCCGGACACAACCGTGCCATCAGATTCCCGTTCTGAGCTACCGTTTAGGAGATATCACACCCCCGCCACGTGCATAGTATAAAAATACTTAAATTTTTTATAAAATTTAAATCCGGGCACACCGGGCCTCGGAATCGCACGCCGTCTTCGCGCCTAGCTCTGGAATTATTCGTAGAAATATTCCAAAGTCTGACAGGGCCAAAAACTCGAGTCGCTACATCCTCCCCCCCTTAGAACATTTCGTCCCCGAAAAGCCCTAAGCACAAAGAAAGCGACTGGAATCTCAACTGGGTCTCAAACACCAGCGAGCTCACCAACAAACACCCACTCATGGTCTTACCAACGCCCTGAACAAAACTCGAGCAAGCAACGAAAGGAAAGAGTACCCCTAAATAGTGTCTGAAAAACTACTGCAATAAGTAGAACGACACAAGGCGTACCTCTATCCATCCGCGGCGCCTCTGGGTCAACAGCCTCCAAGGCAGGCAGCTGTCCTCGCCCTCGACCACCAGCTCCCTGAGCTTGGCGTGGACCACCTGGGGTGGGGGTGGTGGAAACTGGTACTGCCTACCACCGCCTCCCGCTGCACCAGCTCCGCCGCCACGTCCGCCGCCCTGCGAACCTCCTTGCTCGAGACGCTGCCTATGCCAAGGCGGTCCATCGACCGGCTCCCTCTCAGCAGCACGTCGGGTGGGACAACCTCTAGCAAGATGTCCCCGACCATCGCAAGCATAACACCGCCTCTCCTGCGGCTGACCAAAAATGGCCTGCGAGCCCTGTGAGCCCTGAGGCTCAGATCCTCCATCCTGGGGTCGCCTCCTGAAACGTCGACCACATCCAGACCCCTGAGTCTGACGTCAGATACGAGATGCCGATCTGACTGACAAAGTCTCAGCTCTCGCGTGCCCAGCACTAACAGGCGATATCTGCTCATCCAGAAAACTCTCCACCACCAACGCGCGCTCCAGCACTCCAGCATAGGTGGGCAGGCACAAGGAAACCACACCTGCTCGAATGTCCCTGCGTAAGCCCTGCTCGAGGGTCCGAGCCCTAAAGAACGGGTCTCGAACCATATCCAGGGAGTAGCACGACAGGTATGTAAACCTCGCTGAGTACTCCGACACAGTCATGCTCTCCTGTCGAAGCTGCAGAAGCTCCTGGATCCGCACTGACCTCAGTGCTACCAGATAGAACTCCTCCATGAAGAGCCGCTCAAACTCTGCCCACGTGAGTGTCTCCCCGTCATGGGACTGCGACACCAAACTCCACCATCGCCCGACAGAACCATGCAGAAGGCGCGCCGCTAGGACCACCATCTGATATGGAGGTGTCCTCACTAGGCGGAAAACTCGAGTGACTGCCTCAATCCAGTCATCAGCTGCCTGGGGGTCTGGATCACCCCGAAACCTCAAAGGTCGCTGCCTCTGGAACACGTGCAGCGCACTCAGCCTAGGTGCAACCTCGTCCTGCACCGCCGGCACAACCAGCTGCTCAACAGGTGGTGGCTCAACTGGCAGACCACCTGGAGGTGCAACCTCAGAACCTGCGCCCTGATCCACAGCCACTACATGGGGAGGGTCATCAGCACAATCCTACTGCGGAACCCTCGCTGGCTGTCGTCGTGGAGGCATCCTGAATTACATTCAAGACACACCACAGTCAAAGAGTATATCTGGAGAGCTGACTCAGGAAGGACAAGGAAAAACAAAAAACCCAGTCCTATTTGTGCATGTACCATTATGTCCCCGCGACCAGTGTATGAAGGTCCCGAGTCGAAAGGCAGGTTATCAGAGTCCTGGTGTATGGATACGTCGGCCGCCGCACCAACACTGGAGTCCCTGGCCTGAAATCCGAACTCGAAACACCCTAACACTGCCGCTATGCAACCCAAACCAAGCTCACAGCTAGACCAGCTACGCTTTGAGATCCCAAAGGAGAAACCTCCTCTGATACCACTCTGTCACGACCCGACCCAACGGGGCTCGAGCCGCGACTCCCCAAGCCCGCCTCTAATAGGCCAGGGGCTGGCGACCAGTGCCGAGTAGGCTATCACACACATGGGAGGCATTAGCCTATGGTACCTGTACACACGCATCCACAAACACCTCCATGCAACAGTGTAGAGATATAGAAACTGAAACGTAAATGCATGCATACAATATCCCACAACCAGAGAGCAACAGCAAAAGTACAAAGGGCAAAACAGGGCCCACCAAAAGAAAACTACAAAGCGCGTCCGACCTGCTCTGAAGAAGGGGTATGCTGCCACAAACACCCGCTGAAAAGCTCCCTCGGCACAGCTCCGGTAAACACCCCGGTCAACTCGCTTACTAAGCTCTGCCTGCTCCGGGTCCTCCTGGGACTCCGTCAAAAGGCATGTGGTCTGCACAAGACACAATCATGTGCGGGCAAAGCCCGTGCAGGGTTGAGTATAAACATACTCAGTAGGCACCCCAAAAACCCAAAACCCAAGGGAGAAACTGAAAGGCAACAGTCCGCTCAAACCAGCCATTGGGAACCCAGACGAGAGAGAAACTCCATCTCGTGACCATCCTCGGCTAAACACAACAAGTCAGCTCAACTCAGGTGTATGCCCATACATACACCTTGAACAATCCATATATACACAGCTCACACCACAAAGCCACAAGAGGTACCGACCTCATCACCAGCAACTGTCCACAACAAGGAGAGTACACCATGAACACTGTCATACAAGATGACACTCATCCGAGAGATACACTCCATCGGGCCGCAAACAAACATCTCAGACGCTCACCCGAGAGACCACGCTCGTCGGATAACATCACTGAGGAAACATCACTGAAACAACATAACCACCAAACTCCTCCGAGAGGGGATCGCCGCTAGGGTCCACTAGGGGATACCAAGACCCACTCCGGTATAAGTAGCTCACAGATAGGGGATCACTCCCAGGGTCCGCTAGGGGATACCATGACCCGATCTGGCATACGTAGTTCTCACAGATAGGGGATCACACCCAGGATCCACTGGGGGATACCACAACCCGATCTGGCACTCGACAGAAGCTTCACACTCAGATAGAGGATCATCGTCCATATAAAGATGGTCACGATGATACCGGAACCCTATCTGGTATAACTCGCGATGTAGGGGATCGAACCGACGATGCCACAACCCTACCTAAACCACGCGCTGAGTAGGGGATCGCATATCCAACGATACCGCAACCCTACCGACACCAAGCGCTGAGTAGGGGATCATATAACCAACGATACCGCAACCCTACTATAAACATCATGCTGAGTAGGGGATCGTAAACCCGACGATGCCACAACCCTACTGTGCACGACCCACCGCGTAGGGGATCATATTCCTGATGATGCCACAAACCCTACGAGGTTAACCTGCTAGATAGGGGATCGCCGCCCATAAATAAGCGGTCACAACGATACCAAGAACCCGATCTAGGGTAAAGATGCTAGAGGATCCACGCTGGGCCCACCGGAGGGATACCACAACTCTAACAGTTTAAACATCCCATCGAGAGGATCACAAACCCATACGAAGGTTGTGATACCACACGAACCCTCGTAGGAACGAACCAAAGGAGAACCCTCAACCACTGCTGGTCTAGACGTCGCTAATCCGAGCGACTCTCCCCAAAGCCACACTGTGCACCTACGAAGCCAAAACCGAGACCACCATCGCGTTCCACGCAGAAAAACATGCAGGATAGGCTGTTTACTCGCCCGAAACAGAGCACCGGTGAAAAAGGCACTATTCACCGTAGCTAGCTCGCGTGGGGCCCACGCTATGATCCCAAAACCCATCGAGCGGATCACACCACAGCGATCCCCTCGAAAAAACAAGCGGAATCGACTACTCGTTCGTCCAAAACGGACACCCAATGAAAAAGGTACTATTCACCGAAGGCCAGCTCGGGTGGGGCCCACGCTTGGATTCCGAAACTCATCGAACGGATCGCACCATTGCGATCCTCTTGGAAAAACACAAAGGATTGACTATTCATCCGCAAAAATCAGACTCCTGGTGCAAAAGCTGCGTTTCTCCGCAAATGCCAAAACCCGGCCTCGTGGGGCCTGCACCCCATTCTTAGACCCAACACCCGGAAACCATCTCAAAAAGTCCGTCGTACCATCAGGGTCTCAACGCCACTGACGGCACGTCAATCGGACGCTCCGGGTAGAAGTTACAACGGCCAGTAGTCGTAAAATAATAAAATAATATTATTTTATACGACATTTCTAACTCACGGGCCACGATCCCGAACCATAAAATTCTCAAACTTAGTTCAAAAGGACCATCTCGACGTAAGGAGCACGTCGCCGCAAACAGCTCGCAAATCAGAGTTACAGTTTGCGAGTTACGGGGGTTTAAAGAACCCCCGGAACATTCTGGCCGGACCACCGCAGGGTCGCCGGAAACCACCGCGCCGCCGCCGGACTCCGCCGTGCCGGAGCCAGAAACCACCGCGTCGCCGCCGCGCGGCCGCGGAACTCGCAGGAATCCGTCATGGCCACCGCGAGTCTCACCGGAAAACCAGGTTTTTCGCCGGAAAACTTCCGGGAGCCACCGGGAGCACCCCGGTGCTCCAAATTCAGATCCGAAACATGTTTCGGAAAGCTCGGGACCCGAACTATACAAATCTTATGAAAATTTGAAGAAAAACAACACAAAAACGGGATCCGGGATTGTAAAACTCAAACTGCCTACCTCGCGGGCGAAACGCCGACGTTCTGCCTCAGATCCGCGCTCCAGAGCTTCCGCTGCGCGCTCCTGGAACGTCCGCCGTCGAATTTTGAGCTCGTGGGCGCTCTGTTTGCTCGATTCGGCGGAGTGGCGGCGAAGAACGGCGAAGAACGATAAAAAGAGGGGGGGGGGGGGGGCGCTGATATTTATATCAGCCGCCCGCCGGCGCCAAACCAGCCTCGGACCCGACGCCCGATGCGAACAAAAGTAAGGTCACCCCTAGGGTAAACGCGCTGTTCTGAACGCAACGAAGGTCTCAGATTTTCCATCTGAGACTCCTTTCAGAAGTTATTCGAGCCGACGCTCGCCCACTAACTTGCTACTTATTTACGGAAACGCCCCTGGTGGTGTTTCTCACCGCAGGCCCGCGCCCGCAAAGTTTACACCCCGCCTAGGGTAAACGGCACATTCTGGAAGCAACCGTGCCCTCAGATTCCCGTTCTGAGCTACCATTTAGGAGATATCACACCCCCGTCACGTGCATAGTATAAAAATACTTAACATTTTTATAAAATTTAATTCCGAGCACACCTGGCCTCGGAATCGCACACCGTCTTCGCGCCTAGCTATGGAATTATTCGTAGAAATATTCCAAAGTCTGACAGGGCCAAAAACCCGAGTCGCTACAACACCCTATGAATCCAAGGGTCAATTGTTAAACCATTTGGAGCCTTATAAAATAGTTTATTACATTTATATTATTTTATTTTAAATGCTGTCAAAGATGTCACCTTCATAATTTAATAAATATAAAAATATAAATGTTGTGATTTTGAGATTATAAATTCGAGTAAACATATTATTATGAATGTTATTATATTTAAATTCAGAATTGGTTTTTATTTTTAATTTTTATGCAACAAATAGTTATATTAAATAATTATACAAATATGTTGTAGTAATTTTTTCATTAAGAGAAATAACAATTAAATGGTTTTAAAAATATTAACATAAAATATATATGAAAAAATTAATGTTCTTCATGAATTTTTAGATTAATATAACTTTTCATAAATCATTCAAATAGTTTTTTTAGAAAATATATTTTGTGTGGATTTTCTGTAAATTCAAATAATGATATAGTGTCAATATTGACACTATTTTTATTTTAAAAAAATAATTTATTATAAAAAAATGTAAAAATCAGAAAAATATTTAAAAATTATAATATGAAATTTATATGGTTTAAAATTTCATAAATTATCAAATTATGGACAATTCACAACACATAAGTAATTATTTTTAGCAATTTAAAATTCAGAATATTATTTCCACAAATAAAATTAAATAGATTAAATAAGGATAAATCAAGTTGATAAGGTTTAAAACAAATTCCAAAATTGTCTAAATTTTGTTGGCTGATGAGATTAAAACCCTATAGCATCTAATATTAGGATTTGATTCATTGTTGGGGGTTTTTATGTGGGGTTTGAGTTTATTATAAATTAATATTTTATAGGTTTCCAAAATTGCCCCTCTCATCTCTTATAAAAGGGCACCTCCTCCCTCTCCTCCTCACACCTCTTTGAGACTTAATGCTCAGAAAACCTCTGCCCATATCACTTCTCCATTTCCCTAGAAACATATGAGAGGTCTTGGTCTTCTTCAAAGAACATATTTAGTTCCCTAAGAGGAGGTTTAGAAGAGGGGTGTCGAAGAACAGGTAATTTCCTTTACCGATTCTTTCAAGTTCATTTCTTCTTCTACTTCCACATATTTTGTTGTTTCATAATAAAGTAATAACATCAGTATGGATCATATACTGATATGTCATTATAAATATTAACCATCCCAATTTCACCTTCTATCCTTCCTATGGAAAAACAAATCACCGTGCGTGCATACGTACAGAATATCATCACCACGTCGTGGTGTCATATGTTTTTCCACCACCACCTTACATGGATGGGTATAATGGTGTAAAGAATAAGTATATATTTTTATTATAACATGGAAATAATTCTGAGATATTATATATTCCACTCTAATTCCATTCAATAATTATGGGAATGACATCATCGCTTGTGCGTATGTACGGATTATCGTCTTCATGATGTGATGGGATTCATTCTCCAAGAAAACCATTCAATAATTATTATAAATTATATATAATAAATAATCATAAGATATATGAAATATTAATGGTACTGGATTTTTTATATGTTATTTACTTAATTCCATTCAATTTAATAAGGAAACAAAAACAGCATCCATGCCTACGTACGACCTACCATTTCCATGAACGGTGTATTTCTTTACATTTATAGATCTATTATATATATGTATATTTTGAATATATATTACATATAAATAATGTTTTACATTCTAGAAGTAATTAATCATGATCTATGTATTAATATGAATAATTACAAGTAAAAACACAGATGATAAATGAAATGATTTTACCCAAAACGCTGATTCAACATGGCATTATCAAATGAATAGGTAATATAAAGTCGTAAGTGAATTGTATATGATATCATGAATATTATTATGGTTCTGTTATATTTTAATAATATATTTAAACTCACTATACAGAAGTCTTGGACACATATGGATGAAATTGGACATATGGTAAGAGATAATTTTTCAATCTCATATTTATCTGAGATTGCTTATACGTAAGTATTTACTACGGTAATATTTTCCATCCATGTCTATAAAAATGTTTTTCATAAAGTGTTTAATATTATTCTAGGTTTTTTAATGTCATTTTTACCCCTATTTTTTTCCATTGTGTTATGGAAGGAATCTTTCTTTTATTTTCCATTCGTGGAACTTTTTTACTTTTCCGGAAAAAGTACATGGAGAATGTTTTTTAAACATATACGACATGAATGGATTTTTATGGTTTCATAATGCATAATTTTCATTATGCATCCTCTAAATTATTTCATGATTATTTTCAAAAAAATCCTTATCTTTTAATAGTGAATGGAATTTTGTGAAAAGAAAATTAATTTGAAGAAGAAAAGATATTTTCCTCAAGATTTCATTTCAAGTGTTTTGTCAAAATTATTTTCCATCTAAGATGACAATATTCAGTATGATTATGTTTCAATTATAATGTATCTATTATTTACATGGTTTTATTTTTCTTATGATGAAATGATATCCATTAGTTTTATATGTATTACGTTATGATGGGATGATGTCTATGAATCCCATTTTATTCTTTTGTTTATGATGAATGATTTATGTTTATTTTGTCACACAAGTAAGATTGATTCATTATGAGATGGGTGGGATCTATATGTCCCTCTAACACATTGTGTAAAGATTTATATCTCATGAGATAGACATGGATGGAATGGAATGTGAATCTGGTTCAGTCATACATGGCTGGAATGACATGTAATCCCAGTTCAGTAATGGAAATTGTCCAATATGATGTCCTTGGAAGCAATGCCTTGGCTACTATGCAAATAATAACATGTGCTTAATGTTTTGCCACAATTTCATGTTTTATTCACATTCTATTTTATCATTATTTATGTTCTTTTATGATCTATTCCTTACTTACTGCCAAGATTTATTTCACAACTCATGATTTTAATGTCTAAACATTATGTTCATGTTTTTAAGTTCAAACATATATAGATTGTTCTATTTTCTCCATGATTACCCTTACTGAGCATTTTTTTCACCATTCTTATGTTTTCTTTTCCCTAGGATATAAAAAAGGTTTTAGGTAAGAAAAAAGAGAAAGATATTTAAGGGAGATGTTGATGATCTTTCACCATGATTAGAAGATTAAGTTCCGAGTTTCCAAAGACACTAAACTATTATGGTCCTTGGGTGTCATTTTTTGTTTTGTATTAAGTATTACACAAAAGTAATGTAATTTCCATGTACATCATTCTTTGTGTCACTATAGTTGGTATCAGAGGAATGGTTTAGTTAACCTTTGGAATTTGGATGCGAAAACTTTAGAGAGATACCTAGAGATATTTCTAAGGTATCTCTAGGGATGTTCCTAAAGTTATGTATAAGTATAGGTTACAGTCCTATAATTATGATAATGATATTGAATAACCAAGGATTAACACTAAGATGTTGGGGATTGAATGAACTCCCATTGATTATGTTGTTTTCCTAGTATGATTTTTTCCTCTCATGCTATTTATTTAGGGTTTTAGAAAATGGCCATAAACAGGAATATTCATGATAATGGAAGATATGGTGGACAATTGAATGATATTATTCATGAGTAACCAAATGAAATGGTATTTGGAAGTCCAAACATCCTTATTATGCCTAATCAACAATTGTAAATTATGATCAATATTGTCATCTTTGGTATGTTTCTTAACTCAGCTCATAAGAGGAAGATTGAGTTTCATGATGATCATAGAGGAAAGAAGGTTCAATTTCCATCATGTAAATCATGTGGTAAGAGGAATCAGGGAGAATGTTTCAACGTAACTAGAAGATGCTTTGGTTGTGGAAAATAAGGATACAAAGCTTGTAATTGGAAAGGAAAATGATCATTTAACACCATGGAAAAGGATAATGGTATTTCTATGACATCAACAATGGTTAAATGGTTTAAATGTGGAAATTACATGCATAATGAAAATCAATTCTCTAAGGGAAAATCTCATTAATAGAATCGGCATGGTCATATGGGTAGTATTTATGTTGATGATGATGAAGAGACTACAAATGATATTTGAGATGAAAGAAGGGCTGAGGAAAAAATGATGAAGATCGGTCAGTGGTTTAAGAATGTAGTGGAATAATTGCATTTTTATCAAGATTTTTGTTGTGTAGTTTATTTAATGGTACTATGGAATAAAGAAACATATATGGATTTTTACACTATTGTTTTTCCTAAATTATTTGAAAGTAAATGTTGACTGGTACCGGTAACCATGAAAGGTTATTCAGATTTATTTGGAAAAGAATATACTATGCACATAATGAATAGATAAGGAGAAAATTATATGTTTTATGGTATTAATGAGCTCATGATTTATATAAGGACAAAGTGACATCATGGTTTGAGTATATAGAAATTTGGGGATTTTGGTATGTGGAAAGAGTTAACTTTTGATAGCATTCATGTATTCACTAAGGTTCTATGGTAATTCATTTTTCAAGAGAATACATGATTAAGGTATTCAAATGCTTGGAATTTGACCAACATGATATATCATATGATATATGGGGGATAAAAGATGGTATTCCCATGCTAGAAAGATGACATTTCTAGCAATCATTTACTTTATACTACCAGATTGAATAGAAGTACTTTTTATAATCCTAAAGAATGGAATGGATTATGTTGGGCATCAGATAGTATTGTTTGAGGATATAACATTTTTTTGATATTATTTCTAGAATGTTATAATGGTGATGTTTTAGAAATAGAAAAACATGTAGGGCGGAAGACAACCTATCACGTCAGACAAGGTTGCAGGAATCGAACCCACAACTGAAGTGAGACAATCCATTATCGCCTACCATTGGCCTACATAAAGTCCTTGGTTAGTATAAATTAGTTTTATTTTCTTAATCGGTATGATAGTTGGAGTCTAATTCCTTTTTTGGAAACATATACGATTAACCTCACCATAGATGGACTTATATATTTGATAACTTTTTATAACCTTTTGATTGAGACAGATGGAATGACCCATCATTCTTTCCCATGATCTGCTAATACTTTACGAATGACCAAGTCGACTTCATTTCTTTATGATATGAAGTGGAAATTGTTCATGGAACGAACAATGGCAATAATATACCAAAATCAAGTAAGTATTTCTTCTAATTGAAAATATTCAACTTTAGGGAAATGATAATCAAAACAATAAATGTTGTCCTAGTGCCCTCATATATGATGAATCAGATGTTACCATAGATCATCAAAAAATTATGGCTTTGTGATTATTGGCTTTTTCATATCCATGTTATCTACCACTCTTCGTTAGAACATGATGGTTATATTTCTCTTCCATATCCATATTTTCACATATATTCTCTTATATGGAAACCCTGTGTTGAGTTACATTAGGTGACCATTAAGTCTCTAAATTTCCGTTTCAAAATTAAGTATCAGTGTTACTTTGTATGATGTGGGTTTCTATGAACGAAACATTCCAGTAGTAAACGATTTATAACCCCAACGAATTTCGTGGGTGAAATTCATTTTAAGGGGGGTATCATGTAACACCCCGATATTTTATGAGAAATGATGTTTTTAATTTCTTCTATACCATGTGTTGTATGATACACAAAGATTAAACTTCACTATACAAAACACCTTATTATCTTGGAGTATACGCAACACTATTCTTGGCTTGTGTTGCACACAAGAGAAACCTTCTTCAATAGCATGTGTTTTACGCAATACAATATTTCACTAAACAATGATATATTGTTATAATATTAATATGAACTAGACGTTATGAATAGTAGTAAGTAAATTTTGAATTTTATGACATTATAATTCATCTTAAACATTTTATTGAACATGGTATTAGAACAAAATAAATTTTTCAGGTAAAATAAGTATTTTTCAAAAATTGA
This sequence comes from Viscum album, assembly GCA_963277665.1. NCBI lineage: Eukaryota > Viridiplantae > Streptophyta > Magnoliopsida > Santalales > Viscaceae > Viscum > Viscum album. The sequence continues at coordinate 1,664,419,975 of OY728156.1, forward strand.
AGCTTTTCCGCCTATTGATGGCGCACCCACTTTGAATCTAGTGTTAGAAATGTTTATAATTAATATTTGAGAAAATAATATTCATCCTTGGAATCAGGATATTAAAATTTACTTTAAATAAATTATTTATATTTTTCTGATAAGTTTCTTATTTTGATGAATAGTTAAAATACGCTAAATTTTAAATAAAAAAATAATTTTCATCAAGATAATTTTTATGGTTAAATTATAATATTGAATGGATTTAAATTATAAATACAATATATTGTTTTATTTAATATAATTTATGTCATTAGCATTAATTTTACATTGAATTCATAGGTTAGATCATTTCAATCTTTTGTAATGTTTTAAAAAAAACCCATTTTCTTGTCGACAATGAGATTAATTTCAATTTAAATACTACTACATTTTTTTTTTAATTTTGAAAAATGGTTTCCATATTTGTATTTAGTAGGTCCAAATTATGTTAATAAGCTACTTTTTATTTTTTGGGCATTATGAATAGTAACTAATGTAAATTTTATTTACAACAATTAAATGTAAATTAGGTAATTAGGGGTAAAAATAATATTATAAAATTTCCCTAACACTTGTCTTAATATAATTATATGTTTATATTTCATCATAAAATATTATTTGATTGAAATGGAATCTAATGGAAATCACATGTATTTTATTAAGACCTTTTATTTATTTTACATAAAGGAAAGTCAAATATATCTCACTCAAACATTAATAATTAGATTATTTCTAATATAAGGTTATATAGAATATAAATTCGATTATAAATACTCATTTGAAATCTAAAATGTTTTTATCTGTCATTGTAATTTATTTTTATTTTTTATGAAATATTTAATTAACTAAATAGCTTATACATTAATGATGTAGAAATTATTTATTTAGTGAAAAATCAATATTATAGTTTTATTAAAATAATATTTCCTATCAAAAGGATGATAAACTGGACCAAAAATTATTTTTAGATTATATCTACACACAAATCATCCAAGGGTCTATTTTTGGACGATTTGGAGCCTTATAAAATAGATGATCACATTTATATTATATTATTTTAAATGATGTCAAAGATGTCACCTTCATAATTTAATTAATATAACAACTTAAATGTTGCGAATTTAAGATGATAAATTCTAGTAAAAATATTATTATGAAATTTATTATATTTATCTTCATAATGGGATTTTATTTTTAATTTTTATGCAATGAATAATTATATTAAAAAAATTATACAATAATGTTGTAGTAATTATTTTATAAAATAAAATACCAAATAAATGGTTATAAAAATATTAAAATAAATAATATGTGAACAAATTAATGTGATCCAAGAATTATTAGACAAATATGACTTGTTATAAATCTATTAAATAGTTTTTTCACAAATATATTTTATGGGGATTTTATTTAAATTCAAAGAAATGAATAGTGTAAAAATTGACACTATTGTTATTTTATAAAAATAACATATTATAGAATTGTTTAAAAATCACAAAAATATTTATAAATTATAAAATAAAATATATATGGTCTAAAATTTTATTAATTATCCAATTATGGACAATTATAAACACATAAGTAATTATTTATAACAATTTAAAATTTAGAATTATATTACCCCAATTAAAATTAAATAGATTAAATACGTATAAATCAAGTTGATAAAGTTTAAAAGAAATTCCAAAACTGTATAAATTTTATTTCATGAAGATATGAAAACCCTATATCATCTAATATTCATATTTGAGTCATTTTCGGTGGTTTTTATGTGGGGTTTGAGTTTATTATAAATTAATATTTTAGAGGTTTCCAAAAGTGCTCCTCTCTTCTCTTATAAAAGGGCACCTCCTCCCTCTCCTCCTCACACCACTTTGAGCCTTCATGCTCTGAAAAAACCCTACCAATTTATCTTCTCCACATATCTAGATACATACTAGAGGTCCTAGAATTATTCAATGACAAACTTTAGTGCCCTGAGAGGAGGTTTAGAGGAGGTGCGTCGAAGAAGATGTAATATCCTTTACTGATTCTGTCATGTTCATTTCTTCTTCTACTTCCTAATATTTTTTTTGTATCATAACAAATTAATAACATCAATATAACCCATATAATGATATGTTATTATAAATATGAACCAACCATATTTCACATTCTATCCATCCTACGAAAAATGAAATCTTCGTGCATGCGTACGTACGAAATATCGTCTCCACGTCGTCATGTAATCTATTTTTCCACCACCGCCTTACTTGGATGATTATAATGATGTAAATAATAACTATATACTGTTATTATAACATGATACTAATTCTGAGATATTATATAATCCACGCTAATTCGATTTAATAATTATGGGTACGAAATCATCGCTCGTCCGTACGTACGGATTACCGTCTCCACAACTTGATGAGATTCATTCTCCATGTAAACCATTAAAAAATGATAATAAAGTATATATAATAAATAATAATTAAATATATGACATATTAATGATACTGGATACATTTATATGTTATTGAATTTTTTTCATTCAATTTAATACAGAAACAAAATCATCATTCATGCGTATGTACGGCCAACCGTCTCTATGAACAATGTATTTATTTCCATTTATCAATCTATTATATATATGTATATTAGGAATATATATTATATATAAATAATTTTTCACATTCTGGAAGTAATTAACCATGATCTATGTAATCATATAAATAATTAGAACTCAGAACACGAATGATAAATGAATAGATTTTACCCAAAACGCTGCTTTAACAGGGAATTGACATAATAACGGATAATATAAAGTCGTAAGTGGATCATATATGATATCATAAATATTATTATGGTTCTGTTAAATGTAAATAATATTTTTAAACCCACTATACAAGAGTCTCAAACACATATGGAAGAAATTGAACATAAGGTAAGGGATAATTTTGCAATCTAATTTTTATCCAAGTTTGCTTATACGTAAGTATTTACTGGGGTTGTATTTTTCATCCATGTACACAAAAATGTTTTTCATATAATGTTTCATATTCTTGCATGTATTTTTAATGTAATTTTTACCCATATTTTTCTTTTACATTTTATTATGGAGGGAATATTTCTTTTGTTTACCATACGAGGAACTTTTTGTCATTTCTAGAAAAAGTATGATGAGAATGTTTTTTAACTTATACGGCATGAATGAATTTTTACGGTTTCATAATGCCTAATTTTTATGAAGCTTACTCTAAAAAACTTCATGATGATTTTGAAAAAAACCTTTTATTTTAACAGAGATGGAATTTTTTGAAAATAAAATGATTTTCAAGAATAATGGATATTCTACTCAAGAATTCATTTCAAGTGTTTTGTCAAAAGTATTTTCGATCTAAGATTACATTATTTAGTATTATTATGTTTCAAGTATAATGTATATATTATTTACATGGTTTTATTCTTCTTATTATGAAATGATATCAATTTGTTTTATATGGTTTATGTTATGATGTGATGATGTTTATGAAACCCATTTTATTCTTTGGGTTATGATAAATAATTTATGTTTATTTTGTGGAACAAGTAAGAATGATTTCATTATGATATGGGTGGGTCCAATATCTCCCTCCAATGAATTGGGAAATTATTTATATCTCATGAGATAGACATGGAATGAATGGTAAGTGAATCCAGTTCAGTAATATAGGGCGAGAAAGGCATGTAAACCTAGTTCTGTAATGGAAATTGTCTACTATGATGGTCTTGGCAGCAATGCATTGGCTACTATGGAAAAAATAACATGTGCTTAATGGTTTTCCACAATTATGTTTTTTATTCCCATTCTATTTTGTCAATATTTATGTTATTTTATGATCTATGCCTTACGTACTACCATGATTTATTTCACAACTCATGATTTTAATGTCTAAACGTTATGTTCATGTTTTTAAGTTCAAACGTATATGGTTTGTTTTATTTTCTCCATTCTTACACTTACTGATCATTTGAGATCACCCTTTTTATGTTTTCTTTTCCCCATGATATAAATAAAGGTTTTAGGTAAGAAAACAAAAGGGATAGATCTTTATGGAAGATGGTTAATATATTTCCCGAGGATTAGAAGATTATGTTCCGAGTTTCTAATGACACTAAACTATTACGGTCCTTCGGTGTCATTTTTTGTTATGTAGTAAGTATTACACAAAATTAATTTAATGTCCATGTACGTCAATCTTTGGGTATCTACAGAGTGACTGTATCGAAAATATCATAGGAGGAATAGTATACCTCAATGAAAAAATGACACAACCTAAGATCCAAGATATTGAGAAATAGTTATCCAACTCTAACCAAGGGTTTTACCAAACGATTCACCACCATTAAAAATCATGGAAACCTTCAAAGGAGACTCATTGTGGGTGAAAGGGTGTGGCTAGATGATGGAGGGCCGCCAATATCAGGAACACCGCTCTTCGGTGGGGAAGGTTAGAACATTGTTGATTTTTTAGTTGGGGGTGTCAGCTGGTAGGGGGGAGCATGTGAATGAGGTGACATGTGAGAGAGGATCACTTAAGGGAGGTACAATAATCATATAGAGAGTAAATTGGTAGGGGATCATACATTAGGGAAGGGGGAGTGGGTATCATTATTTAGGGTGAGGAGAGGGGGAATCTATGTGACACAAGGAGGTATCGGAAATAGGGGATGAGAAAAACAATTAAGAAAATGAAATATGGAAAAGTGGAAAAAAATAAATATAATAATATTAATACTAATATACATTAATTTTTTAATTAAAATTATAAAAACATTATTATTATTATTAAACCCTTATTTATAATTTTATTTTGTTTTTTCTCATTTAATATTTTATTTATTCAGAATACTAGAAGCCGCACGGTTCTCCTATAGCCAGTCAAGTAGTTGAGAAAACCACACTCAAACTGGGTCACCCCGCACTTCCCTGGTAAAGAGCCAAGTCACACGCTTGTCACTAAATTTTATAAACTGTGCGTAAGTCATGTTTTATAACATAGGCCTACCGAGGATCCCTCATAGGAACCACATGATTAATGATAATTGTGCAGGATAACCATGTAAGAATAAAAAGGATTTCAATATTTTTTAAAAAGTTTACCCACCATCTACTGAATATTGTAATAAAGACTACAAATAATTAAAATTAATAAAATAGTTGATATTCAATGTCAGAGTGTCGCATCACTACAATATCAATACATAAAAACTTCTAAAAATGGTTAACATATTATATTTATTAATGGATAACCTTATAACCCTTATAAAAGATAAAAATTCAAAACTATATAAGTAATGCCTTGATCCCAACATAACATTTATCCCCCATATATCAAAAGGTGTCTCTTTATTGTCAGAAACAAAAAATGTAAATACCCTCGGTAAAAATTCTCTTGGAACATGGTGATGACCAAAACTACCATAAATCCTTTTTGGAAAACATGCATGCTTACTTATTTCATAGATTATTGGATATATTCCACAAATCCAATAAGTTTTAAAAATCATCCATGGTAGCATGAACTAATTGTCAACATGTCATTAATTAGTTCCAATGTAATCAATACATTGAAATTTACTTATTCATTTTCCACATATCATTATCCAAAAAAATATCAAAACATAAGAAACATGATAAGGGTTATCTGTCACGACCCCCTCCCCACAAAGTGTACCCCTCCTGGGCCGGCAGTGTGAGAAGAGAGATAATGACCCCCGAGTCCCGCCTCCAGTAGGCCCCGGGTTGGCGACTAGCACCGAGGGTATAATAAACATACAAATGGGAGGCATTACCCTCTAAGAGAACACATGCGGAACAGAGAGATAGAACAGACTCCAATCAACTCCAACTTAGAACTGAGATATAAAAGGAAACCAAGTACATATATGAAATGTCATGAAAAAGTACTACAACTGAAAGGGGAAACTAAAAGTACCCAAAAGAAAGTAAAACGATAGCGACCACAAGCCCGAACAACTCCTCCTCCAACCGCAAGCTAGTAGTAACCAGCTTGATCTCCAACCTGCTCCAAGTGACCTGAAAAACAGTTTATATGTACATAGGGTGAGTATAACAGTATACTCAGTAGGATCCTCCCCAAGACTCTCATGCAAAAGTAAATAAAGCATGCTAAAGCCCAGTGAACAACAAGTGAAACTAACTCGTCACCTAAACAGGTATACTATGTTCCCAACCTCACCATGGCTACTCTCACCAAGTAACGCATACAAGAATATAGCATATATCAAAGAATATCAAGGGTACCCCGCAACTACTTCCCCACTGGTTTGCCTCTTTGCCCCAATGACATACGTCCTGTGCATCTCTCTCCAAGGCTTGCCCGCAGACACCTGGGCTAAGCTCCACAATATGCACCTCGTGCACCACATAGGCTTTCCCGCAGACACCTGGGTGAAGCACCACACCGTCCTCACAACCAAAAGTAACCAGGTAGTTTCCGGGAGCCACCACAGCTTGCATAACGTTTATCATACGTCGGGTATAATACCTCAAGCCATTACAGCCCATACTTCGAGTAAGGATCCTCAAGCCATCATAGCCTATACACATTACACCTTTAGTAGTCCGTAGGATACTATATCCAGAATATATGTGTGTGAATAAGAACAAGCCATTACAGCCCTCTACACACATATATGGGGTAACTAACCGCTATGCCTCATGGCACAAGTATCTACCAAGAGACGAGAGCGGGGCCAAAGGGGGTAGTCAGCCATTCAACCTCCCATCAAGAATGTTGGGGAAAACACCCCCAGGGCTCAGAATCCCCGGGGTGTCAGTTTCCCTTACCGATAAGGTGGAGTAGCGTATAAAAACACAAAAATTATAGAATATATATGTAACTCACATCCACACTATGGGCATTACCTAGTCTTAGATACAACTGTAGCTAACGTCTCTCAGACTCCAGACTGCTACTTCAAAGACTAGGTATCCTATAAGCACACAAACATTTGAAGAGCTTTATTAGATTACTCCATTCTCATTTTATCTGTTCCACTGTACGTTAATTTAATTCTTTAAACATTAATTAAGAATGAACAATTTCACATTAAACTGAATTAGTATCACATTCAAAAACTGCTCCTTTTTAGGATTCACATCACCTTTAAATTCCAGTATCTCCATCCCCGTGGATTTTCACCATTTAATCAAACATTCATTACAGAATTACTTTTCTATATTCCCAAGCATTCTAGAAAAGCATCCTATGCTTCTAAACATGAAGGAGGCTCAACACAGTGAGTAGATATACTACCCGTCGAGTCTTTGCCGCCTATAGAAAGAGCATAGATCCATATTACCTCGAGAGTCTAAACACGGAAAGCACGTGGCATACCCTGCGCGTCTTTGCCTCCTTCGGAAGAAGGGTAGCAAGACCAACTGCCTTGAGAAGTGGGGAAAAGCAAAGCAGATTAACATTCCAAGAAAACCACAAGCATCCAGCAACCGCATCCATCCCATTCCATCACCCCTAGTGTCCTCCCCGACACTAACATGCATAAACCGATGCAACTCGCCACACTAGGCGTTATCCACTGCCACAACAACAAGTCCCCATACCTCCACATATCACAACAGCCATCCAGGCTCACATCAAATCACAAGCAGCAGGAAATCAAAGATCACAAAATGGTCTCTCGACCCTTTTAACAAGGCATTCAGCCTTCATACAAAAAATGAGCACTCAGAGCTCCAAACCACAAGGCTTTCAGCCTTACAAGCAAGTGGATAACTCCTAACCCTTTTGAAATTCCCACATAATCTGTTCTCTAATCCATATTGAATTAATAGATTTGTTATTCGTAGGTTCCAATCATGGATACCTAATCAGTAAGCTATCACAAATAAATAACCATGCTTACTTCCCTAATTTGATTATCCTCAAATTTGAACAACTACAACAACGGCAAAAACCAGATTAATTTACATGCCTCTTTATCTTTAGCCAATTAATTAACAATTAATTCTTGCTTTACGTTCATTATCAATTTCATTCATGAACGAACAACAAGTCAAAGAAAACATAGATAACACTCTATCTAGAAAAACATGAGGCAACAGTTATCATGGTATAAGGAAACAACATGCGATCAACCAATTCGCTTAATCTGATTCAAGTATTTAATTAGGTCAATTTCATTGTGATCCAAAGGGATAAATCATGCTAATTCTACGATTGCACATATACAATTATAGAAGCCATGAATCCCCTACCTCGAAGAGTTCTTGACGTCCTTTATCCACACAACGGGTCACAATCCTCCTCTCACGACAACTACATCCACCGGAGGATGCTACGGTACGACAGTACCAACCAACCCCAAGAAAACCCATTATAATCTTGGAAATTACATGGTATAATTATGGAAAGGAGGATAGAAGAAGATGAACCTCAAAGAATGACGATACAACATACCTTATATCCAAGATTGATCGACAGGGCTCGGTTGCATCCAAAACAGAGCAGAACCAATCCTAGGAGTAAAGATTGATTGTGCAACTCCTACGGAAAGGATTGAAAGGTTATAGTGCCTCTTAATTGAGAATAAAGGGAAATAACAAGGGAGAATGATATCTCGTCCCTTTTTGAAGATAAAATGGGGCGACGGTTTAAGATCCGATTAATTCTCCATTAAAAAAGGATCGCATTAACCCACACAGTTTGAATAAGTAAAAACATCCTAGCCTTAGGAATAATTAATATAGGATTTATGGCATTTTAAACGGCCTTAAGAGCCCTTAAAATAAGGATTTAAATGTATTTTTTGTCAAAGGAAACGTCAAAATGGAAAAACTGTAGGAGTCTGGAAACACTGTTCACCCAACGTTACTGTACATGAAACCGATTTGTGAAACTGATCTATGAAACCGATCTGTCACACCGATCTGTGAAACCGATCTGTCACACTGATCTGTGAAACTGATCTGTCAGACCGATCTGTGAAACTGATCTGTCACACCGATCTGTGAAACCGATCTGTCAGACCGATCTGGGAAAACCGATCTGTCACACCGATCTGTGAAACCGATCTGTCACACCAATCTGTGAAATCGATCTGTCACCCCAATCTGTGAAACCGATCTGTCAGACTGATCTGTGAAACCGATCTGTCACACCGATCTGTGAAACCGATCTGTCAAACTGATCTGTGAAACCGATCTGTCACACCGATCTGTGAAACCGATCTGTCAGACTGATCTCTGAAACTGATCTGTCACACCGATCTGTGAAACCGATCTGTCAGACCGATTTGTGAAACCGATCTGTCACACCGATCTGTGAAACCGATCTGTCAGACCGATCTGTGAAACCGATCTGTGAGACCGATCTGTGAAACCGATCTGTCACACCGATCTGTGAAACGGATCTGTCACACCAATCTGTGAAACCGATCTGTCAGACCGATCTGTGAAACCGATCTGTCACACCGATCTGTGAAACCGATCTGTCAGACCGATCTATGAATCCGATCTGTCACACCGATCTGTGAAACCGATCTGTGACACCGATCTGTCAGACCGATCAGTGAGACCGATCTGTTACTGTTCATAAAACTGGAAACACTGTTCACAGAACTGAAAAATTGGCAACGTTTTGGGTATAAGTCCCCTTGACCTCCCGGAACACCTCCAACACCAAAATTCACAAAGTAATGGACCGGAGAGGTCCGGGCCATTACATTAGATACCTCTCAAAATATTCTCGTCCTCGAGAATTAAAAACCAACCTAGAAGAAAAGAGGGGTCCGAACAACCACCCCATAAGATACCTCTCAGGGGAAAACTACCATGAGTTGTTCGAAATCTGGAACAAAACTATGACATACGGGAGTATGGGAACAAACAATCCATACCCAAATAATTCATTCATAAAATCATATGAAAAGTACATAAATAAAACATGAAAGGTCTAACCAGAGAGGAAACATCATTACATGAAAGGAGTTAAACATTGAACAACTCTGGGTACTGAGCACGTTTATGTGACTCACGTTCCCAGGTACTCTCCTCCATGCCACCGTGTTGCCACAAGACACTAACTAAGGGGATAGAACTCCCACGCAACACCTTCTCCTTGTGTTCTTGGATCTCCACAGGTCGCTCTTTGAAGGTTGTATCATCATCAATATCGATCTCTCCCCAATCGATAACATGAGATTCATCATGAAGATAACGACAGAGCTGTGATACATGGAAAACATCATGTATCCGACTCATATGAGGGGGGAGTGCTACTCGATATGCCACAGCTCTAACACGAGCTAACACCTCGAAAGGCCAAACAAACCGGGGAGAAATCTTACTTCCACGACCAAACCTTCGCTGCCCACGACGTGGAGTCGCCTTCAGAAACACATGATCCCCAACATTAAACTCTAAGGGTTTCCTTCTATGATCAAAATATGATTTCTGACGATCCTGTCCTGTCTTCATCCTCTCACGAATCACCTGAACCATCTCTATTGTATTTTGCACTATTTCTGGTCCGAGAATTGCTGACTCTCCGACCCCAGTCCAGCACAACGGAGAACGGCATGGCCGACCATACAAGGCTTCAAATGGTGCCATACCGATGGTAGAGTGAAAACTATTATTGTAAGAGAACTCTACCAAGGGTAAGTTCTTCATCCATGAACCTCTAAAATCAAGAACACAAGAGCGCAACATCTCTTCAAGAGTCTGGATGGTTCGCTCCATATGACCATCCGTTTGGGGATGAAAAGCAGTGCTAAGGCATAATTGAGAACTAAAAGCATGGTGGAGACCTCTCCACACCCTAGAGGTAAAACGAGAATCTCGATCAGAAATGATCGTCGTAGGAACTCCGTGAAGCCTCACCACCTCCTCCAGATACTGCCTCGACAAAACCTCCACTGAGCTCAACTCCTTGATTGCTATGAAGAGGGCCGATTTAGTTAAACGATCCACTACCACCCATATTGCATCATGTCCTCCCGGAGGTTGAGGTAAACCTGTAACAAAGTCCATTGAGATGTCCTCCCACATCCACTGAGGAATCTCTAAGTGCTGGAGAAGACCACCAGGAACACGGTGTTCGGCCTTCACTTTCTGGAAGACTAAACATCGAGACAGACATTCTGAAACTGTACGCTTCAGCCCAGGCCACCAAAACTGACTCCTCAAGGATCAGTACATCTTCGTCACACCAGGATGTACCGCCAACGGTGAACTATGGAACTCTTAGAGAACCGTCTCGCGCATCGCCAAGGGAACAAAAAGCCTACCTTGATACAACACTCGGTGTTGTTCATCCTCTGACCAACCATCAGGGGCCTCCCCATAAACAACTCTGTCTCTCCAAGCTTCCAACTCTAGATCACCCAACTGAGACTCTTCCACCTTCTGCATCAGAGATGACCGCACCGTCATCTGGAAAAGACAACCTCTTCACCCAACTTCTCCCATATCAAGATACAAAGCTTCTAGCTCTTCCATCACTCTCCAGGAATCACCAGATTCATGCACAACATCATTACGTGACTTTCGGCTTAGTGCATCAGCTACAACGTTTCCCTTCCCAGGTGTATACGATATTTCGAAGTCGTATTCCTTCAAGAACTCCATCAACCGACGCTGCCGCAAGTTCAAGTCCCGCTGAGAGAAAACATACCTCAAACTCTTATGATCAGTGAAAACCACAAAGCGCTCGCCAATGAGGTAATGTCTCCAAAACTTCAGCGCAAACACCACAGCTGCCAACTCAAGATCATGGGTGGCATAGTTGCGTTCATGGGGAAGCAATTGTCGGGACCCATAAGAAACAACTGACCTTTGTTGTATAAGTACACAACCTAGCCCCAGATGTGACGCATCGCAGAAGACGTCAAACTGGACTCCCTCAGCTGGAAGACAAAGAACAGGAGCACTTACCAACTTCTCCTTTAGATACTCGAATGCTTCCTGACACTGATCAGTCCACATGAATGCTTGATCCTTCCTGGTCAAAGTTGTTAGAGGAGTCACAACCCGTGAGAAATTTGCTATGAACCTCCTGTAATAACCTGTGAGACCAAGGAAACTTCGCACCTCTGAAACTGTCTTGGGGGCTTCCCAAGACACAACTACTTCTATCTTCGATGGATCCACAGCTACTCGCTATTGGGACACAACATTCCCTAAGAAACGAACTTCTCGAGCCCAGAACTCACACTTGGACAACTTCCCAAACAACTGATGTTGGCGAAGAACTCCCAAAACGGCTCGTAGATGCTCTGCATGCTCTTCTTCAGATGTGGAGTACAGAAGGATGTCATCGATGAAAACCACAACAAACATGTCCAAGAATTCACGGAACACAACATTCATCAACCCCATGAAAATAGCTGGAGCATTCGTCACGCCGAATGGCATTACAACAAACTCATAATGCCCATGACGACAACGGAAAGCAGTATTTGGTATATCCTCATCCTTTAGACGCATCTGATGATATCCTGACCGCAAGTCGATCTTTGAGAACCAACTTGCACCCTTCAGTTGATCGAATAGGTCATCAATCCGTGGAAGAGGATAGCGGTTCTTTATTGTCACCTTTTTTAATCGACGATAATCGACGCACAACCGCAAACTGTCGTCAGCCTTTTTCACAAACAAAACTGGTGCACCCCACGGTGACACACTTGGCCGAACAAAACCACACAGCAACAGACCATCAAGCTGAATACGTATCTCTCGTAACTCAGAAGGGGCCATCCTATATGGAGACATAGAGATAAGAGACGCTCCTGGCTGTAGCTCGATCCCAAACTCGATCTCTCGTCGAGGGGGTAATGCTACAACCTCTTCGGGAAATACATCATGGTACTCCTCCACAACCCTAGGAAATGCCAACTGCTCAACCTCGGAAGAACATAGCATCATCTCCACCATCATGGATGATAAGGATGAAACCTGCCTATGACCCATCCGAGGATCTCGCTCACCCGCAAACACCACTGTTTCTCCATCTGGATCGAAGACGACGACCTCCTTCCAGAAGAAATCCACAATAGCCTGCACCGAATACAACCAATCCATGCCGAGGATGACATCATATGGTTGTATTCGCAAACATAGTAAATCTCCCCAAGAGCGGTGCTGCACCAACACTAGCTCACAGTCTCTACATACTTCAAACAAGCTAGCTCGACCTCCAACTGGCGTAGTCAACACCAAGGGAACTGGAAGCCTCTCTACCTCAAGTCCCAAAGCGTGGACAAGGGTAGGGGATATAAAAGAGTGTGTCGCTCCTAAATCAAACAAGGAATACACCAAGGTAGAAAACAAGCAAAGGGTACCTCGGACGACGTCTGGCTCGCCTGGAGCGGGCAACGCTAGAGCATGAAGCTGACCATGACCACCTCCACGGCCTCTCTGACCCTGATGAAGACCACCACCATGGCCGCGCTCTGCTCTCTGAGGACGAGGAGCATCATGGGGCTGTCCTCTGCCTGCTCCATCTACCCTCTGGTGATCTAAAGCTGGTGCAACCTGCTGCTGCTGCCTCGGCTGGAACTGCCTCAACGGAGGAACCTAGAGTGAAGCTCCTGGTGCACGATGAAAAACAAGCGCCTGATCCCTTGGCATAGTCCTGAGTGTTGCTCCCTCCATAGAAACGAGATGGGAAGGGATGGGACCTACCCCCAGGTGAAAGGAAACTCTTCTGTCCTGAAAACCGGGAACCCCGGACCACAGCTCTGCTTCGTGAGGAATCATGACGATTCCCCTCTCGTGACGATCCGGTCTTAGCCAAAGTCCTCTCAACAACCTCTGTCCTCTCCAGCACCTTACGATATGTCTTCAGCATAAATGGGGTGACCTAGCACTGGATCTCGGGACACAAAGCCTCCTCGAAATGCCTCGACCTGGCCTCATCATCTGGTAACAGGTCTGAAGAATATCGTAGAAGGTTCCTGAAACGGATTCCAAACTCTCGAACACTGGAGCTCCCCTGTCGAAGGGTGAGAAGCTCCTAGTGACTGGACACCTTTGTAGTCGATGAAAGAAACTCGACTCAAAACCTGTCTCGAAACTCCTCCCAAGAGATCGCTGACTCCTCACGATCACCGAGGAACAAGAACCACCACTGCCTCGCTGCTCCACGCAACATCGTCACATCCATGGACACCCAGTGTTCCTTCTGAGCACGAATCGAACTGAAGCCTATCTCGATCTCCTCCAACCAGTCTTCTGTGATTACATCTGAAACGGAGCGCTCATACTTCTGTAAACTCTGGTGCTGAAACTCTCGAAGTGTCTTCCTCCAAGTGTCATCGTCGTCACCCTCTACTCGAAGGTGATCTGCTGGAACAGCTTGTTTGGCATCTTCTACGCAAACCTGACGAGGACGTCGACCTGGAGCCATACCTATAAAATAACAACTGTTAGAGCTCCTAAGCCTGGAATATGGAAAACTCAACATTAATTAATTAACTGTTTTGTTTTATTAATTTCAGGTTACCTATCCCAAGGTCTACCAATTCAAACACATGCGCAAAGAATAATGATGCATGATCCTTTCCTAGGTCTCTACCCTGCAACCAGTATCACTTTGTTTAAGAGACATCGTAAAATTAAAGGTCCATGCAACAGATCATAGGGGGCCATGAACGCCTATGTCTCTGATGGTCTCCAGTGTTTACCCCACTTGCTAAACATGAATGACACCATTGCCCTACCATCCCATGCATCCTCACTTGTGCCTAACTCCAAACTCCATCCTATCCCTCAACCAGAGCTCTGATACCACTCTGTCACGACCCCCTCCCCACAAAGTGTAACCCACCTGGGCCGGCAGTGTGAGAAGAGAGATAATGACCCCCGAGTCCCGCCTCCAGTAGGCCCCGGTTTGGTGACTAGCACCGAGGGTATAATAAACATTAAATGGGAGGCATTACCCTCTAAGTGAACACATGCGGAAGAGAAAGATAGAATAGACTCCAATCAACTCCAACATAGAACTGAGATATAAAAGGAAACCAAGTACATATATGAAATGTCATGAAAAAGTACTACAACTGAAAGGGGAAACTAAAAGTACCCAAAAGAAAATAAAACGACATCGACCACAAGCCCGAACAGCTCCTCCTCCAATCGCAAGCTAGTAGTAACCAGCTTGATCTCTAACCTTCTCCAAGTGACCTGAAAAACAGTTTATATGTGCATAGGGTGAGTATAACAGTATACTCAGTAGGATCCTCCCCAAGCCTCTCGTGTAAAAGTAATGAATGAATGCTAAAGCCCAGTGAACAACAAGTGAAACTAACTCGTCACCTAAATAGGTATACTATGTTCCCAACCTCACAATGGATACTCTCACCAAGTAACACATACAAGAATATAGCATATAGTAAAGAATATCAAGGGTACCCCACTACTACTTCCCCACTGGTTTTTCGCTTTGCCCCAACAACATACATCATGCGCATCTCTCTCCAAGGCTTGCCCGCAGACACCTAGGCTAAGCACCACAATCTTCACCTTGTGCACCATATAGGCTTGCCCGCAGACACCTGGGCGAAGCACCACACCGTCCACACAACCAAAAGTAACCAGGTAGTTTCCGGGAGCCACCATAGCTCGCATAACGTGTATCATACGCCGGGTATAATACCTCAATCCATTACAGCCCATACTCCGAGTAAGGATCCTCAAGCCATCATAGCCGATACATGTTACACCTATAGTAGTCCGTAGGATACTATATCCAGAATATATGTGTGTGAATAACCACAAGCCATTACATCCCTCTACACACATATATGGGGTAACTAACCGCTGTGCCTCATGGAACAAGTATCTACCAATAGAAGAGAGCGGTGCCAAAGGGGGTAGTCAGCCATTCAACCTCCCATCAGAATGTTGGGGAAAACACCCCCCAGGGCTCAGAATCCCCGGGGTGTCAGTTGCCCTTACCGACAGGGTGGAGTAGCGTATAGAAACACAAAAAGTACAGAATATATATGTAACTCACATCCACACTATGGGCATTACCTAGTCTTATATACAACTGCAGCTAACGTCTCTCAGACTCCAGGCTGCTACTTCAAAGACTAGGTATCCTATAAGCACGCAAACATTTGAAGAACTTTATTAGATTACTCCATTCTCATTTTATCAGTTCCACTGTACGTTAATTTAATTCTTTAAACATTAATTAAGAATGAACAATTTCACATTAAACTGAATTAGCATCACAATAAAAAACTGCTCCTTTTTAGGATTCACATCACCTTTAAATTCCAGTATCTCCAGCCCCGTGGATTTTCACCATTTAATCAAACATTCATTACAGAATTACTTTTCCATATTCCCAGGCATTCTAGAAAAACATCTTATGCTTCTAAACACGAAGGAGGATCAACACGGTGAGTAGATATACTACCCATTGAGTCCTTACCGCCTATAGAAAGATCATAGACCCATTTTCCCGCGAGAGGCTAAACACAGAAAGCACATGGCATACCCCGCGCGTCTTCGCCTCCTTCGGAAGAAGGGTAGTAAGACCAGCTGCCTTGAGCAGTGGGGAAAAGCAAAGCAGATTAACATTCCAAGAAAATCACATGCATCCAGCAACTGCATCCATCCCATTCCATCACCCCTGGTGTCCTCCCCGACACTCACATGCATAAACCGATGCATCTCGCCACACTAGGCGTCATCCGCTGCCACAACCACAAGTCCCCATACCTCCACATATCACAACAGCCATCCAGGCTCACATTAAATCACAAGCAGCAGGAAATCAAAGATCACAAAATGGGATCTCGGCCCTTTAACAAGGCTTTCAGCTTTCATACAAAAATGAGCACTCAGAGCTCCAAACCACAAGGCATTCAGGCTTACAAGCAAGTGGGTAACTCAGAACCCTTTTGAAATTCCCACATTATCTGTTCTCTAATCCATATTGAATTAACAGATTTGTTATTCGTAGGTTCCAATCATGGATACCTAATCAGTAAACTATCACAAATAAATAACCATGATTACTTCCCTAATTTGATTATCCTCAAATTTGAACAACTACAACAACAGCAAAAACCCGATTAATTTACATGCCTCTTTATCTTTAGCCAATTAATTAACAATTAATTCCAGCTTTACGTTCATTATCAAATTCTATCATGAACGAACAAAAAGTCAATGAAAACATAGATAACACTCTATCTAGCAAAACATGAGGCAACCGTTATCATGGTATAAAGAAACAACATGCGATCAACCAATTCTCTTAATCCGGTTCAAGTATTTAATTAGGTCAATTTCATTATGATCCAAAGGGATAAATCATTCTAATTCTACGATTGCACATATACAATTAGAGAAGCCATGAATCCCCTACCTCGAAGAGTTCTTGACGTCCTTTATCCACACAACGGGTCACAATCCTCCTCTCACGACAACTGCATCCACCAGAGGATGCTGCGGTACGACAGTACCAACCAACCCCAAGAAAACCCATTAGAATCTTGGAAATTACATGGTATAATTATGGAAAGGAGGATAGGAGAAGATTAATCTCAAAGAACGACGATACAACACACCATATATCGAAGATTGATCGACAGGGCTCGGTTGCATCCAAAACAGAGCAGAACCAATCCTAGGAGTAAAGATTGATTGCGCAACTCCTATGGAAATGATTGAAAGGTTCTAGTGCCTCTTAATTGCGAACAAAGGGAAAGAACAAGGGAGAATGATATCTCGTCCCTTTTTGAATATTAAATGGGGCGACGGTTTAAGATCCGGTTAATTCTCCATTAAAAACGGATTGCATTAACCCACGCGGTTTGACCAAGTAAATACATCCAAGCCTTAGTAATAATTAATATAGGATTTATGGCATTTTAAACGGCCTTAAGAGCCCTTAAAATAAGGCTTTAAAAGTATTTTCCATCAAAGGAAACGTCAAAAGGGCAAAACTGTAGGAGTCTGGAAACATTGTTCACCCACAGTTACTGTACATGAAACCGATATGTGAAACCGATCTATGAAACCGATCTGTCACACCGATCTGTGAAACCGATCTGTCACACCGATATGTGAAACCGGTCTGTCAGACCAATCTGTGAAACCGATCTGTCACACCGATCTGTGAAACCGATCTGTCAGACCGATCTGTGAAACCGATCTGTCAGACCGATCTGTGAAACCGATCTGTCAGACCGATCTGTGAAACCGATCTGTCAGACCGATCTGTGAAACCGATCTGTCACACTGATCTGTGAAACCGATCTGTCAGACCGATGTGTGAAACCAATCTGTCACACCGATCTGTGAAACCGATCTGTCAGACTGATCTGTGAAACCGATCTATCACACCGATCTGTGAAACCGATCTGTCAGACCGATCTGTGAAACAGATCTGTCACACCGATCTGTGAAACCGATCTGTCAGACCGATCTGTGAAACGGATCTGTCACACCGATATGTGAAACCGATCTGTCAGACCGATCTGTGAAACCGATCTGTCAGACCGATCTGTGAAACCGATCTGTCACACCGATCTGTGAAACTGATCTGTCACACATATCTGTGAAACTGAACTGTCAGACCGATCTGTGAAACTGATCTGTCACACCGATCTGTGACACTGATCTGTCAGACCGATTTGTGAAACAGATCTGTCACACCGATCTGTGAAACCGATCTGTGAGACAGATCTGTTAGACCGATCGGTGAGACCGATCGGTTACTGTTCATAAAACATGGAAACACTGTTCACATAACTGAAAAATTGGCAAAGTGTTGGGGATAAATCCCCTTGACCTCCCAGAACACCTCCAACACCAAAATTCACAAAGTAATGGACCGGAGAGGTCCGGGACATTACATTATCTTTCCCTAAATCATGTGTTTTCTATAGAGATTGGTTTCCATTATATAACATTTATATTCTATAATAACCATTCGTTGTGTTCTTGTAAATCCGTTGTAAAAAATATAAACTAAAAAATCTGTATATATTTGACATTTCATATAACATATTTCTGGAATCCAATCACAAGAAATATTATATTATTACACTTTATCCAATTTGTTTTAACAATGTTACCTTATAAAATTATAGAATTCCTCTTACCTTTCACATTTCATCTATAACATCTTCTTTATCATCAATATAACTATTACTCACACCACCTTGTTGGTTCCATTGAGTAGATTTCATCCCGGGACATTTAGTTACATAATGAACATTTACACCACACATAAAACACTTACCTTAATATGTTATATTAGGACGGTCAATACTCACAAACATTTAATTAATCGAAGTCTCCATGTTCCTCTACAGTCACTTTCTTTGTGTTCTTCATTTACAAAATCAAAACATATTCTTGTTCCTATAATACATTCACCTAGGTGATTCATTCAGCATTATTGACAATGAGGAATCCTCATATTCTTTATTACAGGGTATCCATTATCCAAACTCTCAAAAAACTCATTATTTATATTTCTTAGTGAGTCTGAGAGTTGGTGAATGTATATGATGTTAATCATATTTAGTGAAAATAGATTTGGAATGATATAAACCTCTCTCACTCTAGTGATCATCCAACTTTACTGGTCATCAAAAAATCATCCATCATATTCAATATTCATCATGTTCCTTCTAGTTATTTCCATTGACTAAAACCATAAGCATAGATTGATCATTACTTATCATAGTAGAAAACCACATAGTCATGAAATGATTTAGTTATATGATGTACAAATAATGAAACCACCCTTAAAATATTACACCCTTTTCACAATCTTTCTTATTCATAGCCATGTTATATGTAAATCTTTTATAATGGTTCAGGAAGAGTTTTTATGTTCCCAAACCATATGCCCTCCGAGTGTCAAACTAGTTGTGATGTAAGGACCATTATTGGGTACTAGATTACCCCAAGACTAGGCCATGACATATTCTCTATGTTGTTACCCCTAGGTACTTCTATTCTAGAGACCCATAAACTTGTAATATCCAGATAGGGATGTATTTCAATAAAACCACTCACTATATCCTTCAAAAAATTCAGGTACATTTTTCTTAAATTTTGAGTCATCTATATACTTATCCTTAGAAACATCCCTATATATATCTGGATAAATAAAACAAGGGATGTCACTATAGTTTTATAATCTAATTTTAAAAAGGATCACTAAGCCTTTCCTTTGATACCAACTATAGTAATCCAGGATTGATTTAAATGCAAATTACATTAATTTAAATGAATGTTCTGTACATTACAAAAATACATGCCCGAGTACTATAATAATTTAGTGTCTTTGGAAACATGGAAACAAAATATTCTATCCTGGAGAATGTTCTTCAACATCTCCAATAAAGATCTCCACCATTATTAATTGTACCTAAAACCATTCATCATAATATGGGGGAATGAAACATGATAATGGTGTGATTACAAATGGTCAGTTAGAGTAAATAAGGTAGATATGTAAGCATAATTTTGATAACTGGGGTATGATAACATGATCATTAAAATAAAATATCATACCATGCATATCAAAAATCATATACCTAAATCTTGTCATGAAGCATAGTAGTTCATAAAAAATCAATTATAATGAAATAAATAACATAACCCATGAAATCATAACATATGAATAAAACATGGAATTATAGAAGACACAAAATCATCTATAATGATTTTCCTAGTAGTCAAGGCATTGATGATGAGTCCATATTAGTGGAAAATCCCTTTAATAAACCATGTTCACACCCCCCTTCCTGTCCTATATTATTGAATTGAGATCCCCCTCATTCAATACATGTACTACAGAACTAAATTCATCCCTCATTCAAGTCCATTAATACATAACCATTTTCATATCCCATTCCATCCCTGCAATACTAAACCGAATTCATTTCTCATTGCATCCATGTCTATCTCATGAGATATAAATCACTACAAAAATAATTTTAAGGAGACATTGGTTCCAACCTGATCTTGAATAAATCATTCATAAATGATCCACAAAATCATAAACAACCACATCATAACCCACGTATTCAAATGGGAATCATAAACATGTTATCACATCATTACCACTAAAAAAATTTACAGGCTTCATAATCATTTCATCAAAAGTATAACTTTTCAAAATGCAACAAATTTCAAAAAAATATATCCCATTTAAGAGAAATTTATTTCCTAAACATATAATCAATTAATGAAAAATGATTTTGATAAATACCATTACATTAAGAATAACGCATTCATAGAAATAATCCGAGGGGATCCATTATATCATATCGTAAAAGTGAATGATGAACATAAAAGGATTCTATATTAGATGGAATTTATTTTTGAAATATTATTCAAAAAAACTTCTTGAGTATATCATTACTTATTTATTGAAAAATTATTTTTAATACAGAAAACCATTTGAAATTTATTCTCTTAGAAAATACATTGAAACCTTATAAATAATACATGAAATAATTTTGAGAACATTTTTCCTTGAAAACCTATAATACAAGACTCAAAACATTTTAAGAAGATTTTTCATTGAAAAAATTGAAAAACTATAATGAAAAATTAATAATTTTTTAATTTTTTTTCAATGAAGTCATGTGAAAAGAGATTTAAATTTTTTTGAAAATCATTTCATTGAAAATACATTCAAAAAATATAAAGAAGCCTTGAGAAAATTTTGAAAACAATTTTTCATGAAAAAATATAAAAGAATAATGGAATAATTTAGAAACCCATTTATTTGACAAAAACATTGAATAAAATTTGATAAAATATTAATATTTAAACATTAAAATAGTTCTTCAATGGATTGGAGATGGATAAATCAGTTCATGTCGTGCACGGTATAAAAGAATATTCCTTTTCCTCAGTAAAATGTTTAGGAAATGATTTGTCTTGAAAGAGGCATGAATATTTTTTTAAGATATTATTAAAATAAAATCGCTTAAAATTATCTTTCAAATATCATATGATATTACTAGAATATACTTGGAAACACTTTTTTGAGAAAATGGTTTTCTGATTGAATATTGGGTAAAGTTGAGCATTCTTAAAAAAACATTCTTAACTAGTGTATTTACCAAATAGTATAAATATGAAACCAATACATGATTAAAGCATAAGTAACAATAGGAAAATAAAATTAATTAATTTCTTGAGAGATGGGTAGTAAAATTTTAGCAAAGTAATAAAAAACATAAACAATATTGAATAGTAATGAGATTGTTTCAAGAAATTCTTATATCATGGTAACTTGGGATCATACTCTATATAGTAGTAATGTAAAATAACGAAATCTAAAAATATCATGAAAATAAGTAATTACATGATATAGCATGTAATATGGAAGTACATAAACCTTAACAAATAATTTTGGCTCATAACAAAACAAGAGTCTTAAAGATGGAAAATTTAGACCAAACTATTTTACTAATTTATTATCTTGTGAATATTCAACCCCATGAAATAAATATCACAAAATGGATATTTTAATACACATAATTATAATTATAATATACATATAATACAATCAGGGTATGAATATAAACTACACAAATGGAAATGGTTGAGAATATTACATGTATCTCACATAAAGAAAAAGTGAGATAAAATCCACTAACATTGTGTCTTGACTCTTAACATAATCATTCAAACCAATGGTATAATAAATATATAATTATTATAAATATTTTACATAGCCATAATATTATATATAATACCATATATGGTTTTATTACTAGCTTATATTACATGATAGTTGACCATCCTTTGTAAAGGGTTCATGTAAGGTAATATTCATTATGTTTCTTATATGTGCCTAAATTTATTATATTATTGATCCTTATACTAATGTAAATATTAAATAATGTAAACCATGATATTAATATAATTTATATACAGTGTATTTTTATTATAAAAATCTATATAATATATAATTATGAAATAGAATACACCATTCATGGAGACGGTAGATTATACATACGCATGAATGATATTTCTGTTTAATTGTCCAGTTGAGAGAAAGAATGTAAAATACATATATTTATATATATATTTTTTTTATATATAATTATTAAATTGTATTTTTATATCATATTTATCATATATATTAATTAAAAACCATTTTAATACATTCCATGTAGTGTGTGAATGAAACAAATTGCTTTGAGAGGGTGGTAGTCTAAGATTCATCATACAAAATTATCATACTAACACCAAATGGAAAAAAAATATATGTGTTATAAAACGAACAAAAAAATTTAAATAAATATAAAATATATAAATATATAAATATAGTTTCTATTATAATGAAAATCATGAGAGGTGGTAAGGAAAATTGAACAATCACTGTTTACTGAGGGGGTAGTTCTCTGTACTCGTAAACTTTATGTTCATTACCCATTAGATGGAGGTATGTACAAGTGTATGTAAAAAAATTATATTATCCAAATAATATTAAATTTATTATACTCATGTTTTTTTAAACACATGGAATAAAAAGAGTGGATGAGGTGGAGAATGAAAATAAAATGAAGGACTTGAGAGAAGACGCTACCTCTTAATTTGTTTACTCCTTTTTGATTGTACCAGAAGGCATCATTAAATTGACTTAATCCACCAAGAAGTATTATAGAATGAATTATGGGATTTTGGGATGTATATTTGGTAGGTATTTTCCAGACCTAAGTGGTTTTAGAGGATTGAGAATGTGGGAGAGGTAGTGGCCTTTTACAGGGTAGGAAAAGGACAAACTTGGAATAATTGATAATAAGTTAGGAATATACATGTTATGACATAAAAAAAGTAATACGAAACCATAATAAATAAATATGTAAAGTTTATGGACAAAATATAAACATTAAATGGGGGTTATTATAGTTTCAAGGTAATTTTCTCTCCATTAATTAATGTATAGTCTCTAATTATGCTTAATTTTACTATAATCATTATGATTAATTTTAATCCCCATTACTAATCATTTTGGTCAAAAATCATCATTATATAATTATAATCTAATTATTATATAGATTAAAATAGTTTGTTTCAGTTTCTAAAAATTTAAATCACAGATGAAGAAGAATTGTGATAAATGCTAATCCCGTAGGCAGAACGAAATTACGGGTTTTTAAAATAGAAAAAAGATCACAATTTTATTAAGATTTTATTTTGAATTTAAATGTGAAATTGATATTAATGAACTAAATATTATTAATATGTTTATTATTTATCAAATTTGAACTTAAATCAATGTTATATTATAATTTATCAAGAAATATAATTTAAACATAAAGGTAGGTTTTAACTAAAATGAAGTAATCTCACTCATCGTCAAAAATCGAGGTTTCTCATAAAACTGACAAAAAATTACCCTAATCTAATTCTGAAATTATAAATTAAAAAAAAATTTCATTTTATTATAATAAATTTTAATGTATTTCTCAAATTAATTTAATTTCTAAAAGCATTTCATTAGAGAAAACCATATTTTTATACATAAAATGACTCTAACAACAATCATATATTTCATTACACAAGTGCTTTATCTACATAAAATAATTATAATTAATATTTGAAAATTATCTATTTCTATTGATATAACTATTTTAAAAAAATAGGTTATAATTACCTCTTTTATATAATTATTATAATTAAATGATGTTTCATTGAGACATTCATGTTGTATTTAACGCATGCCAAGTCGGTGTTGTGTGTATCACATGCCATGTCCGTATTGTGTGCAGGGAAAGCCAAGTTGGTATTGTGTGTAACCCAAGGAAACTAGGTTCCATGTGAAAGGAATGTTTTACTTAATGTATCATAATATATATTACAATTTCCAGTGTCATATCAAATATAAAATATCAAAAAAATAAATTAATTTGAAAAAATAATACACAAAATCCCAGGATGTTATAGGGATATAGTTTGGTAATTATCCAAAAACCAAAACCCTCATTTTTTGTAATAAAATGTTTTAATTATCAAAATTTACACATATTTTTATCTAATAAATCTATTAGGTGAGGGTAGAATAAATAATTTTGGTGAAGAAAAACACATATATCAGACAACTAAAATAATTAAAATTGATGAATATCACATGTATAGAGGGAGAAAATTCACTAGATGATAGTAGGGGACATCCAGATCATTTGAGTAAAGGGGAATAAGGTGTTTAAAATTAGGGGGGAGGGGGACTTATTGCAACTAACTATTTCAAGAAGCTATACCCAGTGCTTTCAAAAAATCATTGGTGTAGATAAATCTATACTAACGGTTTTTTATAACTATTGATACATATTTTAGAGCATCAACTATAACCACTATTTCTATAATCCATGGGTATATGTTCATTAGGATAGACCATATTTTAGTATTGGGTCTTAAATGATGTTCACACCATGAATATTTCATTCAGGATTAATTTAAACCTGAGGTGATTTCTTTTTCAGAATACATAAAACTAGAATAGTTCACAACATGAATCAGTGATTCATGTATTTAATACTTCATTTCTACTGGGTTTTTATAAACTAGAAGTCCGAATCCCAATTCATTGCTTACGAAGGCTATTTTCTCAAACCCTAGGTCACTCCTAAGTGATTATAGGCGATCCAGCCCCTCCAGATCAATTCATTTGGAACTTGATCTACAAATTGGTTTTGTTTCTCCCATAATGGTAATAATCCTTTCTTCCTATTAATTTTTTTCATCATATAAATGGGTTTTTGTTGTGTTTATGGTATATTCTGAACATCTAATGATTGTTATTTGATTTGTTTAGATAATTTGTGATCTTCTCTTTTAGAAGCTAACAAATTCATTAGTTTTGTTATAGTGCGAGTTTTTCTTAAGGTATGTGTGATGTAACCTCTCCTCTGACCCTTGATTCATTTTTCATTTTATTTTAATATGTTAGAATCATTTTTAGTGACATCATTGTCATTTTGTATTCGGTATGGTTTGTTATTTATACCTTGTCTTTATGTGTGCGACAGATATTGAGGAGGGTAGTTCCATCTGTAGCCTATGTTGGATAAAATTTAATTGAAAATTATTTTATAATGTTTTTATAAACTATTTAAATGTTCTTATCTATGTAAATTTGTTTATGTTAATTAGTTTTTAGAGAAAAGTTTTTCTTCTTCTACATTTTGGTCAAAGATTGGGTTTTTTATGGAATTTTGAAGTGGATTATTTAAATGGGTTTCAAAAACATGTTTTTATGGAATGAAAAGGTTTTTTGTAATTTTTGTGAAATTTATAAGCCATTTAAATTTATTAAAAATTTAGCACATGGGAACCTTGGATACTTAGTTAGAAAGCGTAGTACTATGAATTTTCTTTTATATTGTATGGGAGTTAAGCTTTTATAATGTTCTAAATTCCTAGAAAAATATTCATTTTTCTCTAGGACATGATTGACATAATAAGAGGGTTGACATTCTAGGTTTTTCCCCTATTTCTTGGACCTTCAAGCATGGGTCCTAGGGACATATAGTGAGAACTAGTCATATTGATGTATGATTGTCTGAGATATCGTGATTATGAGTTATACATGGATTACGTTTACCATTGTTCTTCACATTTTACTAACATGGATTAGATATACCTTCTTGATAGATGTTTATGGAAGTAACTCTTTGAAACTATTTTACCTAGATTGATTTATAACTATGTAAAAAATGTGAATAAATTTATCATTCTTTTTATATAATTTTTTTATTGATTATCTTGCCTTGATTTTTTAATGTAGTAATTGGGGATTTTTATATAGAGACCAGATATGAAACAGCTGAGTGAGATCCTACTAATTTTGATTATCAAAAACCATGAACACCCCTTTGGTAATTTGAGGACCTTTTATAGTCTATTTATGTATAAAAAGGAAAGGAAAAGTAGTGAGGTGGGGTGGATTATTGCAGTTATGTATGGTGGGCTAGTGGTGAGTTAGTGGGGTGTTTCCAAATTTTTATGTGGTGTAGTGACTAACCTTTTTGATTATCCTTATTGGTTGTTGAACTTGTTTGTTTAAATTTTGTGTAGTTGTTTTTTTAGTATCACTAAAATTGTTTTCCTTTTTTATAGAGTATTATATTTAATATTTCTATTTCACTCTTTCATTCTATTGTGTATATGATCCATTTATATTGTTACATGTTGGGAGAAATCATTCCCTCTATTATAGTTTGATGCTTAGGATCCATTCTCCAACCTATGGGGATTTGGAATACCATTAAATATTTTAAATGATCAGTTTGGGATCCAGTTCTGATGGTACCATGGTTTAGTCTGTTTCAAATTATCATAATAGGGATGTTATTCATTAAGTGTCCTTATTTCAGGACATATTTTAGATTGGAAATAGGTTTGTCAAAACTTTTTATGTAGTATGTGGTGAGATACCTAATAGATCTGACCATTACAAGCCATAATATACCATGGTATGTTGGAATTTGTGTCTTCTATGTTGGGTTTTTATTTTAATATTAGTCATTTCATATGTTTATCTAGTTTAAACTAATTTTTTCATATTTTATGATCATTTTCATCTATTTTTTAATTCATTTAATATGCCTCTTAGACGTCTTCCACATGCTCCACTATAGGCTATAGTGATATATCCTCATCAATTGAATCAGCCACTGGATAATGATGATTATAGAGGCCATCATGCGGGAATTTCATTCCATGGACCAGAACATATCATGTGTTCAAAAATCTATTGTCGATGCGAAGACAAGATCGTGAAGAGATGGGGACCAATCACAATAGATATTATGTGAGGATCCCCTTCCACATTGAGGTATTAATGAATAAAATTTGTTGGAGGGATGACACAATATTATTGATCAGTTATTCCACATCCTGAATACACCTACGGATTTAAAGGTGTTGTTAATGATGTTCATGCATGAGGATTCCAGTAAGTAGTGGTGGGAATCCATGGTATAATGAAATAATCACTTTTTGTTTTGATTGGATGGGTTTTAAGACTCCCTTATTTCAGAAGTTATGTCTAGAGTACCTAATTATAGTGAAGTATCTATAAGTCCTCTCTTTGTTTTAGGTAGATTGTTATTGTCAAAATATAGTAATATTTTTACAATTTGTTTGTTTTTCTTCAAAGGTGGTAATGAATGATCATCTGAGGTAACATAAATACCAGTAGGGTTTTCCATGAATCACCCAATCACATGTATATATGATGAATATTTCTAAATACTCAGAGAATGCTAATATGGTTTTGATGGAATATATTTAAATAATTGTAAGTATTTTATTGTCTAGTACTTCACTACTTCTTAGTGGAGGATACAATTTCATACATGAGAATAAGTAGAGGTGGAATGATCATAACAAGGGTGGTGGGGTTGTTACTTAACAGAGGGATCCCTTTGATTCTTTAATGATGGCTAGTAGTATGCCCAAAAGATTATTTCAGTGTGTCACTTTTTGAAACAGTAGATATACTTTTTATACACATGTGAAGATATATAATTCTTATAAATGCACTGTCAATTTACAACAGTTTTGTCATCCTACATATAAACAACTTTATAGTTACAGATATTTGGATATATGGGATTTTATGGTGCAACCAGATGATTCAACGACTATATGTATCTAGCCATAGTACAAAGAAGTTATGAACCTCATTACAATGGATGTGTTTCTATCATTGTTGATGTAGGCCCAGTGATAGTAAGAGGTCTATTTTTGTTTCATCTTCTTTATATGATAATTTATTTTATAATGTATCCTCCCACTCATTTATATCAATATGTTTCATTTTTATGATCTAAATTAGAAAATAGATCATTTACTTTTCCATTGGGTTAAAAACCCCTCTTAAAAATAGTATAATGTAAGGGGGTTTATGTCCATATTGTTCTATAATGATAACTAACACAGATTTAGTCTGGGATATTTTAGTAATTAATATGGATCTATTTGTCATTATAATGGGATATGTATTGGCTTTTTTATCAAAATTTTAAGATTGATTATTATCATCAGTGTGTTTAATTCCTAACTTCTGATGGGATCTCTTAGGTATTTTAAGGAGAGTGGGACTCCATTTATGGTCATTTAGGACCATATTTCCCAAAATCAAGAATTTTTTGCCTTTAATTTTAGTTGATACAAATGATGTTCTTTCTTGTGGTGATTTCCACATTGTTTTCTGAGATTTACCTAATATGTTTCGAGATAACATATTCTATCTTCCTCAAGTAAGGGAGGTAGAGTTTTTAGTTAAACTAATGATGGTTATGAAATATATCTAACCACATTATTATCATATTGATCTATAAGATATTAAGTATTTCAAGGTACAGTTATATAACTTGATAAAGAATGGGTTTTTCTCCCCAATGTTTTGTTATTGGGATCCTCAACTTGTGTTCTCATTTAAAATAAAGAATAATTGTTCACTTTTGTTTTATGTTGACTACCAAAAGATTAATATGGTGATTATTTATAACAAATAACCTTTTCCCATTTTGTATGATCTATTTGATCAGTTAAATTAGGGAAAATAGTTTTTAGATATTGATGTCTGGTTTTTGTATCATCAGCTATGTGTCCAAGAGTCTAATATTCCAAAGACTACATTTAAGTGAATGTATAATCATTATGAATATGTGTTGATGTAATTTATTTTGACAAAAACTCATAATGTTTTATTTCTTGGAAGAAATTATATTCAATCAGCATCATGATAGTTTTTCATCATGTTTGTGGAATATATCTTATTGTATATATGATTCGAGTGATAGAATGGCCACTATCTAGATTTAATTTAGGAAATAATTAGGATCCACTAATATGATGGAATGATTTTCAAATGAAATTTGTTTATCCAATATGCGAAGTAATTGGGACACATGATTTTTGAATATTTAAATTTAGTCTATCCAAATAATATTATGGAAGAATTTTCATGAGAATGACTTCATAACATCAAAATGAATAAAATATTCCTACTTATTGAGGGATATATTATATATTCATCAATGATTTCCTGAATTTGGAATCACCTTTGACTACTCGTACAATTATAGGAGTAAAATTAACAAGGTATGTTCCATGTCATACATATTTTGATGTGTTGATATAGATTTGGGTGTATACTCCTATTTTGATCTTTTATGAGCCTGGTAAGGTGAATATGATTTATTGTGATTAATCTGGTGTTATTATGGGTTTCATGTTTATGTAGGATGATAATCAGTTGGTCAAGGACACTAGATAGCATCAGACTCACGAGAAAAATTATACCATGCATGATTTTGAGCTTTTTAGAGTAATCCATATAGGGAAATGTTGTTGGTATATATTTATGGAGAAAGGTTCAAATATTTTCTAGTTATATGAGATTGGGTTATATCATTTTTATAAGTAACTTAATCAAAAATAGATGTAGTGGTT
This sequence comes from Viscum album, assembly GCA_963277665.1. Lineage (NCBI taxonomy): Eukaryota > Viridiplantae > Streptophyta > Magnoliopsida > Santalales > Viscaceae > Viscum > Viscum album. The sequence continues at coordinate 1,664,450,468 of OY728156.1, forward strand.
GGAATACCCCTAGATCTTTGAATTCAACATTGTCTACAAACTCATGAATGGGAATTTCATTACTAATGATCTCAATTGGAATGTGTCACATCATGATATTATAGAATCAAAGATCTAGTGGAACCACATGTTAATCATCACATTATTTCATCTAGTTCAAGATGAATATGATTTAGGTATGGTTCCAACTATCAATTGGTTATAACCATCCCTATTAGCATTTATTTATCATCATCCCTCATATATTCTATTTTGTAGGGTTAGTAGCAAGATGATGTGGTCAATGTAATTAGAGAAACCCTATATGGTTGGGTTACTATTTCTAATTGGTATATCCATTATGATAGTATTATTCAATTCAAGGATCATTTTTCATCACCTTTTATGTGAGGAGTTCAATCTAACATGATTTTCATAGTTCTTTATTGGACATTAACCTAGTAACTATAATGTTGTATTATTCTATGAGATGGAATTTATGGTGGGACATACCATATAATCATGAGACCTGAGATTTTGAATCATTAGTTAATAAGATATAGCCCCACAACTATCCAAAGAACCATTACTCCACAAGATATATTTAGGACAGAAATTCTGATTATGGGGAGTTTGTAAAATCCAGATTAAATTTATTCTCTCTTTTTTATTTTTAAGAGGTCATTTCGTGGATCATTGGGTGTTTGTGTTTTTAGGGGGTTTTTTATAGGTCATAGACCTGGGAATTACATGATGAACAATTTCACATCATGGAAAAGATTCATAACATGATTCTTTTCCAGGAGAAATCTAATAAATATGTTTTCAGTGCGAAAATAATATATGCCATAATTGATTTTCACAACATGAATTTTTTTATCATTATTAATTTGAATATGAAAAAGCATCTTTTTTGTGTAAATGTAGCTAGGATATATCACTATAATAATTACTAATTAATGAAAATAATTGTTCAAATTATGTGAGATTTATTGTGCATCCATCCTGAATCCTAATTAATTATATTTTAAGGCTATTCTCTCATAAAAGAAGCCTCTCCTAGGTCTTTTCAGGTGATCCATCCCCACTAGATCACTTTTTCGGCTACATGATCTCTATATTGGTTTCTTTTATTCTTTATGTGTATGCTTCTTTTATGCTTATTCATTTCTCTTGTTCACAGTAGTATCACTGGGATTCTTTTAATTTACTTGTTCATCATATGATGATTTTTATTTGATACCTTATAGATAGATCATGTTATTAACTTCTAGAGTCCAACCCCTTTATTGGATTCAGTGTGGCATGTGTGCATCTCGAGGAATTAGTAACCTAACCTCTTATCCAACCCTTATTTATTATGTGATTTTTTAATATATAATTATAGTTTTTACCAAATCAATTTTAATCATATATTCATTTTGTTTTTTATATCATCACATTGATCGTATAACCGTGTTTTATTTTTTCGGTTCAATCAGTAGTATATATTAGAGGAACTATGATTTATCAAAAATTTATAAATTGTTTTTTATATGATTTTCATGATCATGTATAAGATTATTTGTTTGTGTAAATTGGGTTTTTTAGAATATATAGTTTCCCCTGTTTCAGTAAAATAAAGGGTTTGTAAGGAATTGCAAAATGGATAGAGTAAATTTCTTTTGAATAAACATTTTTTAAAAAATAAAAGTATTTTTGAAATAATATTGTGAAATTTATATGTCCTTTATATTAATTTTAAAAGAAGCACATGGGAGCCATGAGTTCTTAGGTTAAAGGGGAATTATTGGGACTCATCTATTATATATTAAATGAGTAATCATTATAGGGTGTTCTTCCATACCTATATTGAGATAAATTTCAATCTATGAATGTATTTACATGGTTTGAGGGTTAAATTTATAGGGAATTCCTTTATTTTTGTATCTTGATGCATGGGTCCTTGGGACTTGTAGTTCACAAAAGTTGTACTGATTTATTATTATCATAGCTAACCTGAACAGGGGGTGTCCTTGGATTATGTTTACCATTGGTGATTGATTTCTACTACATTGGATTTGATATACCTTCTTGAACATTTTTTATGAAAATTTTGGTCTGAAACTCTTTTACCTATATTTATTTAGAACTATTGGTAATGGTGAAATTTTTTACCAATATATTAATGTAATCTACTTTAAATATTAAAAATAAATTTATTTTATTTTAATTATATTGTTATTTTTATACAGATACATTATATGGAACCCCAGGGTGGTATCCTATTAGGATTCTTTACCTAATACCATGTACACCCATTTATTAGTGTATAAACCTTGTTTTTTCTTTTGATGTAGGTAAAGGTAAGAAACTTATGGGAGGTGGAGTGGTTTATATCAAATGAGTATGGGTAGCTGATGTCCAAATATTGGGAAATTACTTATATATCATGTGGTGTAGTAGTTTTTTGTTTTGTTCATCATTTTTGGTTGTTGGCATTTTACCTGGGAGTTGTTTTATATTTTTTTGATTTGTATCAATACCAAAATTTTAATTTGTTTATGGCACATATTATTTTTTGTTTTTTTCCAATATGCCTATATTGAATGAATAAAATGGAAAGTTGGTTGAAATAATTCCCTTTTTTGTTTTTTGAAGCCATCATAATTGTATACATCCTATGGGAATATAGAAGGAACTTTTTATTTGTGTATGATCAATAGAAGTTCTAGTTTTAACGATACCCCAGCACAATGCATCACAGTTACCCTAAATGTCATATCTTACTTAACAAATATATTTATAATGTAATAATATTATTTACAAATAACCATCATAATAAGTAACATTAAAACCCTATGGGTTATATATATACCCATAATATATTATTTCAAAACCCAAATAAATTCCTCACAAAATATCAATATTGATCTTAAACTCCCATTAAAATAAACAAAAAAATGGTATATATGAATTATAAATTATATCCAACCATAAAATCAATAACATATTATGGTACCTAAAACTCATAAATAATCCTCATTTGATAATTTCCTGAGATCAAATGTTTTTTAAAACCACTCATTGAATCCAAATATTACTTTCATAAACCATGAACAACGATCTAATGGTGAAAATGTGTTCTTCACAAATTATCTTTGATACCAACATAAGTGGACCTAATTTAAAACTTAATAATAGAAATTTCTCTATAGTGTTACTAATTTTTAATAAAACCTGAATGGATCATGCAATATCAATGGTTTCAAATTATTTGTAACATGACTACATACGCTCTAACATAATTAACACACTCGTGGGGAAGGGTTCCAATGATTGTAAAAAAAATAAATGGATCAAACTGAGCTGTTCATTAAGATATAATGACTGAAAATTTTTTCCCTCATGAAACATGTAGAGCAATTTCACTTGGATTTCAACGGGAATTTTACCTCTATGAATATAAAAAAATGGACCATGGGATGGTAATATTCCTGTAACACCCTAGGTTTTTTGGAATTAATCTATCAATAAGTTAAATTTCATCAATAAATTCCATTATACACAAGATGAGATTTATCTTTTGATACATGAAATAATGAATTTATATTTAATTATACACAACAATGAGATTATCTTTCATTACACCAAATACTACATTTATCTTTCATCAAAAGAAACATCGATTTTTAACAAAATATGATATAATATTAAAACAACATTATTTAATGTGAATGTTTTTTTCTAGCCTTTTGGATATGATGTATGGATAATATTAACTGAATGATGAATTTATATTTTTTAAAAAATCTAAAAAATGAATTATATTATTAACAATAATTTATAAATAAAAAAATGACCAATAGAATAAAATGTAAATAATTTTATAAATTACTACTTTATGAGAAAAATAAAATTATATCTCAAAAAGATAAATATATCAATTTTGGAGAATGGTTTTAATGAAATTGATAGAATATATATTCAAATAAAAAATTTCATCAATAATATTATGTGTTTTCTAGATATAAGATATAAAAAAAATCCAATTTTACAACATAAAATTGAATTTTCCAAAAAAAATAGTTTTTTGATGTTCTGATCACTTATTTTAAAATTTATTTTTTCAAATTTTAGAAAAATTAATTTAAGAAAATTAAATGAATTTTTAGAATATAAATGCCAGAATTATATTAGGGTAATTTTTCGGGAATTATTATAAATGTTATATTTTTTGAAGAATAGTGAACAATAATAGTTCTTATTAAGAATTATCATTTTCTTAAATTCGTTATGAAAAATCCATATTATTTAAAAATGGTTTTAATAGAAAATTAGTTATAATATATACTTATTAATCCATCTTTTTTTATTGTAATAAATTCAATATGTAATTGGTATACTAAAAAATTTTATACATATAAAAATGTTCTCTTTGGGAAACTATTTTTTCATCATGCCTACTGGTTTAATTTTAATTTAAATTCAGACGCTTCTCTTAATTTAATTTATAAAAATTGATCTCATTTTTTTATGAATCATAATTAATAATTTAAAAAAAATTCAACATAATTGTCTAACATGATGAATATTATAATAAATTAATATTATTTTTTATGGTTAGGGTAAAAATGTGTTACCAAGGGGATATGCTAATGAATAATAGGTATAATAAAAAAAATATAGACAATGTTTTGGTAAATTTGTTACCCATATCACCTATATTCTTAAAAAATGGCCCATTTTGAAGCTTTTTTAGTGAGAATAACATGGGAAAGCTTTTTCTTTTCAGATGTACCAAATTACGTTGTCTCTACCAATTATAAAAGGACACCACCTCCCATATCCTATTCAAACTTATAAAAGCCTTTGGATAATCCAATACCTAATCATATACCTCTATTTCATCCCTAATTTCATTATATAATCCTTATTTTTTTAAATCATACCTAAGAACGATTTTGGTGCAATCCTAAGGAGGTTGCCTGAAGAAAAAGTAACATTATTCAACAAGAATTTATATTTTATTTCTTACTCCACATCAATTTTTTTTGTTAAAATATGTTCATATAATAAAATTATTATACTAAAAATTATAATGTGTTATTATGTTATGTTCATGACCTATAATCATCTCCACTTCCCTAAAATTTGAAATAATAATGTCGCTCGTGTGTACATTGTACTACTGCCTCGTGAACTGATTTGAAATGCATTCCATCATAACCTCTCATGGTTGGGTATGAATATAGAAATAATATTAAAAAATTATAATTTTAATATAATTATAGTTTTTCTAATATAATATCACTTATACCATTTTTTACTTTCTATTCCATGATAAAACCAATATTGTAGATTGTGTGTACATCAGACTGTAGGCTCATGAAGTGAATTGATTTGTTATCCCGAACAATTAACAAGAAGGTAATGGAGATTAAGTATAAAAATATTTTTCATATATATATATATATATTAAATAATGATGATTCTTTTAAAATAAATAATTATTTAATTTTCTTTTGTTCCATCCATCAAAAATTAAAAACAACGTTGATGCATACATATCGTCTACCACCCCCTTGAACAGTGTATTTCATTTTGTTATCTCAATATTTTATAGATGACTATATATAATTATATAATGATTATACATGATAGTTATAACATAATTTCAATCCTCGATACAGCTAAATGATGAAAAAACTAGAAGGAACAGAAATAAAAACCAAAACACTCATTAAAACAACATATTTAACACACAAAAATGATGATTTTATAAATGAATTATTAATAAAAATGTTTCAAAATTTTATAATGGTTCATTTATGTTATTTTAATTATTTATATAATCTTTTAATTGCTATTAAAAAAATATATTTATTATACATGATCTTAAAAAGTGTAAGAAGGAATTTAGGAATTAATGTATGGGATTCTCATCAATCTTTTTATATAAGTGACATGCATGCCATATTCAACAATTTTCCATTTTTTGTTATGTATATAAATTTCATGAAGATGTTTTATTATTATTTACATGGAAATAAAGTGTATTTTGTTATTCATTTGATGATATCTCTTTAGTGGGATTTACTTTTTAAAAGTACAAGAGGTAAGGGTTTGATGTTATAGTATGATTATTTATCAAGATAGTTTATGATTATGATTTTGATAATGAAATATTATGATGTATTTATCAACAAGAAACCTATTTTTCTCATCTTATTTTATTTTCATGATAATATATTATTTTTCATCATTTCCCTTTCTTTATGTATTCGAGACTCCAAAATAATGATTTTAAATAAAACTGATTTCATTTTTCTCCACTATTAAAAAACGTTTTCTTCCACATCCATGTATTCTAAAAAATATTCATAATTTATTCTAAAGATCCATTATACTTTTTTAATTTCATTTAAACCTTTTTTAAAAAAATGTATAAGTAATCTTCATTTCATTTTCCAGACAAGGAAGGTATGGATTTTGTTGAAAATTTGAAAGTAATAATTGTTTTTAACTTATACAGAATGAATGGAATTTTCCATCATTAGGGAAAATATTTTTTTATAAGATTAACTTTTATGAAGGCAATGTTATTTTAAAATTTATTGATTTTAAAAATTTCTTATGATTATTGATTTTAAGTGAAATATAAAATAAAAAGACTTTTTTCCGCAATAAATGTTCCAATAGATATTTAAAACATTATATTAGATGAAATCATTTTATTTTATTTATTATTCACTATAGATATAATCCACATATAATATTATTATTATTTATCATTGTGGGTTATTTTTATGAGGGAAGGTCGTTTATGAAACATGTTACTCATCCAATGGTAATTCTGTGATAAAATATTTATGAAACCCATTCCTTTTTACAAGGTTCATACTATGATGATATGGTGAAATTTTTATGCAAACCATTTCTTTTATGAGAAATGATATTTTTAATGTTTTATATCACATATATGTATGATTTTAATTATGTGATATTCATGAACTGTATCCCCCTCCAATGATATGGGTAAAGATTAATTTTCTATGAGCTCAAAGGGTACATGTGGTTATCTTGTGCTTGATACAATGGTACACGAGATGTTATCCCAAACCCAAACAATTGTGTACATTGGATGTTTTCATAGAATTAAAAAAGGGTATAATAGTGGATATCTAAATCCCAAAAAGAGGGTACACAAGTGGTTATCCCAAGCCTTATATAGGTATATGAGTGGTTAGGATAAATCTACAATGTTATGAGTGTCTTGGTGGGTGTCCATGACATACGTTTTCTATGATTATGTGTATTCCACAATTCCATGCCTTATTCCAATGTTATTCTATCATGTATCATTATCATTTTTTCATTTTTTTTATTCAATTATTATGAAATATAAGGCTTTATTCCAGTTCCATAGAGTCTGATATTCGATAAATGTATGGTATGGTTATTAAAATGTTATGATTGTACTATAATATCCATATACTCATGTTACAGTTATTTGATCTTTCATACCATTCTCTATTTTCATACCCCTACTAGTTATTTAATATTATTCTTTATTATGTTTCCTTTCGACCAAGATTCAAAGTAGTGCTTTACTATTGAAATTTTGGGATATGCTAAAGGGGATAATGGAGTTCTGAATGAAAATGCTGTTTTTTGTTATTTGTTTTCCCAAATAAAGTATATTATGGTATATATCTGGTATAACAATATTATTAAACTTTTCCATCATATGGTATAAAAATATATGTATCTAGAACTAATGTAATAAATAAAACATTGACTCTGGGCCACTGGGGTCCGGGCCATTATTGTTGGTACAAGAGAATGTTTAGTAGAAACATTAGGAACTATATTGAGAAAAACATAGATTAGATAACACAATACTATGATTAGCATAGAGGATAATATTTGGAGAGCATCCGAACATTTTGAAAAGCAATAAATTATGTGGGTTTTTTAGTAAATACATACCCATATGGATTGTCATTACCCCTTGCACCAATGAAAAGACAATGAGGGGAGATAGGTAATGACCACTGAGTCTTCCTATAATATTCCCTAAGATGGTGACTATAACTGAGGGTATAAAAATCTCATGAAATGGTATGCATTACCCTCTATAATAAGATATGATCAATAGATAAGAATAATCAAAATGAAACCAATACCACCTCATGTATGTGTATATATAAAACTGACAATGACAAATTCATCCAAAAGTAAATACTGAAATGAAAATTTAAATTAGTGACATAGTAGCTATCCAATGGTATATGCCTGTAATGTCCCACATGATCCTCATGATCATCATAGAACCCTAAAGAGTTTTATATACAGAGGGTGAGCAGTAATTTTTACTCATTAGGAAAACTAAAGAATCTCATGTACATGAAAAAGTATAATACTAATGCACCCATGAGAAAAAAATTAGAACTAACAAGACCTAAGCAGCACTACTGGAAAAACAACCTATACCAACGGTTTTGGGAACCGTGTGCGGGAATGGCGTCATGATAGGGGTGTTGACCTATACCAACAGTTTGGTAGAAATGTGGGTATAGGTGTGTCACAAACCTACCCCTTGCTGTACAACGTGGCAGGGCTCTTACCCCACAGTTTTAAAACTGTGTGAATTTTATGTTTCAAAAATCACAGGATGTGGGTTTTGAACCCGCGCAACGCAAGATGGGATTCGATCCCGGGACTAGCGCCATGATTCGCGACCGTGCCACCAAATGATCTGGTATATTTATCTGCTATGTTGTAATATATATGAATATATATATTTGTATTACGTATTTAAATTCAAAAAAGTAGCATGTTGGGTTTCGAACCCACGACTCCCAATAAGAATCACATATAGCTACCAACCGAGCTGTACTTTTTCTATTTTGGATGGTCATATATCTCATTATATATATTAATATTAAATATTTAAATTGAAAAAAAGAACCCGCTTGGATTCGAAACCGCGATTGGTGCTTAACCTTAGTGGTCGAGCCCCAACCAATATACCAACCGGCCTGAAATTTATATCTTTCATGTATACATATATCTGCATATATATATTAATATGTGAAAAAAATGCCTACTCGCCAAATTTTTCCGTGCCCCGCCAAATTTTCTTTTACCGCCATAACGTGGGAAAGATATACCCACGGTTCTGGAGAACCATGGGTATAGGTCTTCAATAAAAAATCCACAATACCGACGGTTTTCACGAACCATCAGTATTGGTCTTCAGAAAATACCCTATACCCGCGGTTTTCTCCAAAACTGTGGGTATATGTCTTAAAACAAACTATACCCACAGTTTTTGGCACAAACGTGGGTACAGGTGATCTATACCCAGGGTTTTGGAAAACTATGGGTATAGGAATACCCTATACCCATAGTGTTTTGCAAAACCGTGGGTATAGACCAATTTTCTAGTAGTGCAGGAAAACAATCTATCCCAACCTCACTAAGGCACACTCACTGAATAAAGAAAACCAAGTATAATAACATAATGAAAATCATATAAATATAGTTTACCCCACACTACTTTCCCTATAAGTATCCACTATCACAACACTAAATTATAAATCTCTTCACAACTGTCTCTTCCAAATGACATATGTAACCACATCACAACTTGATCACATCATTTCTCACCCAGAGGCACAAGGTCTCCCACCCCCGAACATGGTCACATCACATACCACATACAGACTCTTGAGGTGTCACATAGTGAATTAAAAAGCTTTTGGTCATCATATAATGTGATTATATATTCTCTTAGAAGAGAGAGTGAAGAATAATAGGTAGCTAGCTATCCATCCTCATCACTGTGATGTTAGAAAAAACAGCCCTCATGTGAATATAAATGTTTCGGCACATAGGGATTGATGTGGTTGGGGTGAATATATAAATCACTAAGAATATATAATTATATATATATACCAATATAAAAGCATAACCTATGGGTTCACAACCATAAAAATTAAAAACTCCCTACATCCCCACTTTGGTTTCCACCTCGAAATTTATTACACCACACAACATGATATAAGATTCATTTCAAACTTCCATCCAATTAAACTATCCAACCCATTCATTTCATTATTTATCCTTATCCATGTTTGACCAAAAATTCCATTAGTTATTTTTATATTAGTAATTTCCATCCAATAAACCAAACTAAACCCCAACCATATCAATAACTATTAAAAAATAATTCCCACATTACCCAAGATTTCATCATAGTAGAACCACACATCCCAAGAAGCATCTCATTCTCATAACCTTTTTTCCTAAAATCCCAATAAGCACTGAAATTAAACCACAAATTTCTATACAAAAAAGAATGCTCATATAAAAATCACCTCATATCCTGAAAATCATGGAAAAAAAACCTCCACATCACCACCCCAAAAGAACAACCACATCTCTCTAATCATCCACACATCACATCGTAATCTTGCATCACAAACCCATAAATGTGGTCACACATCAAAACACATAAAATTACATTTTATAGATAAAAAAATGGGTATTTTATCATATTTTAAAAAAATTGGGGTTTTATCACACAATCCATAAATCCTGAGCCAACAATTTTATTAGAAAAATATAAGTGGTTGGAAAATTTCTATTTTTGGGATGATATCAAAAAAATCACAATTGAAAAATTAGTTAGAAAAAATTTAATATATCACAAAAAAATTTCCCAATGGTAATAATTTTAAGAGGGGTTTAAAACATATTAAACCCCTCATATTATAATAAGATCACTATTATAAAAGCATACAAATCATTCCCCTTTCCCCCCTTTAATTTTAATAAGAAAATTATTTAGATTAAATTAATCGATCAAAATCATAACCCATATATGAAAACTAGATATCTCATCCCACATGATAGAAAATAAAGATAAATTATTGATTCCATACATATGCATAGCTTTTCCATCTCCATGTGAACCTTACATAAAAGAAGAAATGCGTGGAAATCACAGCCACACATCAAAAATAGCAGATCAACCTACACTGCACACAATGATCATCAAAACCCAAACCAACTCACACACCAAACCAAAAAAACATCACCAAAAATAATCCTAATAAAAATAATGAATAAAAATAACCAAAAGGGATTGATGGTCATACACTGATCGACAACTTTCATCCATCAAAACCAAAATATCAAAAGTGGAAAAATAGTTCCAGAATTCCTCCCAAAACCATTTAGGGATTACCACAAAATAAAAATATGAATAAAGTGTATGGATGAATGGAGAGAATAAAAAAAATAAAAGGACAAAAGAACTAGAATCCCACTAGTTTCATGTGATGTAAAATTTAAAGGTGTGTAATTCATGGGTTTACTAAAAATTCACACTTTCTCTTAATAAACATCACTCTTGTTTTGGGTTAATACAAATTCTATATTCCACTATCATATAATAAATAAGTCCCATAGTTTCTTCCCAAGGATGATTTAGAGTCCATGAATTCATTGGTTATAAAAGATGTGAAATTCCTTTTCATGTCAGGTAAACATTACACAATGTGAATTCCCTTCAATAACTCTTTTTCAATTCCTATATAATAGATTGATATTTTTTGAATTAATATTTTATTATTAATTTAACCTTTTTATATTCTTCATTTCTCATGAAAATAAAAATAAGAATATATATATTAAACCAATAAGTTAAACACTTCATTTACACGGCCCAGACATTGCTACCATTTTAAAAAATCCCACCTTGGGATGTACTTCCCACAATGCCAAACTGGAGTATAATACATGCAACACAAATGTTTCAATGAAACACAAGTTCATTGTTATATTTATTTAAATGTGAAAATGATATCTTATTAATTAAATGTATTTATATGAAAAGTAATAACTAAATATGAAATATTATTTATATTTTTTTAATATACATAAAAAACAAAGATAATGAAAGATTTTATTATTGTTTAATACAATTATGTTTAAAAATAAAAATTTCATGAATTAAACAATATTAATAAAAAAATTAATTTTAGAAACATATATAAATTTAATTTGGTATAATAAACTTCATTTTTGAATTTAAGAAACCCAAATTAGTTTAGTGTGATTTGTTTTGGATTTCTATGAGAAATATAATTTTTTAATGAATAATGAAAAATACTGCATTTTAGTTAATAACATCCTTTTTAAATAAATAATTGTTAATGTTCAATTATAATAGATAAATTTTACATCTATTATAACATTTTAGTTCATTATAATCAATTTCACTTTAAAATTCGATATAATAACAAAATTAACTTTTGATCTTCTTTATTCCTTAAAATCATGAAATTTCATTTCATTAGCAGGATTAGCATCAATCTTAATTTTTTACCTTTAGTGAGTTGCATTTAAAAAAACTAAAAAACACCATTAATATTACTATAAAATTTATGTTATAATGATTTCATGTTTATTTTTATCAAAAATTATTAGAAAACGTGATTAGCATTAATCATATCGATCAATGTCAAAATAAAGATAAATTGTGTCTATACCATAATCTTAGGAGCCCAAATGACCATAAAACCTATCCAACCCCATTTTTGAACATTTATTATTAAAAAAACATACATTATTTTTTTATGTTTGTTTTATGATTTTTTAGGTAATAACATGTGTAGTCCTTTGTTTTCAAAATTTCATAGTGAGTCATTTTCCTTCAATATAAAAGGCCACCACATCTTCCACATCCTCACAACTATGAAACATTGTAGGATGAGAAAAAATCTACCCAATACACATCCCATACTCCTAGAATCCTTCGATTGTATATAATGCAATCCATGGAATCTCTTTTTCCCAAACCAAGAGGAGTTACCTGATTAATAGGTAATGTCTTCTGTGAAATCCTTTTTTTCACCACCCCCCAGACATTATTTTTTACATTTTTGTATAAAAAATAGTATCCAAAATATACTAGAACTTTTATATGATATGGTTTCAACCTACACTTACACACTCATCCATCTAATGGATAACGAACACACTATTTATTTGTACGATGAACTACTACCTCACTAAACAATGGTTGTTTCATCTTCCATACCTTTTCTTATAGTAGAAATTATAATAGATACTATGTTCATACATATATTATATATTATATTTATCATTTAATTAAAATTATTTATTCCTTTCACATCATGTTTTTTTACTTTCAATTTTGTGTTAATATGATAATTTCATTTGAGGAAGTGTGTACTTCCACCCCCTCAAAGGGATATAATTCGTTTATATGCTACATGGATTATATTAAATATGGTTTTGTTGAATTTATAAGATATTATTGATAAGAAAATTCAAATTTAATAATTATATATATATATATATATGTCTTTTTCATTCTTCTTTTCAACACTTTAATTAAATGGATATAACGTTCATGCCTACATAAGGCCTACCGTCTCCATTAACAGTGTATCTTGTTTCATACTTATATATTATATAGATTATTATAATACATATATATTTAATATAAATTATATTTTTTATCATGGTTAAGATTCTTTAAATCATGATATAATGTATAAATATCAATGATATAAAAAATTAAGATGGATGTGAATAATAAAGCGAATATTACCTGAAGTGAAACCATAACATATAGTTGCTAAAAATAGGGTAATATAAGGTCATAATAAAACCACAATTTGTATTATATATAATAATATGGTTTTTTAATATAACATAAATTTGTTTATATTTAATATACAGTTGGTTTGAATGAGAAAGAAAGGATTTCATTTCACTTTTTTCTGTGAGATACATGCCATGTTCAGCACTCTATCGTTTTGTGTGGGGTACGTTCTACCCATAATTCTATTATATGTTTATAATAATTATATTTTTTTGGTATTTTTATATCCATTATAAAATCATAATTTAATGGGTTTTATGTTTTCAAAGTACCAAATCTATAAAATAGTTTTCTCTCAGTTTTCCTTCTTTGAGACTCATGTTTTTTTATGCACCTAATTTCTAATTCAAGGAGTATATAAATTAATTTTACATGTTATATCATGAATTATATTTATTTATTTATATTTTGTGTTTCTTTTATCAATATTTTCTTATATGGATAGTATGATCCTCGGTTACCATGTTATAAGAGTTTATTGAGATAATATCATCACTTTTTAAGACTATTATGTTTATGCATCCTTTGATGAAATAATATAATCCATATCTCAAGAAAATTCATGAATTGATTTATCTTCTAGTTATTTAATATTTATTTATATATTTCATTACTATTTATTCAAGTATTTGCCAAATAATATTGTTTAGAATGTTTTTATAAGAAAGCCCAAATTTACCCACTCTTCATTCGGAAATTTGTGTTCCTTTAAAACCATATTTTCTAAAAATGGATTTCAAGAATATTATAATAATATTATATGATCATTGAACGAAATGTTTATCCTATTTTTCTTTTACAAATTTTCTCAATGGAATCTTTTTTTTCATTCTAAATAAGGCATTTTTCTGACATTTTTATTATGGAATAAAAAGTTATTTTCACCACGTATGACATGTATGTATTTATCCTCGTTTTTTTAGTGTTCAAAGGATAATTTTTAATAAAAATTTTCTAATATATATTTTCAGGAATGCATTTTTTCAAATAATATTCATTCAAATATAATTTGTTTTTAAGGAAAAATATGAATAAAATTTTTTCAAGTCATATTTTTATGTTTTAAAATAATTTTGAATGGAAATGGTTCCCAATAGTTTTTATGTTTAAATATTATTATTTCAAAGAAGAAAGGGTAATTTCCTAAAGACAGAGTGTTCGAAATATCATTATAAATAAATTTCTTTCTATTAAGCCATCTGTTGATGTTAATCATTTCCTTCTACAGAAAATCCAAAGGATTCATTCATATTCTTTCATGAATGGATTTTTTTTGATGTAATGGTGTTTATGAAAATGATTTTCCTTTTACTGGTTATATTATATTGAATCCTGATTTTTTAGGGGTTATGATTTGATGAAATAATTAAGAAACCTATATCTTTTCCATATGTTATTATGTGATGAAATATTAATGATACCCATTTCATTTCATGGGATTTGATTTTATGTTTATAGAATCCGTAATTTTTTATTGGTCACGTTATGATGAATGTTTTATTATCTTATAGAAGAAGAATGATTGGTTTTGTTATGAGATGGGTGTGACCTACATCCCCATCTAATGAATTAGAAAATGATGGATGACTAATGATTATAAATGTTATGTATGAACCTGATTAAAAGTTCATAATGTTGTACATGGACTTGGTTTCGTGTCCATGTTTTCATGCGTGAACCTAATTACAAATTAAAAATGTTAATCGTGTAACTTATTACATGATCACAATGTTATTAATGGAGATGGATTCATTTCTGTATGTTTATGTGTGAAATAGTTTAAATGTTCTTGATGTTATGTGTGAACCTGATTACATGTTTACAATGTTATTCATGGACCAGGTTTTAGGTCCATAAGGTTATGTCTGTAAATAATTACACAATCAAAATGTAATATATGGACCTATTGGCATTCAATAATATGATGCAGGGGCCTTATTTCATGTCCTTAACTTAGTGAGTGAACATATTTCTACTTATATATGTTCACAAAATTAGAAACAAAGTTTCAAGCCACAAATTCAATGTCTTATTACTATTTTATGCTCTCATGACATATTCTCTCAATCCACTTATTATCTATTCATTTTGAATAGAAAATCAATATTATAATATCTAATATATAGGGAATGATATTTAAATATTATTTTCATGTTCCATAAAATTTTATTCACGTTATTCTTACACATTTCTTTTATTTACCCATAATAAGCTTTTAAACTCACCCTTTTCTTATGTTTTCTATCCACAGGTTTTGAAGAATGGTTTTTGGTAGAAGTACTAAATGTGGTGATCTTTTTGGGATATTGTGAACATATTTCCCTAAGACATAATATTTTATTCCAATTTTTAAAATACACTAATCTATTATTGTCCTCAGGCAAGTTTTTTGAAATATACAAAGTATTCATCTAAAATAATGTAATATCCCTATTTTCTGAGCCTGAGTAACTATACATTGTATAAAAGGTGTATTTTAGTCATCATTTGGAAACATTAATGATAAAACATTAGTGAGATCCCTTGGAATATTTAAAAGTATATGACTTGGGATATCTCTAAGGATTAGTATAAGTGCATGTTAACATTTAGGAAAATGACTATGAATTTTGCTAAAGGATATATTGTGTGGTTTCCTTGAAAATACATCCATGTCTAGATACCATAAGTGGATGTGGCTTTGAAATGGATGTACAAATGGGTCACAACTAAAAAACATTTTGGGCCAGACTCAAGGTAATCTGGTAAATGACAACGGTCCTTTGGTTCACACCTGCATTGACATTCTCAGGGGATATGCATTTGGAAATTATAAGGACCCAACCTTACTTCATTACATAATCTAGAATTTAGACAATAAATCATTTACTTTTAAATTAAAGATATTTTCATGATTATAGATTTATATAATCGAGACATAATACATTCATATCCTTAAAAATTGTTAATGTGTGGATACAATAAACATAGTTTCTATTTTTTTCAAAATATATAACATTAAAGATTAAAACATGATCTTTTTAAAAATTATTCTAATGATTATCATGGATTACTTCTTTGTCTTACACATATTTATGAATTATGACAATAATTTTAAAAATAAACTTGGGATGAGAACATAAAGCTCATTACGGGATGTAAAAGAAGGAAATAGGACACTAGTCCATTAATACTTGTAATGTATGAAAACATTTTCAAAAGACATGTTTGTCACACATATAAACTGACTTTTTAAAAAATGAGATTTAAAAAAGACCCACACAAAACATGATAACATAAGACTAATCATAAAGGTATCATGGGACATTACTTACATAATTTTTTTAACCCTCTTGGAAACATTATAATTAGTAATTGTCACACCTGCCATACAGTTTGTGTAACAATCGAAGATACACTTGGAGTAACCATATAGCTGAACTCCAACATAAAAATACCAAATGAATTAGAGGGAAATATATTTCCCAAAATTCATCAGAAAAAATTCCAAATAACCAGAAAATAATCATTCAACATGAATAATTACATAAAAATATCCATTTTATATTACATAAAATCATATTTTAAAAGCAGATATTATTAGAAAATCTCATTAAAAATATCGTATAATTAAAGTGATACTTAATAGAGTTGATAAAGTATGTATATTCACAATAATTATACATAATCAAACATATTATATGCAAAACCATCACACAATAAATTTTTATACCACATAAATAACGAAGTATATGGTCAACCCAAAGGGTGGAAATCGGGTTATGAATTCCCTTACCTCGGGTTTGGATTACTTAAAACTCATTTAAACCTCCTGTATAGTAGTTAAACTATTTATAGTAACATATTAAAGAATCATATACATATTTATAATACCTTATATGATCATTTTATTACATTATTTCACCCATTAATTGTTAGTATATTGTTCCTTGCACTGTTTTGGGTGAGTTCTTTACATGATTTTCATGATCAGTTCATTATGGATTGTTCTTATCGATTCGAAGTGAAAATACATAATTATAATGGAAAGGTATTAAAATATTTAACGTAACATAATTTATACCATTTTTCATTTTGATGTTTTATATGAGAATGATTCATAAGTTAAAACATTAATGATGTTTGTTTTGATCATTTTAGTAGTTCTTTGATAATAAAGACCTCATTTTGTCATATTAATTAAAACCTTGAGTATAGAAGAATTCCATATCCATGGATGTGAAATAAAACATATTTTATATCCTTTTTCAACCATACAAATGGATTTAGGACTAGAATTGAATGAATTAATGGAAATTAAAATCACATCGTCCACGATGTCGGTCATTCGACACATCACAGACAATGTTTTTATTCCTTGGATAAGTGGGAGAGGAGAAGAAGAATGATGATGAATTTTATAAGAACATGATAAAATACTGAATATTAATGATTTTGGGGATTTTATACCACTTTGGAAAGACAGGTTTAATAAATAATTAGAAAGGAAAGGAACACAAAATATATGAATAATTGAGAAATCCCTTTAAACATTTGGAAGCCTAATGGCTATGCAACAAGGTATTAGAAAATATTATAAAGTGAGGGGACAAGGGTTACCTATCTATAAATTAATCATAATAATGAATAGAACATGTATAATAAGGAAATAAGAACATGGTATAGAAACATGAATGTTATACCACATAAACAGTTAACTTTAATGGAGAAAGAAAGAAATTGAGAATTTCATACATTGTAGAGTAACTCATAAAACATGAAGGATGGGACCTTGGGGCTTGAGGAATCTTGTTGATGATTATTATGGAGGTAATGAGGCCATTTATTCGTTTAGGAAAAATTGGGAATGAATTTAATGAAGGAATGGCTTGGAATTTATATCAAAAGTGAGGGATTATTTAAATAATTTCCTAGGGACACCTCATTAGTGGTATTTGAAAAACCATGGGCTTTCCCATGGTATTTTACCATAGTATTAGCTATTTGGGACACATCATATATTATTTAACTATAAAAAAGTCTACCAGATTTATTACATCACTATTGTATAATTAATGATGCCATTAACACACCGAAACTCAAAACTGAATTTTTTACTATTCACCCAAAAATCAATTTTTTCAGGAAAATCCAAAAAATTCACCCTAACCATTTATTGACATGTATAATAGAAAAATAATTTCCATTTGTTAACAATAATTCTTTCAATATCATTAATTTAATTTTTAAATAATATCTTAATTGATTCAAAAATTTAATATTTTGAAACTATAACTACTTTTATATCATATTGAAAAATTAAACAAAAGGGAATTATATTATAGTCTCAAGAAAATAAAATAATAATAAAATTTATTATTCATTATTGTCATATTACTATTCATAAGGGTATGTTACTATTCACCAAAAAAACAAGTTGGTTCGATTAGACTCCATATAACTTACTGAACCCAAATATTGATGACCATTATTCAAAATTGAAAACAAAGTAGCAGTAAAATTATGTTTAAATGGTAGTGTTAAGTTTCTCCTTTAAACAAACTTTATTGCATTTCGATTTAATTTTAGATAAAATTGGGGTGTTACATAATCCATACCTTGTGTAAAATGTTCCCTCGCAATTTTATTTACTTATTAAATAAGTGAGGGTACCTTTCCCTCCTATCATTTTCAGACTCCCATGATGCTTCATCTACCTTGTGTTTTCTCAACCAAACCATTACCTAGTATATTACCTTATTCCACAATAATAATTCCCTTTGATCAATAATATTAACTGGTTTCTCTTCCTAGAAATGGATCTCTTCCAATTGAACTACTTCTAGGATCAATACATGTGATGAATTTGGCACATACTTTCTCAACATCGAAACATGAAAACCATTATGTACCTGAGATAAATTCGAATGCAAATCTACATAGTATAAAACTATTCCAACATTATCCATGATTTTAAATGGACCAATGAACTATAGACTTGTCTTACCTTTCTTAACAAAACACATCACAATTTTCCCAGGATAAATTTTATGGAAAAAATGGTAACCTACCTCGAGATAGAATTCTTTCATTCTGTTATCTGCTTAGCTATTTTGCCTTCTCTAATCATACCTCATGTGTTGCAAGATCATCTTTACTTTCTCAGACAGTTATTCTCCTAATTCTATCCCCATCAACATTCTTTCACCAACTTCATCCCAAAATGCTATTGTCTTGCATCGCTTCTGATACAGTGCTATGAAAGGTGCAATCTATATACTGGAAAAAAACTGTTATTATCAGAAAACTCAAGTAAAGAAAGATGTTAATCAACACTTCCTGGGTAATCCATTGAACATGCTGAAATAATATCCTCCATAGTCTTAATTATTCCTCATAATTTCCCTTCTTATTGAGGATGAAATGTTGCATTGAAATTTAATTTTGTTCCTAATGACTTCTGAAATCCCTTCCAAAAGCTAGAAGTGAACTTGGGATCTCGGTCAGATACATTGGAAATAGGAACTCCATGTAGACTGACAATCGCATTTAGGTACAGTCGAGATAACTGATCCAAATACATTGTATTTAAAATAGAAAGAAAATGTGCATATTTTGTCAGTCGATGAACAATAACCCAATTCAAATTTTTACCTTGAGAAGTCAATTGAAGTCCCACCACAAAGTACATGGATACATTCTCGGATTTCCACACTGGAACAGGAAAAAGGTTGAAGCACCCCCCTCGGTAACTGCCCCTTTGCTTTAACCTATTGACATGTCCAACATTTCATGTTAAAAGCAACAATATCTATTTTCACTCCATCACACTAATAATACTTCTAATGGTCAATGTACATCTTAGTACTTCCAAGATGAACTAAAAATGGAGAAATACGAGTTTCAAACAACAAACCGTTCATCAAATGGAAATCACAAGGCACACACAACCTTTTTCCAAATATTAAAACACAATCTTTAAGAAGATTAATTTATGGAAACATACCCATTTTAACCAATTCTACCTTTTTCTATATCTCGTAGTCTTCCTTCTATATATTCATAATTATGTTTGATAAAGATGTCTGCACTGAAACCTAAGAAAAAACTGATGTATTCCCTGTACCAACAACCTATAATCCATAATTTATAAAATCATTAATCAAGGGGTTATGTTTCAAACATAACACGGTTAATGATGCATGATGTTTTTGAATCACATCATCTGCCACATTGTTTTCTTTTATAGGATGGTAATTGATCGTGAAATCATAATCCTTTATTAGTTTTATCCATCTTTTCGACCTCATGAATAATTTATTCTGAGTAAATATATACATCATACTTTTATGGTCATTATATATTTGACATTTGGCTCTGTATAAATGATGTCTCCAAATTTTCAAAGAAAAATCCATAGCATCCAATTCCAAATCATGTGTGGGATAATTTAACTCATGAAAATTAAGTTTTCTTGAAGCATAATAAATTACCTAATCAATCTGCATAAAAAAACCATGTCCCTTCAAAGAAGAATCATTGTAGATGACAAACTCATCATTTTGGGAAGGCAATGCCAAAACAAGAGTATTCACCAATCTCTTCTTCAGTTCATGAAAACAAAAATCACCTTCTTTTTTCAAAACAAATTTCAACCCTTTTCATTTAAACTTTCTTATCGGGATGGATAACCATGTAATGATTTCAAAAAACTATTAGTAATAACCCACCAATCCAAGAAAACTATGAATCTCTATAATATTTTTAGGTCTTTTCCATTCATCAACTACTTTTGTTTTGGAAGGATCAACTATTATTCCATCCTTATTTACAATGTCCCCATGAAAAAAAATCTGTTGCAACCAAAACTCATGATTTCTGAATTTTCCATATAGTTTCTTCTATTTTAAGGTTTCTAAAAAAACCCTTAGATTATTTCTATAATCCTATTTACATTTAGAAAATAATATAATGATTCAATAAAAACAACCAACAACTTATCCAACAACTCATGAAATACTCTATTCATAAGATTCATTAATACATAGAGTGCATTAGTTAAACCAAATTACATAACCACAAATTCATATTTCCCATATCTAGTATGGAAGGATATTTTCGAGATGTCATCCTACTTCACCTTCAGCTGATTGTATCCAGATCTGAAGTCAATTTTGGGAAATTACTGAGCTCCAGGGAGATGATAAATGAATTAATTGATGTGAGTTAAAGGATACTTTTTTTTAATAGTAATGTAATTTAATTCTCTATAATCGATGCCAAGTCTTATTGAACCATCTCTTTTCCTAAAAACATGTCAGGAGTGCCCCATGGTGAAGTTTTGGGTCAGATAAATCCTTTTTCTAATAATTATTCCAAATTATTTTTCAATTCAAGATGTTCTAATTGAGCCATATGATATGGGTGTTTTAAAATTGGATTATCATCAGGAACTAAGTAAATTTAAAATTTTAATTCCCGATTAGGTATGGCACCATGTAACCCATTAGTAAAAACATCAATGTTTTCATTTAACACAGGCACATCATCAATCTAAACAATACCCTTGTTTTCAACAATATGAGCAAGATAACATTTATTTACATCTTTCAATAGTTTATCAGCTTCTTGATATGTTATCAATTGTATGGGTTCACTCTTGTACAAAAACTGCAACTCTTTCTGAAAAACAACATCTTTATCTCAACAATTAATCATAACATGATAAATGAAAATCCAATATATTCCCAGAATAACATCAAACTTGAATAAGGGAAAAAACAAGCTTCAAAGTTAACGTCTTTCTGCATACCACAATAGAAATATTCTTATAATTTATCTATCTATAATATTCCCCCTGGTCTTTTTACAACATGTTCTGGTTTCATTTGTTGAGGGGATATTTCCAATTTACCTGAAAATTTCATAGAGACGAAGGATTGTGTAGACCCAATATAAAACAAAAAATTAGAAAAAATTTAGTAAACAAACAAATTACCTGATGTAACTTCATTGGATGGAATGAAATATACTAATGTAGCCACAAAGGATATCACTAAACCTTTATACCTGAATTTTGGATTCATTACATCATTTGGATCTATATTTGGCAAAGCATTTCAATAGTAACCCATCTCACCACATTTAAAACGCATTATAGTTTTCTTATCAAGATTTGTCTGAGGATCATTTTCATTATAATCACACACCATATGTCTGAACATTTCATATTTAAAAACCATACCAGTTTTTCTATGTCATTCCCCATGGTGTTTCTTGCCACACTTTTTACAAAATAGATATTTTATTTTCATACAATCTTATTTCATTGGTTTATTATTACTCATCAATGGCATTCTATACATATTCTTATCCTTATTTACAAAATGCACATGATCATCAGAAAACTCCATCTCTTGCCCCTCAACACATTGGAAGTGTTTCTCATTACTTTTTAATTCATGCGATGCCAACTCCTTTTGATACCTAGGCTTCAATCCTGAGTAAAAGTGGCTGATTTTTATATCAATATACAAAATAAGATTTGGAGCATTCCTCTCCAGTGGAGTGAAGTTTTCTTCTTACCTAACCACTA
Organism: Viscum album; assembly: GCA_963277665.1. Lineage (NCBI taxonomy): Eukaryota > Viridiplantae > Streptophyta > Magnoliopsida > Santalales > Viscaceae > Viscum > Viscum album. The sequence continues at coordinate 1,664,473,705 of OY728156.1, forward strand.
AATCGTCATCCTTTTTCTTCAATTCAAGTAATTGATTCTCCATCCTATATCGCACAACCTTAGTAAAATGTTTTTCAATGAAAAGAATTTAATTTTCATCCCACTCTAAAGCATCTATATCCTCTCTATCGTTGATATTAATTACCATTTACCACCCCTAGTTAGATTCACATTCAAAACGATAAATGACTAGAATTACCTTTTTATTGTCTGAACATCCCATAACATCGAATATCTTTTCAAGGGCCTTAATCCATCCTTTAGCCGATATTGGGTCAGAAGATACATTTAAAGCTTGAGGGTGTTGTCTCATAAAATGTTCCACTATAGTCATATTATATTGTGATACCTCTATTTGATCTCTCGATTGGATTCCACCGCTGTTAATATCATGTGTTAGAAAATCCATTACAATCACAAACTGCTTGATGTCAATCCCTAGCATTCCGGGATGCAGATTCAAAAGGATTTCATTCTGTCATTGCATATCCCATTCAAACTTACTATTTCTTCTATAGACAATCATTTTGACAAAACATATATTTGAAGAAGAAACATGGTAATATTTAAATTCTAAACATTTCAAATTAATCATAGTTGAAAAATAATTCACGGTATTGTTTTAACATCATCCTAACCTCTATGGTTATCTAAACCATCCTCTGATACAAAAATTATGGACTCAGCCTTATTACATTAAATAATATTGATTTTAGACAAGAAATCATTTCCTTTTAAGTTTTGAGTATTGTTATATTTAGAGATTTATAGAATCGGGACATAATACATTCATAACCTTACACACTGTTACAGATTGGATACAATAAAATCTGTTTCCATTATTAAAAAATTATTAAACATTAAAGCATAAAACATGATTTATTTGAAAAATATTAAAACATTTAACATGTATTCCTTCATTTTCTTACACATCCTTATGACCTGTGAAAATAATTTAAAAAAAAACTTTGTGTGGGCACAAAAATCTCAGTAAGGGTTGTAAATGAAATAATGAGAACATTAGTCCTTGAATACTTGCAATGTATGAAATTTTTTTCAGAAGGCATTTTTTTCACCCACATATAATGAAATTGTGAATCCTAACATTTACAAAATATCCATAAAAATTATAACATTAAAATGATCATAAAGTTATCTTGGTGAATTACCTACAAAAACTTTTAACCCTCTTTGCTACCTTATAATTGGTAACCCTCACGAATACTTTACCATTTGTGTAACCATCGCATTTACACTTCGAGTAACCATACTTCCAACCTCCAACATACCCATACCCAATGCATTGGAAGTTTATATAGGTCCCAACCTTCATCATAAACAATTTTCAATTACCAGAACATTATCATAAAACATGAAAAATTACATAAAAACATCGCTTTTTAATTTCATAAAGCAGAATTTCAAAATCGGTTTTTAAAAGAAAATCCCCTTAGAAATATCATATAATTCAAGTGAGACTTAATAGATTGGATGGAATATGTATATACACTATAATTAGACATAAATAAATATAATATATACAAAACCCATCACACAATCAATTTTAATACCAAATAAATAACGAAGTAGAAGGTTAACCTAAAGGGTGGACATCAACTTAAGATTCCCCTTACATCGGGTTAGAATTACATCCAACTAATTTAAAACTCTAGTATAATAGTTAAAATAGTTTTATAAATATATTATAAGATCATATAAATATTTATAATATCTTATATGACCATTTGATTTCATCATTTCACCCTTTAATTGTTGGTGTTTTGTTCCTTGCACTGTTTTGGTTGAGTTCTTTACTGGATTTTCATGATCAGTTCATGATGGATTTTTCATGTCGATTGGAAGTGAAACTCTAGATTTTGAATTGAATGTAATTTAAAAATTTCATATACCATAATTTATAATATTTATCATATAGATGTTTTATATGAGTATGATTCATTATTCAAAACATTAATGATGTTTGTTTAGATCATTTTAGTGGTTCTTTGATAATAATGACCTCGTTTTTTCTTATAAATTAAAAACACGAGTAAAAAAGAATTATATAACCACGTATGTGACATAACACATATATTATATCTTGTTGAAACCATAAAAATGGTTTCATGACCAGTCTTGAAATAATTAATGCAAATAGAAATCACATCGTCCACGATGTCAGTAATTCGACACATCACGGACAATGTTTTTATTCCTTGAATAAGTGGGAGAGGAGGAGTTGAATAATGATGAACATTCCATGAACATGAGAACATCCCTTATATAAATGATTTCTAGAGCTGTAATTCCTATTTGGTAAGGGGATTTAAGGTTAGAATAATAAAATAAAGGAACTCAAAATAAAAGAATAATTCAGAAATCCTTTACAATAATTCGAAAGCCTAACATCTATGAAACATGGTATTTGAAAATATTAAAAAGAGAGGGGACAAGGGTCGCCCATCTAGAAATGAATAATAATACCAAATAGATCATGAATAAAATTAAAATAAGATCATGTTATGGAAACATGAATGTTATACCACATAAAAGATAACATGAATGGAAAAACAGTGAAATTGAAAATTTTATTACCTTGTAGAGAATATCCTAGAACATGATGGTTGGGACCTTGGGGGATTGATGATGCCTTGGGATGATTACTAGTTAGGTAATAAGTCCATGGGTTCATTGATGAAGAATTTGTAATGAATATACTAATGGAATGGATTGGTAATTATAGAAAAAGTATTGTATTATTTTAATAATTTCAAAGGGACACCTAATTAGTTGTATTTGCAATACCATGGGATTTCCCATTGTACTAATAAAATGAGACCCCTGCCATATTATTAAGTTGTACAGAAGTCGACCCGATTTATTACATCATTATTACATCATTAATGAATTCATCAACACACTGAAACTAAAAATTGTATTGTTTATTATTCACCGAAAAATCAATTGTTTCAGAAAAAATCCCAAAATTTACCCTAACCATTTATCAACATGTAGAAATACAAATTGAAGTCCATTTTTTAATTTTTTCAGAATATCATTTATATATGTTTTTACTGAAATCATATTTAATTCTAAAATTAACAATTTTAAAACTATAACTCTTTTTATATCACATTGAAAAATTAACCAACATTTCATTATCTTAAAGAAATAAAATGATAATAAAATTTAAGATTCATTATGGTAATATTAATATTCATAAGGGTATGTTAGTTTTCAAATAACAAAATTCATTAGACTCTAAATAACATACTAAACATAATTATAGATGGCTATTTTTTCAAAATTCAAAACATAGATGCAGTAAAATTATGTTTAAAGGCTACTTATAAATATCTACTTTAAACATAATTTATTTCATTAAAATTTAATTTTAGAAGACCTTGGGGGAATTACCAAAGTAACAATATCATCATAAACCATCAAAAAGAACTTATATATAATCTAACTATTAATAAACTACGATTAACCAAGGGTGTCTGATGCACCCGATTTGTGTATACATTTAAATATAAAATATTTCAAAATAAAGACAAATTTTCAGTAATTACCTACTTCTTAGGAAAAAAATACATTGATTTTGGTGATCTTGTTCATTTCCTAGAGTTTTATGGCCATATACACAAAATAGGGAAGAACTGAGCAAAAATTTACAACTACATGGTGTGTACTTATATACATGCCATGTGCATTCAAGCTCAAACATAGGTTCACCTAGACAAATACATACCCCTGTAACCACAAGATGGTACACGCCGTTTGGACACTATAAAATCCGTGTATACAATTCTAGAAGCAACTGGCGGACTAGAAGATTCTACACGAACATGTGGCCGGCTGAAGGGGACACACCGTGTTCCACTGATACACGACATGTATAAATTTCTAGAAGTGGTTGGTGATTGAAAGAAGAGACTACAAACCATGTATGGTGGCGCTACATGCCGTGTGAATTCACCTACCAGGAAGCGCCATGTTCCAAGTCAATGAAAGAATCTTAGGCTGCCTTCCAGTGGAGAAAATCGAGGAAAAAAAGAGTTGAAAAAAAGTACATGGTGTGTAATTTTTCCACACGCCGTGTAATAATTTTTTCAATAAAAGGTGGCCTTGGTTGCTAGACTGATGGAGGGGGCTGTGTGTTGTATTTTGTGGAGAAAGGGCAGAAGTTACGAAGGAGACACACTCTACTGTCATACTGTCGTAATTCCATTGTCTACTGAAGGATCATTTTTACCTCAAAGTTGCAAGAATGATCACATTTGGTCTCAAGTGTTTCATGTTTATTTTCATCACCATGTGTATCAAAACACCCAGTCTTTTTTGGGGTTGTGGTAGATGTTGAGTTGTAATTTGAATTAAGTTGCAATGAATGTGTTTTTTATTAACCACTTCTTATTCTTCTTAAAAAACATCATATTATCATTGGAAATTCTATACAGGACCAAGGGAAGAATTCTCAGGGATTCAATAGATGAATACCGATGAAAAATTTCATAACCATTGGACATATTCATCAACTATAAATGGAATAAGCCAAATGAAGATCAGTTAAATACTAACTACCTGGCTAAAAGGTTAGTTACTTCAGCTCTAAATATAAATATTATCAGACCAATGAAATTTTATTACAAATTAAACCCAGATTATTGGGTTATCATGAAAAACACAACCTCATAAAAAATTTGATTTAATAAATATCTTCTCATTAACCCGTAACCCTAATGCACAGATCTCTTTATCTATATCAAAATAATTTTTCGTGTATCTTACTTTTATTCTGTTAAGCAATTTGTTAAAATAAAAATAGAAACAATTGATATTTTTATCCAAACAACAATAATCGACTCTAAATTCAGCATACATCATTAAATCAAAAATGTAAACTAATTTAAACAAGATAAAAATAACTCCTTTTTTCATGTGGATCGACCCCTTACTGTTGCTATACTTGTTAGGGTAAAAAAAAATTGGGACAACGATAATATACCTTTAGTGAAACAACTCACCAAATTTTGACACTATTGTCAGGGACCATAGAGTTCATTTTATTCATGTTTTAATTAAATATGTATCAAATTTTAGTGTAAATAAAAGTCATAATTTCAAAAAAATTTCTCTTATATTTTCATTTATGTTTATTTTTATTTTTTCTATTTATTCTTGGTGTTTTTTTTTGTTTTATGTAGTCCTTTAGGTATATGATCGTTCACCTCATGTGTTCCAAGAACACTAAGTCATCATGGTTTCTCCCAACTAACTCAGAGATCGAAAAGATGTTTTTGAGGTGACAACAAGCACTAATGGTCGAACACAACCAAACCACTCCATTGGTGCAGAACGCGGATTGTAATCCAGCTACTGTTCAAGGAGCTGGATAGAAATTAGGACCAGATGACAACCGGAACCAGCATGCTCCACTTTCTCCAGGATACCATCCTCAGTAGCTCTAAAAAATAAAACTCGAGTGGATGCCTTATTTAAACCAAGGTCAGGGTCGATTCTACGCCCATCAGGACCAAAAATTCATGTTGGTTCCTCTTCCTCTACAACCACCTCCACGCCGTACTCTCATAGAGTAAGACCATCAATCGATTCACGGAGCTGATACAGGTATCGTCTATCCACCGATTCAGGCCCCACACATCATGATCAAACCAACTATCATGCAGCTGATTCAGAACATTGTTCAATTAGGATTTCTACCCAGAGGTGATCCCAATGCCCATCTCTCCAATTTTCTGCAGGTCTTCGACATGTTCTGCTACCATGGAGTGTCCACCAACACCGTCTATATTCTCGAACTCCCTTTACCTCTAAGGAATAAGGCGAACAAATGGATTAATGTCTAGCCACAATGATCCATCCTTACCTGGGAGGAGTTATCCTAAGAATTCCTATCCAAATACTTTCCACCCTCACAGACGGTGACACTGCGAAACGAGATCCACAACTTCCAGTAGCATGATGAATAATTATTATATGAATCACTGGAGTGATTCAAGGAGATTTTTTGAAAATTCTCACACAATAGACTTCCACATTGGAATCATGTCCAAACCTTATATAGAGGAATGAAAACTAGTACAAAGTCTGTGGTGGATACTGCTGCTGGAGGTACGGTAATGAAGAAGTCACCCGAAGAACTATTCAAACTCTACGAAGACATGTTTTCCAACAGCTTCCTCTGGCATTTTGAGTGGGGCACATAAAAACAACGTATGCATAAAATTGACGCCACTACCATGCCTGCTACCCCGTTGGACGTTGTGTCCAAGAAGATCGACACACTCAATCTTAAATGCACGTACCAAGTACATGATGCAAATCATCCCACGTGTAGCTAATGTGGTGATAACCACATCAGGGTAGAATTCCCATGTTCTTCTAGAGGTCCATCAATACGTGAGGTAAGCTATGTTTCACAAAAGCAAGGGCCCAACCAGTACCAGTAGTATCAGAATATGGCATGTCATGAGCAACAAAGTCCAAGTTGTGGCTAATAACAGCAATATCCTCCACCTCAGCGACCTCATGGATAAAACCATCCTCCTTATCAGAAACGATACCAGAGGCAGAAAGAGCCCCAATAGGGCCCTTATCAGTAGAAAGGGTATTAGAACTCTCACCCACAGCAGTCGCGGTAGCCACCACCTCCACCATCTCAACAACAACCTCAGAAGGAGAACTCCTCATGGTTAGAGGATATTATGGACAAAATCATATTTACTTCTATGACCAGGTTCCAAAATCAAGAGGATTCAATTTGAGGCCTAGAGAACCAGATTGGACAATGGGAAAACCAACCCTCAGGAAGGCAACCTGGTACTCCATCGGGAAACACAAAGAAGAAACCGAGGGTGGATTCCCATGCCATCATGCTACGGATTCGAAAAGATCTCTAACAAAACCATCCATCATATCCATGTGCATCCACACACCCTGAAGAAAGTACCAATACCAGACCCTCATCATCCAAATGACCACCGAAGGAGGATTCATAGAATAATGGGAAGAAGGTGGTAAAACCATTTGACCTTGTCATACCCTTCCCAGTGATATTCAAGTAGAGAAAGCTGGACCACCAGTTCATCAAATTCAAGGACTTATTTAAAAAGCTACACATAATTATTCCATTTGTAGAGGCACTAAAACAGATGCCCACATACTCCAAATTCAAGATGGAAATACTCTCCTACAAAAGAAGTATTGAGCATATGGGCACCATTTCCCTAACCTAGGAGTGTTGTGTAGTCATCCATCATTCAATTCCTCCCATACTCCAGGATCCAGGTAGTTTCACTATTCCATGTACCATTGGACCATGTGAGTTCAAAAAGGCCCTCTGTAAATTAGGGGATAATGTAAAACTCATGCCCCTTTTAGTTTTCAAGAAGCTAGGGCTTAATGACTTGAAGTCTACTTAAGTAGCCCTTCAACTTGTTGATCGATCCATCAAACATATAAAGGGACTACTAGAGGACATTCTCGTCAATGTGGGTAGTATTTTTCTCCCCGCTGATTTCATCATACTTAGAATGGAGGATGACTAAGAGGAACCTCTCATACTTGGAAGGCCTTTCCTGGAAACAAGGAATGTACTAATCGATGTGCACCAAAGAGATATGATTTTCTGGGTAGAAGACGAAAGAGTTGCCTACAATGTCCACAATGATGTCAAACATGTTTCATTGTCTGAACCTAAGGATTGTTAAGCTATAACCACCATGGATTATCGTTTGAGCGAAAAATGGATTGACATGGTATGTTATTTTACATCAGATAACTTTATTATTCTAGACATTCTAGACGAAGAAGCAATGGAATATTTGCAATTCCTAGATGGCCAGGGTGGCCATTATTGGTAACCTATTGTTGTTCCTGATAGTCTAGAATGGGAAAATGTGAAACCACTTATACCATTGATTTTGATGGTACCTGAACTCAAACTAAAGCATCTTCCATCCTCTTTAAAGTATGGGTATTTAAGATCCAATCACACTTTTCCTATTTTACTTAACACAGAACAGTCACAAGAGTAGTAAGATGCACTTCTAAAGGTTCTGAAATAGAGGAAGAACACTATAGGGTGGATAGTAACTGGTCGTATTGGCATCAAACCTACCATTTTCACCCACAAGGTGCTACTTGAAGAAGGTCCCAAGTAATATTGCCAACCACAGTAGCGCTGGAATCCCCCCATGACGGAAGATGTAAAAAGGAGGTGATCATATTGTTTGATGCATGGATCATCTATCCCATCTGGGATAGTCCATGGGTGAGTCCCCTCCATGTGGTACCCAAAAAGGGGGTATCACTGTGATTTCAAATTAAAAGAATGAGCTCATCCCTATACATACTGTCACGGGCTGGTGAGTCGGTGTGGATTAATGGAAGCTAAATGGTTCCACAAGGAAGGATCATTTCCCCTACCACTCATGTATAAAATTATAGAGAGGCTAGTAGGGCACAACATCTATTGATTCCTCGACAATTATTCAGGATATAAACACATTTCCATTTATCCAGAGGATCACAAAATGAGAAAATTCACATGACCCTACGGTACGTTTTCTTACTAATGGATGTATTTTGGCATGTGTAATTCCCCACCGCCTTTTAGCATTATATGTTGGAATTCTTCCATGACATGGAGGAACAGATCCCAAAGGTATTCATGGATGATTTTTCCATTTACAGTAAATCATTAAACACATGTTTATGGCACCTACATCTAGTTTTGGAATGATGCGAGAATGATAACCAAGTTTTAAACTAGGAAAATTTTCATTTCATGGTGCAAAGTGGAATTGTCCTTAGAAACAAATTCTCATTAAAGGGGATATAGGTGGGCCCAGTGTAGATGGAATTCATTTCATGACTACCTATTCTGACTTCTGTTAGAGCCATTCACAACTACCTGGGGCATGCCAGTTTCTACATGTGGTTTTTTCACGAGTTCTCCAAAATAGCCCAACCCCTCACCAATATTCTAACCAAGGATGCCATTTTTGAGTTTGATGAGACATGTGCCAGAGCTTTTAAGCATCTGAAGCAACACCTGGTGGAAGCTCCAGTTATGACTTCTCCCAACAGGGAGAAACAATTGGAGGGGATGTGCGATGCCAATGACTATGTAGTGGGAGCAGTCTTGGTCCAACATATTGATCAGATTTTCCGACCTATATATTATACCATCTAAAGACTCAATGATCCATAGATAAACTACACTGCTACAAAGATAGATATTCTTGTTGTGGTTTTCACATTTGAAAGTTTTTGTTTCTACTTAGTGTTGTCTAAAGTTATTGTTTATATTGACCATGCATCACTAATGTATGCACTGAATAAGAAAGATGTAGAGATCCAATTGATCCAATGGGTACTCTTATAATAAAAATTTTATCTAGAGATCCGAGATATGAAGGGGTGTGAGAATGTTGTTTATGACCATCACTCCCACATAGAGCTGCCTAATTTAGAGAAGGAGGAAGATCGCAAGATCAGAGAAGATTTCCATGATGAGGACCACTTTTCAGTTAACGAAACAGATAGACCACTGTATGATGATATCACTAATTTTCTGGTTACAGGTGTCATTCACCCCGACCTCTCCTTCCAGCAGAGGATGAGATTTTTCTATGATGTGAAAATGTACTTTTGGGAGGATACTCTAGTATTCTGATCTTGTGAAGATGGAGTGATCCCTCATTGCATCCTATATAATGAAGATCACGGTATCCTAGAGTTCTTTCCTGCCTTACCAGTTGGAGGACATCATGGACCTGACCGTACAATAGTGAAAATCCTGCAGTCTGGGTTTTTCAGGCCCATCATGCAGAAAGATGCTCGGGCCTTTGTTTCCTATTGTGATCACTGCAAGAGGACCCGTACAGTGGGACATGGAGCTGATATTTCCTATCACCCAATCCTGGAGGCATGGTTTTTGACGTCTCGAGCATAGATTTGATGGGTCCCTATCCCCCATATTTTGGCAACACTTACATCCTAGTATGTGTTAACTACGTCTCCAAATGGGTGGAAGCCACTGCTACAACACACGACATAGACTAGGTAGTCGTGTTCTTTTTAAATAATAATATTTTTAGAAGGAAGGGTGTTCCTTGAGTACTAATCAGTGATAGAGGGACCCACTTCGACAACACATTAATGAGAGGAATATTGTTGAAGTATGAAGTAAAGCATCAGTTGGGGACAACATATCATCCCCAGTCCATTAGACATGTATGGCTCTTTAACCGTGAGCTCAAGTAGATCCTGGAGAAAACAGTGAACACATCATGGAACGACAGGTCCAAGAATTTAGATGATGATTTGTGGGAATATTAGACTACTTTAGAAACACCACTGGGAATGTACCCATTCGGCCTCATCTATGGCAAGCCCTGCCATCTGCCAATGGAATTGGAACACAAAACCTACTAGGATGTCAAGGCCTTGAACATAGATTTGAATGCAGCTGAAGAAAAGAAAGAAGTTCCAACTATCGGAACTTTTTGAAATTAGATTAGAGGCATACGAGAACGCCAATGTATACAAGGAGAATACAATAGCCATTCACGACCAGATATTTTCATGAAAATATTTCCAACCCAGTGATCAGGTACTTCTCTTTAACTGTTGTCTTTGCTTATTCCAAGAGAAATTAAAGTTACGATGGTCGTGACCATTCAAAGTTATATGATTACTCCCTCATGTGGTGGAGGAAATTTCTGGAATGGATGGTCAACCATTCAAGGTGAATGGTTTGTGATTGAATGCTTACAATCACATTGAAAACGTGGTGGGAACATTTTCCACCATGCAGCTCTGGTAAAAGTGGTAAGCCGGTGGAGCCAATGACCTAAAAAAAAGGCACATTCTTGGAGGAAACCTAGAGGATACACGCCTTGTACAACCTATATACCTGGCGTGTACTTTTACCTCTTCATTTTTCTAACTATTGTAAATATATAGTTTAACTAATAAATAAATATGGATGAAACCAGTTCTGATGGTATGGTCATTGGAGTTTATCCACACCATCACCAGTTCAAATCCTCCAGAACTACCTTCAGCATGGGGTTTCTACTTTTTATATTTTCTTACATGGAGTGTGTATTAAATGTCATATATATATATATATATATTAGATTATAAGAAAACACATGGTGAGGATGGAATGGTAGGCCAAGATCATAAACCGGCTCTAAAAGACTCAGGTTCGAATCCTGACAACCACCCCATTTACATCATTTACCTTTTTAATAAAACCACACCACTTGTATTTCGATATACATCTTGTGTGCCACATGATTCCTTACTAAATTTAAAACTATTCCATATAAAGTAATTCTTGTGGGTTAAGTTTGTAGATTGGAAATGTCTCGACCCTAGTTGAAAAAGAATTGGGTTCGAGCATGGCTAATCTCTCTGCTTTATCCCCTTATAGTATAATTAAAAACCACACACTGTGCATTTCTTTCCTCCCATGTGTGAAGGGTGTATGAATTAAATGTATATAAATCATAAATATGGGAATAAATACAACCTTTGCTCCAGTGGTTGAGGGCTTCCGTTCGGAATAGCCGATCGCCGGTTCGAACCTCACCCCAAGCACCCGACCATATGTTGTACTTATTTTTATCCAATTTTTAAACACACGCCATGTTTACCCCACTACATTAAGGGTATAGTTTTATTTTTAAATTCTTTATATATATATATATATATATCCATTTTTATTATTTTTAATTAATTTTAATTATTATATAGTTTATTATAATAATTATATAGATATGTGTTTTATTTTAAAAAATTGAGATACACGACATGTAGTCTGGATGTAAACGATGTGAACCTAGGCTATATATATCGTGGCCACTCGGCTTCAGGCTGTGTCGTGCAACACCTCCCCCTATCCTCGTTTTCATACCCCATTTGACATCTAAACACCTCACTTCAAGATCCATAGATTTCGTTCGTTTCAGGTTTTGATTCTTCTTGCATTGAGATCCTCAGTCCAGGTACGACCTTCTACACCCTCATTTTCATGTTATTAGAATCATTTAGGTTGATTTCAGGATCAGCCGACCATTCGGCTTCCACGGTACATGGACAAGAAGTGAAGAACACACTGAATGTACCTTGGTACACAGCCACACACAAAAAAAATAGAAAATTTGAATATACATGGTGTGTATGTTCGGTACACACTCTGTATCGTTCCCCATCGTCCCTGAGTATCCTTTGCAGACAGCCTCACATACCATTTTCATCAACACGAATGTGTGTTCAGTACACACCATGTAGGCCATATCTATTGGCCCATCTGTGTGTAGCACTTCACACGGCCTCACAACCCATGTTCTCGTACATAGCGTGTGTATTCGATACACGACGTATATGCCATTTACTTTTTCCGGCCCGTGCCTAGCCCCCCACATGGCCATGTACCTCTGATGATGAACACGCCATGTCGGATCCCTACCCAACATTTTTTTTCTTATTAGACCTGCTAAAATAGTGACTATGTCTTAACAAATAAACAGCCATGTCCACTATACATGAACACAAGGTGCATGTGTGGTACACATCGTGTACCCTTCTCTGGTCTATCTTCTTCTCCCTCGGCGTGTTTATCCAGAGAACACATGATCTTGCTCAGTATTCACTACATGCCATGTACTCTGGAAATACACAACATGTACTTGTATTTTTTTTTCTCAGCTTTCTCATATTTTCTTTGTTTTCTTTACATTTATTTTTCTTTTGTCTGGTTTTTAACTCCCTTTTAGGTTATGGAAGACCGAGATCCATCTTGTGGGAAGTGTCCCACCTCCGCCACTGAGGGTGAGAGGCCCATTTATCGTTGCATACGACTCCGACCTATGACACAGCCTGACCTAGACACTCTAGTCTATGGGATCCCTCCATTGGCCATCCTTCCACCACCTATTGTTTTAGCATAGGTTGTACCTAGCACAACCTCACCTTCACCACCACGTCTGGTGCCTCCGATCTCTATCATTTTATCTCGATCAGATAGCACACTTCATGTGCCCCCTTAAGTGTCTACTGGCCCCACAATGACCGATTCATCCAGTGCACCTCCGTCTACTTCAATAGATCCACCCCCAGAGCCAGCTCCAGCTGCTGCACCTCCACCTAGGTTGGGACCTATAGGTGTTCCCTACCCGTGCATGGTGTTCCCAGTCACTGACTTGGAACATGATAGGATCTGTTGCTTCTCTCTCCATATGATTCCATTGAGTGGCTGCTACCTCGATAGTAGTATTCCTCAATAGCTAGTCATCTGTGGGGAGTTAGAGGATCTCCTTGGACACAATCCATTGCTTGCTATTTTCCAGGTTATCACTCCTATATTACTCAATTTATTTTTGGAGTGTGTTGCCTCATTTGAGTTCGATGGAGCTAAGTACCAGGAGACACCCGGTGATGCATTACCCATGGTTCGGTTCTGGCTGGGCGGCCGATGCTTTTCCCTCAACATGACCATGCTCGGTCGAGGGTGCATTTTCTACCCCCATCCTATCACCCCACCGCATGTTTCTACTCTAACCGGTCTCGAGCGCACTGAGATCGTCGATATGTGGAGATATATTGTTGGGCCTGACCATTTCTACAGCTCTACCTCACAAAAGAGCACCCTTATCACTGACCACATCCGTTGTTTTACCCACTGGTGCTTTAGTGCCATTTTTTCACACTCCATGAGGATATGGGGGTCATGACCGGTCGTGACATGGAACTCCTTACCTGTGTCATCCAGCAGGACTACCCAGACCTCCCTTACATCACCACCTCCTACATCCATTCCATGTTTACCGGTCATCAGGGCAACATGAATGGAGGGTTTTATGCCAACCGCCTTGCCCACCATCTCGTAGTTTTTTATCCTTCTCTACCCCATGAACTTTTAGGTTTTCCTAAGTAGATGGACTATCTCATGCTTATTCTCATGGGATTGGTCTGGAAGCATGGGGTGCCTATGTCATTGCGCAGGCTTCACCCCTCCCACCAGAAGACCCTCATGCACCCACCGATGGACCCCCCTCCTTCCCAACCCCCTCATGCTTCCCCACCCCACCCACTTCTAATAATCCCAATTCTTTTAAACTTCCTTCTTCTGTATGACCACCAGACCCACCTACCCCCAACAACCATGGACGATCTCACAATTTCCCTCCACCTAGCCACGATGGAGCAACATTTGTTTCGTATCGACAGCCTCTAGGACTGGATGGATCAGATCATGGGGCTTTTTACGAATTTTGGTATTCCACTGCCCCTGCCACCTACCTCTACCATGGCTCCTGGCCCTTCTACTGCTGTTCCACTACCTTATACTACACTGGAAACAGATTCTATTCTCCTCTCTATAGTGGGCCCAGCTACTGCATCTTCTGATGCCACTACTACTGCCAGTCCAATGTTGGATTCCATGCTTCCTTTACCAAGTCGAGTCCCTACAGCTCCTACTTCTCCAGATTCCCTTCCAAGTGCAGATTCTGAGCCTCCAGTTTCCATAGATCCGGATACATCTCTACCTACTGGTTCTGTACTGGATGATGCCTCTTCAGAGGCGACCCTATGACTGGTCCTCTGGCATGTTTTGGGCTACAAGTTTACATCAATTTCCATTTTCCTATGCCAAGACACAAGGGGAGTATTCTATTTACATTGAATAATTTTCTCTCTGATGTTTACTTCATTCCTTACATCCCCTCGGTGTGGCCCACTATTGTGTCCCCACCGTCCCATATTCCTCTTTTTGGGCCCTGGGTGGACCACATGCAGTTTTAATTATGGGGGGGATCTCTTGACCCCTTTAGTCTTTTCCGTTTTCAAATTATAAGAGACATCATTATTAGATGATATATTATAATATGTGAGGACAATTTGTGTAAATCATATTCTTCAATAATAATCTGAAAGTGGGAAATATTTAAAAATTGTATGTTCAATTTGGTTCTTAAGTGTTTTAAAATGATTGCTGATATAATTTAAATTGCACCTTTTGATCCTTGGATAATTACATCAATTAGACTAATCAGTTATTTGCATGTCATGACCTGATTGTCTATTTATTTTTTTCCAACTACTAAGAAGTATTCTATACACTTTGTTATATTCTTTCTAATGCCCTCTTTCTTGAGATATTCTTAGAATATACATAACTACCATAATTGACATGTTTTCTTCTCAAAACATTATGAATTTTGGAAATACATATAAATGATTGAGGCATTAGATTTTGAAACCACTTTGTATTGAGACCTACCCTATATAGTATCTTCGTGAATCCTTTAGAGACCATGAATATCATTTATAGGAATCTATATTACAAGCATATTTCCCTTCCTACGCTAATTATTTTTTTATTTTTCATGATTATTCCTTTGAGCTCAAAAGAATGGGTTGGCAACACATTGGTATAAATTTGTGAATTGTCATGAAATTATGCATGGGGGAGATCTTGCAGATCATTCGGGGAGAAAAGGGTTCCAAACATCATTAGTTAATTCCCATTTCAGATTCTAGGAGACATCATTATTAGATAGTATATTTTAATATGTGAGGAAAATATTTGTGAATAATATTTTTCAATAATAAGATGAAATTTGGATGTTTTAAAAAATTGTATGTGAATTTTGGTTCTTAAGGGTTTTAAAAGGATTGCTGATATAATTTAAATTGAAACTTTGTAATCCTCAGATAATTAAATTAATTAGTCTAATCAATTTTTTTCAAGTCATGACCAGATTGTCTCTTTATTTGTTTTTCCCACTACTGATAGGTATTATAAACCATTTTTCATATTTATTCTAATACCCTCTTTCTTGAGAGATTCTTAGAAAATACATAACTACCAAATTATGCAATTTTTCTTTTCAAAACATGAATAATTTTGTAATTATATTAAAATGATTGATGCATTATATTGTTTAAAACCCTTTATATTGAGACCTACCCTATATCTTATCTTCGTGAAGCCCATAGAGACCATGAATAGCCTTTATAAGAATCCATATTACAAACCTATTTCCCTTCCTACACTAATTCATTTATGATTTTTCATGATTATTCATTTGAGATCAATATAAGTGATTAGCAACACATGGTATAAATTCTTGAATTGTCAAGAAATAATGTATGGGGGAAAGCCTCTTGATCATTTATCGAGGAAATGGATCCAAACCACTATTTTTTGAAATTATGAAAGGTTCCCTTTGTGTTCTATAAAAAAATGGTGCAAACAAATGAGCCTTATACTGACTTGTTGGTTTGTTACTCCTACCCAACTAAAGGAGATGCGGGTGATGATATTATTTGATAAAGCCTGTTGAGGACGTTTTTACAATGATTTTAACATCGAATGTCATGAATTATTATTTAGAGAATTTATCCTCCTCTTTCAAGCTTCAGAATTATTTTTAAATCTTTACCTAAAAACCATTAGTCATAAAAACATCTAATCCTTATTGAAAATCCCTCATTATTTCTATAAGTCAATTTTTCTGAAGTAAAGAACCAGATTTCTTGCAAACATTTGGATAGAGTGTATATATCATTGATTGAGAATAACTCTGATTAAATTCATCTTGAGTGTGAGTATATTATTGGTGAGGTAAATCATCAAGTGGCTTGTTTATTTTTGAAATTTTGAAACATGTGTTAAAAGAGGAAGAATGTAGTTAATTGAATTATAAAAGAGGCATGATTAAAATATCTCTTGGATTGATACTATTTTGTATTCTTTTTGAAATTTTCTCCTATAACTTATTATTTACATTTATGATTAGCTGAATTTTTTCTTTTTAAAATATAGACTCTTTTAATTAGATATTGAGATTTCTTGAGGGAAAACAAATGGCTATGTATGGGGGAGTTTGATGCACCTGATTTGTGTATATATTTTCATATACTCTATTGAAAAATATTGAAAAATTTTCAGTAATTAAATACTTCTTAGGGAAAAAATACTTTGATTTTGGTGATCTTGTTCATTTCTTGTAGGTTTATGGCCCAATACACAAAATGGGGAAGAACTAAGCAAAACTTTACAACTACACAACATGTACTTATATAAACGACATTTACATTCAAGATCAGACATGTGTTGACCAAGACAAATATATTCCCATGTAACCAGAAGCCGGTACACACTATTTGAACACTATATACGCTGTGTATACCATTCTATAAGTAGCTGGTGGATGAGAAGTGTCTATATTCCCATGTGGCAGGCTAAAGGGGACATGATGTGTTCCACTGATACACGCTGTGTATATGTTTCTAGAAGTGGTCGGTGACTGAAAGAAAAGACTACATGCCATGTATGGCGGCGCTACATGCCGTGTACATTCACATACTAGGTGGTTCCATGTTACAAGTAAACGACGACATGTTAGGCCACCTACTAGTGGAGAAAACGAATGCAAAAATGCATTGAAAAAAAGTACACTGTGTGTAATTTTACCACATGTCGTGTAATTTTACCACCTATCGGGTACAGATTTTTTCTATAAAATAAGGCCTTGTCCACTAGAACAAAATAGGGGTGTATTATTTTGTGGAGAATGGGTTGATGTTCCGACGGTGAGATGATCTGTTTTCATACTGCAGTCATTCCACAGTCTACTGAAGGATCATTTTCACCTCAAAGTTACATGCATGATCAAATCAGGTGTCATGAGTTTTGTGTTTATTTTCTTATCCATCATTAACTAAACACCCAGTGGGTGTTGGGGTTGTGGGAGATGTTGAGTTGTAATTTGAATTATGTTTCTATGAATGTGTTTGTTTAATTTACCTCTTCTTATTCTTCTAAAAACACATCATATAATCACTTGAAATTATATACCGGACCAAGGGCAGAATTCTCAGGGATTCCAAAGAAGAATAACGAAAAATAATTTCATGACCAATGGAAGTATTCGTCGACTCACAATGGACTTATCCAAAATAGATATGTTAAATACTAACTACCAGACCAAGGATTTAGTTACTTAATATCTAAATATATTGTTTACTAAACTAAGGAAATGTTATTAAAAATTAAACCCATAGTGTTGGGTTATCATGAACAACACAACCTCATAAGAAATTTGATGTAATATACAACTTCTCATTAACCCATGACCCCAATGCACATATCTCTTTAGCTATATCAAAATTAATTTTCTAATATCTTATTTTTATTCTGTTAAGAAATTTGTTAAAAGGACTTAGAACCAATTGTTCTTTTTATCCAAATAACAACAATCGACTCTAAATTCAAAAAAACATCATTAAAATAAACAAAGTTAAACTAGATAAAAATAACTCTTTTTTCCCTATGGATCACCCCCTTATAGGTGTTATACTTGATAGGGTAAAAATAATTTGGGACATTGATATTATACCTTCAGTTAAATGACTTTCCAGTTTCATAGATTAAGGAAGGTGTAATGAATTAGACATCATATTAGTAATTATTTTCATTACTATGTGGATGTCTGTTATGATAAGTAATTATCACAATATGCCTTAGGGTTTTAGTCAAAAGAGAGAACTTAATGGAACATCATTCACATTAAATTTTCAAAATTTTGAAATTATTGCCATTCTGAGAATTGAATTCCCAATTTGTAATCTCATAATGAGAATCCAGAAGGGGGTATATATATTGGTTATACTTCTAATAATAATGACACCTTAAATGTCATGTTAAATGTATGTGATCATATTCTAATATAAATTACATTAAACATAATAGGAATTATTATATTGAGGGTGGCGAACCATAATACGTGATTCATATTTAATATTAAATGAATTTGTTATTAATGAATATGTTGATGAGGCCTATATATTGGATTAAGAATAATGTTACAGGAATGTTGTATTAAGTTTTTTGGAATTAAAATATTATGTTATATGAATTGTGAAATATATAATTATTATGAGTATAATTTTTCATTATGGATTGAAATGTAAATTTTGGATGGTAATGAAGACATAGAAAAATTATTTCATGGAAATTAGACATTTTGATTAAGGGATGGTAACCCATAAGTAATACCTAACATTGAGAAAATGATGTTTGAATATATATATACTAGATATGAACAAGTAAATTTGAAGGTAAGAAATACCCTAGAATTAATTATTGAAAAAGTCCTCTTTGTCATGAAGAATTAAGTTTATAACTTATTATATTTAAATAACATATCATGTAATCATTTGAGTAAGGAAGACCTCATGTTTTCCAAAAGGATTTATGGTAGTTAAGGTTATTACCATCTTTCAAGAGAATTTACCATGAGGGAGTTCACTTGTTTATAATGTGACAACCAATATCTACATTGTGAATTATTAGAGATCAATGTCAAGAAAGTTTTGTGACATTATTTTTATGGTATTTTATTTTCATCATTCAGAATGTTCTCAATGTTATCCATTCAGGAAATGTTTATGTTAAACATTGGAGGATGTTTTCATGCATTGAGATTGCATTTAAAACCTTGGTTAAAAGTCTATTTAATGATTGACATTATTTAGTAAAAGGCTGATTTTTTTTGAAATTTAAATTTGAATGTTTTATAAGAGGACACCATGTATATGTGGCGACATCCAATCATGTCTGACAAGGTCATGGGTCATCAAACCATGACTGAAGGATGACAAGGCTTTCACACCTACCATTGTCTTACACAATGTCATAGTTAATGTATAATTATTTTTCACGAAAAATTATATATGATGGAACAATAGTGTTACATTTTATGTTTAGATATTAATTTAATCACCATATTATAAAGACCTGACCTTAAAAAATTACATAATCTTGAATTAAATGAAAAATTCACATTGAGGATCTTTTCAGGTTTAGAGTTTTTGAGATTTGGGCCATAACAATTACATATCAAAATATTACAAAGTAGACACTTCTACACAGTTTCCATTTTTTTCATAAAATAAAAACTCTTGAAAAAAAGTGTCATGTATAGGTCTATGTTTAAGATAGCATGACTTTTCCTTGATCCCGTCCTTGACCCTTGTTTACATTATGTCCTTAAAAAAACATTTCAAAACCCTGGGATGAGCATAGAAATCTCACTAAGGGAAACACAAAGAAGAGAAACAGATAGATTTTCAAAACAATAAGTATACCATGTATACTTTAACATAAGTAATAATTTTCACAATTATGTAATAGTAAATACTCTTCACTGAATAAAATATCATTACATACCCTTTTGTAACCAAAAGATTACCATAAACCCAATATAAACAACCGATAACATATAAAGGTAACTTGGGACATAAACATACTTAAATGGAATAACCATACGTTCGAATTCCACACATATCACTAAATGGAAATTTCATACGAATGACTTCCATACCCACTGCATTGAAAGTTATAATTTAACCACCCATACTGGTATTCACAGCCCCACTCGTCATTTGGTTTATCACGTAACCACCCGTCAAATGTCCATGTACCATTATAAAATCATAAAATATAAAACAATTATAAAGGAAATTAAAAATTTATAAATTTAAATCACAATATATCACTTAAATATATTGACATAACAAATCCATTATCAAATCCATTTTCGATACCAAAATACATAAAAGAGTATATGTTATTTATTTTCATTTAAAAACATTACAGCTTGTTGAGGAAGCCAAATATAAAATAATACTCATAGCAGTGGAAAAGGTCATTGTCACCACTTACGTTAAATAAAAGCATACTTTTTTTTATTTAGAAAAACAATTTTTATAAAAATATTTCCTTTTAAAAGTCATGGGTGTTTATATAGCTTCTAAAATAATGACGTTTATTAAACCAAAATATGCCTCAATGAAAGGAGATTTAGTCGAAGTCCCTTACCTCGTGTCCAACTTGACTCGATCATTCTTTAATCTCCTGAATAATAAACAAAAGTTAATTTCTACTTGATTAAGAACCTTTTTCAAGTTTATTATTCCTTTTATATCACTTATTACCATGTTATAAAAATTATGCAATCAATTAAGCTAATAATGTTCGTTTTGTTGATATTTTTTACTTGAGTCAAAAATGAAAACCTTATATCACATGTTTTCATTGTGTTCAATAGTACATTATATCCATAATAATATTCATTATTTAGATATCATATATATCATATATATCCATTATATACATGTATTTATAATAGTACATAACATTTAGAGGTAAGAAATGAAATGCATCGTTCATGGAGACGGTAAGTCGTACGTACGCATGAACGCTACTTTCATTTCTATTTCTTAATTTAATGGAAATAAAATATAATGATACATAGGTATAATATAATTCCATATAATATCATATATAATATCATTAACTCTATCCTTTATACATCTGATGTCAGGCATTAACGAATCACATCACTTTGAGGTGACGGTAGTCCGCACTTCCTCAAATGAGATTATCATATTTACCCACTATGGAAACCATAAAGGCTTGATATAATTGGTAATTACAGAAAATAATGAAATAATAAACATAGTATAAATCATTTATAAATATAGTTTAATCATAATGGACAAAATGAAAGGCGGTAGGAGAAAATTGAACAATCATCGTTTCGTGAAGCTTTAGTTTTCCATCCACAGAAACATTATGTTCTTCATCCATTAGATGGATCTGTGTGTAAGTGTAGGTCGAATCCTTATCATAAAAACATCATAGTATATTTAGGATACTGGTGTTGTTACAAAATAATGGAATAAAAAGAGTTTAGGTTTTGGAGAAGTAAAATAACGGAAAACAATTTAAGAGAAATTGTTACCTGTAATTTGGGTAACTACTTTTTGTTTGAACCAAAGGACATGTTGAAGTAGTTTATGCCTAAGGTAAGGCTTATATTAGGATGATAGGGATGTAGGGAACTTAATTTTGTAGAGTTTGAACAAGCCAAATGGCTAGATATGTGTGAGGAATTTGTTAGATGTGGTATCCTTTTATAAGGGAGGGGAGGGGCTCTTTAGGGAAGTGTGAAAATATTATTTTATTATATAATGATATTCGGTTTCTAAAGGTCCAAAAATAATTAACGTCGAATATAAGATGACATATATTCGAAATAAAATCATAAAACCATAATTGGACATGTTTTGTATAATATTTTAATCATTATAATCTTATTTATTAAAATCATTTATTAATTAGATAAATACTGCATCATTATTGTGTCATAAATAATTTATTATATTTTAATGTCTAAAAATTATTAAAAAAATACTATCACGTAGGAATTTTTTAACCTTTAAAATTAATATTTGTAGACATGATGATAATTTATACAATCCCTTCTAAAATTTAATTTACTAAGAGATATTTTATTTTGACATTTTTGCCATTATTTTAAGTTAATTAATCTAAATTGACATTAACACCCCCATGTTGCTCAATGGGGTCACAAAATCGACCCAAAGATGCCCATGGTACTAAATGACAGAACAAATAATGTTTTGACATGTGTTAAGGTAATTTTTAATTATTATATTATTCTTTTTATCTTAAATTGCCCTATTTACCTTTAACCGCAGTAAATAAAAATCAGAAGTTACTATTCACCCAAAATTATTTTTATCTTATTGAATAACATTTTACTTATTGAAAACAACCATGTATTTTCTATTTTTGAAATTCAATTCACATAAGTGGTAAAATTTCATTTAAATGAAAAATTCAGTTTTTTAACTACCACTATGTGGTTTCAGTATTATCAAAAAAGAAGTTCTTCAGAAAAATTCCAAACATTCAGAGAAATATATATTTGATATTCTAAATTCAAAAATGATTTCTATTTTGAAAAATTTAAAAAATATAAATTTCAGTAATTAATATTAAAATTAATTCCCATTATAAAAAAATACCGTGTTTTTAAGAAACAATAACTATCAAAAGATTGATACTTGTTTATGTCCAATTTCAAAGTGAAATTAATTCCAATGACCAAAATTAGATTAAATGGTAAAAGAATAATTTAATTTCACTTTAAAATAAACTAAAATGATCATCTAACCATATAAATAAATTATATTAAAATTCACTTTTGAATTAAAATACAATATTTTTCAGAATTTATTAAAAAAATGAACTTTATGAAAAAAATCCCAAAAATTTACAAAAAGTAAATTTTGATGTCTCCGTTATAAAGAAGGATTTTATTTGGTCATATAGTATGTCTTAAAGTGACCAAAACAATATTTAAAAAGCGTTCTACATTAAAGGGCGATAAATCGGCCTTTAAATGTAAATTGTGCTTAAAATTAGATTCATTCATATTTTAAAACTCTAACTTTTTCTTGGATAAATGTTAATAAATTAAGAATTCATGTATAATCATATTGTAGTCAGTTTTGTTCATTCCATCCAATAAAATATCTAGGAGTTAACTACCATTTAAAATAATAATATTATATTATTAGTGTACAACATAAAATTTCAATGAAACCCGTTGTAGTGTATCGGGTCCACTGTAGAACATAGAAACCCCTTTAAGGTAAAATTACTATTTAATTCACAAATATTAATAAATATGAATATAAATTATTCTTCATTTACATGGGATGTTACATCCTTTGCCCCTTTTGGAAATTGCATCCATGCAAATTTTATTCACTTATAAAAATTAGTGGGGGTATTTATCTCTCATAGCATATTTAGATTCCCATGTAGCCTCTTCAACCATATGGTTTTTCCACAAAACCCTTACCTGGTGAATTACCTTATTCCACAAAACTTCCTATCTATGGTCAAGAATCTGGATTGGTTGTTCTTCATAAGAGAGATTCTCTTCCAACTGAACTACCTGTGGGCTCAAATCATGAGGTGGATCTGGTATATACATTCTCAACATCAAAACATGAAAAACATTGTGTACCTGGGATAAACATAGAGGTGAATCCAATCTATACACAATCAATCCAACTTTATCAAGAATTTCATAAGGTCCAATGAACCACTGACTCAACATTCCCTTCTTACCAAAACGCATCACACTTTTCCATGGAGAACCATTGAAAAATATACTTGATCACTTACCTCAAAAGAAATATCTTTCCTCTGGTTATCTAAAAATATTTTCTATCTTCTCTGAGATGTTCTCATGTGCTTTTGAATCAATTGAACTTTCTCTACCATCTCTTCTACCAATTCTGGTCCCATCAGCTTCCTTTCACCTACTTCATCTCAAAAAGCTTGAGTTCGACAAAGCTTTCTATATAGTGACTCAAATGGAGCCATCTGTATAATGGAATGAAAATATTCATTATATGAAAATTTAACCAAATAAAGGTGTTGGTCCCAAATTCACAAATAATCCATCAAGGAAGCACATAACATATCCTCCAATGTCTGAATTGTTAGTTCTTATTGCCCATCTGATTGAGGGTGAAAAGCTGTACTAAAATTTAAATCAGTACCCAATGACTTCAGAAGACCTTTCCAAAAGTTATAAGTTAACCTAGGATCACGATCAGATACAACGGAGAGAGAAACCCCATGCCACCTGACTACCACTTTAACATACAACCGAGAAAGATGATCTAGCAAAAATGTATGTCAAATAGGAAGGAAATGAGTAGTTTTAGTCAATTGATCAACTATAACCCATATTGAATTATTACCTTGGTATTTATTTGTAAATACCACTACAAATTCCATGGATATATTTTCCAATTTCCACGCTAGCACCGGTAAAGGATGAAGAATTCCTTTCGGTAACTATCTCTCTGCTTTAACCTACTGACAAGTCAAACACTTCACAATAAAATCACCAATATCTCTTTTCATTCCATCCCACTAGTAATACTCCCGAAGATCTCTGTACATCTTAGTACTGCCCGGATGAACTGAAAATGGGGAACTATGAGCTTCACATAACAACTCATTCATCAATTTTGAATCACAAGGCACACATAATCTCTTCCCAAACCTCTAAACACAATCATTATGAACGTTAAAATCAGGAAACTTACCCTTGTAAACCAAATCTACCTTTTTCTACAACTCACTATCTTCTTTTTATGTTTTCTTTATTCTGTTTGATAGAGATGATATCAATGACACATGATACAGAATAGAATAATTTCCTACACCAACAACTTCTATGCCAAAGTTCATCAAATAAAAAAACCAAAGGATCTTGTTCTAAATGTAACATAGTTAATGAAGCATTAGTTTTTTGACTGGAAGCATCATCCACATTAATTGCTTTTCCCGGATGGTAATGGATCGTTTAAGCATAATCCATGATTAATTCAAACCATATCTTCTATCTCATGTTCAATTCCTTTTATGTGAATATATACTTAAAACTTTTGTGATCAGTATATATTTCACATTTTAATCCATAAAAATGATACCTCCAAATTTTTAAAGTAAAAACAGTAGCACCTAATTCCAAATCATGTGTAGGGTAATTTAACTCATGTGGTTTCCATTGACATGAAGTATAAATAATTACCTGATCATTCATCATTAGGATACAACCTAGTCCTTTCAACAAAGCATAACTATAGATAACAAACTCACCATTTCTGGAAGGCAGTTCCAAAACTGGAGCATTCACTAATCTCCTTTTCAATTCATGAAAACATTCATCACATTATTTTGTCCAGATGAACATAAAACCTTTTCAAGTTAACTTAGTCATTAGACTAGATAACTGTGAAAAATATTCAACAACCCCTCGGAAACAACCTACCAAACCAAGAAAACTACGGATCTCATTTATATTTGTGGGTCTTGTCAATTCGCCATCAAATTTTGTTTTATCAGGATCAATACTTATTCCATTTTTTGAAACATTGTAACCAAAGAAAGAATGTTGTTGTAACCAAAAAGCACACTTGTGGAATTTTCCATAAAGTTTTTTTTCTTTTATGATTTGAAATATGACCCTTAAATGACTTTCATGTGCCTCTTTACATTTTAAATAAACCAAAATATCATTAATTAACACAACCACAAACATATTCTAGAACTGACGGAAAATTATATTCATAAGATCCAAGAATACAACAGGTGCATTGGTTAACCCAAAAGGCATAACTAAAAATTCAAATTGGCCATATCTAGTATGAAACATGATCATCAGAATGTCTGCTTCTTTTAATTTAAACTGATGGTACCCCGACCTCAAGTCAATCTTTGAAAAATACTACGCTCCCTGGAGCTGATCTAACAAATCATTGATATGAGGCAAATGATACTTATTCTTAACAGTGATTTTATTCAATGCTCTTTAATCAATGAAAAGTATCATTGAACCATCTTTATTTTTAACAAACAAGATAGGATCACCCCATGGTGATTTTCTAGGTCGAATGAAACCTTTATCTAACAACTCCTTCAATTTCTTATTTAAATCTTAAAGTTCAATTAGAGCCATTTGATTAGGCGGTTTTGAAATTGGCTTAGCATCAAGAACTAATTCAACAGTAAATTCAACTTCCCGATCAGGTATAATTCCTGGAAAATCTTCAGGAAAAACATCAAGGTACTCATTTACCACTGGCACATCATTAATCTGAACAGTTCCTTTATTTTCAACAATATGTGCAAGGTAATATTCATTTCCATTTTTTACTAGTTTCTCACCTTCCTGATATGTTACCAAAAGCAATGGTTCATTCTTGTACACAAACTGTAAATATATCTAAAAAGAAACTACTTTACCATTACAACCAATCTTAGCATGATAAAAAAACCAATCCATTCCAAATATAACATCAAACTCTACTAGAGGAAAAACAATAAGGTTTTAGGTAGATTATTTCCGCACACATGGACAATAATTTTCTTCTGTTTTCTTTTTGTATCAAAATTTCCACTAGGGGGTTTTACCATAGGTTCTGTATTCATATCTTGAGATGGAATTCCCAATTTACTAAAACATTTCTCATAAATGAAAGAGTGTGTAGACCATGAATCAAAAAACACATTGGCATAATCTGAACAATCAAATAGTGTACCTGATACCACTTAACTAGATATCCCAACATCTCTTGAAGTGGTTTCAAGGATTTCACCACCCCTTTATGCTTTTATTCCGACTTCTTTCCCTCGGTTGAGTTCTTCGCTGGACAATCATTTGCATAATGACACATTTCGTTACACTTATAACATCTTACTGATTTCTTTTCATTGCCTGCTTTATCATCTTCCTTATAGTTATGAGCAATATGACTAGACTTACCACACCAGAAGCACTTTCCAGAAATTGATAAACATTATCTAGGATGCTTTTTACCACACTTCTCACAAGATGGATATTTAGTTTTCTTACCTCCAGGCATCTTTGATTAATTCTTCCCCATTGCCAGCCAACTGGACCTCTTATTCTGTTGTTTTTAAAAGAACACTTGATCATCAGCAAAATCCACTTCTACCTTCTCCGCACATCAAAAAAAAATTTCATAACTTTTGAACACATTAGAGGCTAACACACTTTGATATTGTGGCTTTAGTCCTAAGTAAAATTTATTTATCTTACTATCAAGATCTTGGATGAAATTTGGTGCATACCTTGCTAGTCGAATGAACTATGCTTCATAAGTATCCACTGAATCATCCTGCTGACTCAATTCAAGGAATTTTTTTCCATACTAAGAGGAACCACCTTCGGAAAATATTTCTCAAGAAACATACCAATGAATTCATCCCAATAAAGTGCATAAATCTCATCACTATCCCTGATATTTTTTACCATTGAACAACATTGATCAGCTTTACCCTCAATATGGTAAACATCGACACTAACATTTTGATGTTCTGAACAACCGATGACATTGAAAATATTTTCCAGTTCCTTAATCCACCCTTCTGATAGCACCAGATCAGATGATCCTCTGAATGATGGGGGATTTTTCCTCATGAAATGCTCCACTACTGACATGTTCTTATGTGGTTGATCTGGCTGATCTCATTCATGAATACCACCACCATTTATAGCTTGTGTAAACTGTGCCATAAATACAAAAAACTGTTTAGTTTTGATTTTAACCAAATCACGTTGTTGATTTGGAAGGTTGTCTTCCTCCTAATGTCATCCCAACATATCTGCCTTATTTACTCTGCGGAAAACCATTTTGAACATAGAAATATCGTAGGCAAATAAACATTGCAATATGTAAATGCTATATGATTTAAATATTAACATAAATTACTTTGTGGATATTTATTTTACAATACCTTAGCTCCTAAAGTTGTTTAAACCGACCACGGATACCAACTATAAGGACCCAGCCTGAAAACATTACATAATCTTGAATTAAATGAATAATTCATAATGAGGATCTTTTCAGGTTTGGAGTTTTAGAGAGTTAGGCCATAACTATTACATTTCAAAATATTACAAAGTAGACACTTCTACACAATTTCCATTTTTTTCATAAAATATAAACTCTTGAAAAAAAGAGTCATGTCTAGTTCAATGTTTAAGATAGAATGAGTTTTCCTCGATCCCATCCTTGACCCTATTCCACATTATATCCTGCGAAATACATTTCAAAAACTTGGAATGAGCATAAAAATATTAGCAAGGGATACACAAATAAGGGAAACCGTTAGTTTTTCAAAACCACTAGTAAACCATGAATACTTTAACATAAGTAATACTTTTCACCTTTATGAAGTAGTAAACAATCTTCACTGAATAAAAGATCATTACATAATCTTTTGTAACCATAATATTACCATAAAACCCATATAAATACCCATAACATATAATGTTAACATGGGACATAAACATACTTAATTGGAATAACCATACGGTCGAGTTCCACACATATCAATAAATGGAATAGCCATACGGCCGACATCCATATCCAATGCATTAGAGGTTATAATGTAACCACCCATCATGGTATTCACGGCACCACTTGTCTTTTTGTTTATCACGTAATCACCTGTCAAATGTCCAAGTACCATTATAAAATCATAAGACATAAATCAATAATGAAGGAAAGAAAACATTTCCACATTTCAATAACAATATATAACGTAAATATATTGACATAAAAAATCCATTATCAAAACCATTTTCAATACCAAAATACATAAAATACTATATGGTATATATTTTCTTTTAAAAACATTACAGTTTTTTGAGGAAGGCAAAGATCAAATAATACTCGCGGCGGTGGAAAAGGTTATTGTCACCACTTACGTTAAGAAGAAACATTATTTTTTGTCATTTAGTAAAACACTTAATAGAAAAATATTCCATTTGTAAATTCAAGGGTGTTTATAAAACATATAAAATAATTTCATATATTAAAACAAAATATGCCTTAGTGAAAGGAGATTGAGACGATGTCCCTTACCTCATGTCTGACTTGACGCTGTCGTTCTTTAATCTCTTGAATAATAAAATAAAGTTAATTTATACTTGCTTAAGAACGTTTTTCAATTTTATTTTTCCTTTTATATCACTTATTACCATGTAATTAACATTATGTAATCATTTATGTTAAAAATGTTTGTTTTGTCGATATTTGGTACTTGAGTCAAAAATGACCACCTTATATTACAAGTTGTCCATGTGGTCAATATTCCATTATATCCAAAATGATATTAATTATTCAGATATAATATATATCATATATATCCAGTATATACATGTATTTATAATTGTACATATTCTTTATAGGTAAGAAATGAAATACACCGTTCATGGAGACGGTAAGCCGTATGTACACATGAACACTACTTTCATTTCTATTTTTTATTTTAATAGAATTAAAACATAATGATACATAGTTATATTATAATTCTAGTATAACATGATATATAATATCATTAAATACATCCTTTTTACATTCCACAAAAGTCATTATCGAATCACATCACTTTGAGGGGGCGATAGTCTGCACTTCCTCATTTGAGATTACCGTATTTACCAACCATGTAAACCATAAAGGATTGATATAATTGGGAATTACATAAGAATAAGGACATCATAAAAATAATATATATCATATATAAATACAGTTCCATCATAACTTCCACCATGAGAGACGGTAGGAAAAAATCGAACAATCATCGTTTTGAGAGGCTTTAGTTTCCCATCCACAGAAACATTATCTTCTTCATCAATTATATGGAGGTGTGTGTAAGTGTAGTTTGAATAGTTCTCAAAAACACATTACAGATTATTGTGGATACTATTTTTGTTACAAAAGAAAGGAATAAAAAGAGTTTAGGGGTTGGGGAAATAAAATAAACAAAAACAATTTAAGAGAAACGGTTACCTTTAATTTGGGTAACTCCATTTGTTTTGAACCAATGGACTTCTTGAAGTGCCTTATGCCTAAGGTAAGGCTTCTATGAGGAGGAAAGGGATGTACGTAGCTTAATTGGGCAGATTTTGGACGATTCAAATGGCTTGAGAGGTGTAAGGAATTGGTTAGATGTGTTCTTCTTTTATAAGGGAGCGGAGGGGCTCTTTAGGAAAGTGTGAAAATATTATTTTATAATATAATGATATTCGGTTTATAAAGGTCCAAAATCGTTAATATATAATATAAGATAACTCATACTCTAAATAAAATCATAAAATCATAATTTGACATGTTTTTGATAATATTTTAATCATTCTAATCTTATCAATTTAAATCATTTACTAATGAGGTAAATACAAAATCATTATTGAGTCATTAATAATTTAATTTATTTAAAATCTAAAAATTATAAAAAAATTACTATCATTTATGAAATCTTTTTATCTTTCCAATTAATATTTATAGACAAAAATATAATTTATATAACCTCTTATAAATATTAATTTACTAAGAGATATTTACTTTTGCAATTTTTGCCTTTACTTTTTGTTAATTAATCTAAATTGTCATTATCACCACCAAGTTTCTCAATGGGGTCCCAAAATAGACCCAAAGATTATAATGGTTGTAAATGACTCAATAAATAAGGTTTGGAGAAGTGTTATGGAAATTTTTAATTATTATAATGTTCTTTTTACCTTGAATTACCCTATTTAGCTTTAACCGTGGTAAATAAAAATCAAAAGTTAATATTCACCAAAAAATATTTTCATCTTATTGAACAAAATTTTACTTCTTTATAACAACCATATATGTTGGATTTTTGAAATTCAATTCAAAGAACTGGTAAAATTTCATTTAAATGAAAAAGTCAGTTTTTTAACTACCACTAAGTGGTTTCACTATTCATTAAAAATTGATGTTTTTCAGAAAAATACCAAGAATTCCACCGAAGCTATATTTTATATTCTGAATTCAAAAATGATTTCTATTTTTTCAAATTAATAACAAAGAAGTGGAATTAATGTATTTTAAAATTAATTCTCGTTGTCAAAAAAATCGTGTGTTTTTATGAAATAATAACTATCAAAAGATTGATACTTGTTTATGTCCAATTTCAAAGTGAAATTAATTCCAATGACCAAAATTCGATTAAATAGTAAAAATCTATTTTAATTTCAATTTAAAACCAACTAAAAATATAATCTAACCATATAAATAAATTATATAAAAAGTAACTTTTTAATTAAAATACAATATTTATCACTATTTATTAAAAAAATGAACATTATCAGAAAAATCCCAAATGTTTACACAAAGTAAATTTTGATGTCCCCATTATAAATATAGATTTTATTTGGTCATAAATATTTTATTAAAGTTACAAAAACTATATTTAAAAAGGGTTCTCCATTAAAAGGCGGTAAATCGGCCTTTAAATGTAAATTATGCTTAAAATTAGATTCATTCATATTTTAAACCTCTAAATTTTTATTGGATAAATGTAAATACATTAAAAAATCATCTATAATCATATTTTAGTTAGTTTTTTTCATTCCCTCTAATACAACGGCTAGGAGTTAACTACCATTTAAAATAATAATATTATATTATTAGTTTGCAACATAAGATTTTAAAAAAAACTTGTTGTTGTTTATCGTGTACGCTATTGAACATAGTAACCCATTTAAAGTAAAATTAATATATAATTCACAAATATTAATAAATATGAAAATATCTTATTCTTCATTTAATTGTAATGTTACACATGTTAATTTTTAATCATTATTATAGATATTTAGTTAGATATTTCATTCATTTATGAGCCTTAAGATCTTCTAAATGTGTATTTGACCCCATCAGGCATAAAATATAGTTTCTGGACATAATTTACACAATGTAATGAGTTAATTAGAAATTGATAAAATAAAAAATATAGAATGAAATTTCTTTTATAGAAATATGTCATGTAATTATATTCTTTTATATTCATGGTCAATAAAAGAATGACTCAATGTTAGGATAACGACCAAAAGAAAATGTGGTGTTCTAATACCTTTAATTTATTGAACTGATGGCCTTCTAAATCATAAAAACATTGAGTTTGAGGCCCACAACTAATCTTGGTTCATTCACACTTCTATTATTAATTACCTCAGTCACTCCCTATAATTATTTAGAGTTTCCCTTCATGTCCAATATTCTCTCCCAACCTATCTTATCCTATGTGGAAACCCAGTTATATATTAAATTGGTAACTATATTTTCCCAAATTTCTTTAGAACAAATGTTTTATTATTCATTATTATGACTTGGGTTCATATAAAAGAAATATCCAATTATTTTACCTTGGATAACCCCGAAAAATTTCTAGGATGAAAGTTATTTTATATGTACAAGAATATATCAACACAAGATTTTGGGAATTAATTTTTTTCGAATTAAGTTATATATTTGTATATTTCATTTCACATGAAACTAAAATATGGTTATATATGTATATATATAGTAAACAATTAAGACAAACATTTCATTAACATTACATATACTAGGATTGTGCTACACTCAATTTTGACTTGGCTGGTGCTACACACAACACCGACTTGTTGTACGTTACACACAAGACATAGGTTTCCACGAAATATAAATGTCTTGTTATAATATTTTAAATGATATAATAATAACCTATTAATTAAATATAGTTATATTATTAGTAATAAATAATTACCAAATATTTTTTATACTTTATATATATATAATATGTATTGTGAAATATATGACCTTTGGTAAAGTCCGTTATGTTTAAAAATACAATTTCCTATAATTAATAGATTTTAATAATAAATGTAATTTTAGTCAAATATAGAAATTGAATTAGATAAAATTACTTCATTTTGGAATTTACAATAATGAAATTATCATAGTCTGAGTTTTTTGTATATTTTTGAGAATTATCATTTTTTAATGAATAGAGAAAAATACTACACTTTTGATAATTACTATCATTTCATTTAAATAATTATTAATGTTAAATTATAATATATCGATTATAAATATATTAATATAATATATTTCATTATAATAAATTTCACTTTGAAATTTAACTTAAAGCATAATAACCATTAGAACTTCTTTCTACTTTAAAACCTCGTAATTTCATCATATCTGCAGGATTAGAATTAATCCTAATATTTTTTTTTTCAATTGGTTTAATTTAAAATAAAAAACATAAAATATTGTAACTATTATATTAAACTTATTATAATTATTTCATGTTTATTTTTTAATAAAATGATTAATAAAAGTGATTAAAATTTATCACAATGATTAAGGTAAAATTTAGCTTCATTAGGGACAAAAACATAATATTAGGATTCGAAATTACCTAGACAGTTGTCCAAAATCCCTTTCATGGGAATATTTCCATAACAATCCTTCATTTTTTTTCTGTTATATTGGTTTGTTTTATCTTTTCTTATGTAATAAAATTTTTACGCATAAGTTGAATAACCCCATTTCAAATGAATCCTTTTCGTCCCGTAAAAATACCGCCACCTCTGCCAAATCATAATACCTATAATAATGTTAGGTTTGAAAAATATATTCCAAATATACTTACTAGAAATCCTCCCTTAAATTTTGAATCATTCCCTTGGGAATAAGAAAATCCATGGATGGATTTTGGAACAAACTAGAAAGAGTTACCCGATTAAATGGAAATATCTTATATCAAGTACATTCTCTTATTTTGTTTTTACAACCACGTAATGATTATTTTTCT
The DNA here is from genome assembly GCA_963277665.1 of Viscum album. Classification (NCBI taxonomy): domain Eukaryota; kingdom Viridiplantae; phylum Streptophyta; class Magnoliopsida; order Santalales; family Viscaceae; genus Viscum; species Viscum album. The sequence continues at coordinate 1,664,507,843 of OY728156.1, forward strand.
ATTATTTTATAAAAACACCAATATCCTAAATATAGAAATATATTTTATATTCCTTGTATTAAATCCATACATATACACACATATATCTAATGTATAAATAATGGACTATTTATATGAACAGTGAACTACTGCCTCAGTAAATGATGATAGTTCAATTTTACAAAACTCCTATCATGATGGAAATTATGAAAGTAACCCTAATTTTATGGATATTATATATTCTATTAATTTCTCTTTAAGATTATTTATTTATATTACAAAACATTTCTTTTTTACTTTCCGTTTGGTGATAATATGATAATTATATTTGAAGTAGTGTGGACTACTACCCCCTCAAAATGATATGATTTGTGCATACCCAACATGGATTGTATTGTGTATGGTTTTAGTGAAAATATAAGATATAATGATATAATAAATTTACTTAAATAATGATATATATATATATTTCTTTCTTTATTTTAATGCAATAATTAAACGGAAATAGCGTTAATGCATACGTACAACCTAATGTCTCCATGAACGGTGTATTGTGATTCAACAATATATATTCTATCAATTATTATAATTAAAATATAATGTATATAAATGATATTTATATCTTTTTTTAAATTAATTAAATTATTATATAATGTATCGAAACAAAATATACAACCAATTAGGAAAATTTTGAATAATAAAGCGAATATTACCAAAAGTGAAACCTTAACGTAGGATTGTTAACAAGCGAGTAATATAAGGACCTAATAAAACCATATATGGTATTAAATATATGAATATGGTTCAGATAAATTTGTATAACAATTTTATATTTTTTATAAATGTGTGTTGAATGAGTACTGTGAGAGTCAATACAAAAGGTAAGAGGATTTCATCTGACTTTTAATTTTCATAAGATACGTGTTAAGTTCACCACTCCTTCTTTTTGTGTAGTTAATATACATCACATTATTATGTTTTTTTATATTATTCATAAATTTATTGGTATTCACATATCCATTCTATTACCCTCTTTTAATGGTGTTATGTTTCAAAAGTTAGCAAATCAGTAAAATTATTTTGTTTCAATTTTCCTTCTTTGAGATTCATGTTTTGTTATTCACCTAACTATTCATTCGAGGTGTATATAATTCCTTTTTACATGTAATATCATAAATTTACTATAATTAATTATATTTTATGCCTCTTTTCATTTAATTTTCTTACATATTGATCATGATCCATGTTACCATGTCATAAGCATTTATTGAGACAATCTCATAGATTTTCATGATTGTTTATGTTTATGATTCCTTTTGTGAAATATTATGATTCATATCTCGATAAAATTAATGAATTTTATTTTCAAATATTTATTAATTGTTTATTAATATATTGGTTCCATTTGTTATAGTCTTTGGTACATAAGGTACTTAAGAACGTGTATTTATGAAAGCCCTACATCACCGTCTCTTCAATCAGAAATCTGTGTTCCATTAAAAACAACTTTTCAAAAAATGCTTTTCCAAATTTCTATACTAATATAATTTGATCATTAAAATAAATTTTTTTGACATTTTTATTTTATTATGGTTTTCAAAGGAATCTTCTTATCTATTTCTAAACGAGGCATTTTTATAACCTTTTTACCATTCAAATGATATGTTCCTTTTTACCTTTTACAACAAATACAGATTTATTTATTGTCATTCCATTGAAATATTATTTTCATGTTTAAAGGATAAATCATAAGAAATTTTATATAAAACATATTTTCATATAAATGGCTTCCAAGATGTTATCATTATCCTTATATAAGTTTCCAAGGAAAATTGTTTTCATAATTTTTTTAATATTATGTTATAATTTTCCTTAGAAAATTGTTTTCAAAATTTTTTCAAGCATATTTATATAAGTTTTAAAATAAAATATTTTTATAAATGTTTCTGTTACATAATTATAAGTTTGAAAATATTATTCAATGCAAATGGTTTCGAAATGGATTTATGTTTTAAAGATAGTTTTTCAAGTATGAAAGGTTATTTTCAATAATAAATGTTTTAAATATTTCATTATAAATTATTTTCCTTATAAGATGACTTCTATTGAGGTTAATAATGTCCTTATAGGAAGTAATCCAAAGGTTTCACTCATATTATTTCATAAATGGTATAGTTTTTTTATAGAATGGTACTAATGTGGCCTATTTCTCCTTCATAGGTTATATTATTTTGAAATCTGCTTCTTTTCACGAGATATGATTTTATGAAATTATTATGAAACGTTTCAATTTTCCATAAGTAGTTATGTTATTAAAGTATAGTGAAACCCATTTCATTTCAAGACTTATGATATGATGATTATAGAACCCATATCTTTTTATGGGTTAGGATATGATAAATGTAAACTATCTTTTCACACATTGGAGAAAGGTTTCAATATGATATGCGTGGGACCTATATCTCCCTCAAATGAATTTTGTAATAATGGAAGAATCATGCATATTAATTATATGAATGAACCGGATTACATGTTCATAATGTGATGCATATTCCTGGTTTCATGCCTACAAGTTTATATGAGAACCTGATTACATATTCACAATGTTATGAGTGAACCTTATTATGGGTCCACAATGTTATGAGTGGACCTAGTTTCATTTTCATATATTTTTGTCAGATCCTAATTAAATATTCAAAATTTTATGCATGAACCGGATTACATGTTATTTTTTTTGAATGTTCCTGGTTTCATTTCCATAAGGTTATATGTGAACCAGATTACACAAAGACAATTTAATACATGGACTAGGTTTCATGTCAATAAGTTGATGTAGGGCCTAATTTCATCTTCTAAACTTAATGAGTGATCCTGTTTCTACTTATACATGTTCACAATGTTGTAAATAATGTGCATTCCACAAATTTGATGTCTCAATACTATATTATAATTTCATGACATTTTATGTTAATCCTCTTATGATTTATGTCTATTAACTAGCAATCATTATTATGATCTCTAATGTGTATGGCATGATCTTCAAATATAATTCCAAATTTCCATAACCGTTATTTTATGTTTTTCTTACAAATTTCCATTATTTAAATATATTGGGCATCAAACCTCTTCCCATTCATTTTATTCTTTTCCACATGTTATGAAGAATTTTTTTGTAGAAGTTATAAAGGTTTAGATCTTTGTGGGAGATATTTAAGATATTTCATTAGGATACAATATTTTGTTTCCATGTTTCCAAATACACTAAACGATTATTATCCTCGGGCATGTATTTTTTGTAATGAACTATGTATTCATATAAAATGATGTAATATCCTTGTATTTTAATCTTGGGTCGCCATATCAATTTCCACCAAAAAATCCAAAACATCTCTTAAACAACTACATCCACCAAAACTATAATAGTATCAAGCCGAGGAGGCATAGTCCATTAAAGTAGATACATCTCAAAAATATTTTTTCCCATGAGAATCCAAAACCAAACCTCAAAGAAAAGTATTTCATAAAACCACCCCGTGACATACATCTCATGGATATATTTAATCCACAATGTTAACCCTAGCTAAAACACCAAAGATAACTACCACAAAAATTCATTCATAACCTCGCCACCAGGTAGCCACAAAACACCTCCTCTCACCAAACAATCCCAACACCACCCATCTCATCCTCCATGCATCCCAAAGAAACAATATTCTCATTCAAAAAATATCCCCACAATGATCATATAAATTTGGGAATTTCATATGCCATGTCAAGATATTATCCACTATGGGCACCACTGACATTCCCACATTGGTGTCATCACATTCTAGTATAATTCATCTTGATTAAGTAACAGGACCCCCCTTCTCATATGTAAAAAAATCATCATTCATCATAAATAATGGAAAATAAATATATCATAAAACACTATGGTCACAAATATCATATGACGATGAATAATTGAGAATGTAAAATCTAAAAAAACTATGGGTATTGGGCATGATTGTAAATTACTCGAATAGAATTTTGCTGCTCGAGGCCAACATACCTACACAACACTTCAAGTAACAAAATGGTCAATCCATTCAAGTCATTATTTTGGAGATCATATAGCTCTATTGTATTATACATGAATTTCATGTCATACTTTATATCAAACTCTCCAAAATCATTGACATGGGATTCATCATGAAAATATCAAAGAAGCTGATACATGTAGAAGAAAACATGGACCCTCTCTAGTCCTGGTTGTAATGCCAACAAAAACATCACCTCACCAACTCACCCCAATAAAAAAAGTTCCAAAAAAACCTACGATTAGTTTAACCCCCTCTTCCAAACCTCCACTTCCAACTTTGGGAAGAAACCATAATGAAAACATGGTACCTAACATTAAACTCCACGGGCCTCCTTCAGTGAATGAAATATGACCTATGTCAGTCCTGCACTACTTTTAACCTCTTATGAGAAAGATGAACCTTAAATATCATGCTCTTAAACACATCAGGTGAAATAAATTCTACCTCCAAAACCATCAACCATCACAATGAATAATGACCTATTCTCCCATAATAATCTTAAAACAGAGAAATTCCAATGGATGAATGATATATATTATTGTATGAAAACTAAAATGAAGGTGGGTGATATGTAGAGACCCGAAGCTTAACGTACATAGACATTACATTACTTTTGTGGAATAATTAGAACATAACAAAAACACACACACAAGGACCATAATAGTTTAGTATCTTTGGAAACTCAGAATATAATCTTCTAATCGTGGTGAAGGATCTTCAACATCTCCCATAAAGATCTTCTTCTTTTTTAAACCTAAATCCTTTCTTTATGTCCTGGGGAAAAGGAAACATAAAAGGGAAAGATCAAATGCTCAGTAAGGGTAAATAAAAGAAATATCAATCACATCATATTCATAAGAACATATCTTTTGGAAATCTTAACCTACAAAAGAGATCACAATTTTATAACATGGGATAAATCATAGTAGTGAAATGTAATCACAATAATCATAACATAAAACATCAAACTTTGTGGAATACACACATAATCATAGAGAATCATTTCTTATTAGTCAAGACTCATTTCCAAGACTATCTTAGTGGACAAAGTCCCTTTCTGAGCCGAGTTCACTCCTCGTTTCAGTCCTGTTTCACTGAACCAGTATAACCTACCATTCCAGCCATGTCTATCTCATGAGATATAAAATATTTACCCAATTTATTGGAGGGAGATATAGGTCCCACCCATCTAAAACTGATACCATTCTTATGTGTGCCATAAAATCATAAATCATACATCATTGCATAACCCATGTAATAAAAATGGGAATCTTAAACATCATCATGACATCATAAAACAATTCATATATGATAAAAGAATTCATAAAAATATTTCCATCACAACATAATAAAATCCATGTAATAATAGGGATAGAAACATAACCCATTATTATCTTAGATGGAATATAATATTGATAAAACACTTGAACTCCATTCTTGAGGAAAAGATCTTTTCTACTTCAAAAACACTTTTCCTTTATTAACATGTCATTCAATTCTATAGTAAAGGATGTTGATTAAAAATAGACTTGAAAACTTGTAAAGGAAGCTTCTTGGAAATAATGTTTTAAAAATCCATTCATGCCGTATAAGTTAAAAAAACATTTTCTCATACTTTTTTCGGAAATTTCCAAAAGTACCTCGTACGAAAAACGACAAAAGATTCCTTTCATATATTTTACTAAAAAATAACTAAAGGGTAAAATTTGATATAAAATATTGTAGGAGGATATAAATATTACATATTGAGGAAACATGGATGTGGATGATAAAATACACCCCAGTAAATACTAAAGTATAAACAATCTTGGATAAAAATGACATTGTGATATTTCCCTTACCTTAGATCTAATTTTCTTCGTATGTGTCTGAACCTCCTATATAATGATTTAAATAATGTCATTGACTTATTCCAAAATCACACTCATTGTTATGATATCATATATGGTTTACTTATGGTTTTATATTAAGCGTTCTTTTATAAATTCCATGTTAAAGAGCGTTTTGGGTAAAATCGTTCCATTTGTCGTCCGTGTCTTGACTTGTAATTATTCATATGATTACATAGATCATGATTAAATAATTACAGAATATAAAACATGATTTATATATAATATATATTCAGAATATATATATATATATATATAATAGATCAGTAAATGGAAAGAAATACACCGTTCATTGAGACGGAAGACCGTACGTACGCATGAACACTGTTTTCTTTTCCTTATTGAGTTGAATGGAATTAAGTAGATGACATACATATATATACACATAAATCCAGAATCATTATTATGTCATATATTTCATTATTAATTATTATATATACTTTATAATCATTCATGAATGGTTAACGTGGAGAATGAATCTCATCGCGTCGTGGAGACGGTAGTCCGTACGTAGGCACGAGCGATGATATCATTCTCATGATCCTGGAATTGTATTGGAGTGTATGTATACTATTTCAGAATCAATATCACTTTACAATAATCATATATAGTTATTATGTACACCATTATACCCATCCATGTAAGGTGGTGGTGGAAAATAGATTACACCACGGTGTGGAGACGGTATTCCGTACGTACGCACGCGCGGTGATTTCGTTTTCCGTACGATGGATAGATAGTGAAATAAGGTTGTTTCATATTTATTATAAAATATCAGTATATAATTGATACTGATGTTATTACTTCATAATGAAACAATCTATGTAGAAGAACTGGAAGAAGAAATAAAGATGAAAGAATCGGTAACGGACATTACCTCTTCTTTGAAGCGCTTCTTTGAGATAACCTTTTAGGGAACTATAATTGGTCTTTGTGGAATAACAGAACCTCTAAAATGTATCTAGGGAAGTGGAAAGAGAATTTGGCAGAGGTTGGCCGATCTTGAAGGCTCAATGTTGTGTAAGGAAGAGAGGGAGTGGGTTCCCTTTTATAAGGGAGGAGGGGGAACCTTTGGAATAACTAAAACTATTATTTTATTATAAAGTCAAATTCGGTTTTAAATAGCTCCAAATTGATTCCTTTAGAAGATAAGGTGTGGATGGGTCTAAATAATCTCATCAAATAGAATTTAGACAAGTCTAGGTTCATATTTTAACCATATTATTTAGATTTAACATTAAATTAAATAATTTTACTATTACCGTGTCTTCTTGTTGTCTTATACTATAATGTTAATAAACATACTATAAGATGCCAAACGAACCCCAAGATGTTTATTATTAATATATATAATCTTATATAAGTCATGTGGCCGAACATTATATTTTTAGGAATAAAATAACAATTACTAATATAATATTTGTTTTAAAAACTATTTTATGTCAATTTTGACACTATTTAGAAATTGATTTTTTTTAAAATTATAACCGAATTATTAGTTCTAAATAATTTAATTAAATCAATAAAAACATGTCATATTAACCTATGAAATTATTTTAATTCATAAAACGTCTGAAATTACATTTATTTTGGTGTTTATAACATCAATTATGTCAATATTTCATTAATAATATTATTACTGCATCATCTTTGCGTCCTAAATAAAATAAATTATTTAAAGTCTAAATATTACAAATAAAATATCACTATGTAGGAAAGTTCTTTATGTTTCTAATGAACACGTAGAGCCGAATTTATATTATGTATAACCCCTTATTAAAAATGATTTACTTATTAAACTGTGATTTTAACTATTTTAACCCTTCTTTAAATAAATTAATAATAAATGTCCTAATCTAATCCAAGTGGGCCTAAATGGTCATATTTAATTCCTAAGATTGTTTTTGTTCGAATTAAACTTGTCCAATAGAATTAGGACATGTGTTAGGGTAATAATAATATCATTTTTACCCTTAATTACCCTATTTACTTTTAACCGTGGTAAAAAAAGTAAAAAGTTACTATTCACCAAAAATTATTTTCATCTCATTGAACCGGTTATTAGTCATTGATATTAACCGTGTCTCTCGGATTTTCGAAATTACACTCACAGAAGCGGTAAAATTATGTTTTATGAAAAATTCAGTTTTTTTAACACCACTTAGTGGTTTCACTATTCATCTAAAATTGAATGTTGTCAGAAAATACCAAAAATTAGGCCTAAGCTATATTTGATATTATGAATTCAAAAATTATGTCTATTTTAACAAATTCAAAACATATCTGTTGCATTAATTTATTTAAAAATTAATTCCCGTCCTCAAAACAAATACCGTGTTCTTAAGAGATAATAACTATCAAAAGATTGACACTTGTTTATGTCTGTTTTAAATGTGAAATTACATCCAATGAACAACATTTCATTAATTTATAAATATATATTGTAAATATAATTTAAAACCACTCAAATTAATAATTTGTCACTATTAATTATTTCGAATAAAAAAGTTGTTTTTAATTAAAATTTAGTAATTTTCACTATTCATCAGAATATGAAAGTTATCCGAAAAGTACCAAAATTTCACCTTAGGCTAAATTCGATACTCTGAATCCAAAAATTATGTCCATTTTGAGAGATAAAATTTCAAAAATTTTAAAAGGTGGTTATTACTATTCATAACGACTAGTTTTAATAATATTTTTATAGCATATCGTTGTTTAGTGAAACTCGATATTGCGTACTACACACGTTATCGAGGAAGGTCGCAGTTGCATGTAATGCAAGGAAAGTCAAGTATGCGTGTTGTGCATGCTCGTTTTCGTGTATTGTACAACACATGACATTAATGAAATTAAAAAGAATATTTTTCATAAAATATTGGGGTGTTACATTCTACCCCCTTAAAATGAATTTTACCATCGAAATTCGTCGGGGTTATAAATGGTTTACTACTCTAAAGTTTCTTTAATAGAAACCCATATCATAAAATGGGATACCAAAACCAATATTTAAAAACAAAAGTACGAAACGTAACGTTTACCCAAATAAACTAATCACTGGGTTTCCACATAGGTGAACATATGGATATGGAAGAGAAATCTAACCAACATGTTCTGATGGAGAGTGGTAGAGAACATGGTTATGGAAATGCCAGCAATTAAAAAGCCATAAATTTGTGAAGATCTAAGGTACCATCTGATTCATCAGATATAAGAGCACTAGGACAACTTTTTTGGTTTTCAAGATCATTTCCCTAAAGTTGATGAAATTGGAATTAGAAGAAATACTTTCGTGATTTTGGTATTGTCTCACCATTTGTCATTCTTTAGAAAATTTCCACTTCATCTCTTAAAGAAATGAAGTTGAATTTGTCCTTGGTGATGTGTTAGCAGATCATGTGATAGAATGATGGGTCCTTCCATCTGTCTCAAACAAAAGGTTAGAAAAGTTATCAAAAATACATAAGTCCATATATAGTGAGATTAATCATATATGGTTCCTAAAATGGACTTATACTTCATATATCATACTGATTAATATAATAAAACTAGTTTTTACTAAATAGGGACTTCCTGTAGGCCAGTGGGAGGTGATAAAGGCCAGTCGCACATCGGTTGTGGGTTCGATTCCCACAGCCTTGTCCGACGCGATGGGCTGTCGCCTGTCCGGCATGTTTTCCTTTTTCTAAAACTATATTACTATAAAATCCCATCAACAATATCAAAAAAAAATTATCATTAAACAATACTAACTTATGTCCAATATAATCCATTCCAATCTTTAGGCTTATCTAAAATACTTCGGTCCAAGCTCATATTATAAAGAAAATGATCACGTGAATGCCATCATTTATCCCCCATATATCATAAGATATATCTTGTTTGTCAAATTAGAAACATCTGAATACCTTAATCATGTATTCTCTTGAAGAATGAATATCCATTGAACCTTAATGAAAAAATGAATGCAGTTAAAAGTTAACACTTTCCACATACCAAAATCCCCAAAATTCTATATCCTCAAACCATGATATCACTTAGTCCTTATATCAATCATGAGCTCATGAATACTATCAAACATATTAGATTCTCTTTATCCCTTCATTATGTACATATCATCTGCTTTCGAAAAATATTTCAATCACTTTTCCTGGTTACCGATGCCATAAAATTATTGAAAACCATAATAGACCAAAACATAAATATTCTAATATTCCACGATACTATATACAACATTATTTTGGAATCCCATTACACAAACACTTAATCATTCCACCACATCGTTGTCATATTCCACATCGCCAATAGTGATCGCATGTGACTTCCCTTTGACATTTGCCTTAAGTGGTTTCTCATGTCGATCATCACTAACCCTTGGATTAGGGCATTTATTATCATAATACCCCCATTTCCTTGCACTTGAAGCATTGAAGTGTTGTTGGTGCATTCTCTGTAGTCTTTTCTTTATTCACACCATTAGACACCCTTTTTCCATTACTTCGACACTCAGCTGCTCGATAACCTTCTTTTCCACACTTAAAAAATTTTCTAATGCCTTTAAGACAATCTCCACCATGCTTCTTTCCACAATTTGAGCATAAGGAAACATTCATCATCTTTTCACCATTATTATGAGATTTCTCCTTGAAATCCATCTTTCGTTTCTTGTCAAAACTATGAGATGGATAAGTAACACCATGTTCCATTTCTACCTTGATATCACAACACACAATTTCTTCAAAGCTACTGAAGTCTCTTATAGCCAATTCCCTTCGACGATTTGGTTTTAAGCCACTGAAGAATCGATCAACTTTACTTTCAGGTTGGATGATAAATCCAGATGCATACCTTGAAAGCCTTGTAAAATTCGCTTCGTATATACCAACATAATTATCATCCTTTTGCTTTAGTTCAAGAAAATACTTCTCCATATTTGTTCGAAGAATATGAGGGAAGTACTTATTGAAAAATAAGTTCTTGAACTCGTCCCATTCCATGGACTCAATTTCATCTCTTGGCCTCGTATTCTCGATAAGATTCCACCATTGATCAGAATCACCTTCCAAACGATACACTGCTAAGATGACTTTATCATGTTCAGAACATTGATGAACTAAAAATATCTTTTCAGTAGTACTAATCCATTGTTCAGCAACAAGTGGATCAGAAGACCCACTGATAGAAGGTGGACGTTGCGTCATGAAGGACTCAATAGAATATTGTTCCCTTCTATGCTCATTTGGATGTCCAGAATGATTCATAGCTTGTGTAAGTATAGCAATAAGATTTTTAACTCCATCTCCCATAACATTTTTTTGTTCAGGAGGACAATCATTGCATTGTCCATTGCATTGATCAACACGGTTCCTTCAGGTTCCAGGCATTGTCTAAAACCCAAAAAGAATAGTATGAGAGGAAAAAATCTTGCTTGGGAAAACAACATAATAAAGGGGGTGTATCCACAATATCTAAAATCGTAGGATAAATTTTATGATCGTTACCGTAGTTCTAGGACTGTATCCTATACGTATACTAATCCATAGGGACATCCCTAGACATACCTTAGAAATATCTCTAGGGATATCACTAACGTTTTCGCATCCTAGTTTCCAAAGGTTGAATAAACCTTTCCTCTGATACCAATTGTAGAGACCTGAAGCTTAACGTACATGGAAATTACATTACTTTTGCGGAATACTTAGTACATAACAAAAACAAAAACACAAGGACCGTAATAGTTTAGTGTCTTTGGAAACTCGGAATATAATCTTCTAATCGTGGTGAAAGATCTTCAACATCTCCCATAAAGATCTTCTTTTTTTAAACCTAAATCATTTCTTTATGTCCTGGGGAATAGAAAACATAAAAGGGTGAGCTCAAATGCTCTTTAAGGGTAAACAAAAGAAATATCAATCACGTCATATTTATAAGAACATATCTTTTGGAAATCTTAACCTGCAAAAGAGATCACAATTTCATAACATGGGATAAATCATAGTAGTGAAATGTAATCCCAATAATCATAACTTAAATCATGAAACATTGTGGCATACACACATAATCATATAGAATCATTTCTTATTAGTCAATACTAATTTCCAAGACTATCTTAGTGGACAAAGTCCCTTTCTGAGCCGAGTTCACTCCTCATTTCAGTCCTGTTTCACTGAACCAGTATAACCTACCGTTCCAGCCATGTCTATCTCATGAGATATAAAATCTTTACCCAATTCATTGGAGGGAGATATAGGTCCCACCCATCTCATAATGATACCATTCTTATGTGTTCCACAAAATCATAAATCATACATCATTGCATAACCAATGTAATAAAAATGGGAATCTTAAACATCATCATGACATCATAAAACAATTCATATAGGATAAAGGAATTAATAAAAATATTTCCATCACAACATAATCAAATCCATGTAATAATAGGGATATAAATAGAACCCTTTATTATCTTAGATGGAAAATAATTTTGATAAAACACTTGAACTCCATTCTTGAGGAAAATATCCTTTCTAGTTCAAAAACACTTTTCCTTTATTAACATGTATTAAAATTCTAAACTAAAGGAAGTTGATTGAAAATAGACTTGAAAACTTGTAAAGGAATCTTCTTGGAAATAATGTTTTAAAAATCTATTCATGTCGTATAAGTTTAAAAAAACATTCTTCTCGTACTTTTGTCAGAAAAGTCAAAAAGTACCTCGTACGAAAAACAACAAAAGATTCCTTTCATATCTTTTACAAAAAAATCACCGAAGGGTAAAATTTGATATAAACTATTGTAGAATGATATAAATATTACATATTGAGGAAACATGGATGTGGATGATAAAATACACACCAGTAAATACTAAAGTATAAACAATCTTAGATAAAAATGAGATTGTGATATTTCCGTTACCTTAGGTCCGATTTGCTTCATATGTGTCAAAACCTTCTTTATAATGATTTAAATAATATCATTTACTTATTCCTGAATCATACTAATTGTTATGATATCATATATGGTTCACTTATGGTTTTATATTACCCGTTCTTTAGTAAATTCCATGTTAAAGAGCGTTTTGGGTAAAATCGTTTCATTTGTCGTCCGTGTTTTGACTTGTAATTATTCATATGATTACTTAGATCATGAGTACTTAATTCTAGAATATAAAACATTATTTATATATAATGTATATTCATAATATATATATATATATAATAGATCAGTAAATGGAATGAAATACACAGTTCATGTAGACGGTAGACCGTACGTACGCATGAACGCTGTTTTCTTTTCCTTATTGAGTTGAATGGAATTAAGTAGATGACATACATATATATACACATTAATCCAGAATCATTATTATGTCATATATTTCATTTTTAATTATTATATATACTCTATAATCATTCATGAATGGTTAACGTGGAGAATGAATCTCATCGCATCGTGGAGACGGTAGTCCGTACGTACGGACGAGTGATGATATCGTTCTCATGATCGTGGAATTGTATTAGAGTGTATGTATACTATTTAAGAATCAATATCACTTTACAATAATCATATATAGTTATTATGTACACCATTATGGCCTTCTAAGTAAGGTGGTGGTGGAAAATAGATTACACCACGGCGTGGAGACGGTATTCCGTACGTACGCACGCGCGGTGATTTCGTTTTCCGTAGGATGGATAGATGGTGAAATAAGGTTGTTTCATATTTATAATAACATATCAGTATATAAGTGATACTGATGTTATTACTTCATAATGAAACAATCTAAGAAGAAGAAGTGGAAGAAGAAATAAAGATGAAATAATCGGTAACGGACATTACCTCTTCTTTGAAGCGCCTCTTTGAGATCTCCTTTTAGGGCACTAAAATTGGTCTTTGAGGAATACCAGAACCTCTAAAATGTTGCTAGGGAAGTGGATAAGAGAATTTGGAAGAGGTTAGCCGAGCTTGAAGGCTCAAAGTGGTGTGAGGAAGAGAGGGAGGGGGTGCCCTTTTATAAGGGAGGAGAGGGGTACCTTTGGAATAACCAAAACTATTATTTTATTATAAAGTCAAATTCGGTTATAAATAGCTCCAAATTGAATAATTTCGAAGATAAGATAGGGATGGGTATAAATCCTCTCATCCAATAGAATTTAGACAAGTTTAGGTTCCTATTGTAACCTTATCATTTAGACTTAACATTAAATTAAATAATTTTACTTTTACCGTGTCTTCTTGTGTTCTTATACTCTAAGGTTAATAAACGTACTATAAGCAGACAAATGAACCCGAATTTGTTTATTATTAATATATATAATCATATATAACTCATTTTGCTGAAACATTGATTTTTAGGAATAAAATAACAATTAATAATATAATATTTGTTTTAAAGGCTATTTTATGTCAATTTTGACACTATTTAGTAATTGATTTTTGTGAAAATCTTAACAGAATGATTAGTTCGAAAAAAGTTAATTAAATAAATAATAACATGTCATATTAACCTATAAAATTAGTTTAATTCATAAAAAGTCTCAAATTAAATTTATTTTGGTGTTTATAACATCAATTATGTCAATATTTCATTAATAAGATAATTACTGCATCAACTTTGTGTCATAAATAAATTAAATTATATAAAGTCTAAAAATTACAAATAAAATATCATTACATAGGAAAGATTTTTATATTTCTAATTAATATTTATAACCGAATTTATCTTATCTATAACCCCATATTAAAAATGATTTACTTATTAAACTTTGATTTTAACTATTTTATCCCTTTTTTAAATAAATTAATAATAAATGTCCTAATCTAATCAAAGTGGGCCTAAATGGTCATATTTTATTACTAAGGTTGATTTTCTTCAACTAAACTTGTCCAATAGAATTAGGACATGTGTTAGGGTAATAATAATATCATTTTTACCCTTAATTACACTATTTACTTTTAACCGTGGTAAAAAAAGTAAAAAGTTACTATTCACTAAAAATTATTTTCATCTCATTGAACCACATTTTAGACCTTGATATTCACCGTGTCTCTCGGATTTTTGAAATTCCACTCACAGAAGCGGTAAAATTATATTTTCTGAAAAATTCAGTTTTTTTAACTACCACTTAGTGGTTTCACTATTCATCAAAAATTGAAAGTTTTCAGAAAAATACCAAAAATTAGGCCTAAGCTATATTTTATATTATGAATTCAAAAATGATGTCTATTTTACCAAATTCAATACATATCAGTTGCATTAATTAATTTAAAAAATAATTCCCGTCGTCAAAACAAATACCGTGTTCCTAAGAGACAATAACTATCAAAATATTGACACTTGTTTATGTCTGGATTAAATGTGAAATTACATCCAATGAACAACATTGTATTAAATTGTAAAAATATATTCTAAATATACTTTAAAACCACTCAAATTAATAATGTGTCACTATTAATTATTTCGATTAAAAAAGTTTTTTTAAATTAAAATTGAGTAATTTTCACTATTCATCAGAATATGAAAGTTATCCTAAAATTACCAAAATTTCACCTTAGGCTAAATTCGATACTCTGAATCTAAAAATGAAGTCCATTTTGAGAGGTAAAATTTCTAAAATTTTAAAAGGCGGTTATTACTATTCATAACGGCTAGTTTTAATAATATTTTAATAGCATATCGTTGTTTTGTGAAACTCGGTATTGCGTACTACACACGCTATCAAGGAAGGTCGTGATTGCGTGTAGTGCAAGGCAAGTCAAGGATGCATGTTGTGCAAGCTCGTTATGGTGTAGTGTACAACACAAGTCATTAATGAAATTAAAAAGAATATTTTTAATAAAATCTTGGGGTGTTACATGATATACCGAAGATCTTCCAAAGTCATTAATATAGGGCTGCAATATATCCTTCATCATAGAGATGGTTCACTTATTCTTCCCATTTGTCTAAGGGTGGAAAGCAGTGTTGAGGAATAACTAAGTGCCAAAAGCATGTTATAATCACCTCCATACCCGTGAGGTAAAAAATATGTCAAGACCCATGCTAATGAATCTCATAAATCCATAAAACCACACCTCATCCACATACCTCTTATAGAATGCATCTACTATGACCGAATCCATGGTCACAATGAATTATGCCGATTTATTCAATTGATCCATGATCACCCATGTATCATCATGACCTCCCTTAGATAAGGGAAACCCTGTAATAAAATCCATTGATATTTCATCAAATATACACTTTAGAACATTCAAATTATACAAAAAAAACTCCTTGAACATGATGCTCAACCATTACATGCTATAAAATCAAACAGTACTCCACAAGCTTGGTTATTACCTATTTCATCCATGGCCAACCAAACTACACCCTCAAGCAATTGTACATCTTGGATACTTCTTGGTGTACGAACAATTTTGATATGTGTGCCTCATAAAGAAATACATCACAAATCACTAATTTCATAAAAGAACCTCCCATGAGAAAACACCTTGTTCTGACTATCTTTTGACCATCCCTCTCGAGCATCATTATGTCCATCACGATTGGGCATTTCCTCTGCCTATGAGTTTACCCCCTTTGACTCCTCTAACTTATTCATCAGAAAATATTTCATCTTCTTATTAAACAAACATCATCTCTAATCATCCCCTATTACATCTATGATTAAGGATACAAAATTCTCTATTCCTATACCAGAATCCAAAGAATCCGAAATAAAATCCATCCCATACTTCCTAATTAAAGGATCAACAGAAAAATTCCATTTTTAAATGTGTAGTATATCTCAAAATCATAATCATGATGAAATTCTGTACACTCTACTTTGTCAATATGCATCCCAATACCAAACTGGAAGCATCACAAAACACCTCAAACATCACCTTCCTTAGGAAGCTAAGGGATTGGTGCTATAAACAATGTCACTTTTAAGAAACATAATGGTACCTAAAACTAATCATTCAAAAAAAGTTTATAGTAATACCCGATCAACATATTCAATGGGTCTGTAACATGTGATAAATCAAGGGGAAAACCTCCAATAATATCCTACAAGACTAAGAAAACTACAAATCTAAACAACATCTTTTTGTGATTACTAAAAAATAATTTTATTAACCATAAATTGGGATAAATCCATAATATAATAAGACATCGCATTTTCAAGGAAACACACCTATCATATCCAAAAGATACACATAGACATCTTTCCATATATCTGGTGGCATCGAAGAACCTGCAAGATAGCTCTAAGATCATTTTCATGCTCCACCCATAACGTCAAATAAATCAAGATTACATCGATGAACACAAATCAAAAATGGTTTTGGAATTCATGAAACATAGAGTTCATGAGTCTCATGAAAACAAATGGTGCTTTTGTTAAACATAATTATATTACAATAAACATTATGTTCTTGTACCTATATTTGAATGTAGTCTTCAAGATATCACCCTCATTTACCCTTATCTAGAGATATCCAAACCATAGATCGGTCATATAAAAAAAACAATCCCCTATAGTCTATTCAAAAAGATATTTTATACATGGTAGAGGTTAATGGATTTTTATAATTACCTGATTGAACATCCGTTAGTCTATACAAATCATTAAACTACCATCCACCTTCTTAGAGAATAACATATGAGATCCCCAGAAAAACAAACTAGGTTGAATTCAATCCATATACATAAAATCATCAACCTAAATACTCAAATATCACAAATCAAAAGGATCCATCTTATAATGATCCATAAAAACGATAAAATCATCAGGTTATAATTCTATCCTGAATTCAACATCATGTTGATAAGGCAGTGCCATAACATCCTCATGAAAAACATCTAGTAACTCCTTAAAACCCCTATGGACCTCCACTAGACCAGTATTAAATGATTTTATAAACATCATAGCCATCAAAGAAAAATGGAATCCAAATATTTTCTTCCCACCTCACAACACTTCTCCCCAAAAAAACTACACATTGGCCATCCACATATGATAACATGACTCTCATATAAAAAAAATGATAAATATGTCTGAAATACAATAAATTGATGTATGAGATGACATTGTATGGATATATATATTATAATAAAAGATCCCCATTGGATTTATGTTCCCCCAAAATTGGTCTATACCCACAAATACATAAAAAAAAGTCTAGGCTCTGACTGGAATAGTCAACACTGGGGACATGGGAAACCTCTCTATGGCTAGTCCAAGATCACTACATAAGGTGGGTGGATCAATGGAGTTCTAAGCTATTGAATCAAACAAGCAACAAACAAGGATACTGAAAAAACTAATCGTGCCAATGAAAATATCAACCACCTATGGTATTTCCATCTTTGTTGGATACAACTGGCCAAGAATAGCTCCACTTCCTCTCCATAGACGACTTCATCCATGAACACACTCAAGTCAAGGTCCCCAAACATGACGAATATCTCAAGGTCAACCTATTCCTGCACCATCTCCCCTTGGTGGAGTATAAGACTTATGTCCTTTCTACTAAAATGGTCTCACTACAAACTTTTTTTGTGGTTGGAATAGAACATAACCAACTCTTATAAATTGATCTAAAAAAAACTAGCCACTATTTTTAGTGATAGTCATGAATTTTGAAACTAAAACTCAATGGCTTAATATATCCAAAAAAATAATGGAGACAACTAGCTGCAGAAGGTCGAATGTGATACTACTGAGGTAAACTCCCAACTGGTTTAAAAATTAAAGGCCCTACCATCTGAGAGATACCAATGAAAACTCTTTTCTATGAGGAACCCTTCTGGTTCCCCACTCCTGAAAAAACGATCATGAGCGAATTATCTTGATTACCAAATTCTTATGAAATTATACATAGATTTTCAATGTAAAAGGAGTAATTACATACTATATAAAAGGATACACTTCCTCTTTTATACATCTTTCACAAGACATATCATTTAAATAAATATCTATGAAAAGAAATAAAGGTCCATAAACATCCATCCCAACACCCTTACTAACATACTCTCCTACTAAAGAGAAAGAATCACGTTTCACTACACTTCCTTCATGGTAAAAAAAGAACTCTAACCAAAACAATTTCTTAAATTCAACCCTTGAAACATATTAATCCTTCCACTCTCTCAGCTATAGTTTCCATAACTGTTGCTCATATCCTCACACATAAATTACTTCTAAAGGGTCCCAAATCTTACGAAAAGGGATCTCATGATACTCCAACCTACTCTCTATCTCCAAATCTAAAATAGTACCCTCGTAATGAAAATTATGAAAAGTCTTCTTCAATTGATCATCCTCCTCAACATGATCAACCCTTGGGATATCAAACAGATTACCCTACTGAACATCAAATGTCTGAGCCACGTGGATGTAATGAAAAATATTCATAACATAATGATGAAACAATTATTTCATAGACCAAGCTAGTAGATAATTTTATATACACTAAATTTAATTCAACTCATTCATTTTAACCTTCAAAAACCATAATAGTTAAAATGAGAACACAATTAATCATCATGAATGTACCTCTCCTAGGTCTCTTCCCTCTAAATAGTTACACCTCTCTTGGTCAATCAATAAGTAGAAATCTCTTGCACTGAATTATGGGGGGACCTAAAATCATGTTTCTTAGCTAATCTCTCAAGCCTATATCATTCAGTATGGTAAACTAGTACTATTTTTATACCAACGCATGAAAAATTCAATGTTCCTTACCCCAAACTCTATTAGGGATGAGAGATAATGACCCCTAGAGTCATGCCTCTAGTAGGGATCGAGTTGGAGACTATCACTGAGGGTATAAAAATATCATCAATGTTTATAATTACACTTTGTAATCATATATTATCCAAATATAAGATTAATACTCCGCAAAAAAATCCATGAAATAATATAAAGAGAAACCAAAAACATCACATATGCATGTATAAATAAAACTGATATAGATTAAATTATCCAAAAGTGAATACTAGAAAGAAAACCTGAAGAGATGACACAATAGCAATTCAAATGTCGGAGTTAGTAATGTCTATCACAGATAAAGTAATCCTCCTATAAACTTGATAATTGGTTTATATTTGTAGGCTGAGTGTATAAGTATTCCATGATTGAAAACGAAAGTATCTAATGAACATGTTAAAGAAACATACAAATACACTCGTGAAAAAATAAACAAAACTAAAATCACCTATGTAGGTAAATTATCAATCCCAACATCACCAAGGCACATTAACCAAATATCTCAGGCTATGTATAATAACATGATATTTTTCATATAGATAAATGGTACTCTACTATGCTTTTCCAGTCATTTCCACTCTCAATAACCATTTTCATACCTTCTGACTCCCCCATTTCTACCTAATAACATATACCAATACCCCAAAGCACGACCACATTCCATCTCCCCTACATACAGTTGGGACACAACCCAACAGTAGATTCACATACCATCTCACCGGAAAACACATGGTCCATCACCAAGTGCACTATCATACCTCCATCCATTAGATTCAATGCAGATCTACTAACCTAGAAGAGAGATAGAGACAAAAAGATACAGAGAAAGGAAGAGTGGCTATCCAACCATCCATCCTCATCACCAAGATGTTGAGAAAAAACACCCTTGTGAATATATGGGTGTTTCCAATAGTGCTCAATGTGGGTTGGATGCGTATAAAAATCACAAGGAATATTCACGCATATACAAATAGCCACACACAAGTGAAAATTTTGGGTTAACAACCAAAAAATAACAAACACAAAATATCATCACTTTCACTTCCATGTCTAAATGTATAACACAATACAAAAATCTAGAAGACCCATTTTTCATTTCAATCAAATTAAACTATCCAACCCATTTATTTCATTTTTATGAATCATCCATATTTAACCTCACAACCAATCATTTACAAGTTCATTATTCATTTCATTCACATTATCCATAACAAACCCCAACTATCACAATCTTTATTAAATAATTATTCCATCACCACCCAGGATTCTTGAACAATTCAACCAGATATAACAAGTAGTTCATCATTCCAATAAAACCATCTCCTCACCCCCCCCCCCATGAGGATTTCCAAACAACCACCACCTTGCCACCCTAAAATCATGGGCAAAAACCCACCAAATCATTTTCCCAAAAGAATTAAAAAACAACCACCATCACACTACCCCAAAAGCATGACCTAACAAACACCACCATTCCTCCCCAAAAGCATGGAAAAAGAACCACCACATCGACACTCCAAAAGTATGACCAAACAATCACCACCTCAACAAACCCAAAGCACTACCAAACATCCACAAACTAAATTATATAATAGAATGGGTACATCGCATCCAAAAATCCCACATCACATGACAATGACACATTATAGCCCCACAAGCATGTACACGTACCAAAATACATCAAAACAATTTTAAAACATTCAGAAAGGGTTTTATCACATTTCACTTATTTTTCAGGCCATTGTCACACAAGGAAAATATCATGGGGAAAACACTTAATTATCCATATTTAAGTGGTTGGAAAATTTCCATTTGGGGGTGATATCTAAATAATCACAATAGAAACAAAAATCACGACCCAGGTCATCTAATACATACAAAGCACCCAACTAAAAAAAAATTAGATGGGAATCATGTCTGAACAGTCCATCATTTCACAATAATCTCAATGTCATAAAATCATGTGAATCGTTCCCCATTTTCCCCTTCAATTTACATTATCCAATTATTTATCTTTAATTAAGACTGCACAACCATAACCCAAAGATTAACAAGATAAAACCCATCATATAAGATACTGAATAAAGGGTAATGGGGGATTCTCTACTATAATGAAGTTTTTATTACCCACTATAAACAGTAAGGAAAAGAAGAAATGCCCTCATACCATAATCTCACAGGGGAAACTATTTATCAAGCTACACCGTGAACAAATATCATCCAAGCACATCCAAAATTACACCATAAACAAAACAAATATCATCATAGTGAATCCATGAGGGAATAAAAAATGAAAATATCTAAATGGTAGAGAAGGGCCTTCCACTAATCATCAGTGGGAATCCACCAAAACCAAAAGATCAAAGGAGGATAAAGATATCCTGAAATCCTCTCATAATTACCTAGGGTTTTCCATAACTATGATAGGAGTAAAATATATGGAATAATGTAGGTAATCAGCTGATAAATGAACATAAAACCAATAATCCCACTACATTCACATTGTGTAAATATTACACAATTTTCAATTCACTGGTTCTCGAAAAAATATGATTATCACAAAAAAAGGCATCACCTCATCTTTTATTTAATACACTTAAGGTATTAAACTAACACTACATGAATCCATTACATTGGTTTTCCCTCCTCAAATTTATGAGAAATCAACTCATCACCAATACAAAGCATGAAACACCAATTCATGTCATGTAAACAATACATAACCTGAATTCCAAGTAGTATATTTACTGAAACTCCATCACCCATAGAAAACTCCTAAAAATGCCCCTAAACACACCCAATCACAAAAATAGGAAAATAAATTGGCCAATGTGGCAGTTTCCATTAACATGATTTTATAAGTGGATGTGGTTATGGAACATATTTCATTACTGGTAATAAATTTGAAAATGATGCATCTGACTTGACTTGAGCATCGCTTGGTACTTGAAAATAAGCCTTATATTGAACCTGGTTTGACAAAACAATGGGATATGATTTGATTAATATACATTTTTTTATAAAACATTGTAATGGATTTCAGAAAATGATGATCATGGATGACCTTGGTTGAAACAATGGTTTTATAGGCTGAAATTATGTTTTCCTGAATTAGATATCTTATAAATTTCATTTTCATAATTTTATGGTTTTCCACTACAGTATGTGAACTAAAACTATGATTTTTGTTACTCACACTATGATTTTTTGGTTTAATAAATTGTAGAACCCAAACGAATCATTATAATGATGAATGTGATGAAACATAAAATCATTTTTAATCAAAGAATATAAAATATATGGGAGTATGAAAGAAAAAATAAAATTTTTATTATCAAAAAAATTTATAAATCCAAATATCTGATTGAGATTCGTAATAATAAAATAAAGGAAGAACATAGTGTTCAATATTTCATAAGGAAATATAAAAATACTTTTAGTGGATCTTATGATTATCTAATTGATGTGAAATGGATCAACACAATTAAGAAAATATTTTTCATTCACTGATGCTCTGAATAAAAAAAATATGTCCTATACATTTATTTTATGGAAAGAAAAGTATAACAATGCTGGAACCATATTAATAATATGATTCAAGAGGTATAAATTAAATCAATTGAATTTTATGAGTTCGAGAGGCTATTTTTGAAAATTTAAATCCCCTTTATTTTATGTAGAATAATAAGGAAACAATTTCTCAAGATCAAGTAGAAGGATGTTGAATATATTGGGACCTATAAAGCTAACATTATAATACATGAAAGAAAACATTTGTTTTAATCATTGTAATAAAAAAGAAAAAAAGATCAATTAATTTGTATCTTAAAACCAAGTCTATGAATCTAATATTCTTAGAGAGAATTTCATAGATCCGAATGTAATGCCCCATCTAAAGAAACATGGTTCTCATGCATTATTTTATTACATTAGCATGTTCACAAAGGAAAAAAATCCTAAAGTTCTAGTCAGTTTACCAGCCTTGGAAAGCCATATTATATTCATGTTACACATAATACATTGAGTAATAAAAATTACATGAATGATACATAATAAAAGGAATTAAAATTCACCCTTGAATGGTTATTCAATGATTTATTCTTCATAACATAGGGACAGAAATCATAACAAGGGTGAGCTCAATTGACCAGTAATAGTTTGTAAAAAACTAATTAATAATGAATAAATTAATTAAAATAACTTGTAATTGTAATTAAGTGATATAAAATTCCATTAAATAACATGATAATTCAATATTAATATTTCCTAGTGAGAAATTGAATACACTTTATCTTAAATCAATAAACATAAAATAAAATGCATCCATAGATATGTTGAAGAAAAATATCATGAAAAAATAAAAATAAAATTCTCAATATTGGAAATTCATAAATATAAGTCCTCATGTTTCCCTAGAACATGATACATTTAATATAATGGTATAGTTTAAACTATTTGTCCAACTAATTCTCCCCATTATACTACTGATGCATCGAGGTTCTTCCATTAATTCGTCCTCAACAAGTAGGGATTTCATTAAATGGTCCCCAACCCATGTATTTTATTTCCAAAGAATTCCAAAAAAGAAATAATATAAATAATGTTCCTTATAAAATATCCACATTGAAAAACTAATATGTATTTACCAATAATAATTCAATTAAGGATATGTAACAATGAGTGTTGTTTACCTTATAACATTCTTGAGGAAAAAATAAAATTTAAACATTCCATTGTGTCACATTCCACATTGAATCCTTTTATTCATAATATCATGTGAATTAAATGAATCATATAATATCATGAGAATAATTATATTCATGATATAGAATGATATTATATACCCCAAATAAAAGTGAATTGGTGCATAACAAAATTATGTCTCAATGAAAAGTTAATTGAGAAGAAATACCTTAAATTATATAAATTGGAAAACCCAAAATTAGTAATAATAAATTGGAACATTTAAATAAAATAAATAGAATATAATTCATGATATTAGTTTCAATGTAGCAGTATGTACACTATAAATAATAAATATGGTGCATAAAAATAAATTATTCTTCCCAGAATGAAATGTTAGAGGAAAATCACTTACATTAAATATAATATTTTTTTGTCATATTTATCCACCAATATATTGGTTTAAAATATGTTATTTACTTATTATATAAAATTAATATTATTTATAATATCCTATATTATATTCATATAAAATATAATTTCCTATTCGTTAACACTCTTCCATTATTTTAACAATTTCAGATATTTATTTCCTAGTGCTCTCAAGTATGTTTTGGCTTGTTCAAATTTCATAGAACATGATTTAATAATCTTTAGAATGTAAACCATGAGTATGTTATAATATATGTACACTACATGTGTATTTATAATAATACATAATATTTTGATATAATAAATGATGTGTACCATTCAAGGAGATAGTAGGTCATACATATGCCAGAATTCTACCTTTATTTCATTATTATATTAAAATAATGAAAATTAATGATAGATATGTATATTATAATTCAACAATCATATATATATATATATATTATATTTAAAAAAAATTAAAACAATCATTTGTACATTTCATTTTTGGCATGAACGAGTCATATTGCTTTTAGGGGGTAGTAGTCCACCCATCCTCAATCGAAATCAACGTATATAAATAAAATGGAAAAAATAAATGTATGTTTTGAATACAAATTAAATAATAATAAATAAATTATAAATATATTATAATACGTATAGAAATACATTTTCAATTATAATTTTCACCATGATAGGTGGTAACGAAAAAATGAACAATCCTTAATTCATGAGGTAGTTGTTTGTCATACATAGAAATTGTATTTTTGTTACCCAATTTATGGAGGTTTGTGTAAGTATATGTCAAAATATTAACATAATAAAACAATATTAAATATTGTATATAGTGTTTTTTATGTAATATTTGAATAAAAAGTGTATAGGGAGTTAAGAACTGAAATCAAACTAAAAAGCTAGAGAAGAAGACATTGGATCTTTATCAGGTAACTTATTTTGGTTTATAAAAAAGGATTCCATAGAATGTTTTCTTCCGGAATGGAGGTTACAAGGTAGATGAGAGGAATTTTGGAAATATATTTTGTTTGATAATGATTAAACATAATAGGTTTGAGAGGTGTGAATAATTGTTAGAGGTGGTGGCCTTTTATAAGGAAGGAAAAAATACTCACTTGGAATTATTGGAAACATGTTTGGTGTAAACATGTTATTACCTAAAAAATTCATAAAAAAACAAAAAATCTAAATAATGGATGGTTTATGGCTGATATATTTTCATAAAATTGGTTTTGGAAAAAATAATTTGTCATTCGGTCCCTCCAATTAAATGATTAGTTCATTATTAAGATTAATTTTTTCTGAACAATTGTAATAAATTTTAATTAATTTGACTAATATTTTGGTAAAAATATATTGGGTTATTATACATTATAAATTATTTTTACTCAAAATATGGAATCCATTTTTCAAATTTTTAGTCACATAAGTTTC
Source organism: Viscum album (assembly GCA_963277665.1). Taxonomy (NCBI): domain Eukaryota; kingdom Viridiplantae; phylum Streptophyta; class Magnoliopsida; order Santalales; family Viscaceae; genus Viscum; species Viscum album. Next base: position 1,664,534,090 of record OY728156.1, read on the forward strand.
ATTAATTAATTCAAATTTAATCCCGTAGATGGGATGACAAATCTATTTTTCAACGTAAAATTGTCTTACTGTTTGCTAGGTTTTTGTAATCAATTTCAATGTGAAATCGATAAAAAAATTATAAATTGGAAAAATTGATAAAAATATTAACTATTTTGAAATTAATTCCAATATAGAAAAGATAATTTAACCAAATAAATAAATTATATGGAAAAGAAGTTTTGAATTAAAATTCAATATTTTTAACTATTCATTAAAAATGAAATGTTTCAGAAAAATATCATAAATTTACCCTAACATAATTTTAATGTTCCTATTTAAAATATGAACACTATTTTGGTTTGTTCTTATCTTTTTATTATCAAATATATTGGATTAATATTAAAAAATATTTAATATATATATATTAAATTAATATCAATCACTATGTTTTAATTATTAAATATATTATTGTAAAACAATTTTTCAAAAATTAAAATAATTTCATTTATATTCAACATGTATTCATATTCCATTATTAATAATTTATAACTAATGAATTCATTTTTAATTTTTATAAACCATATATATTCATAAATTATTTACCAGATTTTATAAATAAAAATTAAAACTATAGTTTACATTTTATTATATATAATTTTATATCGTTATTCAGTAAAAACATGTCTTGAGTGTAATGTAAGGTATCTCAGCGTGGTTTGTAGATTAAGCATTAATGGTGCTGTATATAAAGAGAGAGAAAAATAATATTTATTCTAAAAAGAAATTTTTTAGAAGTATAGGGGTGTTACAAATAATATTTTTTTCGATGTGCACTAAAGGTGGAAATATAAATTGGAGATTCCCACTATTTTAATGGTATTGATAAAAAAGGAATATCGAGTCTCGTGATAACATGAATAAATAACCTGGTGGAAAGATAATTCAGTCGTCGTTATGCAAAAAATGTGGAAAAAAGATATAAGATGAATTATTGAAAGGAATATGTTGATATTATAGGTTTGGGTATCCTTTCCATCAAGAAAAGGAACAGAAAAGAGACGTGAAGAGGCTACTCAATGAAAAAGAGATATTTAAACATATTTCACCACCAATAATCCAATGCTTAAAATAAATATATAATAGGAATTATGAAAATCAATTTTGTAATCGAAAGGCTAATGAGGATGACAATTGTATAAAACCATTAAAGGAAAATTAAAAGGGAAATGATTATATAATCACAACAAATAAGGTGAATTACAGTTATTAGCGAACACTTGACAACCACTCTAAATTTGGAAAATTCATGTTTGATTATTTTATGATTGAGCTCTATGAATATTTTATTTTTTAAAATTTATTAAAATTTATTTTGATCATGAGAATTTTGTATCTCTCTCCAAATTGATTATAGAATAATGAAATTAGATTTGATATTCTAAATCCACTTATGTGCATCTATCAAGGAAAGGATGAAACCTAATTTTTAATAAAAAATAATTTTTATATAATAAGTGATTATTTAATGAATAAAGGGGGAATAATATTTTTGAAGAATATATGTTTTTATTATGACCTATTTTTAAGTGATTAATGTATAGAAATTTTATTTATGGATATTATGGGAGAATAAAATTATTATTATGTTGATCATGGAAGGATTTGGGATTAGATCTGTTCAATCTTTTGGATTCATTTTTGGTAAGAAATATTATGGGGGATCCATAAGGTTAACTATTTATAGAAGATATTAAGTTGAAATTTGGATGATATTTGATAATTACTGTTAATAATTTTAGTATTGTGTAAATATATACAGAATTTATGAATGACTTTTCATTCATTTCTAGATTTTATAATATGTTCAATTTTAATTTCAATGCCTCAGACATGGAAAATTCATCATGAATACTAATCAGTCGGAGAAATAGATTGTAATTTGTCAAAATATGAGTAACAGATGAAATTATACATGCAATGTCCATGTATTTCACTAGGTTATTATCCTAGGTGGTAAATGAATTCCTCAAAATTGGGAAGAGGATCTTCATATAAAAATTCTATGCCTTTTCCATCATTTCCAATGAATCATTTTTATTTTAACTCTTCAAATAATTATGGTTTTGTGGTCATTAATATTATATTGTCCATGTATTTTATCTCACCATATTATTCCCTAGGAGTTATTTTATTTCAATGTACACATTTTAACTTCCATAAATATTCTCCCTATGTGGAACCTGATTTTATTTACATTAGGTATCCGTTATGTTTCCGGATTTTCCTTTTTATGGAACGTTTTATTATGCCTTTTTAAAATTTTGGATTCAATAAATGAATTTGTCAAATGTTAATCCTTTGATGAAAGAAAAAAATTTAGAGGGGGAAATTCATATTATGGGGGGTAAAATGATACATCTTGATTTTAATGAATTGTTATTATTTATTCAATAATGTAATTTTCTTTGATATCTTACATTAAACATAATAGTGAATTTATATTGTGTTACATGAAAAACCGAAGATATCTTTCATTAAAAACAGAACCAATTTTATCTTTTGTGAAAAACAACACCAATTTTTCCTGCGTTATACGTAATACTATGTTTTAATGAAATTCAAAAAAATACTAAAAAATTATTATTTAATGAGATAGTTTGTAAACTAGATGTTGGTATGGAGGGTATAAATATTATGAAATATATTATGAAATTATATTTTTAAAGAAAATCTGTAAATTGATTTCTTTTAGTTCTTATTAATTATAAATGAAAATAATAACAGTTTGACAAAAGTAAAATCATCTTTTGAAATACTAATTTTATGCATGGAAACATCTTATATCTCAATAAATCAAATATTTCACGGTTGATTAATTATTTTAATTAAATTAATATTATATATAGAGAATAAAAAATAAAAAATTAAACTTTTTTTTTCTAGGTATATGATAATAAAAAAATTCCAATTATACGTTGAAAGCTGTATTTTTTTAAAAAGTATTTTGTCAAATTTTCATAATTTTGCTAAAATGAATATTTTAAACATTAAAAAAATAAATTCTTGAAGAAAAAAATATAGTTTTAGGAATCAACATGTATAATTTATCAAAATTTTAATTTTTGAGAATTTAATATAAATATAATTTTTTTGATGAATTGTATCAAATATAGATTTTTTTATGAATTCACATTTGTTTTAAAAAATTTAAAAACATAAAAATAATAACAAAATGGTTTTAAATTTTAATTTTGATAAATTTTATATTTATTAATTCAATTTTAGTATTTTTAATCAATTCAACATTGAACTTTGATTTGAAAACTTTCTACACTTATGAAAATTTTCTCTTTGAAAACCCTATTTTTTGTCACATCTACGAGTTTATTTTTAATTTAAATTATTCCAATTATATGAATATAATTTATATAAATTTATAAAATATATATAATTATAAAAAATTATATTTTTTAATAATTTAATCTTAACTTTTTTCAATTCTGATAATTAAATGTAGTAAAATTCAATTACAGCGGTGAATGTAAAAATTAGTTTACATGGGGTAAAATTAAAAAAAAATGAGGAGGTAAATTACTTCTAAACATTAACAAAACCCATTTATTGGAAATATTTATACCCTATAACCACTAATTTTGAATAATAACACATCTTGGTAACTTGTTTAATGAAAAAAACCTGGGTACAGATGGAAATGTAGGAACACATGTGTGACCGTTCATGGGACGACATGGGTGTTTATTTGAATCCAAAGGCTTGGACTTGTTTTTTCTAAATGTTGTTTTTGAAATGGATGTTTTTTGATGTATTAATATTTGTTTTGTTATTCAGTTGGTTTTTTAGTTTTAGGTTCTTTATTTGATTGTGATTTACCATGATATCAGCTTCAGTTTTGTGTATTATATTTTGTTCATATAGTGCCACACAGAAAGGTTCCCAATTATTCTAATGAGTCATGCCTAATTTTGGATCCTTCACGGTTGTTTCCTAGCCTTCATGGTGATTGTGGTCCACTATAGGAAATGATGTTTCCTGAATAGTTCGAGCATGTCATCAAGGAATTGGGAACTCCTATAGAATTCAGAGTGCCTGTTATATTGGTTCTATTCGGTGGACAAACATTGGATGAATGGGATCTATTCTCCTCCCAATAATTATGAGTTTGGATAATGTGGAATTTTTTAAATTTCATATTTGTCTAGTTTTTCACACCCGAGTAGTTGAAGATGAAGTAAAGGTATGATATCATGTGTAGTCAACAAGGGCATGTTCCATGCATGGCCCATGTTGACCACTTTAAAGAATTGGATTCCTTCTCTCAAGAGGTGGCATCATATAATTTGATGAATACTTATCTCTTCATCAAGGAACATAGTCCAAATATGATGGAGTGGGTCCACTTTTTTAAAGAAAATCATTTTGAGGAGTTGGTAGATGAAGTATTCAAAGCTGTGATGGTTTCCAGAGCATAGGTGGATCATAATCTAGCGGAACTCATTGCACGTGAAGGTTATAAACCTAGAATAAAGCACATATCAGATGATACATTTTTTATGGAGTCATATTCATTGGTTATGTCATGCAGTTCATCAGACCATTCAGTCGTATGCCACCAATGTGATAGGTTAAGTCATATAAAGAGATCTTATCACATCCCTTTGAAGATGTGCCATTTTTGTTGTTGACTAGGCCATCTAGAGATGTTTTATTAGAAGTCTAACCTAAAAAATATGTTTTTACTGAAGGATCTAGTACCTGACTATGAAGCTAGAGACACTTTATCAATAAAATCACCAACCATAGGTTTTGGGGTGATGTTCGCGCACCGTCATGAGTTTTTGGGGGGTGTGAGACTTTGGTCATGTTTTTTATTCAATTTTTGGATTGGAACATTTAATTGTTTTTCATTCTATTTACCTACTGTTGAGGTTTTTCATTAATTTTATTATTATAATTTCCTAAGGAGATCATAATGGGCATGTCCTGTTGTAAACCAATTAGTTCTTTCTCATTTTATAGGAAATTTTGAATATTTCTCTAACTATTGACTTTGTTTAAACGATATGAGGGTTGGTTTTGGTTTGGAAGTTCATGTAGTGGTCCCCATCCTCTTGGTGTGATTTTTTGTGTTTTAATTTTCATTTTATTTGATTAATTTTTATGGGGATAACACCCTCGTGTCCAACCCTCATTTCGGTTTCTGTTTCATCTAGATCGGTAGGGTGAGACTTTGGGAATAAATACATACCACAAAATTCCTTGTATCCATGGGTTGTGTTAGGACATGGACTCAATTTTTAGTTATCATTGGGATCAATAACTCCCTAGATGAAGATAATGTTTGTAGTGGGGAAAATTGTTACACCCCGACCATGAATTTCAACTATTTTAATCATTTAAATTATTTTAATCTTTATATGAATATTCAGTAGGTGGTGGGAAAAACATTTATAAACAATTTTGAAATCTATTTTATTGTATCACGGTTAACCAGTATGGTTATGGGTAACTATGAGTTTCTCATGGGGGATTTTTGGAGGATCTTTGTTAAGGCGCCCAACTTGCGCACAATTTACAACACCATAAAAAATGTGTGGCCTTCCTCAGTTAGTGTGAAATAATGGGTGGATCAGTTTGAGTGTGGTTTTCTCAACCACGCATACGGCTACAGGCGAACCACACAGTTTCTAATATTTGAAATAAATAAAAAATTAAATGGAAAACTAAATCATAAATATAATGAAATAAAATTAAAGTAATGTGAAAATAATAATAATATTATTATAATTTAACCTGATATAAATATTATAATTATAATTATAATTGTATTTATGTTTATTCATTTTTTATCTTATAATATATTTTTCTTATATTTTTATTTATTTTTTTTCCCATTTCCTCATTCCCCTACCTCCCTCCATCATGCGGCTTCGCCCTCCCCTCTCCTTGCACAATGCTTCTTACCCCGCCCTTCCCTACTCACTAATCCCTTGCCAGCGCACCATCACATAGGCTAACACACTCCCCTATGGTGGAACTATCTTTCTAGATGCCTCCTACTCATGTGCCACCTATCAGTGACTGTTGGTGAAGAAGACCAGTTTGACCATGAAAATATGAAGGTAGTGTTTGATTTATATTTGGAATGAGTTTTCAAATAATGTAATTAAAAATATTCGGTCCAATAATGTATGTCCACATTTGACATTGAGTATTTAGAAATTATTTTTTGTGTTGATTTTAGTAAACAATTTGGTTTCATAAAATTAAATACCCAATTGTCATTTTGGAATGTTTATGAAATTTATTATGATATTATGTGACATGAAGTCTCAGTTGGAACATTTGATGTTTTAATGTGTATATGTCTGTATATAAAAATAAAGAACCCCTATAAGGGGGATATCCCAAATTGGATAGTCATATTTGGTTTCCATGTTTGGGTTATCTTAATATGGCGATGGAAGGTAAGGTGAGTAATGTGTGAAAGGGCCTGTTAATTATAGAGTTTATGCATTTCTTCCATGGGTTTTTGGGCATATTTTAGAGGGCTGAGTGAGGATTTATAATCAACCTTGACTATAAGGGTTGGTACTCCACATATTCAAATATAGGAATGTGGGATGTTTCATTGGATTGGCTTGTCTTTGGAGGCTAGTTGATTATAAGCATAGGGTAATCACCATACGCTGGTAGGTTGTTTCAAACTGAGTATATACATGGGTCTTCAAAAAATGTTTAGGATCACCCATGGTTATTATCTAAGTTTTCATATGTTTTATTTATCTCTAAAAGGTTTTCTAGTTACACTGCTAGTATAATTTCAGTATCTTCTACTTTATTTTTATATTTTCTGGTTTATTTAATTCTTACATTTCCCGTTATTTCCTAGATTGGGGTTTTAGTTTTTATAATGGTATTTTGTTAAGAAAATTCATGGTGGCATGTGATGGTTTTAAAAACATGAAGTCATCTTTGTTTAAAAAATGTGAGATACAAATTTTTACATAATTTTATTTCAAAACATGTTTAAATGGATTTTTTCTGGAAAGGAATTGGATGGATTCTGTGTTGATTAACTACTAATCTATGAACCTCACACAAAAATTGTACCACACGGTGTTAGTAGACCCAAACTGTTTTAAATGTTCTCTCTCTTGTTTATATTATTGGTTCATGGGTCCACTGTTAGTTGGTTTCCATGGTAGAGGATGGTGGGGACCTTGAGATCACATGGAGACTGTTTCAAGTACTTTATATTGGTTTTATCTAGTTTCATATCACTATTTATTTCCCTTTCTTATTTATCAAATGTAAAAAAATCCAATTTTATATATTTATTTGAGATTAAATTGTTCATTATCTATTTATCATGTTTTATTAATTTTACCATTGTTATTTATAATGGGTTAAAATCATTCCCTCATCAATTATTTCAATGCACCACACTAGTATCCTATTTGTGGGGAACAAGAATGCACTTTGGGACTTGCCATATATTCGGTTTGGTGTGAGGTCAGAGGAAATCTCTTGTTGATTCGAGACAGTTGAAAACCTTGGTTAAAATCCTATATAGTGATTAATCTCATTTCAAGGATTTCCATCATAATTTTGGAAATTATATTAGTATTTTTTTATAAATGGACACAAAATATGTTCGGTGATAAGAAATAATATTTGGAAATGATTCATTTCTTGAGCCCGTTGTTGAAGGATGATAAGGGTTTCACGATTACTACAAGATTGGGAAATGACTTGGTTAAATTATAATTATTTTTAACAATTAATTATTAATTATGAAAATGTAGAAATGTAAGAACCCAAGAATTGGATAATAATTTTAATATTGAATGTATGAAAAAATGAGTATCTTCAAAACACCTCATCTTTATAACCTACGCAGTAAAAATATTTCTTCCACCTTTGTTATTTGAATTTCGAAAAACATACATACACAGTGGCATTTAGTATGATGTTTAAATTCTGAGATGAAAAAAATAATTATTGGTTAATAGATACGTAATCTTATTAATAGGAATTTGAATAGTAATATGAACCCGATATATAAAAGATCTTAATACTGTTTTATTGACTTATGTTTATAATATAATGAGATATTGATTAATTTTTCAAGGGGATATAAATGAATTATAATTTTAAAATTTTTATTTTTCTGAATAATTTAAGATGTTATATTAAATATTAAAATAATAATATATAGAAAATTATTTTACAAAAATGGATTTCACATTATTATTCTACATGTCGAGAAATGATTAGGTATAATTTTTGGAATTTTTATGAAATACTCGATTTTTTTCTGAATAGTAAAATATGCATATTTACCGTATGTATGCATTATCATTTAAATTATCTTTTCATAGAAACATGGATGATTTAATAAAACTTGGTTAGAACTGACATGAAAATTGTACTACTATTGGTCATAATAATCAATAATAATGGTTACCTTGGAAAAATAATAATAAATGTGTAAAATAATGGGAAAACCTTCATATCCTTCACTATAACCCCCCCCCCACTCCCTCTACACTTCCTTCCTCTATGCGTTGAATATCTAAATTTTATATCCGAAATACTTTTCTCTAATCACTCCCCACTTCTAAGAGCTGTTTTCATTTCCAAAACACCAAAACCCCTTCCCTTATGGAGGTTCGGAATGCGGTTATTTCAAGAGGTAAATCATCTTTCTTTTTCATTTAGTCTTCTTTCAATTTAACTTCTTTTATTATTCACTCCAAACGTAATTTATCTAATTGATACTTATAACACCATAATCATATATATATTATAATTATACCTTGTTATTGTATTATCCATATTCAATATTGTTTCTTTCTCTCTCCCTCTCTTTTATAAATGAAATGATCATCTGTGAAGTTCCAATTTACAGCCATCATGGATGAATATGTTTAGTTCTACAATATCTACTTCATTATTGGTCATGAAAAAAATTTATGGTTATATTAGAAATTAATATTTTTTATAACCTACTTAATATCTTTAAACAAGAATATGTAAATAGAAGTAATTTATATGAAAAAACTAATTCATAATAATCAAAATAACATTAAATAATCTATGTGATTTTCATTAATATTTTATCCATTTATTCATCCTCACTAAATGTAAAAAAAATCTATATATAACCATTAATACTTATGTATGTTCATAAAACATATATTATTTAATTTTTGTGGAATTACATCATTTCCACATGATCATCCATACATATATAAAAATATACCGATCATGAAAACCAACGAAACGAACACTCTAGAACATTGGAATTCAATATTATAAGATATAAATAATGACATAATGATCTTATTAAAATTATGATAAACTAAATTCATTCGTAATAGGTTATTAATTATGTTACTAAGAAGTATAATATCATAATTCTTGTAAATAATTTCAAGAGAGGAACACATTCAGAAATTTTGTATGGGTTTTCCTACCTGAACCTCTATTTTATTCTGAGTTACACTTTGTCTCTCTTAATCTCAATTAAAATATTAAATATTATTATGTACTTATAATAAATTCTATGTGAAATCAGTATGTGTTTGTACAAACCATAATCCTTCTTTATTTTATGGGAGTCACCTGTTTTAAAATAAACATTCAAAATTATTTCTGAAATACTAGCCTATTTTGGAGGGAATTTATCAAATATCTATCTATTTAAAAGGGCACTCCATAATATGTTATTAGAAATTATTATATGTATAAAATCAGTAATTTTATTAATAAAATACTATCTTACTTCACATATAGTTTTATACAAGATTCTTCTTAAAGAACACTTCTTTTCAAAGTAAAAGAGTATTTATCTCAAGAATTTATCTACGTTTTTATAAGAGTATCACTATACTTTTCAACACTTTTTTTATGTATGATATCATTGGAAATATTTAATTGAATGGATTATGATTAGTCTGACTGTGGAGGTACTATCTTAATACCATTCCCAAATTTACACTGAATGGTTAGTGTTTGTGCTTAATGTTTGGGGAAGTTGTTTATATTTCAAATTTTAGTTTCAATATAAACTTATATATTGCTTATGATTGTCCCAATTCATATTAAGAATTAAAAGGATATAATAAGTGACATATGGGGACCTCTGTATCCCCTTGATGCATTATTAGGTCTCATGAGACACAAAGATATGGACTTGGTCGAGGCCCTTCCCATTTTCGATATGGGTTTTCCCGAGGGCTTAATCATTTTTAGATATCTTGGCCAAGGCCTTGAACGTATATTTCAGAATGTCTGGAATATGAATTTACATCATTATAAAGCTAGAAATTCATATTTCATAAGGCTATTTGACTAGTATAATACCCATGATGAAGTTTTATTATAGAATTATTTAATCAACTGATATTGTTGTCATAATTTGTTGATGTTTATTATTTAGAGATGAATTAGTTCTAAATTATTCACCATGTATATTGTTTGTGTTTTTGATATCTTCCACTGTATTTCATACCCATAGTGATCATCTGAGCTCACATGTTCTTATGTTTTATTTCTTCTAGAAACAGAAGAGGTATATTATGATTGACTTACAGGGATAATCTTAGAATGGATGATTTTCCCAATGGATATTTTAAGTTTTTTTTTCATTTCAAATTGTATTGTTGAACTTATGTATGTATCTTGTTTCCAAATCTACTATACGTTTCATTCCATTTGGATTAAACTTTCTTTTAATAGTGATAATGTAATGTAATAAGGAATCATATCAAGGAAACTGTTGTTGGGTCTTTACAACTTGTACCATAGGATGTTTAGTAGAAAACTAGGAAACTACAATTAGAGAACATAGATTAGAGAAAAAAACCCTAAGATAGTCTTTGAGGGTAAAATATAGTATAAAATCCTTGAATTTTTGTTATGGAATAGATTATGGGAATTTTCTAAGAAAATTTATCCTTGTCACGATACGAGAATTGATCATGGTTCTGGTACATATGTACCTAGATCTGAAATATTCTACATGGACATTCAGGCTTGACCCAGGGTATCCTGGTACACAACAATGGGATTTAATGAGCACCAGGTTTGACACTCCTGAGGGATATTCTTAGGATAATTTTTTATATTTAAAATCCATTATGAAGGATGAAAAATTAATTCTTTTTCCTCAAAGAATCCATGTTTATGATTACGGGATTTACCATGCATAGAATTTCAAAAAATGCTATGTATTTTTCTACTACATGATTATAATCTATGATTCATTACCTAATTACGAGTATTCCGTTATTTTGAAATGGCACCATTTCGAAGGAATAAAAAATGCATGAATGCACATATCCCATGTAGGTATTTCTATCATTTGCAAGATAATGATGTTGGATTTGGAGCTCTGACTGGTACGAAGAAATTTATAACTATAATGGGAAAAATTACTCAGGTTATGAATAATAACCTTACCCGTATGGAGTATATGGATCCACAATATAGAAAAGTTATGTAGGATCAATTTTTTCCACAACATCCTCAATCATTTAATGGAACTACAAAACCATTCATAAGAGAGCAGTGGATATGTTATTATGAGAAGATATTTCTCTCAATGAGAAGTAATGAAATATAGGAGGCCGTCAAGGTATTTTATCATATGTCGAGAGATTCTGATCAATGGTGGTCACTAATTAAAAATGCAAAGTAAGGGGAAATAATATAAAACATATAATTGAAATAATTTATATAAATGTTCTCATAGAAATACAGTCCTCATGAACAACCATCATATATAGAAATGAAGTTTCTAAATTTGAGGAAAAAGGTGGATAAGAATGTTGCGAAGTATGATGCTAACATCACAAGGATATTAAGGAATGATGTTTACTACATACATAATCCAAGGATAAATATTGATGGATTCTTTTATGGATTAATCCCTCTCTTATGATGGGAATTGGTCTCCAAATGTTTCTCATTATATGAAGATATAGTTTCATGTGCTATCAAGAATGAAAAGAAATTATCTAATTTTTATGACATTAAATTAAATAAATAGAAGAAGAGTGTTGTGGAGAAATCTGGAAATGAAAATTTGTAAATAGATAAGAATGGATGATTTTCCTTTCCACCCTATGAAAAATGAGGAAGGAAACACACTGGTGCTTGCTTAAAAGGAAATGGGGTGTGCTATAAGTGTGGACAGAAAGGACAGTGCGTTAATGTTTTCAATGGGTAGAAAGAAGCAATTAATGTTCAATGCTATAATTTTAGGGAGATTGGACACTATGAAAATATGTTTCCCATTAATCATGGAATCTTTCATCAAGAAATGGTCAGCGTAGTAGGGATAAGCTTATGCAGTTACAACTGTTGATATTGAAGTTCCTAATGATGTCTTGGTAGGTACAGTAATCATTTTTTCAAACTTTTCCAATGCATTATTTGATTTCGAATCATTGAATTATTTCAAAACTTCCCTGTTTTCCATGAAAATTAAATGTTTCCAATTTTATTTAGTAAGGGAGTTGTCAGTCAAAACTTCTAAGGGATGTATCATTGCAAAAATTTATGTCTGGAATTCCCTATTATGGCATACAAACATACATTGCCTACTGATTTAATTATAATTCTCATTATTTACTTTGATATATTTCTTCATATGAATTGTATTTCAAACCATGATGTGAAAATTTATTGCAAGAATAATGAGGTTATAGTTTTTGAGGATGATGTGTGACCATTATCATTAGATCAGAGATATCGCCATCTGATTCTCATCTAGATCCTACCCTAGTAGATCTACTGAATTCAGTAATTTGGGATAAAGGAAATGTAATAACTATGTGATAGAAATGGAATATTCAAAAATATGACATACATATTGTGAAGGAATATGTTGATGTGCTTCGAGAGGATTTACTTATTCATCCCCCAAAGAGTGAAATTGAGTTTTCTATTGATAGAATTCCAGATTCAAGGTCCCTATAAATGACTCCTTATAGAATTTGGACTATGGAGTTAGTGGAACTAATAAAAAACTAGTTTAATTGAATGATAAATGATTTATTTTCCCCACTGTTTCTCCATGGGGAGCACATATTTTATTCGTTATGAATAATGAAGGATCTATGATGTTGTGCATTGACAATAGGGAGATCGAGGTTATAACAATAAAGAACAAGTATCCCCTACCCCACATTGTTGCTTTATTTGATCTACTTCAAGGTGAAAAATATTTATCGATGATTCATCTTTGATATAGATATTATCAGATGCTTGCGAGGAAGGAATATATTCTAAAGACAACATTTTGAATGAAGTATTGGCATTTTGTGTTTACAGTAATCCATTTTGGACTGATTAATGCACCCTTGGTCTTTATTTATCTAATGAGTAGATATTTCAAGGAATATTTTGATGATTTTTTGGGGTATTTAATGATGATTTTTATGAATACTCTAAAATCATTGAATATCATGAAAATCACTTGCTAACAATTCTGAGGACTCTTAGACTAAATGAATTATATGATATTTTTAGAAATTATGAATTTTGGTTTCATTCAGTTTCTTTTCTTTGCCACATTGTCTTAAATATGGAATATGTGTTGATCTTATGAAGAAAATTGTTTTTAATGAATGGACTACTACAATGAACATAACTAAGGTACATAATTTTATTAGTTTATTTTGTTATTATGAGAATTTCATTCTTTACATCTCTCATTTAGTCTACCCAATGAAAAGAATAAATGTATTGGGGTAATGTTCATATAGACAAAATAATGTAAGGAATATTTTAATGAATTGAAGAGGATATTATTGAATGCTATGACCCAAGCTCTACCCCTAGGGAATGATGGGTTTGTGATATATAATGATGCATCAGAGAAATGACTTTGTGGTGTCCTTATACAGAATGAAAAATTTATTTCCTATACATCAAGGAAGTTAAAAGTTCCTGAACAAAACTATCCTACCCATGATATTTTGTAAGTCACGGTAATATTTTTTCTAATGATATAGAGACATTATATATGTGGTGAAATTGTGAGATATATATAGACCATAAGAGCCAAAAACGTATCTTCTCATAGAAATAATTCCACATGGGGAAATGAAGAGGGCTCAAAATACTCAAGGACTATAATTGTTTTATACACTACCACCAGGAAAGACAAACAAGGAATATGATGCATTGATAAGTAAGGATCATAGAGTTCTCAACAAAATGAGGATTGAAAAGGATCCTTTGTACATAGATAAATTGATGATGGATATTGGAATTATCAACGAAAGTGAAACATCACTACTTTTCTAAATGGTTTCACAAACATAATTCTTTGATGACTTAATAAATCACATTATGATGATTATAATCTTTGATAGAAAATTAATTCTGTGAAAGATTTGAATTTGGATGAATTCATGTGTGAAGATTGAATTTTGAAATTTTGGAAGAGGCTATGTGTCCCCTCTCTACCTGAGTGGAAAAGGGAGTTATTGGAAGATGTTCATAGCTAAAATTTCTCTATACAGCATGGTAGCACTAAAATTTATAGTGATTTGAAAGAACATTTCTAGTGGGATAACATGAAGTGGGAAATTACTGATTTTGTACCAGGATGTTTAGTTTGTTAACTGGTGAAGGCTGAATGACAACATCCAAGAAGAGTCATGAAAACTCAACCTATTCCTACATGGAAACGGGATGACATCACCATGTATTATGAACTAGATTACCCAAAACTCCAAGAACGAATGATGCAATATTGGTAATTATGGATCAACTTACAAAATATTCACATTTACTCTCTATAAGGGGCCATTTTCCACTATACCACCTAACAAGACTCTATATAAATGAAGTTGTGAGACTTCATTGAGAACATCTCACAATTGATTCTGACCACGATCCTTGACTTACATAAAAATTTTGGAAGGTTCTTCTGAAATATTTCAATATAGAACTTCAATTAAGTACAACTTTTCACCCACAAACTGACGACTAATAAAAAAGATGATCCAAAACATAGAAGACATGTTTCGATCATGTTCACATGACTTTCATGGTATGTGGGGTCAATATATATCTTTATTGGAATTTTCATAAAACAATAGTTCCCATTCATGTATTCAAATTGAAGAATAAAAATAATTGCATAAGAAATGATGTCGTACACCAACTTGTTGCGATGAAGTTGGAGAAAGGAATCTTATTGGCCCAGATCATGTGAAGTAATCAATAGTGAAGGTATATACTATTCAAGGACATATCCAAACATCTCAATGTATATAAAAAATCTATGCTGATAATTATAGGATTTATTTGGAATATTATGTAGGAGATCATGTTTCTATAAAAGTATCTCAATGGATGGGTTTTATAAGATTTGGGAAGAAAGGGAATCTAATCCATTGGTATATTGGACATTTTGAAATTATGGAGATAATTAGGGAAATTTCATAAACTTTAGATATGCCACCTACCCTGTCTAAATTACACAATGTGTTCTATGTCTCATTGCTACGAATGTACATGATATACCAAAAAAATGTTCTCACTGTTGAAGGTATAGAATTGAAACTTGATCTATCATTCTGTGAGGAGCCCATCCGGATTATTGAAATTAAAGAGAAAGTGTTGAGGAATCAGATGACTGTTTTGGTAAAGATATGTTTGAAAAATCATAAAATCAAATAGGATACAAGGGATCCTGATGATCTTATTTTGAAGAGCTAACCCAATATTTTTGTGGGGTAACATTATGAAATTATTTGGATGAAAATATTGTAAGGAGGGGAATATGTAACACCACAAGATTTTGAAAATCAATTTAATATTGAATTCATGAAACAATTAGTCTCTTCAAAATAAAAAATTTTTATAACCTTTCTCATAAACAAAATTATTCCACCTCTGTGATTTGTAATAAAAAAACTAACAAACATAATTGTGTTCAGTAACATGTTTATAGTTTGATAAGACAAAATTAATTTTCTATTTATAATAACATACCTATATGAATATTAATATAAATAGTAATATGACCCTTATGAATAGTAAATCATAATATTATTTTATTGTCTTATGTTTATAAGAAAATGAGTTATTGACTAATTTTTCAAGGGGATATAAAATGAATTATAGTTTTAAAATTATGATTTTTTGAATAAATAATTATTTTATTTAAAAATTTAATGAGTAATATATTGAAAAATATTTTCTAAACATTTTTTTCATTTTTGAATTATATATGCCAAAATATTGTTTGAGTTAATTTTTTTTTTGATTTTTTTTAATACTTAAATTTTTTATAAATAGTAAAATTGGATAAATTACCTCATATAAACATTATCAATTAAAATTCACTATTACTAGCATAATTTTTGATTCATAAATAGTTGGTTCAAACTAAAATTAACATATTACTATTCTTGTTCACAAGAATCAATACAATTTGTTGTGTTTGGAAAAATAATAAATTATTGTGTAAAATAATGGGAAAACCCTCATATCCTCCACTATAAACCCCCCTCACTGCCTCTTCCTTCATTCTGCTAAGCCTCATTTATCATACATGTTCGTACCAAATAACCTTCCCTAGTCAAATCCCATGTCTATGAGGTATTTTTCTTTCCCAACGAACAAAACCCCTTTCCTTAATAAGGATTTCAAGTAGGTTATTTCATGTGTTATATCATCTTTATTTTTCATTTAGTTTCATTTCTATTTATTTTCATTTCTTATTCTCCCCTAACATCCAATTTCCTAAGGATTTGTATAACTCCTGTATATTATATATACAATATTAATACCATGTTAATGTAAAAACACTTATTAATATTATTACTCTCTCTCTATCTTTAATAAATGAAATCATTATCTGTGATATCACAATTTACACATTCGTGGACGATGAAGTTTTTTTTTCAATTTAACATTCACTGCTAGTCATGAAACCATTTTCATGGTTGAAATAGAATATGATATATTAATTATAAAAAAAATAATTTTTATGAACCAATATATGTACATTGTATCAATTTATATGAAAAACAATTTCATAGTAATCCAAATAATGCTAAAAAATTTAAATGAATGTCATTAATATTCCATCCAATGAATCATTCTCATACCTTGTAAACCAAAGGATTATAAATACATTGACAATTATGGTTGTTAATTAATAATATATAATTTATATTCTGTGGAATTACATCATTTCCACATGATCATCTATACTCATATACAAATATAGTGATCATGAAATGCAAGGAAATGAACAACCCAGAATGACAAAATTCTATCTTATAACTTATGAATAAAAAAATAATTAACATAATAAAATTATGAAAAAATAAGTACATGTAAAATAGGTTCTAAATTATGTTATTAATATTTCTACTTCCATATTCCTTGACCTTATGTTCAATATCATAACACATTTGGACTTAATGTATGGGTTTTCTAACACGAACCTCTATTTTCTTTCCGATTACACCTTTTCACTACTAATAACAATTAAATTCTTAAATATTTTTATTTACACCTTGTATATAATATTTTAATTCTTTATGTATGTGTACAATCTAAAATCCGTGTTTATTTTAATGGAGTATCATATTTTAAAAAGAACATTCAAAATTCATTCCTAAATACAGTCCCATTTCAATAGAAATTCTCATATTATTACCTATTTTTAAGGGAACTATATAATCTATTTTTATAAACCATTAAATTTCTAAAATCACTCATTTTATTAAGAAAATAATTTCTTACTTCACTTAGGGATTTATGTGAATAATTTTCCAAAATAACTCTTCTATTCAATGTAAAACTTTATTTATCTCCAGAATTACTCGATGATTTTATAAGTGTATATTCATCTATTTATTCACCGTTGATGACTATTATGTATTAAATCATTAAAAAAATTAATTTAATGTTTTATGATTATTCTGATAGTGGATGTACTATATTAATACTATTCACTAGTTTAATATGAATGATTAGGGTTTGTGCTTAATGTTCGGGAAAATTTGTTTGCATTCAAGATGATAGTTTCAATATGAATGTATATCTAGTTATGTTTATAACCATTAATATGAGGAAGGATTTGGACTTAATAACTGATGGGTGGGGCCTCCTATAGCCCCTAAATTCATTTTCAGGTCTCATGAGACAAAAAGATATGATCTTGGCTAAGACCTTGCCTATTTTTAGATATGGTTTAGGATGAAGTTTTAATCATTTTTCTATGTCTTATCCGAGACCTTGAAGGTATATCTTAGAATGAATGACATATGAATTTCATTCATAACAAAGATAGAAATTCATGTCATTAGTATATTCAACTAGTATAATACCCATGATTATGTTTTATAAGAGAATTATTTACTCATCTCATATTCCAATCATAATGTGTTGAAGTTTATTATATGTTGAGGCATGTAATTTAAATTATTCAAGATGACTAATGATTATGTTTATGATATCTTCCACTGTATTTTTAGCCTTATTGAGCATCTAAGCTGATCCCTTTTTTGGTTTCATTTTTTTTCCAGGACAATAAGTGGTATATTATGATTAACTTACAGGGATAATCTTAGAGTGATGGTTTTTTTTCAAATGGAACTATTGTGTAATTTTTTATTTCAAGTTTTAATGATGAATATATGAATATATCCTATTTCCAATTATACAAATATATCTGTTCTAATGGGATATGAATTTCGTCTAATTTTTCTAATGTAATGTAATAAGGTACATTCTCCGGGAAATTGGGGTCAAGTCTTTACAAGGGATACTTTTCATGTTTATAGATTAATGCATTAACCATATTAATTTTTAAGAATAATTATAGAATAATAATTATACAAGAAATTATTTTCAGAGCCTGAGTATATTATAGATTATTATTTTAGCACTTCTGGCATAAAATTTATTTTTCGGATTTGCATTAAATGAATTAATGTACGAATTTAATTTTGATAAAAGAACATCTATAGAATATAATTTTGTTTATATAATTAGTTTAAGTACGTATATTTCCTTATATTTATGGTTAATAACATAATTACTCAATGTTATGATAATGATAAAAATAAAATCAATTGTCGTAATACCATAATTCTGTTGAATCGATGGCCCTTTAAATCATCACATATTTATGACATTGATACCCAGAACTTTTATTTTATCATTCAATTGTTTGTGATTGATGACCTCAATAACTCAATATAAATATTTACAATTTTCTTCCATGTCCCATTATCACTCCCAAACTATGTTATCCTATATGGATACCCAGTTATAGGTGACAGTGGCAAACTGTTATGGCACAATTATACATTTTTTAGGGTATTTTTAGTATTTATTTTTATGATGTGGGTTTTTATGAATGAAAAATTCATGTATCAACCTTTTTAAAACCCAAACACAACATTCTAGGGAGAAATTAAAATACTGGGGGGGGGGGGGGGGTAGAATGTAACACCTGATATTTTTGATTTTTTTGTCAATTTATTATTATTTTTGATATTTCTCATTTCATGTGACAATTTAAGTAGTTAATTATTTATATATATATATATACATATATATTAAATAACAATGTGAATCATTCTATTCGCATGACACCAACTTGTCTTTCACTACACATAATACTTCTCATGAGATACAAACAATATCTAATTTTCTTATTCTACATGCAACACCGACTTTGAATACATTACATGGAACATATATTCATCTAAAAATAATCATTTTATTGTTATAATTATTTAAATGAGATAATTATCACCTATCTTTTAATCATATTTAAATAATTAGTAATAAATATTCAAATATTATTTATAATTTTTTATATAAATAAAACATATTGGTAGTGAAATATATGTTTTTTCATTAATTTTATTTTATCTTTAAAAATTTACATGTCCATATCCATTCAACACGACACCTAGTGCCAAGTAGTTCCATTGGCGGTGTACGATTTGTGTAAGATGATCCCAGTTGGTGAGACCTTCAGTTCATGGATAGAAACTCATCACCCCATGTTGAACGCGGGGTCAATCTGTACCGGGCTATGTGAAGTTTGTCCTTAAAATGTATTTATAGAAGAGTACCTTTTTTCCTTTTGAGTCTTTCTTTTGAAACCTCATCTTTATTCTCTTATATTGAGAAATTGTCTTGAAACGATCCATGAATTGAAGAGTGCAATAGTCACATAGGTGACTTCATGAAAAAATTATTTTCGAAACATTTGGAAATTATGTTTGATAAAATAAACATTTTTTGAATTTAGATTTTCTATTTTTATATTGGGGATAATTATTGGGATTTTTCTGAGAAACATCATTTTTTGATGAATATTGACAAATACTGCCTTTTAGTTAAAAACTATTTTTTCATTTATATAATTATAAATGTTAAATAATATTATAATATTTTAATTTCAAATTAGATCCATTATAAATATATTAATAAAATTTAGTTCATTAGAATCAATTTTACTTTTTAATTTAATATAAAATATTATCAATCTTTTGAACACCATTCTATATAAAAACATGTAATTTTAACCCGTCGGTGGGATTAGAATAAATCATAATATTTTACTACTATCGGAATATAATTTAGAAAAACCAACAATAAGACATTTCTATCTGTTTATTATTTATAATATAATGAGATCATGTTTATTTTTGGACAAAATTAATAGTAAATGTGATTACAATTGTTAATAGTGATTAAGGTCATGTTTAGCTTAATTAGGGAGTAAAATTTAATCATAGGGGACCAAATAACCTAAAAAAAATTCAAATCACATTATATGTACATATTTATTTCATAATAATTCAATTAATCATTTATCTTGTTTTGGTATGACTTTTGTTTGTTAATAACATGTCTTCAAGTAACTTATTTTAAAAAACTCCTAGTGACTCCTTTTCATTCCGTATAAAATTCCACCACCTCTCCTACATCCTCACACCACTAAAAACTTTTAGGCATGAAAAATTTCTGAACAATAAAATTCCAAACAACTCTCCCTTCATCCAATAAGACTACCCTCAGTTAGAATTAAATCCATGGAATCCTGTTAGAACAAATCAATAGGAGGTAACATATTCCCCCAATTAATTGCTTTTATTTTCCTTACCCACCCCCTAAACAGTAATTATTTCATGCATGTATAACAACACTTTTATGCAAAATATAATATGAAAATTTTATGATATTTGTTTGACCAATACTTACAAACACCTCTATCTAATGGGCAACAGACATAATATTTTTTTGAATGACGAACTACCACCACACAAAATGATGATTATTCAATTTTTCATACCACCTCTCATGCTAGAAGATATTATGGACACTATGTTTATATATTTTATACATAATAATTAATATTTATTTCATATTATACATTCCATTTACAAAACATTTCATTTTACATTCCCTTTGGTGTTAAAACAATAATTTGGTTTGAGGAAGTGTGGACTACCACCCCTCCTAGTGATGTGATTCGTTCACACACTAAATGGAATTTATTAATGATGTATTTAGTGACTATATATGATAAAAATGTTATAATAAATATATTTTAATTAATATATATATACATATATTTCTTATCTTTCATTATCTCAATGCAATAATGAAATATAAATAACATTTAATAGTAAGTCTGTAACACCTGAGACTTTTATGAGAAATATTTTGTTTTAATGTCATATATATCATCAAAGGAATATTTCACTACACACAACACTAGCTTGGATTGTTTTACATGCACCCGTGGCCTTCCTCGATAGCTTGCGTCGTACACAATACCGAGTTTCACTAACAACGCTATACTATTAAAATATTATTAAAACTAGCCATTATGAATAGTAAAAACCACTTTTTGAAATTTTGTAAATTTTATTTTTCAAAATGATATTTATTTTTGGATTCGGAATATTGAAATTAGCTTAGAGTGAAATTTTGGTACTTTTCGGATAACATTCATTTTCTGATGAATAGTGAAAATTATGAAATTTTAATTAAAAACAACTTTTTTAATCGAAATAATTAAAAGTGATAAATTATTAATTTGAGTGGTTTTAAAGTATTTTTAGAATATATATTTGAAATTTAATATAATTGTTTTCATTGAATGTAATATCACATTTAAACCAGTCATAAACAAGTGTCAATCTTTTGATAGTTATTATCTCTTAAAAACACGCTATTTGTCTTGACGACGGGAAATAATTTTTAAATTAGTTAATGTAACTGATGTGTTTTAAATTTTGTAAAATAAACATAATTTTTGAATTCATAATATCAAATATAGCTTAGGCCTAAATTTTGGTATTTTTCTGGAAACTTTCATTTTTTGATGAGTAGTGAAACCACTAAGTGGTAGTTAAAAAACTGATTTTTTCATAAAACATTATTTTACCTCTTCTGTGATTGGAATTTCAAAAATCTGAGAGACACAGTTAATATCAAGTACTAATATGTGGTTCAATGAGATGAAAATAATTTTTGGTGATTAGTAACTTTTTACTTTTTTTAACACGGTTAAAAGTAAATAGGGAAGTTAAGGGTAAAAATAATATTATTATTACCCTAACACATGTCCTAATTCTATTGGATAAGTGTAATTCGACAAAAAACAACCTTAGGAATATAATATTACCATTTAGGCCAACTTGGATTAGATTAGGACATTTATTATCAATTTATTTAAAGAAGGTTTAAAATAGTTAATATCAAATTTTAATAACTAAATTATTTTTAATATTAGGTTATACATAAGATAAATCCGTCTATAAATATTCATTAGAAAGCTAAAAAGATTTTCTACATAATGGAATTTTTTTCGTAATTTGTAGACTTAATATAATATAATTTATTTATGATACAATAATGATGCAGTAATTATCTTATTAATGAAATATTAATGTAATTGTTGTTATAAATAACCAAATAAATGTAATTTGAGACTGTTTATGAATTAAAATAATTTTATATGTTAATATGACATGTTAGTATTTATTTAATAAAATTTCTTAGAAATAATCATTCTGTTATGATTTTCACAAAAATCAATTACCAAATAGTGTCAAAATTGACATAAAATAGTTTTTAATAAAATACAATATTAATAATTGTTATTTTATTCTTAAAAATCTACGGTTAAGAAAAATGGCTTATATAAGGTTATATATATTAATAGTAAAAAACTTGGAATTCGTTTGTCTTGATATAGTAAGTTTATTAACCATATAGTGTAAGAAAACAAGAAGACACGGTAAAAGTTAAATTATCTATCATAAAGTTAAATCTAAATGATAAGGTTAAAATTGATACCTAAACTTGTCTAAATTCTATTGTATGAGAGGATTTAGACCCATACCCACCTTAGCTTCTAAATATATCAATTTAGAGCTATTAAAAACCGAATTTTACTTTATAATAAAATAAACATTTTAGTTATTCCAAAGGTGCCCCTGTCTTCCCTTATAAAAAGGCACCTCCTCCCTCGCTTCCTCACACCACATTGAGCCTTCATGCTCGGACAACCCCTGAAAAAATCTCCTCTACACTTCCCTAGAAACATCCTAGATGTACTGGTCTTCCTTGAAGACCAATTTTAGTTCCCTAAGAGGAGATCTCAAAGAGGCGCTTCAAAAAAGAGGTAATGTCCGTTACCGATTCTTTCAACATTATTTCTTCTTTCACTTCTTCTTGTTTAGTTTTTTCATTATGAAGTAATAAAATCAGTATCACTAATATACTGGTATGTTATTATAAGTATGAAATAACCATATTTCACCATCCATCCATCCTACGGAAAACAAAATCACCACACGTGCGTACGTACGGAATACCATCTCCACGCCATGATGTAATCTATTTTCCACCACCACCATACTCGGATGGGTATAATGGTGTAAATAATAACTATATATTATTATTGTAAAGTTATATTGATTATGAAATAGTATACATACACTCCAATACAAATCCACGATCATGGGAATGATATCATAGCTCGTGCGTACGTACGGAATACCGTCACCACGATGTGATGCGACTTGTTATACATGATATTCATTGCATAATGATTATATAAATTAATTGAGTGAATGAATATGATATATATTACACTAATACCATTCTGGAAATTAGGTATTTATAACCTAAAAAGAAAAATAAGAATTTATTCGACAAAACGCGCATAAGAACGAAAAGTAATAAACACCCGAATAACATGTAGTAAAGAAATATTACTAATAAGAAGCTAAGAATATGACCATATATGATATCATAAAAATAAGTATGATTCTAGAATAAGTCAATAACATTATTTAAATCATTATACAGGAGGTTCATTCACTTACGAAGCAAATCAGACCTAATGTAAGGGAAAATATCACAATCTCATTTTATCCGAGATTTTTTATACTATGGTATTTTATAGGGTGTATTTTATCAACCACATCCATGTTTCCTCAATATTTAATATTGTTTCCATCCACCTACAATTTTTTAAATCCAATATTACTGTTCGGTGAGTTTTTAGTAAAATATATAAAAGGAATCTTTTGTCATTTTCCGTACGAGGTACTTTTTGACTTTTCCGACAAAAGTATGAGAAGAATGTTTTTTAACTTATATGTCATGAATGGATTTTTAAAAAATTATTTCCAATAAGATTCCGTTACAAGTTTTCATTTTTATTTTTAATAAACCTCTTTTAGTTTATAATCGTATGACATGACAAGAAAGGAAAATGTTTTTGACGTGGAAAGGATATTTTTCTCAAGAATGGAGTTCAAGTGCTTTATCAAAATTATTTTCCATCTAAGATAATATACGGTTCTGTTTCTATCCCTATTATTACATTGATTTTATTATGTTGCGATGGAATTATTTTTATAAATTCCTTTATCTAATATGAATTGTTTTATGATGTCATGATGTTTAAGAATCCCATTTTTATTACATGGTTTATGCAATGATGTATGATTTTTGATTTTGTGCCACACATAAGAATGGTATCATTATGAGATGGGTGGTACATATATATCCATCTAATTCATTGGGTAAAGATTTTATATCTCATGAGATATACATGGCTGGAACGGCAGGTTAAACCTGTTCAGTAAAACAGGACTGAAACGAGGAGTGAACTCGGTTTAGAAATGGACTTTGTCCACTATGACAGTCTTGGAAATGAGTCTTGAATAATAAGAAATGAATCTCTATGATTATCTGTGTATGCCACAATGTTTTATTTTTTACATTATGATTATTGGGATTACATTTCACCACTATGATTTATCCCATGTTATGAAATTATGAACTCTTTTGCAGGTTAATATTTCCAAAAGTTATGTTCATATGTATATGATGTGATTGATATTTCTTTTGTTTACCCTTAATGAGAATTTGAGCTCACCCTTTTGTATGTTTTCTTTCCCCAGGTCAGGAAGAAGGTTATTATGTAATATTTGCCAAAAGGGACTATAGATATGATGAAATAAATGGGAGACAATGTAGACACTTTATGAACCAGTTGTTTATGTTTCCCAGTTTCTAAAGACCCTATAACTATACGGTCATTTCATGGTTTTTATATATGGTGTAATAAGTATGCTTCAATTTTGAAGTATTAACCATTTATGTAAAGTATGGGTCGTTATTGTTGGTATCAGAGGAAAGGTATAGTCAACCTTTGGAAACTAGGATGTGAAAGCCTTAGTAAGAACCCTAAGGATAATTATAAGCATAGAACACAATATTAGTGTTTTATAAATGACCATGAATAAACTAGGATAAGACCTTAAGTGTGAAATTTTATTATTGATTATGTGGTTTTCCTATTATAATTAGTGTTACTCAAACTATTCTTTTTGGTTTTAGCCAATGGCTGGATCCTGAAGGAACCGTGTTAATGCGGAATGTGATGGGCAATGCAATGATTGTCCCCCTGAGAAACCAAACGTTATGGGACCTGGAATGAAAACTCTTGTATCCATGATCACACAACTTTATCAAGATATGAATCATGCAGGACTTCCAAACGAGAAAAGGAAGGAGCAACATTCTGTTGAATCCTTCATGAGGCAGCGTCCACCTTCATTCAGCAGGTATACTAATCCATTAGTTGCTGAACAATGGATTAGTACTACTGAAAAGATATTTTCAGTTCTTTAATGTTATGAACATGATAAATTCATCCTAGCAGTGTATCGTTTGGAATGAGATGCTGATCAATGGTGGAATCATATTAGGAATACGAGGAAAAGGGATGAAATTGAGTCCATGGAATGGGACGAGTTCAAAAACTTATTTTTCAGTAAGTACTTCCCTCATATTCTCCAAACAAAGATGGATAAAGAGTTTCTTGAACTGAAGAAAAATGATGATGAATCTATTGGTACCTACGAAGTAAATTTTACAAGACTTGCAAGGTATGCTTCTGGTATTATTATCCAACTTGAGAGTAAGATCGATCTATTCTTTAGTGGCTTAAAACCAAGTCTTTTAAGGGCCTTATCCATAAGGGACATCAATAGAAATGAGGAAATCATTCGATGTGATCTCAAATTTGAGAGGGAGATTGGAGTAACCCATCAGTCATATGGGTTTGATATGAAGAGTCAAATGGAATTCAAAGGAAAATCTAAAGAGAACACTGAAAAGAAGATGAGATTTCCCTTATGCTCAAAGTGTGGAAATAAACATGGAGGGACTTGTCTTAATGGGACAAGTAAATGTTTCAAATGTGGAAAGGAAGGTCATCGGGCATTTGAATGCTGCAATGATGGGAAGAATATGTCTAATGATGCAAACAAAGGAAGGGACACACAGTATGAACATACTACACTTCAATGTTTCATGTGCAAGGAGATGGGGCATTATGCCAATAAATGACCTAATCCAAGGGTTGTTGATAATGATTGACATCAACAAAATCTTAAGGCTAAAGAAAAAGGAACGTCACTTGCAATTTCTATCAACGATGGGGAGTACGATAACGATGTGGTGAAAGGTACACTTACCAACCAATCTAAAGTAGAAAATGTTTTATTTGATTCTAGATCCACCCACTCTTTTATTTTTTAAGATTTTTCTAAGGGTATCACCATATTACCTCAACAATTAGATGTTGAGTTAGCTGTGACAACACCTAATGGCACAACAGTCGCATCAAAAGATTATAATTCTTCCCTGATTGATGTTTGTGGGAATGTGCTTCCTGAAAATCTCATGATCCTTCCTATAGTGGAATTTGATGTGATTCTTGGGATGGATTGGATTTCTTTATATAGAGATCATATCAGTTGCCAAATAAGGGAAGTCACATTTCCTATTTCAGATCAATCTATGATCGTAAATCGATGCAAGGATGAACATAACCTTCCAATGGAAATTTATCCCATCTTATGGGTCTTGATTCCAATGAATGAAGGTTATTTATCTCAAATGGTTGGGGAGAAACTCAAAATTAAGAATATTCCAATTGTATGGGAGTTTGATGATGTCTTTCCAGAGGAATTTTCGGGTCTTCACCAAATCGTGAAGTTGAGTTTTCAATAGAACTCATACCGGGTGCATTGCCTATTTCAAAGACACCTTGTAGAATGACCCCAATTGAGTAGCAAGAATTGAAGAAGAAACTCCAAGAGAATCTTGATAAGGGATTCAAACTCCCTATTGTGTCACCTTGGGGAGCACCTGATCTATTTGTTAAGAAGAAAGATGGATCAATCAGACTCTGCATTGATTATCGAGAACATAACAATATCACTATCGTGAACAAATATCCTCTCCCACACATTGATGAATTATTTGACCAACTACGCGGAGCTCAATACTTTTCCAAGATTGATCTTCATTCTGGTTATAATCAATTAAGGGTTAAAAGGGAGGATATACCAAATACATCTTTCCGTACAAGGTATGGACACTATGAATTTATAGTGATGCCATTTGGTCTTACTAATGCCCCTGCTATCTTCATGGATCTAATGAATAGAGTCTTTAGAGACTATCTTGATCAATTTGTTGTAGTCTTTATAGACGATATTCTTGTCTATTCAAGGAGCAAGGAAGAACATGAAGATCACTTGAGAATTATTTTGAAGACCCTGTGAAAGGAGAAGCTTTATGCCAAATTTACCAAGTGAGAGTTTTGGCTTCAAAAAGTTGAATTTTTGGGTCACATAATCTCAAAAGAGGGGATATCTGTGGATATAGAAAAAAAAGGTTATCGAAAGATGGTCGAGAACAACAATAGTAACTGAGATCTGAATTTTTCTTGGTTTGTATGGATATTTTCAATGTTTTGTGAAAGATTTTTCACGATTATCTAATCCACTCACCAGGTTGACTTGGAAAGGAGTTAAGTTTGTTTGGACGGAGGAATGTGAAGAGAATTTCAAGGAGTTGAAAAGAAGGTTATCCAGTGCACCTGTGCTCAGACTGCCTTGTAGTGGAGAAAATTTTTTGATCTTCATTGATGCATCCAAGAAGGGGCTGGGGTGTGTTCTTATGCAAAATGATATGGTGATAGCTTATGCCTCACGAAAATTGAAAATCCATGAGCAAAATTACCCAACACATGATTTGGAGTTAGCTACGGTAACATTTTCATTAAAGATTTGGAGGCATTATATTTATGGAGAAAGGTGTGGCATTTATAATGATCATAAAATATTAAAGTATATTTTCACGCAAAAGGAGCTGAATATGTGCCAACGAAGATGGTTGAATCTGATTAAGGATTACGACTTCTCAATCCATTACCACCCTCGAAAGCAAACAAGGTGGAAGATGCATTAAGACGACAAGACCATGCCATTTTATCCATGATGAGGATCACAAAAGATCCAATATTTATGGATTTACAAAGGATGAATCATGGAATTATAATGAAAGGGGGACAATCATATCTTTTCTCAAATTAATGATTAACCATCTATACATGTGATGATTAAAGAGGCACAGAAAGAAGATGTAGAGTTACAAAAGAAGGTGAGAAATGTTCCTGAATTCAACCTTGATTGTGATAGGATAATAATGTTCCGGAATCGGGTTTGGGTTCCCCCCATCCCAGAATTAATGAAGGAGCTGCTAGATGAGGCTCATAGTTCATAATTATCTATTCATCCTGGAAGCACGAAGATGTATAGGGACCTGAAAGTGTACTTCTGGTGGGATGACATGAAAAGAGATGTTGCTGAATATGTCTCTCGATGCATGGTTTGTCAGCAAGTTAAAGCTGAGAGACAGATGTCTAAGGGGATGTTACAAACTTTACCCATACCTGAATGGAAATGGAAAAACATCACTATGGACGTTGTCACAGGACATCCTAAAACATCCAAAGGCAATAATTCTATCTGGGTCATACTTGATCGTCTTACAAATTCTGCACACTTCATTGCTATTAGAGAGGATTTCTCTTTGGATCAGCATTCTAGGATATATGTAAAGAAAGTGGTATGATTGCATGGAGTACCAATTTCTATTATATCTGACTGGGATCCGAGATTTACCTCGAAGTTCTGGCGACGTCTTTAGCATACTCTGGATACATAGTTGAGTTTTAGCACTGCTTATCATCCTCAGATAGATAGTCAGTCTGAGAGAAAAATTCAAACTCTAAAAGATATGTTGAGAGCTTTTTCTATGG
This sequence comes from Viscum album, assembly GCA_963277665.1. Classification (NCBI taxonomy): domain Eukaryota; kingdom Viridiplantae; phylum Streptophyta; class Magnoliopsida; order Santalales; family Viscaceae; genus Viscum; species Viscum album. The sequence continues at coordinate 1,664,563,800 of OY728156.1, forward strand.
ATTTCAATGGTGGTTGGGATCAACACCTACCTTCGGTAGAATTTTCTTATAATAATAGTTTTCTCTTCAGTATTCAGACGACTCCTTATGAATCTCTCTACGAAAAGAAATACATGACTCCAACTTGCTGGGATGAAGTTGTGGAAAGAAAGCTATTAGGACCTGATCTTGTTGATGAGATGGCAGAAAAGGTTCGATCTATTCAACAACACATAAGAGCAGCTCAGAGTCGACAGAAAATTTATGCTGACAACTGAAGAAAAGACCTAGAGTTTGATGCTTCCACCGAATCTTTCTCAAGTTCACGATGTGTTCCATGTATCTCTCCTGAGAAAGTACATACCTGATCCTTCACATGTAATCAGCTCAAAAGTTGAACCGCTAGAGCAATATCTTTCTTATGAAGAACATCCGATAGAGATTCTAGATCATAGTGAAAAAGTCCTACGGAACAAGTCCACTCGTTTGGTGAAAGTTTTATGGAGGAACCGCCAATTAGAAGAAGCTACATGGGTGCTTGAGGATATGATGAGGGAGAGGTATCCTCAACTATTTGTTACAAAGTAACGAATTTCGAGGGCGAAATTCATTTTAAGGGGGGTAGAATGTAACACCTGAGACTTTTATGAGAAACATTTTGTTTTTATGTTATAGAAATCATCAAAGGAATATTTCACTACACACAAGACTAGCTTGTCTTACTTTACACGCAACCGCGACCTTCCTCGATAGCTTGCGTCATACACAATACCGAGTTTCACTAAACAACGATATGCTATTAAAATATTATTAAAACTTGCCGTTATGAATAGTAATAACCACCTTTTGAAATTTTTTAAATTTTATTTTTCAAAATTATCTTCATTTTTTGATTTGGAATATCAAAATTAGCTTAGGGTGAAATTTTGGTACTTTTCAGATAACTTTCATATACTGATGAATAGTGAAAATAATTAAATTTTAATTAATAAAAAACATTTAATCGAAATAATTAATAGTGATAAATTCTTAATTTTAGTGGTTTTAATGTATATTTAGAATACATTTTTACAATTTCCTACAATGTTGTTCATTGGATGTAATTTCACATTTAATCAAGACATAAACAAGTGTCAATTTTTTGATATTTATTATCTCTTAAAAACACTCTATTTGCCTTGATAACAGGAATTAATTTTTAAATTAGTTAATGTAACTGATATGTTTTGAATTTGGTAAAATAAACATCATTTTTGAATTCATAATATCAAATATATCTTAGGCATAATTTTTGGTATTTTTCTGGAAACTTTCATTTTTTAATTAATAGTGAAACCACTAAGTTGTAGTTAAAAAACTGAATTTTTCATAAAACTTAATTTTACCGCTTCTGTGAGTGGAATTTTGAAAATCCAAGAGACACGATTAATATCAAGGACTAAAATGTGGTTCAATGAGATGAAAATAATTTTTGGTGAATAGTAACTTTTTACTTTTTTTCCACGGTTAAAAGTGAATAGGGTAGATAAGGGTAAAAATGATATTATTATTACCCTAACACGTGTCATAATTATACTGGATAAGTTTAATTCGACCAAAAACAACATTAAGAATAAAATATGACCATTTAGGCCCACTTGGATTAGATTAGGACATTTATTATTATTTTATTTAAAGAAGGGTTAAAATAGTTAAAATCAAAGTTTAATAACTAATGCATTTTTAATATAGGGTTATACATAAGATAAATCCGACTATAAATATTAATTATAAAGATAAAAATATTTCCTACATAATGGTATTTTATTTGTAATTTTTAGACTTAAAATAATTTAATTTATTTATGATACAATGATGATGGAGAAATTATCTTATTAATGAAATATTGATATAATTGATGTTATAAATACCCAATAAATGTAATATGAGATTTTTAATTAATTACAATAATTTTATATGTTAATATGTCTTGTTATTATTGATTTAATTAAAATCTTTCGAACTAATCATTATGTTATGATTATCAGAAAAATCAATTACCAAATAGTGTCATAATTGACATAATATAGTTTTTAAAACAAATACTATATTATTAATTGTTATTTTATTCCTAAAAATCTATGGTTCGGCCAAATGAATTATATAAGGTTATATATATTAATAATAAACAACTTGGGGTTCGTTTGTCTTGATATAGTAAGTTTATTAACCTTATAGTGTAAGAAAAGAAGAAGACACGGTAAAAGTGAACTTATCTATCATAAAGTTAAATCTATATGATGAGGTTAAAATTGATACCTAAACTTGTATAAATTCTTTTGGATGAGAGGAGTTCGACCCATCCCAACCTTAGCTTCGAGATATATCAATTTGGAGCTATTAAAAACCGGATTTGACTTTATAATAAAATAATATTTTTCGTTATTCCAAATGTGCCCCTCTCTTCCCTTATAAAAGGGCACCTACTCCCTCTTTTCCTCAGACCACTTTGAGACTTCAAGCTCAGACAACCCCTTCCAATATCTCCTCTCCAATTCCCTATTAACATCCTAGAGGTCCTGGTCTTCTTCAAAGACCAATTTTAGTTCCCTAAGAGGAGATCTCAAAGAGGCGCTTCAAAGAAGAGGTAATGTCTGTTACCGATTATTTCAACTTTATTTCTTCTTCCACTTCTTTTTCATTAGTTGTTTCATTATGAAGAAATAACATCAGTATCACTCATATACTGATATGTTATTATAAATATTAAACAAACCTATTTCACCATCTATCCATCCTACGGAATACGAAATCACCACGCGTGCGTACGTACGGAATACCGTCTCCACGCCGTGGTGTAATCTATTTTCCACCACCAGCTTACTCAGATGGGTATAATGGTGTAAATAATAACTATATATGATTATTGTAAAGTTATATTGATTCTCAAATATTATACATACACTTCAATACAATTCCACGATCATGGGAATGATATCATCGCTCGTGCGTACGTACAGAATACCGTCTCCACGATGTAATGCAACTCGTTATACAAGATCTTCATTGCATAATGATTATATAAATGAATTGATTTAATTAATATGATATATATTACACTAATACCATTCTGTAAATGAGGTATCTATAACCTAATAAGAAAAATAATAATTTATTCGACAAAACACGCATAAGAACAAAAAGTAATAAACACATGAATAACTAGTAGTAATAAAATATTACTAATAAGAAGCTAAGAATATGACCATATATGATATCATAAAAATAAGTATGTTTCTGTAATAAGTCAATAACATTATTTAAATCATTATACAGGAGGTTCAGACACTTAAGAAGCAAATCAGACCTAAGGTAGGGGAAAATATCACAATCTCATTTTATCCGAGATTGTTTATACTTTGGTATTTACTGGGTTGTATTTTATCATCCACATAAATGTTTCCTCAATATGTAATATTGTTTCCATCCACCTACAATTGTTTAAATCCACTTTTACTCTTCGGTGAGTTTTTAGTAAATGATATAAAAGGAATCTTTTGTCCTTTGTCGAATGAGGTACTTTTTGACTTTTCCGACAAAAGTACGAGAAGAATGTTTTCATTAACTTATACGGCATGAATAGATTTTTAAAAAAATATTTTCCAAGAAGCATCCTTTACAAGTTGTCAAGTTCATTTTTAATAAACTTCTTTTAGATTAAAATTGTATTACATGTTAAGATAGTAAAATGTTTTTGAAGTAGAAATGATATATTCCTCAAGAATGGAGTTCAAGTGTTTTATCAAAATTATTTTCCATCTAAGATAATATAGGGTTCTATTTATATCCCTATTATTAAATTTATTTTATTATGTTGTGATGGAATTATTTTTATGAATTCATTTATCTTATATGAATTGTTTTATGATGTCATGATGTTTAAGAATCCCATTTTTATTACATGGGTTATGCAATGATGTATGATTTTTGATTTTGTGGCACACATAAGAATGGTATCATTATGAGATAGGTGGGACCTATATATCCCTCCAATACATTGGGTAAAGATTTTATATCTCATGAGATAGACATGGCTGGAACGGCAGGTCAAACCGGTTCAGTAAAACAGGACTGAAACAAGGAGTGAACTCGGTTCCGAAATGGACTTTGTCCACTAAGATAATCTTGGCAATGAGTCTTGACTAATAAGAAATGATTCTCTATGATTATGTGTGTATTCCACAAAGTTTCATGTTTTATGTTATGATTATTGGGATTACATTTCACCACTATGATTTATCCCATTTTATGAAATTATGATCTCTTTTGCAGGTTAAGATTTCCAAAAGTTACGTTCTTATGTATATGATGTGATTGATATTTCATTTGTTTACCCATACTGAGCAGTTGAGATCACCCTTTTGTATGTTTTTGTTCCCCAGGCCAGGAAGAAGGTTATTAAGTAAGATATGCCAAAAGGGACTATAGATATTATGAAATAAATGGGAGACAGTGTAGAAGATTTATGAACCAGTTGTTTATGTTTCCCAGTTTCTAAAGACACCATACCTATACGGTCCTTTCATGGTTTTGTTATATGTTGTAACAAGTATGCTTCAATTTTGAAGTATTAACCATGTATGTAAAGTATGTGTCGTTATAAAGTATGACCTACCATTCTCATGAACGATGTATTCTATTTTATACATATATATTCTATAGATTATTATAATACACATATATTGTATATAAATTATATTTTCAACATGGTTACATTATGGGATCCTGATATATCTTTAAGGAAAAAAAATAGAACATATTAAGACACATTCGGGAAATAAATGAATATTACTCGAAGTGAATCCTTAACAAAGGATGGTTAACAATATGTTAATATATGGTCATATTAACTAATATATGGTATTTCATATAAGAACATGGTTATTTAAAATAATTATAAAAAATTTATATTTACATAAAGATGTATTTAATGAGTAATATGAAGTCAAGACACAAGGTAAGTGGTTTTTATCTCACTTTTTATTTCCATGAGATCCATGTTATTTTCACCACTCATTCTATTTCTATGGTGTATGTATTACCCGTGATTTTATTCTATTTATATTTAAATTAAATATATGTGGTTTCACATATCCATTTTATTATCATTCATTCTTGGGTTTTATGTTTCAAATGATATGAAATAGTAAAATAGTTTTTTCTCAATTTCCCTTCTTTGAGGATCATGTAATGTTATGCACCTAAATTATCATTTGAGGAGTATATAGATCCATTTTACATGAAATATCATGAACATAATTATTTTAATGTTATTTTATGATTAATTAAATTTCATTTTGTTATAAGGAGAGTATTATCGGATGTTACTATGTTTTATGTGTTTACTGAGACAACCTCATCGCTTTTCAAGATCTTTTATGATTATGCATCCTTTAATGAAACATTACAAAACATCTCTTAAGATATTAATGACATCACTTAACCTCTGGTTATTCTTTCTATACTCATGTATTGTTACAACATTTATACTCTTTTTTACATATGATAGTTATGATATATTTTTTAAGAATACCCGACATTACCCTCTCTTTGGTCAAAAAACCATGTTCTCTAAAAAAGGGATTCCAATTATATTATAATAATATCATTTTATCATTAAATTAAATTTGTATAATTTTTTTATTTTACCAATATAATCAAAGGAACAATATTATTGCTTTTTCAATAATTAATTTTTCTAAACTTTTTACCAATAAAAAGGAATATTATTCTACATCATATGACATGTACAGATTTATCCACCATCAATCCATTGAAGAAATAATGTCAAGTTTAAAGGATTATTTATTAAAAAATCACTATAACTGTTTTTTGAAGAAATGGTTTTAAAAATATTATAATATTCATTTATATGATTTTAGGCAAAAAGATTTCAGAATTTTTATTAAGCGATATTTATTTCGTTTCAAAATATTTTCAAATAAATGATTTTAAAAATATTTTCATTCACTTTTCACATGTTTTCAAGTAAATATGATTTTAGAAAAAATTATATCTTTTTTTATATCATTATCAATTATTTTTAATGAAAATGGTTTTTAAAATGTTCTAATTCTTATTCAATATGTTTTTAGTGAAAATGTTTTTAAAACCCATTTCAAGTATTAATTATAGGTTTTCAGTGTATTTTATATGACATAAAATTTCAAATTGTTTTATGTATTAATAATAAATTTTCAAATAAGAAAGTATATTTTCCTCAAAAAATATTTTTGAAAGACATTTGAAAATTATTTTGCATCTTATATGACATTCGTTAATGTTCTGCATTACCTTATATGAAATAAACTAATGGTTCCCTTCATATTCATTTTATGAATGGTTTATTATTAATGTCATGGTATTTATTCAACATGTTTGTCTTTCTCAGGTTATATGTTTGTGAAATCCTTTTCACATTCATGGGTCATATGATTATGAAACCTAGTTATCTTATGAGTTATGTTTTTGATGCAATAATTATGAAACCTATATCTTTTTCCATAGGTGATGATATGTTCACATGTTTTTGATACCCATTTCATTGCATGGTTTATGATATTAGTGTTCATGATTTTGTGGCACATGTATGTATTATTTCATAATGACATTTATGGGACCTAAATCTCTTTCAAATGCATTGGGTAATGATTTATATCTCATGATATAAAAATTTATGTAAAAATATATGAACTCCATTCAGTATTATAGGTCTAGAATGGGGAATGAACATGGTTCATTATTATAGGACTGGATGGAGGGGATAACATATTCAAATAATATATGGTTGGAATGTTGGGTGAATATGGTTCAAAAATATGTGGTTGTAATGGAGTGTGAACCCAGTTTAGTAAATAACTTTTTCAACCATGATGGCCTAAAAAACAATGGCTATAGTTCTATAGATATCATGATATATACATATGTATTTTAAAAAATTCCATGGTTTATTCTTTTTTATGATTTCATGGATTATGTTATTTATTTTTTATGATTCATGTCATATGAAGTCATATTCTATAAAACATGATTCATGTATATGAACTTTGATATGCAGGGTATGATGTTTTATTTTCTTGATTGTGTTCTCATACCCCTGTGATCACAATTATTATTACATATCTCCCCTATTTACCCATACCGAACATTTAATCTCACCCATTTATTATTTTTCATTTCCCCATGTTATAAAAGAAGGTTTTGGGTAGATGTATTATAGGTGGAGATATTTATGGGATATGTTGAAGATCATTTAACATGATCGAATATTTTATTTTCATGTTCCCAATGACACAAAATTGTTATTGTCCTTGAGCATGCATTTTTGAAATGTACTAAATATTAATAAAAAATTATGTAACATCCATGTATATGAAGCCTAGGTCTCTATAACCCCCTATTTTTGATAATACTAATTGATATATTGATTATAAAAATAAGAACTATAATAAAAATATAGTTTTTTTATCATAAATACTTATAAATTTATATGATAGACATAAATTAGTAACCTAAGGATGGCCTAAAAACAACTTATTTTTTATGATCTTGTAATTATATAATAATATTTTTATTTAATTCATTGAAAATTGTGCAGATATTGTACATATCACATGAAAAGTACAAGATAGTGAATATTGATGTAAATTTAACATTGATTGAAGAATTCATAAAATTTTATATGTGACCAATGGGGTTCAGATTTATATAACCCCATAAAATAGTTTTATGTCCCATGTTATATTTAAATTAGGGTAAAGTGTGTGTCCCTGAAATATAGGTTTGTTTTCAAAGAACCGAGCCTCAATTATATTATTTTGATATATGAAATTTTACATTTCCATAATTATTTTATTATTCTTGCTATTGTTTTGTAATTTGTTTCATTTTTTTTCCTGTAATATTATTTAATCCAAAATCATGTACTTATATATGTATATTTTGTGATTTTTTAGCCCGTACGTAGAATCCATGACCACTATTTTCTTATATTTTACCATTTACTTTGTAAACTGTCTTAGTAACTATATAAAATTTAATATAAGGATATCATAAAGACATAATTTCATTTTTTTACGTTTTTTATTTATATTAAACTATTTAATTATTTTAATGCTTAGGTATACAGTCTATACTTTTAAATATACTATTTAATTGACATAATGTATACCTTCCTGTTATAAATTTCCTTGTTTCACGAACCGGATCTAGTCACAATCAAACCGGCACCAAACCCCGCCCATGCCAAGGCCCGAAGGGCGTTCCCAATCCCCACGGTCTGGAACAAGTGCCCGGGTATCATATCATGATAATTGGGAACCATTTAACTGATTTTATAACCATTAAACAACAAACAAACTCAATAAATCAAATCTGGTTTTTTCAACTAAAACCATCTATTAATAAATTTCAGAACTGAAATACAAAAGTTAAAACTATGTTTAAAGACCATTACAAAGGTAAAAAACCAAATAAGGACATCCCAAGAACCTCTACATGGAAAGAGGCACTGCCCTCAAGCCATCTCCACGACACTACATCCCAATGGACAACTAAAAACCTGAACCAATGGCATAAAACCTATATCCACACCTGTGACATAAAATAAGAATGTCTACTTGCACCCAAAGGTGTAAGTAGGGTGTGGGAAAAATACTTGTAGGATACCACCTCTAAGAGATTCCATGTGATAAACATTTCATGACAAAAAGCATTGCAAGTTTTGTAAATAAGAAATGCTAGTAACAATTTTCTAAAGGATGTAATAATAAATGAAAACAGTTTTGATGTGGGATAATTTTAAAGGACAAAAATTATTAAAATAAATAACAAATCTACTTAATTTTTCCGCCAACAATACCGTATGCCGACAGTAAGTACAAAGGATATAATGAGCACAAGTAATAAGAAATAACCCCTAGGCACTAGCTAGCTGTGGGTCCCAGGTACCTCGTATCTCGGTGAGAGTAAACACAAAAAAATATCTGTTCTCGTGCACGATCCACTAGTAGGGATCATACCCATAACCTAGTGGTCCCCAATCATCATTGTTATAGTTTTTTTAGAGTTGTAAGCATCCATCATGCTAAGTAAAACTGAGGCCAAACCCCACAGATTCACTAGCATACTAGTACACGTCCACCCACCTAGATACCGTGGTTTTGCCTTTATGCTCAAACAAGTTCAACAATCCAAGAAATATAGTTTTCACAGGAAAATATAACTTCCACATCACACATTATACAAACTGACCCATGTACATCACAGAAGTCAAAAATTCCATTTTTCATTCAAATGCATTTTGAAAACAAACTCACACCAAAATTGCCTACAACACTTTTCCCATTTAATTAACACTTCCACAAATCCTATAAATTATTTTATAAAACCATTACATGATATTCAACTCACATAACAGCCCACACACATGTCACATAATACCCTTCTCACATTCACAATTCATTTTATCAATAAACTCACATGAAACATCCCACACCCGTGTTTCACACACAAAACACAATTTACTAAAACATTTCAGCAATTTATAAAACATTCTAAAAATGTTTGACATCTCAAATCACCACTTTAACATTCAAAAACCAAAATTAGGTGAACACACTCACCCAAACAGTACATATACACCCTTTCCCAACTTTGTTTAACCAAATAAAACATTTGCAATTTTTATAAAACAAACCGAAGAGGTATAACCATTGTTTGCACACTAATCCCATTTCAAACCCCGCATTCATAACAAAAATCATACCATTAACAATCCAAAACATAATTTTCAGCCCTAAAAAAATTATTAAACCACCACCAAGTGTTATAAAAATACATCAAATAATACCACAAAGCTACACATCGAATAAACACGTTTTCATAAATCACCTTCAAGAAGTACAACACAATTGAACATCTTAAACTCAATCAAAAACCTCTTTTCAAGGCCCACATTATAATAAGGAATTACTATACCATAATTTTCATCCCCTTTCAAGACTAATAAATTTCTTTCATATGTTATAAACTACACCCAAACATTACCCCAAGAGTCACACAAGAAAAGTACCCAATTTCAAGCTAAAATACAACTAAAAATTAAATGTTTAACCAAATTCATCAAAAAAAATTTTCACACCACAATAAACAGATTATAAACATACTAAATTAACAATCCATGTAAACTAACTCATCATAAAATGGTTACACATTGAATCACCTACCTTTTGAGTTAAAACCCTCAAAACTTGGTGTGAAACCTTATGCGCACTACCACCGCACCACAAGGAATATAAATCCAGTCCTAGAACACCAAAAATTGACCCAAAAGATACCAAATCAGACAATAGGATTGAACCCTAACTTCTTGGACATTTTAGAACATAATGAAAGAGGTAGGAAACCCTAAGGAGAATGAAAAAACTGAAGAGAGAAACACTTACTCAACACAATCTTGAATAAAATGATCCAAAATCCACCAGAATATGAATTTTAAAACATCCAAACATTTAATGGATGTTATAACAAGGATTATTAGATCATTTAGTAACTATAATGGGGGAAAATAGTAATAATTGTGAGAGTTATGATGGAAATAACTTACCTCCTCAAATCTGCCCGATTTTTGAAACCCTAAGAATTTCACCACCCAATGGTGATGCAAACAAGATCCAATGAGGGGGGAGAGGAATGGGAGAAAGCCTGGGATTCTTAGGGTCAAGGGGGAGGTGGAATCAATGAAACATTAATTATAATGAATATGATATTAAAAAATCAAAGAAACAATTTATAACTGGAAAATGGGCTTTTGGGTTGGCCCAATTCTCAAATGAAAACAAAAAATCCCCCATGATTATGGATTTATAAAGGCCCCAAATTTAATTTTTTTGTTAATATATCAGGGGATGAAATTTAGGAGTTAAAATTACATAAAAATATAAAAAAATGACAAAGTTATAAAAGAAAGAAAATAATTTTTAAACTGGAATTGGGCTCACGGTTTGGCCCAATTCATGAAAACTCACCTATTCTTCATAAAACCTTTGGAAACCACCAAAACAAAACATGAATGGAAAATAAATTAAAAATAACTTTAAAATAAGTTATGTATGTGACAATTCTCCACACCTTGAAAACTTTCCTCCCTGGAAAGTCACAGCATGGTTTAAGAAACAACCAAACCCCACTGAGAAACCAATAGGTACTCCCTTGCGAGGTTTCACCCCCAAAACCAAAACACCTCCAGTGATCAATTAAGGAATGATTACTCTCACAACCAAAACATAAACCAATCTCCTGAAAGGATCAATAACATTAATACTTTATCCCAAAATAAAACTTTTCAAACACTATCCGAACAAGACTCAAGCAATTCACCCAAACGAACAACAACTTTGAACAAGGCTACCCTTACCTTACTTTAACTAAACCATTGTGTGCCCTCCAGTCCCAAAGTTTACACAATGAAGATGTTGGTATCTAGATATCTCCGAACGAGACTATCTACACTAATTGAAAACCATAGATAAATCTAAGTTACTGGTACTGGGGGACACTAATATGCTCCCCACCATAAGAGACAACCAATATTTTTTTTCAAGACAGAATCAGGACACTAATAGATTGAGGCCTGAATGGAATCCCTAGTACCTAGGGTAGACTTCCATTCAAAATTTCCTAAGGAACATACATGAGAATCATAGTGGTTCTCCCCACCATAAGAACCAACCATCTTAACTGACTAGCATGTGCCGACACAAAATAACCCCAAAATTTCATGATTTGGGAAGGTCGCATGGTTAGTCCGCACAGTTTGTGAAACCGTGAACTAACTGTGCAGATCAATATTCCTACATTACTTCTAGGCACACAGTCTCTCTTAATCACTCACAAACCATGTGCACATCCTATCTTGCCAAATTTACAACCATTCTCCAAATACTCAATGGAAACCAAAGGGGGGGGGGGTAATGACATTGGGTGATGTCATGGGTATATGGCCCTCCACTTATTTCCACCAAATTTGAAAACAGGAGAAAGAGAATGAATCCATGGGTTTAAACACTTAATATCTTTCATATTTAGGATAGTACATTGTACAAGGGTTTAAATGACCCTGTGATTTCCCTTGACTATGAGCTAGCTTCTCTCCGAGACCGATGGCTGGAGCTTAAATGATTGAAGCAACATCGGCCTCGCTGTTAGTCTTTGGAAACCCACTGAATTAGAATTCTTCTTTCGGTGCCACCAACAACTACACCGCAACCCAGGATAAGTTTTCTAGACAGAACAAATTCCACACTCACTTTACCCTATCATGATATTTCATTGAAACAAGGGCTAAGAAGATGCACACACATGACACCTTGTTTCTTCAGGTGAGAAACAATAGAAGTAAAGAACACCTACACTCACCTTCCTCTAAAATGGAAGATATTTTATGTTTGTACAAGGGAGACATTCAAACAACACAAAAGAGACTCTCGTAGGATTTCACAACTTTCACCTATATGGCCAATCGAGCACATGACATCATAAGGCATCACTTAACATGGCCATTACGACTGATTTAAACAATGCATGGAGATGGAACTTATACAACATCCCCAAACAACACAAAATTCTAGAATGTGGCCACAATATCCTATCGTGACCATATTTCTCACACTGGTGGTTTAACATGAAGTCATTCTTCCCAGAAAATTTGAAGAACCCCAAAGGCCCTCTTAGACACCATCGATACACTCATCCACAATAACAACCCTAGACCACAACCACTTTCGATGAATCAAGAAACATAAGAAACTATGGTCTCTTTCAACATTCCATGAGAACTCTCCCATTAAAAGAGGATCTAAAAATCAAATACTGGAATGGGTGTAGACTCAATATAAAAATCTCAAGAAAAATATTCCTTATATTGATTAATTGGAGGGTCTTCAAATGGCGAAACAATCCTGGTTGCACATTAGTTGTGCACTAACCTTTAATGGGGGTGTACCTTATCCAACGATTTAACCCAAGGACCCAACCAAGATGCTCCATTAGTCAAGATATACCACAAACCAGATCCATACAAATGAAGGGAACCATCATAAATGTGTCCCAAAACATTTTTCAAAAGAGACCACTAACTGTCCCTATAACACAACTTACTGACCAAACCCAAACCCAAAACACAGTTAAAACTGGAGGGGTTCATGGACTCAAAACATCCCACAATATCAACATTTTCCAAAAACTCATAATATGAACCATTCAAAACAATTAATCAAGACATCATGTTTTTCTTTAAAATCATTTCTTTGAAAACAAATGGTTCAGTGGTAAGAGTTTCGATCAATGGTACCCCATGGGCCTTACACATGCATGTTTCTGTGCCACACCAGACACCCTCCTCATATCCGTCCCGGTACTCATACATTCGTGCCATCAACCGTCCATAATCCCATATAACTCTATGTGTGTGGTCACTAATGGAAATAACAAAGGTTAAAATAACAATTCTTTCCACTTTTCAAAACCAAAATGGTCAACCAACATATCCTTTTTTCTTATAACCGCTAACCACGAGATCAAAATCAAAACTCACATCTTACAAAAATTTTCAGAAAGTCACAACCATTTAGAAAATAACTCACTTTCATGATATTCACATCAATTTCAAAACATCTCATCCCATTAAAACACACTCTGATTGTTTATAAAACTCTATTGGAAACACTTTTCAAAACTAACGTCAACATAGTTCCCGCTTTCAAAGAGGTGTAAGCACACCATTTTACATTTCAAAACAATTCTGAAAATTTAGTTCCACCATTTAATAAACCAAACCCTTCCCTCTTTATTTTAAAATCATTTCATAAAAACTTTACGCTTCTTAAAACCAAGTCACCTTAAAACCAAAGTTCTAAGATTTAAAAACTAAAGCACAAAACAATGCGAGAGGAAACTAGTTTCAGTGGGTGACTTGGAAATATGGTTGGAAGCCATATTTCAATCACTTCACTATCACAGAGAGTGTTCTAGGGAATATCCCCAGCTTCACATGGCTTTCTAGGCCCTGTGAGCTCACTAAGACCACTAACCCAACTCTCTTTTCATTTCCCCTAATCATCATCAAACCAAGAAAAACAAAGGAATCTGAAATGTCCTGACATCCCCTAGGGACATGAAACCTATCATGAGGTGTGGTGATCACCCAAACTACTCATAAAAAATTTTCAAAGTCCCAAAAATCATAAATCCAGACTATCTCGACTGTTCCCCAAATAACATGACCCAAAGAGAGAAAACCTGCTCTGATACCATTTTGTCACGAACCAGATCTGGTCACCATCCAACCGGCACCAAACCCAGCCTGTGCCAAGGCCCAAAGGGCGTTCCCGATCTCCATGGGCTGGAACAAGTGCCCGGGTATCATATCATGATAATTGGGAATGATTTACCCAATTTTATAAATATTAAACAACAAACAAACTCAATAAAACAAATCTGGATTTTTCAACTAAAACCATCTTTTAAAAAATTTCAGAACTGAAATACATAAGTTAAAACTATGTTTAAAGACAATTACAATGGTACAAAACCAAATAAGGACAGCCCAAGAACCTCTACATGGAAAGAGGCATTGCCCTCAAGCCATCTCCACGACACTGCATCCCAATGGATGGCTAAAAACCTGAACCAATGGCATAAAACCTCTACCCAAACGTGTGACATAAAATAAGCAAGTCTACTTACCCCCAAAGGTGTAAGTAGGGTGTGAGTGAACGCCCAGTAGGATACCACCTCTACGAGATTCCATATGATAAAAATTTCATGACAAAAAGTATTGCATGTTTTGTAAATAAAAATGCTAGTAACAATTTTCTAAAGGATGGAATAGTAAATGAAAATAGTTTTCATGTGGGATAATTTTAAAGGACCAAAATTTTTAAAATAAATAACAAAGCTACTGAATTTTTCATCCAACAATACCGTATGTAGTCGGTAAGTAAAAAAGATCTAATGAGCACAAGTAATAGGAAATAACCCCTAGGCACGAGCTAGCTGTGGGTCCCAGGTACCCTTTATCTCGGTGAGAGTAAACACAATAAATATTCATTCTCGTGCACGGGCCACTAGTAGGGATCAAACCCATAACCTAGTGGTCCCCAATCATCATCATCATAGTTTAGTTAGAGTTGTAAGCGTCAATCTTGCTAAGTGAAACTGATGCCAAACCCCACAGATTCACTAGCATACTAGTACATGTCCACCCACCTAGATACCCGGGTTTTCCCTTTGTGCTCTAACAAGTTCAACAATCCAAGAAGTATAGTTTTCACATGAAAATATCACTTCCACGTCACACATTAACCAAATAGCCCCATGTACATCACATAAGTCAAAAATTCCACTTTTCATTCATATGCATTTTGAAATCAAACTCACACTAAAATTGCCTACAACACTTTTACCATTTCTTTAACACTTCCACAAATCCATTAAATGATTTCATAAAACCATTACAAGATATTCAACTCACATAACAGCCCACACACATGTCACATAATACCCTTCACACCTTCACAATTCATTTTATCAATAAACTCACATGAAACATCCCACACCCATGTTTCGCACACAAAACACAATTTAGTAAAACATTTCGGCAATTTATAAAACATTCTAAAACTGTTTGACATCTCAAATCACCACTTTACCATTAAAAACCCCACATTAGGTGAACACACTAACCCAAACAGTATATATACACCCTTTCCCAACTTTTTTTAACAAAATAAAAAAATTTCAATTTTTATAAAACAAACCCAAGAGGTATAGCCATCGTATGCAAACTAAACCCATTTCAAACCCCTCATTCAAAACCAAAATCATACCAATAACAATCCAAAACAGAATTTTCAGGCCTAAACCAATTATTAAACCACCCCAAGTGTTATTAAAATACATCAAATAATACCACAAAGATACACATGGAAAAAACATGTTTTCATAAATCACCTTCAAGAAGTAAAACACAGTTTTACATCTTAAACTCAATGAAAAACCACTTTTCAAGGCCCACATGATAATAAGGAATTACCATACCAGAATTTGCATCCCCTTTAATGACTAATAAATTACTTTCATAGGTCATAAACTAAACCCGAACATTACCCCAAGAGTCACACATGAAAAGTTCCCAATTTCAAGATAAAATACAACTAAAAATTAAATGTTTAACAAAATTCATCAAAAACAGTTTTCACGCCACACAAAACAGATTATAACCATACTAAACTAATAAACCATGCAAGATAATGCATTATAAAATGGTTACACATGGAATCACCTACCTTTTGAGTCGAAACCCTGAAAACTTGGGGAGAAACCTTATGCGCACCACCGCTTCACCACAAGGAATATAAATCTAGTCCTAGACCACCAAAAATTGACCCAAAAGATACCAAATCAGACCTTAGGATCGAAACCTAACTTCTGGACATTTTAGAACATAATTTATAAAACGATCCAAAATCCAAAATCCACTAGATTCTGAATTTTAAAACATCTGACCATTTAATGGATGTTCGATTAGGGATTATGATATCATGTAGGAACTGAAATGGGGAAAAAAGAGTAATAATTGAGAGAGTTATGATGGAAATAACTTACCTCCTCAAATCTACCCGATTTTAGAAACCCTAATAATTATAGCACCCAATAGAGATGAAAACGAGCTCCAAAGAGGGGGGAAAGGAATGGGAGTGCGCCTAGGATTCTTAGAGTCGAGGGGAGGTGGAATACCTGAAAACTTCATTATAATGAATAAGATATTAAAAAATTAAAGAAACAATTTAAAACTAGAATATGGGCTTTCGGGTTGGCCCAATTCTCAAATAAAAACCCATATCTCCCATGATTATGGATTTATAAAGGCTCCAAATTTATATGTGGTGTTAATATATCCTGGGAGGAAATTTAGGAGTTTGAATTACTGAAAAATATAAAAAAATGAAAAAGTTATAAAAGAAACAAAATTTATTGTTAAATCTGGAATTGGGCTCACGGTTTGGCCCAATTCATGAAAACTCAAATTTTCTCCACAAAACCATTGGAAACCCCCAAAACAAAGAATGAATGGAAAATAAATTAAAATTAACTTTAAAATAAGTTATGTATGTGACACCATGTGTTTAATTAACACAAGTAATGTTAACCATAAATATTATCCTTTTAAGACTGATTTTAATCTTCAATTATGTTTTCAAATGAGAAGACCTCCATGGACAGGAAATACACATTTTTATATTGGAATTCTATAGACTTTATTTTTTTAATACATGAACCATGATGGTATTTCTATTATTATGCCTTAAAATTTCTTATGATATTCCATGTTCTTTGGTTGGATTGATAAATTCACTATTTAATGGTTACTTACAGCATGAATATAATTAATTTTTTTTTCGAATTAGTGTTCTTTGATTTCATATACACTATAATTTTATTTAGTATTTGAATTTTGGTTTGATTTTAATAATGGTTTAAATGGTTAATTGGAAGATAAAATTTTTCCCTGTAGTATAATAGATATAAGATAGATGTATCATATCGATCTAATGTCAACTGTTTTCTTAAAATAATTTGGATTTTTTTAGATTTTGCATTTAATAAGGAATTAAATAGAGATTTTATATAGTTTAAATGTTATAATTGTGTTGTAAGACCATGGTTAAGGCAAGAAAGAGCTAGTTACCATATAAATAAATGTGGATTTCAATAAATCTGTGATGTTTTTTATTACCATGGTGATATTAAAAAATTATTTAATGTTCATAAATAGAATGAAAGAATTGGTATGGATAAATTTGTATTTGATCGATTTCCATTCGTGAATATTTATAAGAGAGATATTATTCTTGTGTGAGAATGAAATGATATCAATACACATGAAGAAATTACTGAATATGTTGATGTTTTGAGAGTGAAAATTTTAATTGATGTCTCCAAAACCCTTGTATACTTGTAATGTACTAAAATTACATAGACGTAATTTTTAATGCTATTATATCATGAAAAAACCATGTTTAAAATTTATAATATATCTATTTATTATATTCTTATCATTTTTAAGTACTCTATTCCTGATCATGTAGATATTCCAATATATCCTTATAAGCAATGAATATTTATTAAGAAGCTATGATTTTCTACTAATAAAATTCATGCTTGTCTAAAAGAATGAAGTTTATTTTTTTTGGAAATATCTTACCGTAATGACTATAAAAAATTTGATACATCTCAATAAAATTAAAATGTAGATGTAACACCATCTAATGTGCCATATAAAGTCACTTGGAACATTCTATTAATTCATATGCTTCAAAATAAATGCATGGCATCAAAAATCTAAACTAGTATGTGATGCAAAGATGTTGAAAGTGTTAAAGGTAAAGATGAGTTGGTTCATATTTCAATGGATTAATATGGTGTGAATTTTATTCACAACCTCATGATTTTTTTAATGAGGTTCTGATGTTATGTGGGGCTTATACTATGTTGGTTTTAATCATTTTGGTAAGATTCTTACTGCTAATAGAATGTGGCTAGTTTTTATTACCATTTATAATCATCATCTATGGATGTGTATGAAGAAAAAATTCTCTATCCTAAGTACCCAGATATTTAAATCTTATGATCTAAGAAATTATTTAGATTTATAATTATGAAATTTAATAATATCATTGAAGCATCCTTGGGATATGGATGTGGACACATTCAATTCTTCTTCAAAAAATATATTAAAGATGCATGCTTCGCTTCTTTGGACTATAAATTATTTCTCTGCTAATGTAGTAATGTATGGTTGTATCTTGAAGAGAAACATATAATCTCTTATTTTTATTAAGAATACTCAATCTATAAGTCTTAAATAATATCATTGTATCAATTTCATGGGTAATCTATAATTCATTCAAATGGATAATTAATATTGGAATAATCTCCAGAGGTTTGATCATATTGTTGAAATTGGATAGCCACATCAATGTATTTCAAGAACAGATGTTCCTAGTGAATTGAAGAAATCTATTTTTTCGTTATGAAAATGTTTAATGAAATATTAAAATAGTAATAATTTTGACACTGAAGTAACTCATAATTGGGAAAATAGAAATATATGTCTTAAATATCAATACTTCTCTACCAATTTGATAAATAATTATTTAGACCTAAATTACATTGAGAAAAATATATGTTATGTATTGTTTCAAATTCTTCAATATATCATGTGGAAGAACAAATATGAATTCCAATCTTTTTCAGATTTATTAGATTGGGGTATTCGACCAGAATAACTTCTTGTGTGTTTTAGGGAAAACAAATGGGAAGTTCCTTGTGGTTCTTTTTTCATGAAACCTTTATAGTGAAATAAATTTATGAGAGTATTAGATAATATATAGTTTCATTATCTAAATTCTGACAACATATCAAGATTTTTCAATAAAATGGATTGGAAACCCGAATCCCAAAAAACACATGATTATCACATTCCTCATCAAGAATTTATTCCAAAATCAATATGAAATCTCCTATCATATATATTAAGTGTGAAATTCATTAACAAGAATCAATTTTTATATACATTTATGCAAAATAATGACCATGTTCATTCTTGTTAAAAATGTAGGAAGAGGCACCATTAATTTTGCGTGAATTGGGAAAAGGTGTTCTAGTATAATTTTTCTACTATATATTCTTCTAACAATTCATGTTCTAACTGAAATAATTCTTTGTGGGCTTATTGATTTTTAGTTGATTTATCATACTGAAATAAATATTTTCACAATGAAATCTTATGTCTAAGACAATAATCATCCAAAAGGATCTATTTTGAGAGGTTATCTAGCCTATGAATGTATGGATTTTTTGTCTAATGTATTTTCATGATGTAGGTAGAAGAAATTACTGGAAAAATATAAATGAAGATGTTCATTTTAGGGAAATAGATACCTCATTTCCATACTATGTCATTTCTCATATAACTTAAAATATTTTTATCATTTTATGTATGGAACAAATATATGATTAGAAAGGTACATCAATCTTTTCCTTTCAGAACGAGAGGGGCTTTACATTGACAAGTGATTTCATCATGGTTTAAATCAATGTTATGAACATAAATTTAAATAACATAAACTACAAATTATCATTTTATTTTAATATTAATATATATTTTAGGTACTGATATTACATTTTGAAACCATTTCACAAGAATTTCGATCATTGAATTTGGGCCCCTCTTCCTAGGTTTTTATTTAAAATCATTAATAATCAGTGGGTCTACATTTGTTACAACTAATTGAGTTAAGAAAATGGGAACCTGGAATGATGTGATTATGTTAGCTGTTATAATGGATTTTTATTCCAGTGCATTATATAGTTGGCTCTGATATGAAAATGTGTCTTATTTTGGACCTGTTGAGAAAATATTTTCATTTGATTACTACTCTCAAGGTCGAGTCACTATGATGAAAATTAAATGGTCTAATTTAATAATGTGACATTGTACATTTAAATTTTTTTGTGGATTTAGATTTATTAACAAGAGTTAATTTCTAGATACTTATTAACCAAACCTTTTGGAATCAATGGTAAATACAAGTGTTTAATGAGAATTATCATATAATACCTAATTATGGGGTCATTAATGAAGTAATACCAAGAAATATTTTTCATTATTCTATATATAAAATCGTCACCTGGGATTCTCCCATTGGTGCTGAAGTAATCCCATTTTTCCAAATCGTATAATACTCTATACGACTAATGTAATAATGGCTTAACGTCCAATGGGTCAATTGTTATAATGGCCAAATAGCCTAATGGACAACGGGCCCATTGTCCTAATAGAATAATATTTAAATGACTTATTGGTTTAATGGGATAAAGTCAAATTTACCTGATGGCCTAATGGTAGTTTTCTTAAAGGCATAATCGACAATTGACCAAATGGAAAAATGTCCCAATGTAGAATTATCTTAATATCCTATTCTCTAATTTTTGTAATGGCCTAATGGAAAATTTTTCTTATGACCTAATGGAAAATTGTCCTGATATCCTAACAGACTAACAAACAATTGGAAAGTTAGTCAATTTTTCTAATGGAATAATTTTCAATTGGGCTAATCGCCAAATTTCTTAGTGGCATAACCATCAAATAGAAAAATTAGCCAAATGTTCTAATTGCATAATTGCCTAACGAATAAATAAACTAAAGATCAATGTAAAAATGGTCTAATGTCATAATGTCCAATTTTCCAATTGGCCCAATGTCCAAATGGCCAATTGACCAAATGGACTAATGAAATAATGACCAAATGGTAAATTTTCCCGATGTCTAATTGGAATAATTTTCTAGTGACCAATTTTCCTAAGGTCCTAATAGAAAACTAGCCTAAAACCAACTTGAATAATGACCTAACGAACTAACAGATAATTTTCTTAATGGATTAATGGACAGTTGGCCAGTTGGACAAATGGTATAATGACTAGTTAGCATAATTTTCTAAACAACGTAATAGAAAATTGGAAAATTGGCCTAATGAAATAAATTAGTAATGGCCTTATTGTCAAATCATATAATGGAAAACTGGAATAATGTTCTAATGTCTTATTGAACTACTGTGGTATTTTGGAAGACTCTAATAGGCTTAATGGTATAATGTTTATACTACCAATTTCCCTAATGGATGTTTTTTTATAATGGCATAATTCCCAATTGGACTAATGGTCTAATAGAAAGTTGTCCTAACAACCTAATTGCCAATAATCTAGTGGGATAATGATCCATTGGAATAATGGACTAATGAAAAAACAATCAATTAAACTAATGGCCTGTCAAATGATTAGCAAAGTTTCCTAATGTATAATTTGTCTTATTTCTTTATATCCAAGTGGTCTAATGGCCTAATGGATAATTGGACTAATGGAATAATGTGAAACTGATATAATGTTTTAATTTCCCAATGGAAAAATGAAAAAATGGACAAATACTCTAATAGAAAATTGCAAAATTGGCATAATAGCCTAATGAAGTTATTAAAAATTATCCTAATGGCTTAATTGAAAATTGGACGTTGGCCTAATTAACATAACAACATAATTCCTAATTGAAAACTAAGTTAATGTCCAAATAGCTTAAAGAACATTTGGCTATTAATCCAAATATATTTCCTTATGACATAAAAATAATATATTTTTATTTAAATGTTATGAATGGTTCATAAATACGAAATTTTATTCATTCAAATTAATAATGATATTTTTATTTTATTGAATGAAGATAAAAATATTTTTTTTGATTGATTTGATTATGGATTATATATTATTAACTATATGAAATTCATATTTTTTAAATAGTTTGTATACTAAATTTAAATATAAAATATTTATATTTAATAAAAATTTCATTTATATAAATAAAATTCTATATTTTGAATAATATGAAGTAGTAAATTTTTTTTAATAAATATAAATAATTCAAATTTAAGATTATTGAATGTTCATACTAAGTAGCTAAAATTATATGGTTTTTATTAATTACTTTTTTTATGATTTTTTCCTCGATTTTTATCACAAGTATAAATTTATGAATTTTTCATTAATTTAATAAAATATTTTTTATTATAACTATTTAAGATTATAAAATATTTTTATTCTGAATATGTGAATACTATTCAATTTCATTTTCAACAAGTAGTATTGGGTATTGAAGGTTGTTTTCCCTGAGAAAAATTATTTTACTAGAGTAGGAGTATAATGGATGGAAGTATAGTAAATCCACTAACATAAGAAATGATTTTAATTTTGAATTTATATTAAAACCATTTATACAAAATTCATAATTAAATATATTGTTAATATTTTCAATAGTATACCAGGAGGCGGTCAATCATAATGAAGGTGAAGACATAAGGCTAAATGATCATTTGATTTAGAAATTAAGTGAGGAGCAATAGGGGGAGTCTGATGTAGAAATTTGAAAAAATAATACCTATTCGGTATTAGTCGACATTGATATCCTCTCAAATCAACAATACCCCAGAGATGCAAAGCGAACATGCAGAAGTAGCTGAGGACAAAAAAATAGCATTATAGGAGTGTCAAATAAGAAAAATGATCAACAAACATAACTAGAAATATTTGTAAGTTATACGTAATCAACTTCTATTATATGGTTTTACTATGTTCGATTCATACATGGCCTCTTTGATCTCTTTAGATGATGTCCCCCATGATTATGATGAGGATCATAGTAGCGGTTGAGCTGATAGTAGTTGCAGTGATGATTATGATAATGTTGTTGTTATTGCTACTCCAGATAATGTTGTTATTGATGAGGATGTTACTCATGGCGATGAGGATGAGGATGATGGTGAGGTGGAATATAATTACCCCCTCTATTTCTTACATAGCATGAAATTGGAATGTGGAAGTTGTGTAATTACTTGAATTGATTGGTTTTGTGGATTCATATGTATGTTATAATATTGTAAATGGGTTGAAAATTATTTCATGAAATGGGATGAATTCAAAATTTAATATATTATCATTTCATTATGGTAGTTCATAAGAATTGAATTGTAAAGGAATCAAAGAGTATGATCCATGAGAGAATAACATTGGAATAAGAAATGTAAATATTGCATACACATAAGAATAGAAACCCTACTGTCAAGGGTTCCCACAAATACATTCATAAAATGTTACTAAAGGGTTAACCACATATCTACCTTTTTCATGCTTGGTCTAGACACAAGTGTACCCTATTTTTTAGTATTGCGATAAACTCCCAGGTACCCACTTTTTCAATCGTGATATAACTTCCCATGTTCCGACTTCTATGGCCTTGGGAAAATATCATGTGTACCCTCATTTTTAGGATTATAATTACCTTTTGTATAACCAATGAGACTATATAAGATTAATATTTAACCTATGAATTGGAGTTAGATATAGGTCCTACACATAAAATAATGAATATAATACATGTTAGTAATATAAAAAAACTATATTTTCTCAATCCATGAAACAAATTGGGTTCATAATGATTTTATCATATCATCCTAGCATGACACAGTGAAAATAGAATCAGTTTCATAAAGAATTCATCATGGTATAATCAATAATAAACAAACACATCCCAGAGAAATAATAATATAGGTATACTTGGATTATATACTCTTTAAAAATGTGTAATATTAAAAATATTTAATCCTAGAGGGAAAATTATTTTGAAAGATCATTTTGAACATTTATTCAGTAAAATATCTTATACACAATGAAAAATACATATGAAATTAATAAAATATATTAAAAATAATTTAATTTCAAAAAAAACTTTGATAAGTGAAATAGAATATTAAAATAAATAAATTTTCTTGACAATGAAAGTTTGGTTCAATCCTTACATGTTAAAACAAATATTCCAATCACCTTTTTGGTAAATCCATAAATCCCGTATTTCAAAAATGAATCGTGGGTTCATTTTAAATAATTTTTTAAATTTAAAGAAGGATAAAAATTAATTTATGAAATCAATAAAAAACATTTTAAAAAATGGAAATAATTTTTAGAACACAAGGAAATGGAATAACATGGGGTGTCAAACGAAGAGAGAAATAAAATCAGTTTTCATTAAAATCATTATTTTAGAATCCTGCGTACATAAAGAGAGAAAATTGGAGGACAATAATTTATTATCAATAAATAACCAGAATAAAATAAATATTAATAGGTAACATAGATATGTATCATAATATTTCATTAAGGCTAGAACAATCATAAATAGTCCTAGTAGATAATTAGATGGTAACATAAAACACATTCAAATTTGGTAACCTTTGAATCGTAAACCCATTATAGAATTATCCAAAAAATGTATACGTAAAACCATATAATTTTCATGATAATGTTAAAAAATTAAATTTATGTGAATTATATTGACCACATAAAATTAAAATGTTGTAAATATAGTGTGTGTATCACAAATATATAATGTAGGATGGGAATATATTTACTTAGTTCTCAAATTCCTCATTAATAATTAGAACCTCATATATAGTAAATATAGGTTTATTTTATGTCAATAAATGGTCATATACAAATTTATAATATCACATCCTATCCAATTATAAATTTTCATCACACTTATATTAGTGATTAATCTATCAAACATCATTTCCTGGTGTAAAATTTGTGTTTTCAATAAGAGTTTGGTATGGTAGTTTAGGTCCTTAAAAATTGAACATAATTAAATAATTTTAATAATTTTAATCATATTATAAATATCAGATATATTTTCATTATATACATATTAATTGTAATCTATATATGTTATAGGTAGCATAAAAAACACACTTTTCATCTTTACGGTCAGCTGTAGGTACGAATGAATATTGTTTTTATATTTCAATTGATGGAATTAAAGTAAATAAAATAACTATTTAATTATAAAAAATTATTAATATATAAAATATATCATATATATTAATTATATAATCCTTATTTTATTCCAAATAAAGTATTAGAGATAACGAATCACATCATTTCGTGAGGCGTTAGTCCGTCGTACACATAGTTAGTGTTATTATATCTCACATGGAATGGAAATTTAATTATTTATATTTTATATTATATTTATATACTATAATTATATTAAATATATTATTTATTAATTAATATCTCATGTTATATTGAATAATAATTCCTTTATAAATGCCTCATTTATGTTTGTTAAATGTTTTGTTTTTTAAGAGTTATGGTTGGATTGTATTATTGCATTTATATTGACAAACATTAAATCATATAAATAATCTTAATAATGTTATAAATATCATATATATTCATTAAATACATATTAATGTTCATCCATAACTATTTTATATAAAGAATCTAAATTCATCATTCAGTGAGATGGTGGGTCATACGTACACATGACGTTGTTTTAAATTTTAAATGTATGGAATTAAAAGAATGAAAAAAATTATATATTTTTATATAGTCCTTGTTATTTTATATATATCCCATATATTCACTGGAAAAATCCTTATTAACTTTGTTGTAAATTATTAGTGACAACAAATAACATCGCTTCATGAGGTGGTAGTCTTCCATCTACATGATCTATATTATCATATCTCCCATCATATGTAATGTAAAAAATGTAAAAGTGGTAATATATTTTAAAAAGAATAAATATATTATAAATATCGTGCATGGAAATTTAATCTACCATAATTCCAAACCATGAGAGGTTTTGATGGAAAACATGTCACATCGGTTTGTGAGGCAGTTTTTTCACACTACACAAGAGCGGGGATATGTATTCCATTTAGGGATATGGATATAGAATATTCAATTACAATAAAAAATATCAATATGATTATTATAATGTGTTTTTTAAATCATAATGCTTTATCAATAATTGATGGATGTGAAGGATGGAATAAAATTAAATCACTCATGGATGAATGTCACCTATTAATTGGGAAATCTCTTTGTGTTTTCAAAAAAATTATTCTTAGGATGTATTTACAATAAAAATAATTCTCATAAAATATGTGGAGGTTATTATAGAAGTCAGTTTGGTACGTATTTCATAAAACAAACACTTTTGTAAGTGTAAATAAAAGAGGATAGTGGGTGGACTTTTATAAGAGGGGAGAGGACACACGAGAATTTTTTGTAATGAAAAATTTATACCCATGTTTCTCATAGGAAAAGAGGCTCCATAATTATTATTTCTTCTTTTAAATACATTTAATAAATGAAAATTCTTAATATGAACCAGTATTTTTTAATATTCATAAAAAACATAACATTTAAAAAATTCTAGAAAATTCACTCTATTTTATTTTTTAAATGTATATTATTATAATATTCTTAATTTTCTATAATTTATTTTCTAAAATTTGTAAAAAAAATTAAACTAAATTCATAAAATTCGATAATATTTTTATAGAAATATATAGTTTTAAACATAATATTATATTTGTTCTTATCATATATCAAGAAAACACATAACATGAATGATGATTTTTGGAATTAATATATAATATATAAATTTCATTAAAATCATTCATCCAAAGTGATATATTTAATTTATTGAGATAAAACTATTTTTTCACCTAAAAATAACATTGTAGAAATAGATTTACTTATACAAATTGGTATTTATTTTTATTAATATTTAATTATGAAAAACTGTTAAAAATGTCTAAATTATCTTCATAGTTCGCAATAGATTCACTAACATTATATTTTAGCATGAAAATTTAATTCTTCATAATTGTACATAGAATATGAAGGATTTAATTTCTAAAGAATATCCTATCAAACATATCCCAATTTATAGTATCATTTTATTCATATTCAGTCATTTTATTAATAAGTATCCACCATTGATCAATATCTCCTTCAAAATGATAAATATCTAGTACAAATATCTCATGTTATAAACAAAAGATAAATAGAAAATATTTTCTCAATGGTGTTGATCCATAAAATAGACATCAATGTATTAGAATATCAACCTAATATATGTGGATGTTGCCTCCTGATAGACATAATATTACATTGTTCCATTCAATGATCATTATTATTATCCACATGATTAATTGATTGAGAATGTTGTTTGATCATCATAATGATATTTTTTAGTCGAGTTACCAATGAATTTGGTTACTAAAGTAGACAATTATTGAGTTTTCTATCACATTCATCATTAACATGATTAATTTGGGTTCCATCAATTATCTAAAACCAAAAATAATAGTGTGAAAAAACTAATCATTGTTGAAATCTATAGAATTATGAAAACTATTAAAATATGTCTAAATCAGGAAAAAAATCATTTCAATATATGACTGACATGGTTTATGTTAGGTCATCCATGATAATCATCTATTCAAATCATTCATAAAGGTTTATAAAGAAATGTTTATTAGTAAATATTACCCACTTTGGAGTATCAAACTAGATTCATAGAAAGACCCATTTTGTGTATAAGGTAGTGCTCTGGGAAGAAAGACACACAATTGTTAATGTTATTACGCCTATTTACATATTTTCAAGAACCAAGTTCACTCATAGTATCCATACATGGATATATTACTATGGAATACCACATAATCACTTACTTGAAAAAACATTAGAATATTTTCCTAATCCTTTCCTGAAGTTCAATATTGTGATTATTGTTTCTATAATCTATGATTCCCTAAAATTAGCGCCCATTGTTTCAACTAAACATATTATGATACCTAATATAAAAACCTTGACCATTGTCTCCTAGAGTTAGTAGTTCAATTTTTTATATTCGATCTAGATAAAAGAGTTCACATACCAATGTCTAAATAAAATAGCAGTTTTGGTAAAATAGATACATACATAAATCAATTGGACATTTGGAAACATAATGTAGTAGACAATTTTTTTCAACAACACTATTCCAATTAGCATATCCCTCCATATCATTTGTAAATAACATCTTGGAATCTTGGGGAAAGGAAAAAATAGAAAGGGTGAGAATAGATGCTCTTTAAGGGTATTCATATTGTAAAAGGAATCAATTATAAAATAAGAATATCATGAGTATAAGGATATTATAACATGAGCATAACATTTGAAAAACCATACACCTTATATCAAAGATCTTAATTTCGGTATATAGAATAATGCAAGGTAGTTCATAAGACATGAATCATAAAGGAATCAAATGGCGTGATTCAAGAGAGAATAACATTTAAATAAGATATGAAAATATGTCATACACATAGGAATATAAAACCATATGTCATGGGTACCCACAAATACCTTCCTAAAATATTAGGAATGGGTTAACCACGAGTGTACCTTATTCATGCTTGGGATAGAAACCAGTGTGCCCTCTTTTTTAGGATTGGGATAAACTTTCATGAACCCACTTTTCAAATCTTGATATAACTTCCCATGTACCCTCTTTTATTTTATTCGTAAAACCTCATTTGTACCCTCGTTTTTAGGCTAAGGATTACCTCTTTTATACCCTATGAGACTATATATATTTAATATTTACTCAATGCATTGGAGGTGGATATGAGTCTTTTCGATAAAATAATGAAAATAATACATATGTGTACTATAAAACACTCATATTATAACAATCCAATAAAATTAATGGGGTTTATAAACATTTTATCATATCATCCTAGCATAACCTAGTTAAAATTGAATCAGTTTCATAAATATTTCATAGTGGTATAATGCATGGAATAGTATTGAGATTTATAAAAATATGACCATCATAAACAAAAACTATAGAGAAAATAATAATATTGGTATACATAGATTATATACTCTGTAAAAAATGTGTAAAATAAAAAATAATTAATCATAGATGGAAAATTATTTTGAAAGATCACATGGAACATTTCTTGATTAAAATATATTTTCTTTGAAAAATTCATAATAAGTCAATTAAATATATAAAAAACAATTTTGTTTGAAAATAATCTTGGATAAATAAAATATAATATTAAAATAAATTATTTTTCATGATGTTGAAAAGTTATTTTCAATCCTATCAAGTTAAAACAAATATTCCAATCACATTTTTTTGTAAAATCTATGAGTCCAATATATGGAAAATGAATTGAGGATTATTTTTAAAATATTTTTTAAATTTAAAAAGGGATAAAAATTACTTTAGGAAATCATTGAATGTCATTTAAAAAAACATGGAAATAATTTTTAAAAAGCATGGATATGAAAACCCCGGGGGATTCGAACGACAAGATAAATAATATCAGTTTTCTTTAGAATCGTTCTTCTGAACACATGAGCACATACAGAGATGAAAATAAAGGGAAATAATTTATTCTAATTAAATAACTAGAATAAAATATATTTAAATAGTTTATTTGGAAATTTATCATAATATTTCTTTAATGATAGCATAATCATAAATAGTCCTCATAGATAATTAGATTGTAACATGAAAACCATACATATTTGGTAACCTTTGAGTCGTAAACCCATTAAATAAATATCCTTAAAATGTATACGAAAAACCCTATAATTTTCATGATATTATTAAGAAATGAAATTTATGTGAATTATATAAACCATATAAAATGAAAATATGATGAATATTGTGTGTGTATCACAAATATAAAACATGACATGGGAATACCTTTCCTTAGTTCCCAATTCCCACATACAAATTCAAACATCCTATACAGTAAATATAGGTTTAATTTATATTAATTAATGAATAATATAGACATTTATAATATCACATATGATCCAATTAAAAAAAATTAACCCCCTTATATTAATATAATTTTTATAAAACATCATTTCTAGGTGTTAACAATTATGTTTTTAATAAATGTTTGGTGCGGTAGTTTATGTAGTTAAAAACTAAATAAAATTAAATAATCTCAATAAATTTAATCATATTATAAATATCAGATATATTTTCATCATAAAAATATTAATAGTCATCTATAAAAGTTAGAGGTAGCTAAAGGAACACACAATTCATCTTGATGGTGGGTTGTATGTATGAGTGAATGATGTTTTCATTTTTCAATGGATAGATTTAAAGAAAAGAAAATAATTATTTATATATAAATAAAAATTAATATATAAAATATAAATTTATATAAATTTAAATAATCCTTATTATCTGCCAAATAAAGTATAAGTTATAACGAATCACATCATTTCATGAGGTGATAGTACACCGTACACACGTTCAGAGTTATTATATCTCGCATGGAAGTGAAATTTAATAATTTATATGTGAAACTTTATTTATATAAGTATAGTTATATTAAATATATAATTTAATAATCTATATGTGATATTCTATTTATGAATATTTTCTTTATAAATTCATCATTTGTGGTTGTTAAATGTTTTTTTTTCTTAAGAGTTATGGTAAGATACTATTATTATATTTATATTTCCCAAAATTCAATCATTTCCAAAATTTTAATAATTTTATCAATATCATATATATTGATTATATAAATATTTATGGACATCCATAACTATTTTATATGGAAATATTAAATTCATTATTTATTGAGATGGTGGGTCATACATACACATGAGATTGTTTTAAATTTTCAAGGGATAGAGTTAAAGGAAAGAAAAAATTATTTAATTTTACATAGTCCATTTTATTTGATATATATGACATATATTCATTAATATAATACTTATTACCTTCTATTCAAATGATTATTGACAATGAATCACATATCTTCGTGAGGAGGTAGTCTTCCACACACATGATCTACGTTATCAAATCCCCCATAATATGTAAAGAAAAGAAGGTAAAAGTGATATTATATTTTATAAAGAATAATAATATTTAAAATTCCATGCATATACATTAAATCTATCATAATACTAAACCATGAGTGGTTTTGATGGAAAAAATGTCACATTGGTTCTTGTGGTTGTTCTTCGCCCAACACATGAGAAGGGTTATATATTCCAATTTGAAAAAAGCAGAGATATATATATGTCATTACATTACCATAAAAATATCAATATAATTGTTACAATGAGGTTTTTAATTCATAAAGATTTTTCAGTAATTGATCTAGGTGGAGGATAAAATGAAATTAAAATGATCACTGAAGAATGGAACCTCTTATTCGGGTGATCTCCTTAGGATTGAAAAAAAATCCTTTATAGGATGGAATTGTTATTAAAATAATTCTTATTAAATATGAGTATGTTAATTTAGAAGGTATTTGGGTATGTAGTTCTTAAAACAAATAGATTAGTAAGTGTGAATAGGAGATAAGAGTGGGTGGCCTTTTATAAGTGGGGGAGTGGACACAATAGAAATTTTTGAAAAAGAAAAATTTGTACATAATTTTTTCATAGGGAAAAGGTTCAATAATTATTATTTATGATTTTAAATACTTTTAAAAAATGAAATTTCTTAATAAGAAGCAGCATTTTTCACCATTCATAAAAAAGGACAAAATTTAACAAAATTCTATAAAAATCACCCTATGTTAATTTTTAAATGTAAATTATTAAAATAAATTATTTTTCTAGAATTTATTTTCTAAAATTTTTAAAACAAATTTTAAAATAAGTGCATGAAATTTGATAAAACCGATATTAAAAAAAATATAGCGTTAAGCCTAAAATTAGATTTGTTCTTATCTTATTCCAAGAAAACACCTAATATGAATAATGATTTTGGTCATTAATATATAATATATTAATTTCATTAAAATCATTCACACAAAGTTATATATTTAATTTATATAGATAAAACATGCTTGTGAACCTAAAAATATAATTTTAGAAAGATATTTACTTATTCAAATTGGTATTTATTTTCTTTTATATTTTATTTACAATCAAATAATTTATTTTACATATTTTTTTAAAACATATACTTTAATAATTTAATTAATCCTATTCATAACAGCAATGAAAATGGCTAGACAAATACTATCACATTAAATAATAATGTTATAATAGTATGTTTAGTTTTGTTTAAACTTGGTTATACGTGAAACATAGTATGAAATTAGTGTTCTTTGTAATAAAATATAAAATCGGTGTTGTGTGGAATTCAAGATAAATTTGACGTTGTTTGTAACACAAGATAAATCCAATGTATCTTATAGTAGAAGTTTTGATGATATTTAATTGGTTGAAAAAAATAATAATTCATTAAAACCTTGGGTGAAACATTCTACCCTTTTAAAATGAATTTAAAGCATGAAATGTTATCAATAATAAATAGTTTATCATTTTATTTTATTTTTAAATCTCACACTATCAATGTAAAAATAAAACATCCCATAAAAAAGAAAATTTAGAAACACAAACATTACCTAATGTAACATATAACTAGATTTCCATATAAGAATGTCATTGATGGAAATTAAAATATCGAGATAGAGGGAAAACATGCACCCAAATACTAATAATGAGTGATAGAGGACATAGTTGAGAGAGATTTAGCATCCTCAAGACCATAAATCTATGATGAGTGAAAGGACCATTGATTCCTTGAAAATGAAGGTAAAAGTATATCATTTTTATCTCAAGATAATATTTATATAGTTGAGGAATTACATTACCTCATAGGCTAATAACATAAGGAAATATAAATATTTTAAAAGTATAATTTAATTTGTTAATCAATTTTAATCACAATCTAATTTGTTGCTCCAAATGATGATAAATCAAAATGAATTTTATATGCCATAATTTGTGAAATTTACTTTTAATCGATTATATGTTACATAAAAGAATGCAAAGTTATTCATACTGTATATATATATTCACCCCAAAAAACTACTAACACTAGTTATCCAATATCATCCAAACCTCAATTTAATCCATTCCCTAAATAGTTATCCTTATTGATCCTCCAAAAAATGTTTTATTAAAATTGAATCCTAATTATTGGAATGATTTGATATCATATACATCCATGATAATCATAAAAATAATTTAAATTACCCATATTTCCCCATAAGAAAATATATATTCATTATTCAATTCCAAATAGGTCATAATAAAACCATATAATCTTCTAACTAATAATTCCCAATTTATTCTTTAAATAATATCTTATCTAATCCAAAAATATTTCAATTGGAAATTAGGGTTCATCTATGAACTAATAAATTATCATATGTTGATTATAATATCAAATGTGATTTCCTTCTTCTAGAATATAAATAAAGAGATAATCAATGATTATAACCACATGGAATTTAACTAAAGGATTTATAAAATAAATTTTATTGAGCGCATTCATCAAAAATCCAAAATGAAATTTTCAACACTTGATTGAAGGATTAGTGTGCCTTAGTTATCATGTTTCATTTTAGTTGTTATGATTATATAATATTTTCCTTTTTCTATTATCTTAAAATTTAGTTATGACTCATCAACATCATTATGTCTTGGATTAGGCAATTGGTTTTCATAATTCACAAGAACTTTTCATTTCAGGAACTAGCGTGTGGGTGCCAAATTCATTATAAATATTTATCTATTTAGGTATTTGACCACAATATTTTCATCAATTCTATCCATTTTATTTTTGGGTAGGATAATCAGACTTGTAATACACTATTTTTTCATTCATGCATTCACCAAATTACTTCATTCCATATTTCTAGGGTAATGGTAACTGAAGTTTCCTTTCACCACGTGATTTATTTGTCTACTTATGAGAATTGATATTCTATTTGTAATCAAAACTATTGGAGTGGTGGGAATATAAAATTTTCATTTTTTTCATTATTCGACATTTAATTACTTCTTCATAGCTAATATTGTACCATAAACCCTATTCCTTTCAATGGTATACTTTTAAGCCACTAACGAAACAATCAATTTATCTCTCTAGACTGCTGATTATATGAGAACCATATCATGAATGTCTTATAAAATTATCTTCATAGGTCTCAAATGGTTCCCCATAATTCTATTTTAGCTTGAGAAATTAATTCATCATAATTTTACAGAGAATATAAATGATTTTCTTTCTAAAGAATATCCTATCAAACTTATCCCATTCCATAGTGTCAATTTTTTTCTTATTGAGTCATTTTCATAATAAGGATCCACCATTGATCAATTTCACCTTCACAACAGTAAACATCTAGTACAACATTTTCATGTTATAAACAATATTGTAATATAAAATATTTTCTCAGTGGTGTTGATCCATAACATAGCCATCAGTGTATTAGAGTATCAACTTAATGGTGGTGGATGTTGCCTCCTCAAATACTCAATAGTATGTTGTTTAATTCATTGATCATTAAGATATTCCACAATATTAATTGATTGATAAAGTTGTTTCATTATCACTATGATATTTTTCAGTTGATTTTCCATATAATTAGGTTTTTATATTGGGAAATAATTGAATATTATACCACATTCATCATTAAAATGATTTATTTGGGTTCCATACATTGATTAAAATGAAAAAATAATAGTGGGAAAAAAACAAATCAAAGTCAAAATCTATATAATTTTGAAAACTATTAAAAATGTATAAATTCGGGAAAAATAATTTAAATCTATGACGCCGTTAGATTATACTAGTACATTCATGATCATCACCTATTTAAATTGTTCATAATGGTTCAGAATAAAAATGTTGATTAATAAATCATATCCCCATAGAGTATCAAACTAGGATCATAAAAAAGACCTATTTTGTGTGTAAGGTAATGCTCGAGTGAATACCGACCCATAATTGCCTATGTTTTTACCCCTAGTAACAGATTTTCAAGAACCACGTTCACTCATAGTATCCATACAAGGATATATTACTAGAGAAAACCACATAATCAATTCCATTAATAAATATTATGATATTTTCCAAATCCTATAATGAAGTTCAATAATGGGATTTTATTCTGTAATATATGTTTTCCTAAAATTAGTTCCCATTATTTCAACTAAACATGC
This sequence comes from Viscum album, assembly GCA_963277665.1. Classification (NCBI taxonomy): domain Eukaryota; kingdom Viridiplantae; phylum Streptophyta; class Magnoliopsida; order Santalales; family Viscaceae; genus Viscum; species Viscum album. The sequence goes on from OY728156.1 coordinate 1,664,599,338, forward strand.
TATGATACCAAATATAAAGGCCTTGACCATAGTCTCATAGAGTTAGTGGTCCAATTTTATTTATTAATTCTAGATACAAGTGTTCACATCCCAAAGGTCCAAACAATTTAGTTGTCTTGGTAAAGTAGATACATAAATCAATTTTAAATTTTAAACCATCAAGTAGAACATAACAATTTTTTACAACAACATTATTCCCATTAGAATATCCCTCCATATCAATCCTAAATAACTTATTTGCATCCTGGTGAAATGAAACAATACAAATGGTGAGCATATATTCTCAGTAAGGGTATTCATTTTATAAAAGGTATCAATGAAAAAATAATAATATAAAGAGTATAAGAATATTATAACATGAGCCGAACATTTGAAGAACCACATGCTATATATAAATGATCTTAATCCTCGAATGTAATATAATGTGTAACACCCCGAGCTTCCACGATACGCTTCTCTTTCAAGAATGCAATAGCTTGTATTGTACGCAAGTTCGAGTTCTAACACACCACGACTAATCAAAGTATCTGTTATGAATAGTAATACCCACTTTTTAAAATTATAGAAATTTAATTTTTCAAAATGGACTTCATTTTTGTATTCATAATATCGAAATTATCCTAAGTTGAATTATTTGTAATTTTCTGAGAACTTCCAATTTTTTTATGAATAGTTAAAAATACATAGAAACAACTTTTTAATAAAAATAATTTATAGTGATAAATTATAATATTGAGTGGTTTTAAAGTATAATTTGAATATATTTTTACTATTTTATCCAATGGTGTTCATTATAATTAATTTAACATTGAAATTGTATATGAAAAATTGTCAATCATTTGATATATATTGTTTCTTAAAAACACGCTATTTGTTGTGACAACGGGAATTAGTTATAAAATTAATTAATGAAACTTATGTGTTTGTAATTTTTTAAAATATAGATCATTTTTAAATTCAGAATATCAATTATATCTTAGGGGTAAATTTTGGCATTGTTCTAAAAAACGTCATTTTTTTATGAAAAGTGAAACCACTAAGTTATAGTTAAAAAACTGATTTTTCGTTTAAATGAAACATTACCACTTATGTGATTTGATTTTCAAAAATATGACATACATGGTTTTCATTAGAAGTAAAATGTGTTTCAATGGCATTAAAATAATTTTTTTTGGTGAATAGTAACATTAAAGTTTAATTAATTGCGATTAAAGGTAATTAGTGAAATTTAAGGTAAAGATAATGTTATAATAATATTAAATGACCATTACACTTATTCTACACCTATTGGATGAGTAATGTACGACCAAGACAATCCATGGGTCAACTTGGGAACCCCATGGAGCCCCATTGGTAGGAAAATGACATTAAAAACTTTATATTTAATGTTAAAATAATAATGTCACAAACATGAGTTGTTTTACTAAAATAATTTTTAAATGGGGTTATACAAGTCATATTTTTGACTATAAATATTCATTAGAAAGATAAAATTATTTCCGACATCATGATATTTTTATATCATTTATAGACATTAAATTAATTAAATTATTTATGACACCATGATGATGCAGCGATTACCTTATTAATTAACGATTTAAATAAAATGTAAAGATAATGTAAAATCTAAGACGTTGACTTGTCAAAAACCTATTGGATGGATATATTTCGAACCCTTATCATGTTATACTCGAAATAAATAAGTGTGGGACCTTTAAAATCCGAAACTCATTATATAATAAAGCAACATTTCATGGCTTTCCAAGAGTGCCCCTCCTTTCCTCTTATAAAAGGCCCCCACCACTACAACCTTATTCACACCTTCAAATCCCTTTGTCTCGGCCAAAATCTGACTAGATACTTAGTCAAATTACATCTCTTACTCCTAGAAGCCTCACTTTGGGAATAATTCTTCCCAAGGAAGCCTTTGGCTCAAATCAAAAAAGAGTTACCCGGTTTTAAGGTAATGTCTTCTCCTATGTTATTTTGTTTTATTTTGCTTCTCCAACCCCCATAAACTCTTTTTATTCATTTAATTTGTAAAAACACAAATATACCCTATATACTAGGATGTTTTTATAAAATGGATTCGAGCTACACTTACACACACCTACATCTAATGGTTACAGAACATACTATTTATGTGGATGGAGAATTTATGCCTCACAAAACGATGATTGTTCAACACTCACATAAAACCTCTCATGGTGGCCATTATGATGACACTATTTTTATAAATGATATATATTATGTTTTTGTTTTCCTTATGATTCAGTATTTTTCATTTATGGCATACCTTTACAATTTCCATTATGATTAAATGCGATAATTTCATTTTAGGAAGTGCGGACTACCGCCCCCTCAAAGTTATTTGAATCATTAATGCCATATATGGGATGTATAAATGATGGAGTAAATGGTATTATACATTATATTATACTGGAATTATATTATACCTTTATATAATTATAACTTCATTCCATTAAATACGAAATAGAAATGAAAGTAGCATTCATGCGTACGTATGACTTACTGTCTCCATGAATGGTGCATTTCATTTCTTACCTCCAAATGTTATGTAATATTTTAAATGCATGTATATATACTGGATATATAAGATATATATGATATCTACTTCATGAATATAATTTCGGAGATAATGGATATTCTACATCATAAACAACTTGTAATTATAAGAAGTTTATTGTTGACTCAAGTACCAAAGATCGACAAAATGACCGTTATTAACTTAAATGACTACATGATTTTTGTAACTTCATAATAAGTGATATAAAAGGGATAATTAACTTGAAAAAGGTTCTTAATCAAGTAGATATTAACTCTAGTTTATTATTCAGGAGGTTAAAGAACGGTCGAGTCAAGTCGGACTCAAGGTAAGGGAACTTCATAACCCAATTTCCATTCTTTGGGTTAATCTCCTACTTTCAAATTATGTCATGATATTATTGTGTCCTACCATGTATTTGTACTTTCTTTATGTTTACTTATAGTGAATACACATAATAGATCTATTTTATTTAAAAAATGATCTTTGTAAGGGACTTCGTCTCAATCTCCATTCATTGAGGCATATTTTGTTTTATACACAAATTTCTTTTATATGGTGTATAAACCCCTTTGACTATTACATTTATTCAAAAGGAATCTTTTTATACGAATCGTTTTACTAAACATCAAAAAGAATTGTTTTTTTGTCGTACGTATGCAGTGACAATGACCTCTCCGCCGCTGTAACCATTATTTTTGTTTCGGCATCCTCTACAAGCCATGACTTTTTTTAAAAAAATAATTAAAAAGTTTTAATTTTCATTTATTTTGGCATTAAAAATGGTTTTGATAGTGTTTTTTTATTATATAAATGTGTTGAATTGATATCTTGTGATTGAAATGTGGAAATGTTATGTTTCCTTTATGCTTGTTTTATGTGATACGATTATGTTATGGTTTTTGATATGTTTAAACTTCTTCATATGAGGAATGCATTGGACTTAATATGTGACGGGTGGAGCCCGCTATAGCTCCTCGATGCATCAGTAGGTCTCATGAGACAAACTAGTTTCATGAAACGAGGCCTTGAAAAAATCTTATTGTATACTTGGAACGAGGCCTTAGCTACGTGGTTATGATAGTCTAGAATTATGCATTCCATCATTATGAAAGTGGTTATTGATATTGCATGTGATTATTCGACTAGTTGAATATCCATGTGAATAAGTAAATGGCATTGTTTAATTTTATTTTGTCCATATTATGATGAAGTTCATGTTCAAAAAGGATTTTGTTTTAGTTATCCATTACTTTAAATGTTAATGTTTATTTATGAAAGCATCCACAATATTGTTATCCTTACTGAGCATCTCAGATCACCCCTTTCAATGTATTAATATTTTTCAGAATGTGAAAAAGTATTTTATGAATGACCTATATGGATAGTCAGAAGAGGATATGAGTGTGGACTATGGAGACTTTTTTATTGTAGTTTTTAACTTTATGATGTAATGTAACATTTATGAATGTATCTAGTGTTTCCGAGGCTACTAAACTAATCGGTATTTCGAGACTTGATCTTTTGTGATCAAGCCAATGGCACACAATAATGCATCGACTCTGGGTAACTGGGGTTGGGGCGTTATAGTTGGTATCAGAGATAGTTTAGTACTAACCATGGAAGCTTGATTTAGATACAATATGATTAGAGCATATAGCCCAAATATAGACTTTGAGGATTAGTATAGAAGAACATCATAGAATTTTGGTATTATAGAGATTTTGTGAGTTTTCCGAGCAATACATCCCAGTCTGGATACAAGAAGGTAGAGGCGGGTCTGGCACAGATGTACCTAGGGGTAAAAACCAAAAACACCGCTTTGAGCTACACTCAAACGGGAACTGCTGCACGACAATGGGCCTTTCTACACTCTTGGTTACGACACTCCCAGGGGATATGCTTAGGATAATTATCTTTTTCTTTACAAACAATTATGAAGGGATTATGAGTATATACTTTCTCAAAGAAAACATTTTTATGATTATGGATTATATTCATAAATAGTTCAATTTATGTCAAGTGTTTTACAAGTATGGAATTACGTATTTTAATTCATAAACTAATCTAGTTTATGCCATTTTTTCGAAATAGCGCCTACTGGGAGGAATGGAAACCGTATCAATGCACAAACTTCGTATAGGGATTTCCCTCCTGCTCAAGATTATTATTGTGGAGCTGGAGATACAACTGGTGATGATCAACTTATTACCATTCTGGGACAACTCATTCAGGTTATGAATAATAACCTTACTCGTATGGAGCACCCTGATCCGCAACGTGGAGGATCAATGTTAGACCGCTTCATGAGGCAACATTCGGCAACATTTAATGGGGGTAAAAATACATTAGTAGCAAAGAAATGGATAAACTCCTTATATAAAATATTCCACACCTTGGGGTGTAGCAAAAGGGAGAAGGTTGTCATGGCAGTCAACCGCTTCACTGAAGATGCCGATCAATGGTGGTCACTGATTCAAAACACAAAGTAAGATGAAGAAGTATCATGTATGGAATGTATGGAGATTAATGAAATTTTCTTAGAAAAATACTTTCCACATGACCATCGAGCAGATATGGAAAGGAAATTTCTGAGTCTGAGGATGAGGGAGGATGAGAATGTCGCAAAGTATGAGGCCAACATTACAAGGTTAGCGAGGCATGCTGTAGACTATATATGTATCCCAAGAAGTAAGATTATTTATTTCTTTGATGGGTTAAAACCATTTCTTCTTCGAGCATTAGTCTCACAAAACTTCTCATCGTATGAAGATATTGTCTCGTGTGCTATCAAGATAGAAAAGGAATTCTCTATGTCTTATGAATTTAAAGAAAAGAAAGAAAAGAATAGATCTTCTGATCAATCTAGAAATGGAAATAAGGGGAAGAAGGGAAAAGTTTAATATCAGTCATGCCGTAAATGTGGGAAGAAACACCCCGGTAAGTGTTTGAAGGGAATGGGAGTCTGTTACCAGTGTGGTGAAAAAGGCCACCAAACTCATGATTCCAAGGGAAAGAAAGTTGTTGTCAATGTGGAATGATATAATTGTAGAGAGATGGGACATTATGCAAATGAATTTCCTAAGTGTGAGGGGAAATTACCTCCGAAGAGGCCAAGGGATCAAGACCAAGCTTATGCTATCACTACAGCTGAGGTTAAATCTCCGAAAGACATGGTGGCAGGTAATTTTATGGTTTCCTCAAGTTTAGCAAATGCAATATTTGATTCTGGATCATCGCCTTGATTCATATCATCCCAGTTTGCTAAGAAAATTAGATATTTCCAATTTGATTTAACAAGATAATTTTTAGTCAAAACTCCTAAGGGAAGTATCATTGCAACAATGTTTTTTGAATCAGTCCCCCATAGAGAACATAAATGTTCTTTATCCGCTGATCTCATTTTCATACCTAAGATTGAGTTTGATATAATCCTTGGTATGTATTGGCTTTCAGACTATGATGAAAATATTTATTGTAAGAATAAGGAGTTTACAATTTTTGATAATGATGATAACGAACACCTTATTTTTAGAGCGGAATCGTCACCACCTAATTCTTATTTAGATACACCCCCAGTAGCTCAACTAAATTCAATTATTGGGGAGGAAGAGAATGAAATGAATAAGGGCGACGAAAGGAATGTTCAGATAGAGGATGTAACTATTGTGAAATAATATGTAGATGTGTTTCCAGAAGATTTACCTGGACATCCTCCAGAATGAGGAGTTCTGTTTTCCATTGATTTAATTCCTGGATCAAGGCCTATATCAAATACCCCTTATAGAATGGCCACTGTGGAATTAGTTGAACAAAAAAGACAACTAGAGGAATTGAATAATAATGGATTTATTCGCCCTAGTGTTTCTCCATGGGGATCCTCTGTCCTTTTTGTTAAGAAGAAAGATGGATCTATGAGGTTGTGAATTAACTACAGAGAGATCAATGCCATAACAATAAAAAAAATGTGTCCCCTACATCGCATTGATGATTTATTTGACCAATTGCATGGAGCTTAATACTTTTCAAATATTGACCTTCGATATGGATACCATCAGTTGTGTGTGAAGAAGGAATACATTCTGAAGACAACATTTCAAACAAGGTACATGCATTATGAGTTTATAGTAATGCCTTTTGGATAGACTAATGCACCCTCTGTATTCATGGATCTAATGAATAGAGTTTTCAATGAATATCTTGATGATTTTGTGGTGGTATTTATTGATGATATCTTGGTATAATCCAAAATCTACGAAGATCATGAAAATCACTTGCGCATTATCTTGAAGACTCTTAGAAGGCATGAATTATATGGGATGTTTACCATGTGTGAATTCTTCCTTCAGGAGATTTCTTTTCTTGGCCATATTGTCTCTAAGGATATAATTTCCATTGATCCTTTTAAGAAGAAGGAAATCCAATAATGGCCAACACCGACGAGTATAACTGAGGTACGCAGCTTTATTAGTTTGGCAGGTTATTATCAATGTTTTGTCCAGAATTTTTCCCAATTGGATAACCCATTAATGAAGCTCACACGTAAAGGGGTTAAATTTGTCTGAAAAAAAAGAGTGTGAAGAATGTTTTGAAGAAATGAAGAGAAGATTATTCAACGCTTCTATATTGACTCTACCATCAGGGAATGATGGGTTCGTTATTTATTGTGATGCATCCATGAAAGGACATGGTTGTGTCCTTATGCAGAATGATAGGGTTATTGCCTATGCATCACGACGGCTAAAAATTTATGAGCAGAACTATCCTACTCATGATCTCAAGTTAGCTACTATAATATTTTCCTTGAAGATATGGATAAATTACCTCTATGGTGAAAAATATGAGATATATACCAATCGAAAGAGTTTGAAATAAATTTTCTCACAAAAAGAACTCAACATGAGGCAGAGGTGATGGCGTGAACTACTCAAGGATTATGATTGCAGGATACACTACCACCCAAGGAAGGCAAATAAGGTTGCAGATTCATTGAGTAGAAAAGATCATGGAGTTTTGAACATGATGAGAGTGGAATGGGGTCCAATTTTTAAGGATCTAGTAAAGATGGATATGAGAATTACCATGGAGGGTGAAACATCAAATTTTTTTCAAATGGTTGCCAAACCAACATTACTAGAAAAGATAAAGTGTTCTCTAGCCGATGATAAAGAGTTGAGAAAGAAGATAAAAGCTGTGAATGATGGGTGATTGAATGACTTTGTGTATGAAGATGGAATTTTGAAATTTGGGTGGAGACTTTGTGTTCCCGATATTCCTGATTTAAAGAGGGAATTGTTAGATGATTCTCATAGTTCCAATTTCTCTATACACCATGGGAGCACCAAAATGTATAGATATTCAAAGGGACATTTTTTGTGGGACAACATGAAGAGGGAGATTTCTGATTTTTTGTCAAGATGTATGGTTTGTCAACAAGTGAAAGCTAGAAGGAAACTGCCTGGTGGAGTATTGCAACCTCTTCCCATACATAAGTGGAAATGGGATAATATTACGATGGATTTTTTCATGGGACTACCAAAGAATCCTAGAAGGAATGACACAATATGGGTCATTGTTGATCGTCTCACGAAGTAAGAAAATTTTCGTGCTATAAGGGAAGATCTACCAATTGAACATCTAGAAAGACTATATATTAATGAAGTTGTGAGACTTCATGGAGTACCCCTGTCGATTGTCTCGGATCGTGATCCCCGTTTTACCACAAGATTCTGGAAAAGTCCTCAGAAGGTCTTGGATATTGAACTTCATTTGAGCACTACTTACCACCCTCAATCAGATGGACAATTAGAACAAACTATTCAATCCTTAGAAGTCATGTTGAGATCATGCTCACTTGACTTTCAGGGAATGTGGGATCAATATTTACCTCTGGTAGAATTTTCCTATAACAACAACATCAATTAAAGTATTCAGATGGCACCATATGAAGCGTTATATGGATAGAGATGTCTCACACCAACCTGTTGGGATGAAGTTTGTGAATGAAAACTTGTAGGCCCAGAACTGGTAGAGGAAACGATGGAAAATGTGAAAGTAATCCAAAACCACATCAAAGAAGCTCAAAGTAGGAAAAAGAGCTATACCGACAACCGAAGGAATGATTTGGAATTTCAGGTAGGAGATCATGTTTTCTTGAAGGTATCTCTATGGAAGGGAGTTATACGTTTTGGTAAGAATGGTAAATTGAGTCCCAGGTACATCGGACCCTTCAAAATTCTAGAACGAATTGGGGCTGTAGCTTACCGTTTGGCAATGCCGCCAAGTCTCTTCAAAGTTCATGATGTATTCCACATATCACTATTGATAAAATACATGCCTAACCCAATGCATGTACTCACCTATGAGGTATTAGAACTGGAACACGATCAATCTTATTGCGAAGAGCCTGTCAGAACTCTTGATACAAGAGAACAAGTGCAGAGAAACCGGACGATTCGTCTGGTAAAAGTTCTATGGAGAAACCATAAGATGGAGGCGGCAACGTGGGGACCCGATGAACTTATGATGAAGAATCACCCGAGTCTTTTTATATAGTGATATTATATGATATTTTGAGGATGAAATTATTTTAAGGAGGTGAGAATGTAACACCCCGAGCTTCCACGATACACTTCTATTTCAATAATGCAATAGCTTGCATTGTACTCAAATTCGAGTTCTAACACACCGCGACTAATCAATGTAGCCGTTAAGAATAGAACTACCCACTTTTTAAAATTATTGAAATTTTATATTTCAAAATTAAATTCATTTTTTTATTCCTAATATCAAAATTATCCTAAGTTCAATTTTTTGTAATTTTTTGAGAACTTCCAATTTTTGTATGAATAGCGAAAAATACTTAAAAACAGCCTTTTTAATCAAAATAATTTATAGTGATAAATTATAAGGTTGAGTGGTTTTAAATTATAATTATAATATATTTTTACCATTTTATCCAATGGTGTTCATTATAATTAATTTAACATTGAAATTGGACATGAACAATTGTCAATCTTTTGATATATATTGTTTCTAAAAAACACGCTATTTGTTGTGATAGCGAGAATTAGTTATAAAATTAATTAATGAAACTTTTATTTTTGGAATTTTTTAAAATAGACATCATTTTTAATTCGGAATATCAATTATATCTTAGGGTGAAATTTTGGCATTTTTCTGAAAATCATCAATTTTTTATGAATAGTGAAATCACTAAGTGGTAGTTAAAAAACTGAATTTTCGTTTAAATAAAACATTACAACTTCTGTGATTTGATTTTCAAAAATCTGACATACATGGTTGTCATTAGGAAGTAAAATTTGGTTCAATGGGATTAAAATAATTTTTGGTGAATAGTAACTTTTAAGTTTAATTAATCGTGATTAAAGGTAAGTAGTGAAATTTAAGGTAAAGATAATCTTATATTAATATTAAATGACCTTGAAACATGTCCTACACTTATTGAATGAGTCATGGCCGACCAAGACAATCCATGGGTCAACTTGGGGACCCCATGGAGCCACATTGGTAGTAAAATGACATTAAAAACTTTTTATTTAATGTTAAAATAAAAATGTCACAAACATGAGTTGTTTTACTAAAACAAATTTTAAATGGGGTTATACAGGTCATATATTTTACTATAAATATTAATTAGAAAGATAATAGGATTTCCTACATCATGATATTTGTTTTATAAATTTTAGACATTAAATTAATTATATTATTTTTGACACCATGATGATGCATCCATTACCTCATTAATTAACGATTTAAATAAAATAAAAAGATAATGTAAAATGTAAGACTTAAACTTGTCAAAAACCTATTGTATGATTATATTTTGAACCCTTATCACCTTATCCTTGAAATATATCAGTGTGGGACCTTTAAAATCCGAAACTCATTATATAATAAAGTAACATTTCATGACATTCCAAGAGTGCCCCTCCTCTCCTCTTATAAAAGGTCCCCACCACTCCCACCTTATTCACACCATCAAAGCCTTTTGGCTCGGCCAACTTCTGGCCAAATACTCTATCAACTTCCCTCTATTACTCTTAGAAGCCTCACTTTGGGCATAATTCTTCTCAAGGAAGCCTTTGGCTCAAATATAAAAAGAGTTTCCTGATTTTAACGTAATGTCTTCTCTTATGTTATTTTGTTTTATATTCCTTCTCCAACCCCACTAAACTCTCTTTATTAATTTATTTTTTAACAACACCAGTATCCTAAATATACTAGGATGTTGTTATAAGAAGGATTCGAGCTACACTTACACACACCTAAATCTAATGGTTATAGAACATACTGTTTCTGTGGATGGTGAATTTCTGACTCACAAAACGAAGATTGTTCAACACTCATATAACACCTCTCATGGTGGCCATTATGATGACACTATTTTTATATATGATATATATTATGTTTTTGTTTTCCTTATTATTCTGTATTTTTCATTTATGGAATACCTTTTCGATTTCCATTATGGATAAACACGATAATTTCATTTTAGGAAGTGCGGACTACCGCCCCCTCAAAGTGATTTGAATCGTTAATGCCATATGTGGGATGTATAAAGGATGGAGTAAATGGTATTGTACATTATAATATTTTGGAATTATTTTATACCTTTATATAATTATAACTTCATTCCATTAAATATGAAATAGAAATGAAAGTAGCGGTCATGCGTACGTATGACTTACCGTCTCAATGAATGGTGCATTTCATTTCATACCTATAAATGTTATGTAATATTATAAATGCATGAATATACTGGATATATAGGATATATATGATATCTACATCATGAATATAATTATTGAGATAATGGATATTCTACCACATAAAAAACTTGTATATATAAGATGTTAATTATTGACTCAAGTACCAGAGATCGACAAAATGACCATTATTAACTTAAATGACTACATAATTTTCATAACATTGTAATAAGTAATATAAAATAGATAATGAACATGAAAAAGGTTATTAAGAAATTAGAGACTATCTCTAGTTTATTATTCAGGAGGTTAAAGAACAGTTGAGTCAAGTCGGACACAAGGTAAGGGAACTTCTTAACCCAATTTCCATTCTTTGGGTTAATCTCCTACTTTCCAATTATGTCATGATATTATTATGTCCTATCATGTATTTGTACTTTCTTTATGTGTACATATAGTGAATACAAATAATAGATCTATTTTATTTAAAAAATGATCTTTTTAAGGGACTTCATCTCAATCTCCATTCATTGAGGCATGTTTTGTTTTATACACAAATTTCTTTTATACGGTGTATAAACCCCTTTGACTTTAACATTTATTCAAAAAGAATATTTTTATACGAATCATTTTACTGAATGAAAAAAAGAATTTTTTTTCTTGTCGTACGTATGAGGCAACAACGTCTTCTCCGCCGCCGTGACCATTATTTGAGTCTCTGCTACCTCTACAAGCCATGAATTTTTAAAAAAAAATAAATAAAATGTTTTAATTTTTATTTATTTTGGTATTGAAAATGATTTTGAAAGTGTTTTTTTATTATATAAATGTGGTGTATTGATATCTTGTGATTGAAATGTGGAAATGTTATGTTTTCTTTATCAATGTTTTATGTGATACGATTATGTTATGGTTTATGATATGTTTAAACCTGTTCATATGAAGAATGCATTGGACTTAATAAGTGACGGGTGGAGCCCGCTATAGCTCCTCGATTCATTGGTAGGTCTCATGAGACAAACTAGTGTCTTGGAACGAGGCCTTGAAAAAATCTTATTGTAGACTTGGCACGAGGGCTTGCCTATGTGGTTATGATAGTCTGGAATTCTGCATTCCATCATTTTGAAAGTGGTTATTGATATTGCATGTGATTATTCGACTAGTAGAATATCCATGTGAATAAGTAAATTGAGTTATTTAATTTTATTTTTTCCATATTATGCTAAAGATCAAGTTTAAAAAGGCTTTTGTTTTAGTTATACACTACCTTAAATGTTAATGTTTATTTATGAAAGCTTTCACAATTTTATTATCCTTACTGAGCATCTGAGCACACCCCTTTCAATGTTTTTATATTTTCCAGGATGTGAAGAAGTATTTTATGAATGGCCTACAGGGATAGTCAGAAGAGGATATGAGTGTGGACTATGGAGACTTTGTTATTGTAGTTTTTCACATTATGATTAAATGTAACATTTATGAATGTATCTAGTGTTTCCAGGGCTTCTAAACTAATCGGCCTTTCGAGACATTATCTTTTTGATAATGCCAATGTTACGCAATAATCCATCGACTTTGGGTAACTGGGGTCGGGGCGGTACATAATGCAAGGTAGTTCATTAGACATGAATCGTAAAGTAATAATAGAGAATGATCCATGAGATCATAACAATGGAATAAGATATGTAATATGTAATTCAAATAAGAATAGAAAAACTTATCTCAAGGTTACCCATAAATACATTTATAAAATGTTTGGAATTGTTTAACCACCTAGGTACCTTTTAAATCATGGTCCAGACACCAGTTTACCCTATTTTTTAGGATTGGTATAACCTCTCATGTTCCCACATTTTCTGTCTTGATATAACTTCCCATGTTCCCTCTTTTATGGTCTTGGTAAAACATCCTTCATACCTTCATTTTTAGTCTTAGGATTACCTCTTGTATACCTAATGAGACTATAGAGAATTAATATTTACCCAATGCTTTGGAGGTAGATATATGTCCTACACATAAAATATTGAAAACAATACATATGTGTTCTATAAAACACTCATATTATCACAAACCATGAAAATAAATGGAGTTCATATACATTTTATCATATCATCCTAGCATGACCCGGGGAATATAGAACCAATTTCATAAATATTTCATTATGGTATAATTAATGGAATAGAAATGGGTTTCAAAAAATTATTACCATCATAAACAAAAACGTTCCATAGAAATAATAATATTGGTATACTTGGATCATATACTCTGTAAAGAATTTGTAAAATCAGAATATTTAATCATAGATGGAAAATTATTTTGAACGATCACATGGAACATTTCTTGAGAGAAAATCATTTACTCTCAGAAAATTACCTAATAAATTAATTTAATATATTTATTTTTTTTAAAATAACATTGGATAATTAAAATTGAATATTAAAATAAATAATTTTACATGATTGGGAAATGTTATGACCATTTCGTACAAGTTAAAACACAGATTCCAATCAAATTTTTTGTAAAATCCAAGAATCCCATATTTTGAAAATGAATTGGGAGTTATTTTTAAATTATTTTTAAAATGTATGAGAGGATTAAAATTACGTTAAGGATTAATTGAAAAACATTTAAAAAAAATTGAAATCATTTTTAGAAAACATGGATTTGGAATAACAAGGGGTTTCATAGGAAGAGTGAAACGAAATAAGTTTTTGTTTATGTAATTATTTAGGAAACTTGACCACATAAAGAGGGGAAAATGAAGGGAAATAATCTATTCTCAATAAATATCCAGAATAAAATAATTGCTAATAGGTAATTTTGAAATGTATCATAATATTTCATTAATGATAGAATAATCAAAAAGAGTTCTAGTTGAAAATTGGATTGTAACATGAAACCCTTACATATTTGGTAACTGTTGAATCATAAACCCATTTAAAAAATATCCTTAAAATGTATATGTAAAACCATAAAATAATTATGATAAAATTAAAATTTTAAATGTATATGAATTTTATACACTATATAAAATGAAAATGAGGTGAATATAGTGTGTGTATCACTAATATAAAATGTGTCAAAGGAATACCATACCTTAGTTCCCAAATTCCTCCATACACAATAAATCCTCTTGTGTAGTAAATATAGGTTTATTTTAAATCAATTAATGAATCACATTCACATTTATAATATCACATATGATACCATTAAAATTTTTCAACACCCTTATCTAAATAATTTCATTATAAAACATCATTTCTAGGTGATAATAATTTTATTTTTAATGATAGTTTGGTATGGAAGGTTATGACTTTAAAATTGACCATAATTTAATAATCTTAATAATTTTAATAATATTATAAATATCAGATATATTTTTATTATCTACATTTTAACATTCATCTATAAAACCTAGAAGTAGCAATAGGAACACACTACTCATCTTGACGGACGGTAGTATATATGATTGAATGTTGTTTTCATTTTTCGATGGATGGACTGAAAGAAAAGAAAATAATTATTTAATTATAAATAATAATTAATATATAAAACATATCATATATATTATTAAAAAATCATTATTATCTTCCAAAAAATGAATTAGTGATAATGAATAACATCATTTCATGAGGCAGTAGTCCACTGTACACACAGTTACTGTTATGGTATCTCAAATGGAATGGAAATTTAATAATTTATATGTGATATTATATATATATATGTATATGTATAATTATATTGAATATATAATTTATAAGCCTTATATCCAACATAATACACATCAAATTTATCAATTTGATACCCTCAACTTTTATTTGATTATTCACTTGTTTGTGATTGATGACATCAATAACTCCCTACAAATATTTACAATTTTATGCCATGTCCCATATGTACTCCCAAACTATGTTATCGTATATGGATACAATGTTATATGTGAATTTGGGTAACCATTATGATCTGAACATTCCATTTTAAGGGTAACTTTAGTATTTATTTTTACGATGTGGGTTTCCATGAATGAAACATTCATGTATTAAACCATTTATATCCCAAAAAATGTTATAGGGATAAATGCATTTAAAGGGAGGGGGAGAATTTAACACCCATAGATTTTGGGAATTTTTTTAATTTTTTTATATTTTTTATATTTCTCATTTCCCATGACACTATAATTAGTTCATTATCTATATATATATTATATTACAAATACAAACATTCCATTCACAAAACACCAACATTCCTTTCACTACAAAAAATACTGACTTTCCTTGAGATACACGCAATACCAAATTGGCTTATGCTACATGAAACATGAACACAAAATACATTACACACAACATAGATGTTTCAACAAACTATAATTTATTGTTGTAATTATTTAAATGAGATAATGATTACCTATCTATTAATCATTATTTTATGAATAGTAATTAATTTTTAAATATTTTTCGTTTAATATTTATATATAAATAATACATACTGGTAGTGAAAGATATTCTTTTTGGTAATTTCCTTATATTTCTAAAAATAGATATGGCCATATCTATTCAACACAACACCCATTTCGAAGCAGTTCCTTTGGTAGTGTACGATTTGAGTAAGATGATCCCATTGGGTGAGACCTTCAGTTCAAGGCTAGAAACCCATCACCCCATGAGGAACGCTAGGTCGATCTGTAGTGGGTATTGTGAATATTGACATTAAAATGACTACATAGAAGAGTACATATACCTTTTGAGACCTCTTTTTAACATCCACTTTCTTTGCTTATATTGAGACTTGGTCTTAAAACCTAGCTTCCATTAAAGAGTGCATTGGTCACATAGTTGACTTCAAAAAAAATTATTTTCTACCCATTTTTTTATTCATTTTGATAAAATATACATTTTTTTAATTTATAATTTATAAATTATATTAGGTAATAGTTTATGGATTTTTATGAGATACTTCATTTTTTGATGAATAGAGAAAAATACAACCTTTTAGTTAAAAACTATGTTTTCATTTAAATAAATATTAATGATAAATTATATTATATTTTTTATGTTCAATTTATATCCATTATAAATATATAAATGCAATTTATTTCAATAGAATCAATTTCAATTTTTAATAAAATATAAAAATGTAATAAACATTTGATCATCGTTCTACTATAAATATGTGTAATTTTAACCCCTCTATGAGAAAATAATTAAACCTAATATTTTACACCTCAATGAATAGAATTTATAAAAACCAACATTAATCCATTTTTAGTGTATTATTTATATTTTAATGAGTTCATGTTTATTTTTGAACAAATTTAATAGTAAATGTGATCATAATTATTCATAGTGATTAAGGTCATGTTTAGCATAATTATGGACTAAAACATAATCATTGGTGTCCAAATGGCCTAAAAATTTTAAAAGAACATTATATGTCAATATTTATTCCATAATAATTCAATTAATTATTTATATTTTTTTGGTATGACTTTTTTTAGGTAATAAGAAGTCTACAGGTACCTTATATAAAAAATATTCTATGTGACTCCTTTTCTTTCCCGATAAAAGTCCACCACCTCTCCCAAATCCTCACACCACTAAAAAAATTTATGCTTGGAATATATTTGACCAATAAACTTCCCAACAGCTCTCCCTTCATCCCATAAGACTACCCTTGGTCATAAGGAAATACATGGAATCCTTTTGGCACAAATCCAAAGTAGGTAATGTCATCTACCAAGTACTTACATTTATATTCCTTATCCACAACCTAAACTATAATTATTAAATGAATTTATAACAACACATATATCAAAAATATACTAAAATTTTGTTAAAATATTTTTATGAACAACACATACACAGAACACTATCTATGGGCAATAGACATAATGTTTTTGTGTACAACGAACTACTCCCACACTAAATGTTAATTGTTCAATTTTTCTTACAACATCTCATGCTAGAAGTTATGAGGGAAACCATGTTTATATATTTAATATATAATAATAATTATTTATTTAATGTTAAATATTCTTTTAAAACACATTCCATTTGGTGTTAAAACAATAATTTTGTATGAGGAAGTGTACACTACCACCCCCTCCAAGCGATGTGATTCGTTCAAACACAACATGGAAAGTATTAATGATGTATTTAGTGAAAATTTATTTTAAAAATTATATATTTAATCCATTTTAATAACTATATATAAACAAATAGTTATTTTACTTTCATTATCTCAGCATGATAATCAAATAAAAATAACATTCATGCGTAAGTACAACCTACCATCTCTATGAACGGTGCATTTTGTTTCATACTTATATATTCTATATATCATTATAATACAAATTTAAATTATTTAAATTATATTTATATCATGGTTTACATTATAGAATCATGATGTGTGTTTATAGACCAACAATATAACAAATTAAGAAACATATGAGAAACAAATCAAAAATTACCCAAAGTGAATCCTTAACATAGGACGATTAAAAAGATACTAATATAAGGTCATAATCAATAAATATATGGTATTTGGTATACTAATACAGTTATTTAAAATATTTAAAACAAATATATATATATATATATAGATGGTTTGAATGAGTATGATGAGAGTCAAGACACATGGTAAGGGGATTTCATCTCACTTTTTATTTCAATGAGATACATGCTATGTTCGCCAATATTTATATTTATATGGTGTATGTATTAACATTGATTCTAATATATGTACCAGTAAATTAAATATATTTGTATTCGCAAATCCATTTTAAAATTATCCCTTCATGGGTTTTATGTTTCAAATGATATGAGATAAAAAAATATTTTATTCTCAATTTTTCTTGTTTGAGACTCATGTCTTGTTTTGCACCTAAATTATCATTCAAGGAGTACATACATCCATTTTACTTGTAATATAATGAAAATAACAATTTTAAATATATTTAAGGATTCATTTAATATAATTTTCTTACAATGAGAGTATTATCCCATGTTACTATGTTTTAAGTGTTTATTGAGACAAACTTATCGCTTTTCAAGATTGTTTATGTTTATGTTTCCTTTGATGAAACTTTACAAAACATCTCTCAAGACTTTAATGAAATTTCTTACCCTATAGTTATTCATTCTATAATTAGGTATTGTTACAATATTTCTAATCATAGGTACTTAATATATTTAAGAATGATTTTTTAAGAATGCACAACATTACCCACTCTTGGTTAGTAAACCATGTTATTAAGTAAAGGGATTCTAATTATATTGTACTAATATCAATTGATCATTAAAAGAAATTTTTACTCTTTTTTTATTTGGGAAATCTATTAAAAAGAACCATCTTGTTTATTTTAAAATAATTAATTTTTCTAACCTTTTTACCAGGAAAATAGAATATTCTTTTTCCTCATACAACATGTGTAGATTTATCCACCATGAATTCATTGAAATATTATTTTCCTGATTAAAATATTATTTTTTAAAAAATTCTATACAAAATATTTTAAGAAATAGTTTTCAAAATATTTCAATATTCTTTTACATGATTTTAGGGGAAATCATTTATAGATATTTATGATGTGATATTTCTATATTTTCAATGTATTTTCAAATAAATGATTTTAAAAATATTTTCATGTCCTTTTCAATTTTATTCAAGTAATGTAGATTTTAATAAAAATTTATGCTATCTTTATATGTGTTTCAACTTTTTTTCATAGAATTTTTTTTAAAATGTTATAATTCTTATTCTATATGATTTTAATGAAAATATTTTTCGAAAACATTTCAATAATGTTTATAGGATTTCAATGTATTTTATATGAAAAAGATTTCAATTTTTTTATTTATTACAAATAAATTTTCAAACAAGAATTGATATTTTCCACATGAAATATTTTAGAAATATATTTGAAAATTAATTTTAATCTTATGAGACATCTGATGATGTTCCACACTCCCTTATAAGAAATCAACTAAAGGATCCCTTCATATTATTTCTATAAATGGGTTTTTATTAATGTCATTGTATTTATTCAACATGTTTCTCTTTTACTAGTTATATGATTGTGAAATCCATTTATCTTTCATGGGTTAAACAATTATGAAACCTAATTCTCTTTCAAGAGTTATGTTTTCGATGAAATGATTATGAAACCTATATATTATTCCATAGGTGATGATATGTTTACTTGTTTATAATACCAATTTCTTTTCATTGGTTATGACATTACTGTTTATGATTTTGTGCCACATGTATATATGATTTCATAATGACATTAGTGGGACCTATCCCTCCTTCAAATCCATTGGTTAATGCTTTATATCTCATGAGATAAAAATGTATTGAATAATATATGAAATTCATTTAGTATTATAGGGATACAGTGGTAAATGAACATGGTTCATTATAATTGAACCAGAATTGGGGGATAACGTAGTTCAATAAAATAGGACTTGAATGAGGGGTGAATATGGTTTAAAAATACATGGATGTAATAGGGTGTGAACCCAGTTCAGTAAAGGACTTTTTCCACTATTATGGACTTAGAAAAAAGGCCTCTAGTTCTATAGAGATCGTGATATATACATATGTGTCTACCACAATTCCATGTTTTATTATTTTTTATGATTTCATGGATTGTGTTATTTATTTTCTATGATTCATTTCATATAAACTTATATTATTTAGGGCATGATTAATTTATATGATCTTTCATATACGGGGTATGATTGTTTATTTTCATTATTGTGTTCTCATACCCATGTTATCACGATTATTCTAACATATCTCCCCTATTTTCCCTTACTAAGCATTTGAGCTCACCCATTTCTTATTTTTCTATTCCACAAGTTATAAAGGATGGTTTTGGGTAATAGTATTAAAGGTGGAGATATTTATGGTATATGTTAAAGATCACTCACCATGATTAAAGATTTTATTTCCATGATTACAATGACAATAAACTATTACTATCCCCAGGCATGAATTTTTGTGATGTACTAAATATTAAAAAAATATATGTAATATCCTTGTATCTAAATAATGGTTCTCTATAATCGCCTTCCATTGATAATATTAATTTATATATTGATCAAAAAACTGAGAATTATAATACAAATATAGTTTTTTATCATAAATAATCTTATAAATATAGGATAGACATAAATTAGTAACCTAAGGAGGACCTATAAACAACATAATAATTTATTATCAAGTAATTGTATAATAATGTTTTTTTTATTTTTTATTTTTGAAAATTGTTCTTATATTTTACATATCAATTTAAACCTAAAAGGTAAAAAATATTGATGCGAATTTAACATTGATAAAATATTTCATTAATTATTATAAGTGTCCAATGGGGTTTAGATTTATATGACCCCTTAATGTACTTTTACATCCTATGATACAATTAAACCTGGGTAATGTGTGTGTCCCTACACTATAGGTTTGTTTTCAAAGAACTAAGCCTCAATTATATTATTATGACATATGATATTTTAATTTTCCTTAATTATGTTACGGTTCTTGTAATTTTTTTAATTTTTTTTTTAATTTCTTATTGAATATTATTTAATCCCAAATCATGTCTCCAAATATGTATATTTTGTGATTTTCTTTATCCCGTACTAAGATTCCATGACCACCCATTTTCTTATATTTTACCATTTACCATGTAATTTATCTTATCTAAAATATAACATTTAATATAAGTATATCATAAATAAGTAATGTCATTTATTTAGGTTTCTATATTTATATTTAAATCTGTAATTAATTTAATATTTAGGTACAAAATCTATACTTGGAAAGATACAAATTAATTGACATAATGTTTACCTTCATGTTATAAATTACTTTGTGTTTAAGTAACCTAAGTAATGTTAACCATTAAAATTATCCTTTAATGACCGATTATTATCTTCAATTATGTTTTCAAATGAGAATACTTCTATAGATAGGAAATACACATTTTTATGTTGATATTCTATAGATTTAATTTATTTCAATACATGAACTGGGATAGTATTTGTATTATTGTTCCTTAGTTTTTTCATATGATATTCCATGTTCATTCGTTGGATGGATAGCAGAATTATTTAATGGTAACTTACATGATTAATTTAGATCAATTTTGTTTCTGATAAGTGTTATTTGATTTCCTATAAACTATACTTTTAATTAGTATATGAATTTTCATATCATCTTAATTGTGGTTTAAATTGTTGATTAAAACATAAAATTTTTCCCATTAATATATTGGATATAATATGGATGTATCATATCGAACTAAATTCAACCATGTTCTAAAACAACTTGGGTTTTTTTATTTTTCATTATACAATACATTAAATAAGGATTTTCAATAGTTTCCATGTTATAATTGTGTTGGAAGACCATGGTTAAGACATAAAGAATATTGTTACCATATGAGGAAATGTGGATTTAAAAAAACAATTATTTTTGTTATCATTAGGGAGAGATTATAAAATTATCTAATGTTCAGAAATATAAGGAAATAATTGGTGTGTATATCTTTGTATTTGATTGATTTCCATTTGTGAATTTTCAAAATAGAGATATTATTCAGCTGTGAGAAGGAAATGATATCAATAAAAATGAGGAAAATACTGAATATGTTGATGTTTTGAGAGTGGATATTTTAATTGATGATTCTAAAACTATTGTATACAAGTAATGTAATAAAATTACATAGATGTAATTTTTAATGTGGTTATATGATGGAAAAACCATGTTTAGAATTTTTAATATCTCTATTTATTATATTATTATCTTTTTATGTACTCTATTCTTAATCATATAGATATTCCAGAATGTCTTTAAAAGTAATGGAAGTTAATTAAGAAGATATGATTTTATATTAATATAATTTATCGTTGTCTAAAAGAATGCTGTTTAATTTTGTTTTAAATATCCGACCGTAATGACTATTAAAAATTTGGTACATCTCAATGAAATTAAAATGTAGCAGGAAAACTATCCCATGTGCCATATAAAGTCACGTTGAACATTTTATAAATTACAAGGCTTAAAAATCAATGCATGGATGCAAAAAAAACTAAAATAATATGTGATGTCATGATGTTGAGAGAGTTAAAGGTAACGATGAGTCAATTCATATTGCAATGGATTAACATGGTGTGAATTTTATTCACAACTTTGTAATTTTTTCTTGAGGATATAATGTTTTTTTGGGTCTATCCTATAGTGGTTATAAACTATTTGGTATGATTATTACTACTCACAGAATGTGTCCAGTTTTTATTAAAATTTATATTATTCATCTATGGATGTGTTTGAGGAAAAAATTCACCGTGTTGAGTATACTGATATGAATACATTCTGATCCTAGAAACAATTTATTTTTCAACATTTGTGATTTAATAATAATTTTGAAGAATCCTTGGGATATGGGTTTGTGCACATTTGATTCTTCTTCAAAAAATATAATTGAGATGCATGCATCCATTATTTTGACTATAAATTATTTCCATGCTTATGTAATCATGTATGTTTGAATTATGAAGAGAAACATATTATATCCTATTTTTATAAAGAGTAAACAATCTATTAGGATTAAATAAAATCACAGTTTCAATTTTATGGGGCATCTATAATTATTTCAAATATATTACCAATATTGGAAGAATCACCTACAGTTTGATCATACCATTGATGATGAATAACATCCTAAAAGTATGTAAGGAACTATTGTTCCTAATTAATTGAAGTATTTTGGTTTTTTATTACTAATTTTTTTATGATATATAAAAATAGGAATATTGTTGAAACTGAAGTAACTCACAATTGGAATGATAGAAATATTATTATGGAATTTCTATATTTCTCTAACAATTTGATACATAATCTTTTATACCAAAATCACATTTAGAAAAATATTTGTGAAATGATGATTTAAATTCTTATAAATATAATGGGGGTGAAAAAATATGAATTACAATATTTTTAGGACTTATTGGATTGGGGTATTCGACCAGAACAACTTTTTGTGTGTATTAGTGAAGAAAATATGAAGTTCCTTGTGTTTATTATGTCACGAAACATTTATAGAGAAATACATTTATAGAGGTATTATAGAATATAAAGCCCCTTAATCTCTATTTGAACAACATATCATAATTATTAAATTAATGGGATTGGAAACTAAAATCCATAAAAATACATGATTATCACATTCTTTATCAAAAATTGATTCCAAAATCAATATAAAATTTTATATCAAATAATGTATGTTTTAAATTGATTTCCATGAAAAAATAGTTAGATAAATTTATGCTAAAATATTCCCTATTCATTATTGTTTAAAATGCAGCAAGAGGCAATGTTAATTTAGTGTGAATTGGGAAAAAGTGTTTGGGCGTAATTTTCTACTATGTTTTCATTTAACAATTTATGTTCCAACAAAAACACTTCTTTGGGGACCCATTGATTTTTAGTTTATTTATCATACTGAAACAAATATGATCAAAATAAAATAATATTTTTAAAACAATAACCATCCAAAAGGTTTCATTATGAGAGGCTATCTAACCTAGGAATGTATGGTTTTTTATTATAATGTATTTTTATGATATAGGTAGAACAAATTACCTCCCAAGGAGAAAAAAAGATGATAATTTTAAGGAAATACATCCCACATTTCCATATCCTACTCAAATAAGATAAATTTCTAGGTTATGTACATTGACACATTGAGCCTTAATGGTCATGATATGTCCAATCACACAGTCTTGTTTAACTGTGGTATGTTTGATGACTATATCAAGTAAGAAATTGGTATATATATATATATGTTATCTCAAAATTTGTAATTTAAAATATACCTTAAAATATTATTATCATTTTATTTAGGGAACAAAAAGAATTATAACAAGAGTTCATTGATCTTTCCCTTTCAGAACGAGAGAGTCATTGCATAGCCAAGTGATTTCTTATTGGTTTAAATCAAAGTTATGAGTATATATTTAATTAAAATAAAATAAAAATTATCATTTTATTTTAATATTCATATATATTTTAGGTTTTGAGATTAATTTTTAACTCATTTTCTCTGGAATTAAGTTCTTTATATTTCTGTCCTAATTATTTGGATTTTTTTGGAAATCATTAATAATAAATGGTTATAATGTTTTTACAACTAATTGGGTTATAAAAATGAGAACCTGACATGATGTCATAATGTTAGCTATTACAATGGACTTTTATTGTAGTGCATTATATAGAGATCCCTAATATGAAAATGTGTCTTATTATGGACTTAGGGAGAATATATTTTCATTCTATAACTACTCTCAATGTCGAGTCACTATGAGGGAATATAAATCGTCTATTTAAATAATGGGACATTGTACATTAAATTATTATTATGGATTTAGAGTTATTAACATGAGTTGATTACTAGTAAATAATTAACCAATTTTTTTTGAATAAATGGTAAAAAAAATTTATTATGTGAAATGTTATATAATACCTAATTATGGTGATATTATTAAAGTAATACCGAGGAATATATTTCCCTATTATACATATAAAAGTGAACCCTTGATTCCCTCATTGGTGCTGAAGTTATCCCCATTTTTGAAATAGTTTTATAGCCTATTCGACTATTGTCCTAATGGGCTAATGGTCTATTGATAAATTGGCATAATGGAATAATATCCTAACGGCCAATTGGACCATTGGACAAATGGCATAATGGAAAAATGACTAATTGGTATAATAGGAAAAGGTCAAATTTTCCTAATGGCATAATGGTCAATTTTCTAAATGTCATAATGGCCAATTGACCGATTGGAGAAATGTACCAATGGAAAATTGGGCTAATGATATAATGTACAATTTTTGTAATGGCCTAATGGACAATTGGCTGATAACCTAATGGACTAAAAAAATAGGATAATTGGTCAATTTTCCTAATGGAAAAATTTATAATTTCCCTAATCGCCAAATTTCATAATGTCCTAAAAACCTAATAGAAATATTATCCAAATTTTCTAATGGAGTAATTTCCTAAGGACCAAATGGACTAATAGATCAATTTCATAATGGGCTAATGTCATAATGGCCAATTTTCCAATTGGTCTAATGACCTAATGGCCAATTGGAAAAATAGCCTAATGACATAATGACCTAATGGTCAATTGTCCAAATGTCTAATTGGAATAATTTTATAATGACCAATTTTCCTAAGGTCCTCATGTATAATTATCCTAACAACCAACTTGAATAATGACCTAATGACATAACATCTAATATTCCTAATGTCCTAATGTTCAATTGGCCAGTTGGACTAATTAACCAATGAATAGTTAGCATAATTGGCCTATCATCCTAATGGAAAATTGAAAAATTGGCCTAATGGACTAATGGATTAATAAAATTATGGTCTAATAAACTAATGGGAAATTGGAATAATTATTTAATAGCTAATTGGCCTACTATGGTAATGGGAAAGACTCTAATTCGATTAATGGTCTAATGATGAAATAACCAATTGTCCTAATAGAGTTTTTTTTGTAACGACATAATTCAAAATTGGACTAATGGTTTAATGAAAAATTATCATAAATTCTTAATGAAAGATAATATAGTGGCCTAATGTTCCATTGGAATAATTGACTTATTGACTAACAGTCAATTCAGCTAATGAACTATCAAACGATTCGACAAGTTTCATTATTTATATTGGGATTAATTCCCTAATATCCAATTGGTCTAATGGCCTAATGGACAATTGGACTAATAGAATAATGTTAAATTGAACTAATGATTCAATGTCATAATGTCCAAATGGCCAAATGGCCAAATGGACTAATCGACAATTGGAAATTTGGCCTAATGGCCTAATGTACTGATGAAAAATTATCCCAATGGCCTAATGTAAAATTGGTTAGTTCGGCTAATTATCATAATAAAATAATTAAAAATTGGAAACTTGGTTAGTGGAAAAATATCCTAATGAAAATTAGACTATTAATACAATAAGATTTCGTTATGACTTAATAAAATGTATTTATATTTAAATATTATGAATGGTTTATAAATAAATAATTTTATTTATTAAAATTAACATTGATTTTTTTATTTTATTGAAACCATGGAAAAATGTTATTGATGATTGATTTGATAAAGGATTAAATATTATTAACTATATAAAATTTAGATTTTTTAAATAGTTTGAATAATATACTTAAATATAAAATATTTATATTTAATAAAATTAAAACATTTATATAAAGTAAATCCTATATTTTGAATAATGTGAACTAGTTAAATTTTCTATATTAATATATGTAATTCATATTCAATATTATGTATTTTTTATTGGGTAGCTAAATTATATGGTGTTTATAATTTAATTTTATATATGAATTTTTCATCAATTTCTATCACATGTATAAATTTATGAATTTATCATTCATTGAAAAATTATTCCCCTTAATTATTTTTCATGATTATAACATATTTATATTATAAATATGTGAATTCTATTAAATTTCATTTCAAATAAGTAGTATTGGGTATTTAAGGTTGTGTTCCTTGAGAAAAATTATTTTGCTAGTGTAGGACGAAAATGGATGGAAGTGTAGTAAATCTATTAACATAAGAAAATATTTTTATATTTTATTTATATTAATAAAATATCTATGAAATTAATAATTAAATATATTGTATATATTTTCAATAGACATACCTGGAGGCTGTTGATGATAATGAAGATGAAAACCTCAGGCCAAATGATCATTTGATTTAGAAATTTTGTGAGGAGCTCTAGGGGGATTCTTATATAGAAATGGAAAAAATAATCCTTATCAGGTGTTAGTCCATATTGAGATCCTCTCAAACTAGAAAGACCACCGAGATGCATAATGCACGTGAACAAGTAGCTGAGGACAAAAAAATAGCCTTACAATATTGTGAAATAAGTAAAATGATTAATGAAGAATACCTGAAATCTATGTCAGTTATAAGTAATTAACTTTCAACATATGGTTTTAATACATTTAATTCAGACATGGCCTCCATGCTCTCTTTAAATGATTCACCGAGTGATTCCAATGAGGGTCCTAGTAGTGGATGAGTTGATAGTAGTGACAGTGATGATTATGATTATGATGTTGTAATTACTACTCCAGCTGAAGTTGTTAATGATGATTATGTTACTCATGGAGATGAGGATGTTACTCATGGAAATGAGGATGAGGATGATGGTGATCGGGAAGATATTAATCCGATATAGTTTTACATAGCATGAAATATACATGTGCATGTTGTGTAATGACTAAAATTTATTGGTTTTGTGGAATCATATGTATGTTATAATATTGTAAATGAGTAGAAAATTATTACATGAAATTGGATAAATTCAAAATATACAATATATTTATTTCATTAGATGTGTATTGTGTTTTTTTATTAACAAGTTTAGAGGATGGATGATCTGGTGATGCTACTACATGGGGACAACTACCTACAACCATGGTATTGAGAATCAGGGGTATATGTTTTCAATTAGAAAAGCTACACCCACTGTTTGGAGATCCATGCGTTTTGATATATACTAACATACTTTTTCATAACATGGGTATGATGAAATATCTCGGGATATATCCATTGTTTCTATATAAACTATGTTTATTGGTCTATAACTTTGGGTCTATTAGCCGCAGATCTAGAAACCATAGGTCTATCCTATAACCATGGTTTTAGGGGCTATACTGGCGGTTCAAAATATTGGGTATTGGGTGTTTTCCAATTACTGATGTGTATTTTTCTCATGAATTAAACCAATTTTATTCCAACTACCTTGTAATGAGTCATTTCATGAATCCAAATCATGATATGAATTGATTCAGTAGGTAGATCCCTTGGAAAACACCTGCAGTAATCCCCAAAAAATCCACTAACAACTCCAAACACAAGGAACAACATATTATATGTAAAAAGGACATAATATGTTCAACTAGTATGTTATTGTTAATATGGTCATTGATGTTGATGTAATTAGGGTTAATTAATATTAATCAATTGTCATATTATTTGGTAAAAACATTAATAATGTCATTATAAAATGATTTGGAAATTAGG
Source organism: Viscum album (assembly GCA_963277665.1). NCBI lineage: Eukaryota > Viridiplantae > Streptophyta > Magnoliopsida > Santalales > Viscaceae > Viscum > Viscum album. The sequence goes on from OY728156.1 coordinate 1,664,627,772, forward strand.
TGGATGAATTAATGTATGAATAATTTCTCAATATTTCTAGAAAAATTATATTAATAATATGAATTGTGAATTTTGTTCTTGGACTTGATTTCATGTAAAAGATATTGATATTGTATAAGGAATAATGATTTATTATTTCATTATAATAATATATGTTTTTTGGAGGTTTTATTTTTTAAATATTCATAAACATTTGTAAAATGAATAATATATTTTAGATAATATATGTCTAGGGATTATTCACTATTGGTATGTGACTTCGTGTGCGATTAATGTCGTTTTAGGATTAATTATAATATTTTTTTGGAAGAATGTTTGATCAAATCATTCAAATTTTTATTCTTCGTTTTTTCAAAGACTTTTTGAAGAGTTTTAGTTTTAAATATTTATAGAATTATTCAATTGTAATTTTGAAAATATTTTTGTTTTTTGGTGGTATATTATATTAAATTTTCATATGAGGGATTATTTATATTCCTTTAATTATTATCCATAGATGTGATCAATATGTCTGATTTTTGTAAATATATTAACATAAGTGTAATAAAATTTCTTCATGTGTAGTGATATTATGATTGTTAAAAAGATTATTTATTTCTTTAGGAATGGACATTTCATTGATTTTTATTATATGAGATGAAGAAGGTGTGGAAAAAAGTTGAACAAAATGATGGACCGGTTTTTTATTGAACATAATGAAATATTTTATATTTTATCATATTCTATATCCAAACTATAAAATAATTTTTCAACTCAAGAAAGAAGATGATGAAATTGTTGAGTCATTTTTGTAAAATTAATCCTAGATATAATTGTATTATTTTGGAATAATGATTCTAAATAATGAGTGTTACATTGATAAAAATATATTTTTTAGAAATATTTACCTAAAAATTTATTTTTTTTATTAGTGTCATAGAAATTAATAAACATGATGATATCTATATCCGATTTTTTTTCAATGTCCTTAAACCCTAAATTTTGTATGAAAAAATTATAATTGTGCGGAAGTAACTTTTTTAATGTGGGAGAATAGAATAACCTGGGAATTTATAATGTATTACATTAAATAAATATTTTATTGAATAGGTTATGAAATACACAAAACCAAATAAAAGTGAATAATAAATTATTTATCTTAGTGATAAAATAAAACTTTTATGAATATACAATCAGAAAATTTATTAATGAACCATCAATAGAAATTGATTTGAAATAATGTTGATTATAGTTAATTTTTTAAAGGATTATTTTTCTATAAAATTCAGTTTTCTTTATACTTTTTATTTCCATTAATAATATAATAATTCTAAATTTGAAATTTTTACTTTCTGAAATGAACATTATTTTTTAATTTATCATGTGAAAATTAGTTAAGGATTATTTTTTTGGAAATTTTATGAATTTATTGATTTGTTGTTTAGTAGTCAAAATAAAATATTTCTAAATATTCTACCTTTATTGACATCACCATGATATAATTTGGACTAAAATTATTAAAAAATATCTAGAATATTAATATAAGTATTTATGTTGTCTAATATAATAATTTAAATCATTATATTGAAATTTGAAACACATGCATGCCTTTTTGGAACCGTATATATATTTAATTATAATAAAAAACAATTTTTTGACATTTTATTTAATAGTATGGTTCGTAGGATATTTATATTTTTTTGGTGGTTATAAGGTCCAAAAAACATAATTTTTTTATTCATAAGTTAATAAATTCTAGCGAAGCACCACTACTCTTATCATGGACCAAACTGTGTGGTCCTTGAACTAGATACATGATGTGGCTCTGGGAAAGTTAGGAAGAGAATTATTGATCTTATAAGGGTTTTGACAAGCTCATAAACATAATTTACTAACATTGAGTATGATGTATTCATCAAAAAACATATCAACCAATATTTTTAATGGATATTAGAGAAAACATTCCAATAAAATTGCATTCTATGAATGTCAAAGAGTGTAAGGAATATATATGTTTTAACCCCTAAAATATAAATCAAATAGATCAAGATAAAAATACATCATATATCACTGTGATATGTAGGTTATCATCCCACTATGTCACCACAATACTCCATGCTCTATTAAAACATATAACCACCACAATGAAGTGCCTTTACATCACTTGCATCAAAAAAGTCATGGTCTGCACAGACACAAATTTATGTCTAGGTTGTGAACCGAACAAGCCCAAGAAGATACCACCATGCCTTCAATAAATATTCATTGAAATAAAAAAACAATTTCAAACATTTAAATTATGAAAATGAATAAAATATAAAATTACACTATTTTAAATAAAATTAGGGAAATTAACCAATTTATAATACATTATAAACTATTTATAAACATGTTTATTTCATGGAATTTACAAATAAATAAATTCTCAACAAATTTATATATATCAATCCCACTGGAGCACCATGGAAGTTATTCCCTAGGTATATTAGTTCCAGGTTTCTTAGGAACCTCACCCATCAATGATTAAATGAATATTTGTACACAAATTCCTATAACGTAGTACTAGGTATAGAAGAAAACCACATCAATTGACCCAAAATTCATAAAACTAATTTGTTAGAGTTGTTTCATTTGTCGTTATTTTGAAGTTGGAACTCTTCCTCGAAATCTTGTACCCATATTTTCCTCTTAATTAAACTTGGATTCATTGTAAAATAAAAAACACTTGTATTATTTCAATTTTATAAACTACCCATATTTGGGGGGATAATATATTAATGTTTAAAATAATTTTAACGGAATACAAATCATTAATAATCAGTCATCCTGTATTTAAAATATTAAATGATTTGAAATAAATTTACACTTTCAATATAAAATTGGAAATTAATTTTATAAAAAAATAACACACATTATTATTTCATCGATAATATATCATGCCATAAAATACTTTATAAAATCAACTTCAAATGTTCCAGAAATAATGGTTTAATAAAGAATGTATTTTCATGAAACATCCCACTTTAATTTTTGGGATTTATAACAAAATAATGGGATCCACACACCTATAAGAATAATGGATTTTGAAAATTAAATGGGATAAGTTAGTAATGAAACCCACATATCGACAATATGATTCAATAATATCTATTTTGATGGAGTCAATAGAAAACACTCTCTATGAAAATTTTTGAATAATCGCACAAGGATATAGGTATATGTTGTCCCTACATTCCATTCACGTAACATATCTATTAAAAAATAATATCATGATACAAAAAATATATCCATCCATAATATCTATTTTCAATGGATACATTCAAAAAAATAGATGACATCTAGGTTAATGATGAAGAATTTTGAAAAAGAACTCTCAACTTGAGTTTCTAAGATTAAATTCTCTACGATCCTACTGAACCGCACTCCAGCCGAGTTGTGATCACAAAAATCATAAATTGGAAAACCTAGTATAATATTATAGATCTGTAAGAGGAAAAATATTACAAATTTGGGAATTTTATATATATTTTAATTTTTTTATAATTCATTCACTTTTCATTATATGACCAAATGATTTTAAAAATTGTATTCCATCCATGAGCCCAACATTTAAAATTAAAAATAGTTTTATGGTTTGTAAAAATGGTTTGTATAAAAATGTTCTTAACATACCCAAAACCTCTATCCCTAGATACTAGAATTCATACAGTATCGTTGGAATGAAACATGTTTAATCCTGATCATGAACCAGCCACGAAAGTGCTATAAAACCCTAAAAACACTAAAAAAAAGAATGAAGAATCCCCAGAGAGTTTCATAATAAAGAATGGTAAAGAATAATATAATTAATTTAATTTGACATAAATATGTGACAATTATCCATAATATATCTCATTTTTTAACAAAAAATTCTGGTCTATGAATATTGGTAAATAAAAAAATAAGGCCACTACTCCCTCATTATAAATTCTTATTCCGTAATCTCACAAGAATCCAAACCATTCATAAAAAAAACTAAAACCAATATAATAGAACTTTCACAAAAAATATTCTCTTGATTAGAATCCTCAGGATCTAATATTTTGACTACTCATATATATAGTTCCAAAAATATATATCTTTATAATTATAAACATGAGAGGGATCATGATTGTAACGTCCCAAATCCGTGTGCCGCCCAAAGGATCCCCATACCCAGTTGGAAACATGACCTTAATTGCATTTTCCTTAATACCAAAGGATTCCGAATAGTAGTGAGGTACTTTGGTGTGATAGTGGACAAACATTTCACTTCATTGGCATAGTAACATAATTTAAACAAACAACAAACAATAGTGATAGTAGTAATACCATACGGAAAAAGTAAATAGTGGATGACTGATAGTAAATAAACAAATTGAGAATATATATAAATGATGCATGACACATATAAATAATAAAGAATCCAACATTGACACAATAATTGAAATATAATAATTAACCAATGTAAAAACGAAAACAAATAAACTCATGTAGCATCGCAAGCGTCAACTTGGTCCCATGCTCTCTAGATCCACAACAATCAAGTACCTTAGGTAGAAGGGAAAATTCCCTTATATATAAATGTAACCATTTAATATATTTGGGGTAAAAAAGTAGGACCCAAATAGGGTGTGAGACAAATCCTAGTGGGGAACCACCAAAAGATCTGTGCCTAACAGTTAGTCAATAAAAAAATGAGGCAACATGAAAAATGAAACAATAAATAATACAGTACTCAAAAGTAAACAATCCTACAATTTCCAATTACATTCATTAACATTTGATAATTACTTAAATAGATTAATAATGAAACCCCATGATATAGACTATAATCTATATTCATTGTGTAATAAAAAAACAGATGTCTCCGAAGACCATCTAACAATCATGTAAGAGTATGTCCAATCTTATGATTTGGTGTGGAAGACTCATCCAAATCAATAAATAATTCACAGGAAACCCACATGGAATGTTCAAACTATCTAATGCCTTTGTTTTAAACCATCATCAAATCAATGATGATTTAATGACATACTGGGAAAATATACATAGTCTAACCACTTTTGTCTCTCAAAAACAAATACACTTTGAGGAATTAGTCACCATCAATTCCCCCTGTGGTTATTTAAATGATAACTATAGACTCTAAGAGGAAGAACTCATCTTCAATTACCCGTGTTTTATTGTAATAGTATACTATATACTCTTTGAGGGAGAACCAGCCTTCAATACACCCTATGGCCTTGCAACTTAAAAATAACAGAAACTCTAAGGATGCCCTCAATGTCAATTCCCCCTATGTTCTAACTACACCAGGTTCTCAGATCCTTGTTTAAAACAATCATGCACAAAAAATATCTAACATCCCAATGTAATCAAAACTACTACAAGGATAAGTAGTTATAATTCATATCATAATAATTTAAGAAGACGAAATTAGGAAATCATTTCCAATCGAACATGCGAGGAAAGGAAACAAGGTCTTCTTCAAAGGAAACTTGGACCAAACAGTCATAAAATAATTTTCAAGGAATGTAACCCTTGGGGCATCCTTTAATCATGAAATTTAGAATAATATATCAAATAAATCCCATAATCTATCAATAAAACTATGGGAAATGATAAAATGGTTCAATTCTTTAAGACGAAATTCTTGAATAATGGTCAATTAACAATTAGGTATATATATCAAAGAAAAATAAAAAAGGAAAAAAACACCTACCTCAATGTTGTATTATGAACACTGTCAAACTTCAACCCTTAAATTGGCCTAAGAAGTCATATATCTACAAAATGGTAAAAACATTCAACCCTGGATAACTCAAGATAGGGATAAGAAAATAAGAAAAGGGGCTCAAGAAGAAATAAGGATCATCGATGGGATTCCATCATACCCACCAGAGTTCAAATTAGACCTTTGACAGAGAAACGATGGCTCAGACATTAATCACCACTCCTGGTTTCTCTTAGTCTAAAGATGGTATGAAAATGATCATTCTAGATAAGAGATGCAGTTGAAGTTCGTTTAGTCAATTAAAATGAAAAGTAAAATATTTTTTAATTTAATTTACATTCAATGTAAATTAATCCATAAGACCTAACATTTGGTGGTGCACAATACTATGTACATGACCATTACACAGCTAGTACATGGATACACGTGGAAACCAGGAACATAGCATGTACCTAGGAGGTCACGTCCTATATATAAAACATTTAAAAAATAAAAAAATTTCCTAAAAAACAACCTAAATCAAGATCCATACATGAAATAATGATCCAGGTTCTTACAAAATCCCCCTATAATGCAATGAAGCCATGAATTTCTCTTCCAAGAGTGGCGAAGAAGAAACTTCAAAAAACTATGTCCGCGGTGATTGTGAATTAGCCTCCCACTCCTAATTCTTATCCTTACTCGCTAGAGCTGCCATAACACCCATAACAGGGGATCAAATTGGCTAGAGTGAACTTTCTCACTATGATCCACAATCCATACAGGTTCCCCTTGAAGGATGAATCCACCCCAAACTCAACCTCCTTGGGTTAAAAAAGGTGATACAGGTCTGAGCAGTATCTTCGTTGTGGAGAAACATGGAGGACATCATGCATAGACGGATACCTCTGAGGTAACGTTTATGGATATGAATCTGTCCCAAATATTTCCAAAAACTCGTATGGTCTGATGTATCTCAGTGAAATATTTCCCTGACTCATAATCCTCTTGTGTCCCAACATTTGTGTGACATGTAAGAAAACCTGATATCTGACCTCAAACTCTTGAAGTCGTCTACAGTAATTAGCATAAGATTTACGGAGAGATTGTGCAATATACATCCTCTTCCGAATCAACTACCCCAGCTCATTGGTCTCTTGGACATGATGAGGATCCATTATAGAAGCATATCCTGCCTCCAGCAAACATAGTGGTGATCAGCATGGCCTTCGGTAAAAAGCCTTATAATGTGACATCACAATCATTTCCTATAAACATTTACTATAGGAAAACTCCATTAGGGGTATATGTCTCTCCCATGAACCCCTAAAATCTAGGAATCTTGATCAAAGCATTTTATCAAGCACCTGAATCATGCGCTCTGACTGGCCATCTGTCTGGGGATGGTAAGCCCAACTCAGATGTACATTTGTACCCAAACCCATTGTAGTCCCTTCCAAAAACAAGAAGCTAATAATGCAAAGCTATCTGAATTGATTGAGATAAGAACCCCATGAAACAATAAAATCTATCGGATTTACATATTTCTGATATCATCAACACAAAAGGTCTCTTTGATTGATAAAATTTTTTCAAACATCGTGAGTCTGTCAATGATAACCCAGACTGTATCATTCCCTTGTGGTGAACTTGGTAAACCTATTACAAAATCCATCACTATATCATTATACTTTCACTTGGGAATGGGTAATTGATGTAGAGCCCTAGTAATCATAGATGCTCCACCTTCTCCTGCTGATAGGTGGAACATATCATCAAAAAACCAGCATCAACTCTCTTCATACCTAGCCACCAATACTGATGGTGTAGATCTCGATAAATCTTTGTGATAGATGGATATACTCCCCAAACCATGGTATGAAAATAAAGAAACAACTCCAAACATATGTCTACTAACACCCATACATGCCCATGAAAATGCAAGATCTAATTCTCACCTATGTTCCATCCAGGAGTATGGTATTCTTCTGACACACTCTCCCACATGAATAGGCCTCTAGAATCTGATAGCTACCTCAATCGCACTCAATCCATAATAGTTGAGGTAATAGCTACATAAGAATGAAATATCTTCCCTTGTCTGTTGTGAACCTCAAAAATCATCTTAGAGAACATATCCAAAAGCTAACACTCACTACTTGCTTCCTGAACTACCTCTATCCGAGTCCTCCTGCTCAACGCATTGTCCACCAAATTTCTTTTCCTATTCAAGTAGTCATGCTCAAATTCAAAATACTGAAGGTACTAAACCCACCACCACTTTCTCAAAATTCAAGTCATGCTAAGAAATGATATACTTGAGATTTTTATGGTCAGTTTAAACCAAAAAATTCTCTCCCAAAAGATCATGTCTCCAACAGCACAAATCATGCACAATTACAAACAACTCAAGATTGTGCATTATTTAAATCATATCATGTTCCCTCAACTACTGAGACCCATATGCAATGACTCTTTCCCCTTGAATTATAACATTCCCCATCTCAATACCTGATGCATCATAGAAAACAATGTAGCTCTTTTCTGGCTCTAGAAAAATTAGTGATCATGCTGAAGTCAACCTCCCTTTCTATGCCAAATAGGTAGAATCATAGGAATATGAACACATGCAATTCTCACCCATCATAGTCAGACACATCTGTGGTGATTCTAGGAATGAAATGTCTCTATAAAATGCATTTAGTTACTAGAAAACCCCAACAAAATCTGTAAACCAAACACGTTCTTCTGCTACTCCTAAGAAACTACTACTCTGACATTTGTGGGGACTACTAATACTCATTTATCTGAAGTAAAATGATCCAAGAAGTGAATCTTGTCCATCAAAAAATGTTATTTTGAGATTATAGCATTTACCTAATTATATTTCAGTGTACTCAAAACAATATCATGATTGATGGCATTGTCGTGTCAATTCTGAGAGTACCTCAAGATATCATCCACTAAGACTTTCATAAATAAATACAAATAAGGATGCAACACTCAATTCATTGTTTCCAGGAATATTGTTGCCATGTTCTTGAGACCGAACTACACGACCACAATCTCATATAGACCACACCTACTTTGAAAGGCTGTAAGAGATTTATCTAATGGTATGACATGAAACCGATGATAAATGGATCTTAAGTAAATATTTTTGAACATGTAGGCTCCTCGAAGTCGATTAAATTGATCATCAACCCTTGGCGATGTATATTTGTTCATGACAATCAAATGGTTCAGTTTTTGATAATCCACGCAATGTATGAGGGTACCATCATCTTGTTTTTGCAAATCGGATAGGTGAACGCCACAGAGATGTACTAGGTTGGATGTAACCCATTGCCTATAACTCCAATAACTACTTATTGAACTCCTGTAACTATTGATATCCATCATATAAGGATGAGTAGACACTAGTTCCCCTCATAAAACAATATCTATAGATAAATCTACCTCTTACTCTAGAGGTAACCCGAAAAGTCATCTTAAAAGACATCTATGAAATGATCCACCACTAGAGGAAATTCCATCTGTGAAGTCCCATAGAAATCTGGGTATAGACTAGTAATCTAGGATGTAATTCATCCCATCCCATGATGCTCTAAATTCTTGGACATCCCACTCATCCTTGTGTAGAAAAGACCTTGAATCTGGTGATGTGAAACTTACCCTAAAAACATAATAAAAGGTCCTGAAAATAAACTAACCAGTCCATTCCAACAATGATATTTAAGCCTATCATCTCTAAAACATAAAGTTCCTGTAAGATGTGACACCCACCAACCTTAAGAGCGAACTCCAAGAACTAACACAAAATATCTATTCTAATCCCCATCATAGATTCTAGTTTCATAGAATCCTCATTAAAAATATACAGAGACCGTGGATATCCACAATGTCAATAGATATGAAACTATGAGAATCCCTTGTATCAAAAAAAGAAGAATCTAAAACTGAAGAAACTAGAATCATACCTCTAACTGCCGAGGGTCTGACATCCTCCACCTACTAGTGCTACTCTACTATAAAATTCAGACGTGCATTGTGGACCTACAACCATGCATGAATACATTGAGTTGATTCATCCTATTGTCGCCTCCAGCCTACTGAAATTCCAACATGGCCATGACCTCTTCCTCGGCCTGAACATCCAGAATAACTCCAGTTCCCAGCCTGATGAGAAACTAGTGGTCCTTCTCCTAAGTTCGGGGTCAAAGAAGAACTCATATCACTAGTTGTTAGTGATAAAAGCTTTCATAAATGTTGAAGACAACCCATCATGCTGTAAGATCGACACTCGACTGGGTCACTCGGGCACTGATGTCTCATAATCCCACTCTTACCGAATTGGTAGAATACCACCTATCTTACTAAAATTTTATTCTGTCTACTCAGATCCCTACGTGTAGACCCCATGTAGTTCTTCCTACTATCATTCAGAGGAATACCATCTTTGGATGTCGAACCTCCCTATCTCATAACTATAGAGTCCCACAGATTGTGCTTAGTGATTAATTCCTTCTTGTATATAAAAGAAATGGAATTCAACCTGAATAAATTCACCAAGGACCGAATTTCAGGTCTGAGTCCATCCTCAATCTTCCTGGCCATAAGTAACTTATCACCCCTGGTATGGTTGTGAAGTGTTGCTTCACTGTGAATTGAGAAGAATAATCCATTACTAAATGTGTACCCTGTTCCAGACCCATGAACACTTGGTCTTAGTGGACCCCAATATCTCTTGGTAGAAAAATTCATAGAAGTTCCAATGTAACTCATCCCAAGTAATAACTAGTTCACGTCCCACCCGTGATATCACATCCCACCATTTCTTGGCCTCATCTCAAATCATATAGGATTTAAGATTCACCCTCCTCTAAAGATCTATCTGTATATGCTCGAATATAGAAAATATGGATTCTGAACCTGACCTTATATCCTGAGGTCCTCCATCCCCGAAAACAATTGTAGGATGCTGCTATAAAAAACCCCCAGTTAACTCTTCCATAGGTGAGGCAGGATGTGGTGATCCGTAGTAGGACTTCATAAACCTAATGAATCTCAATTGTAACTTTTCATCAACACATGTTTCCGGTAAAATAGCTCGTACCAAAACAAGAACAATAAGACGATCAGATTGTAGTCTCTAACCTACCATTTCTATTTTTGGATTTTTTTCCCTATATATAGAGTATATATAGAGGAGGTCTTCATGTCATGACACTTCAAGGAAAAGTTCACACCTCAGTTCGAGGTTATCAAGGATTGAAACTTATAAGTGAAATAGTTGAACAATAGAATAAAGAATTCTTGTTTTAGAAAAAATGGGTTCATGACTTGTATACCATCAACACAACATGTTCTCTTAGGTTTAACCAAGGGCATGTACCTCTGCCAAAACTAGTCTTGTAACACCCCTACACACTGCGTGTTCATCTTCAGACACGGTGTGTACTTGAATTTTTCCTCCTTCAAAAGTTTCTCTACCTGGTCAAACAACACATTTCTCTCTTGGGTAATAATAAATGGTGTGTTCACTATAAAAACGGTGTTTATCCCATATTTTTTTACCACTAGAGTCATTACTCACACTACTGGATACATGGACTCTTCAACATGGTATGTACTCCCAGTACATAGTGCATTCTACCAAAAATTTATCAACTCATGTCTCTTCTCACATAGTCAATCACAGTGATAAGTTCTACACAGTGTGTACTCAGAGTACATGGCATGTACTTATGAGAAGTTATTTCTTCTAGAACATAAGAATACATGGCATGAGTTCATAACCCCACACACTATGTTTTCTTGGATTCCAAATAGTAGACCTATGGAACTTCTTCGGAACACATAAAAACATAATATATGTACATGAAATGGGAAATTACGACCCATGAGTTTCCATACTCGTATGAATCAATGTTTAGAATCATTTTTCACATCACAACAGGAAAATAATTAAATTAAACATTATACATGATCAACCATATTCTGATCCAAGAGGGCTTATACACCTCATGAACCAAATTTTGGCCTCAATCAAATGAAACATATCATATTCCAATACATTATCTAAGTAGAAGATATTCTATCATTGAATATATAACAACAACATTCATATCTACTATAACATCTATCACAACAACATTCCACCAATAATGCACTGTAAATGTGATGATAATAATACATGACATGAGATCTCTAGTAAGATCCTATATGATGCATGTGATGGAATACCATAATCTCATCAGGTTTCAACATAAATACAACCTGAATAACATCAACCATAACAACACCAAACATGTGTAACACTCAATAGTGAAATCAAATCAAAAGTATCATTTTAATACCATAAAAAATTCGAATATTCGAGGTAACATGTATTTTCTCTCTACATTGGTTAGCTACTACATGGAATTTTTTATTACCAACTACATATTCCTTCCTTTACCTATCTATAGGATCAAATAATTATGTTAATGAACAAAAGAACCCCTATGGTACCACTTTGTAACATCTTGGAACCAGGGTGATGCCCAAAGGTTCCACATGCCTAGTTGGATAAATGGACTCAAGCACATTTACCCAAGCTCCAGAGGCATCAAAATATGAGTGTGGGCCTTTGGATCGATTTTGGAGGAACCATGCCCTCATTGGTAGAGTAACAGAGTTGAAACAAATAGTAAATATTAGCAGAAGTAGTAATACCAAATAATAGAAGTTAACAGTGGATGAATGATAGTAAATAAACCCCAGGAGCACATATATAAATGATGTATGTCACATATCTCTAGGAAAGTAGACAAAAATTTCACAATGATGAAAATAAATCACAAAAACAAAGTAGCAAAGAAAACAATAAAAATCATGTAACATCGCAAGCCTCAACTTGATACCATGCTCTCCAGGTCGATAAAAATCATATACCTAATGTAGAAGGGTGCATTCCCATAACTGTACCTACAACCATATAATCTATTTGGGTTAAAAAGAATGACCCAAACAGGGTGTGAGACAAATCCCAAAAGAAAACTACCAAATGAACTGTGCCTAACTGTTAGTGAATATATATAGCAAGAAATAGGAAAAATGAATCAATAAATAAGAATGTAATCAAATGTAAACAATCCTAAAGTTCTCAATTACATTCATTTTCATTTAATAATTTTTTTATACCATTGAATAATAATACCCCGGGATCTAGCCTAAGCTATGTATCCCCTATGTAATAGGAAAACAGATGTGTCATAAGACCATCTAACAATCATGTAATATGTTTTTAAAGATTTTTCTTTGTCTTGGTAGACTCGTTACAATCAATCATTCATTCATAAGGAAGCCTCTAGAAATGTTATCACATTCTATCCCCTTTGGTTCAAAACATCATTAAATAAAAAAAAGATATAACATCCCTATGGGAAAGCTTAAATAGTGTAACCCCTTTGGTCTCAAAAATACACATACTCTCAGAAGAATCAAACACCAGAAATTTCCCCTATGGTATTTTAAATGATTACTAAAGACTCACTGAAGAATCACCCAATGTGAATTCCCCCAGTGGTCTCGTAATGGTATACAATAAACTCTCGGAGGGAGAACTCACTATAAATCATCCATATTGTCACACAATGTAAAAATAATAGACACTCTGGGGAATCCCTCAATATCAATTCCCCTTAGGGTCTAACTCCATTAGGTTATAACAACCCCGTGTAAAGACATTGTGCACAAATGATATCCAACAACCCAAAGAAATCATAGCTACCACAAACCTAAGAAGTTACAATGCGTATAACAATTATTTAACAATAAGAAATTAAAAAATAAATTCCAAACTAACAAGCACGGCATAAAAACACTGTCTTCCTCATATGAAACCTGGTCTAAATGACAATAAAATCTAAATCAAGTAAATGCACCCTCATGGTGTCCTCCAAACATGATATTTAGTATAATCAATCAGAAAAAAACCATAATATAACAATAAAACAATGGAATACGATAATAGGGTTAAATTACTTAACATGAAATAACTGAATATTGGGTAATAATCACTTAGGAATATATAACTAAAAGAAAAATTCCAAAACGCAACAATCCACCTACCTCAGTCTTGTACGATGAACAAACAAGAACATCGGCCCTTGAATCGACATAGAATATCATCGATCTAAAAATAGATTAAAAACATTCAACATTGGATAACTCGAGAGAGAGAATAAAATAGGAAGTGATGATCTAGAATAATTGAATACTAACTCCTGGGATTCCAACACACTCTCTTTAGTTCGAATCACACATTGGATGATGATATGGTGGGTCAGACATTGATCGTCACTCCCAGTCACTCCTGGAAGAAAGAAGGTTTGAAGAAAATCATTATGGAGATGAGATGAGACCACAGTCCATTTAATAAAATAAAAATAATTGTACATAGTATTCTTATTTAATGTAAAAAACATTTACAAGCCTCAATCGATCCTCTCATTAGGCGATCCCCACAGACATATACTCGGTAGTTACACAAACAATATGTTGCATGTACTTTTGAGTACACAACATGTATATAAATTTTTTTTATAATATTCATTTTTCTTCATAACACCTGAAATCAAGATCCATAGTTGAAATGCATATCCATGTTCTTACAATGATGATACCGTTAAATATGTGACATATGGAAAAAATTATTTATGGAATTCAATTGAAATGGAAAATCTAATGGATAATCCACTTTACAATTTTCTCAATGATCTAATAAGATCCCTCATATCAGGAAGCTAATTTATTTTTTCATCCGAGAAAATAGTTACCCAACCACTGTGAAACATTCAATAAAACCCTTTCATTGACTCAAAAATACAAAAGAGTCCAATAATAAAATTTATAATGTTGTTTCCTTTTCCAATCTGTTAGTAGTCACTGAGGAATAATCAGTATTTTCACCAAAATCTCATGAACAATACATGGTCCTATAAGAAATATTTCAGAAACCGTAAACCAATAAATATGTGACATACATGGATAACAAATAATTTCTTAAAAAATATCCATTTTTTATGTACCATGGGTAACTGTTGCTAAAAGAAAAGTCAACATGTTTAAAATAATTATCCCAATGTCCTCCAAAGGCCATCGTGGATGATCAAAGCATATAATCTATAATTGGATTAGTTCACTCCACCTATCCTAGTGTCCGATGATTGTAATAAATGGTTAAATAAATTTTATAATCTTTCACCTACTATAGGGCATTGAGAAAAAAATATCCTAGTGATTGTATCTAATAGAAAGGTATACAAAACCCTAGGAAATATCATTATTTCTTAAACATAAAGAATTCCAAAATCCTCAACCTTGGTAGTGTCCCGAATTTGAATAAAATGAGATGACTCAGTTATTCGATCAATAAAAACCCATATTTCATTATACCATCATTGATTTCAAGGAAAATGACTGATAAAATCTAAATATATCACATCCTCTATCTAGATTGGAATCAATAGAGGATTAACAATGATAGAAGGATTTTGGTGTTTAACATTAATCTAATGAATAATATATTATAGAATCAAAAAATATAATATGTCACATTTGTAACTAGAAACCATGAACAATTCATTATATTATAGTTAATTATTTGGAACATCAATGAACAACCCACTGAGAACAATGGCATCCATTTATCACATCTATTCCCCCCAGATGGAGGAATGAAGAATTGTTTACTAAAATAATGTATAACTTATGGGGAGAAAGAACAATTAAAAATGGTCTCCACATATTATTAATATTTGCATTTATATATTTAATATTCTTTATGATACATCTGTTAAAAAAATAAACATGAGATGAGATGAAAAATCTATGCACTATGCAGAAAAGCTCTAGTGTAATCCTCCCTCATATCCAGGTGAATCTGAGCAAAGAGTTACATAATAGTACTTTAATAAATTTATTATATAAGTAATTCATAATGAAAATTATTTCACAAGGAATAAAAAAAATTCCACGTTCCTATGAAATAGAAAATCTCAATGTTTAAATATTGATGGTACTTTACATATATATTTTGTCTATGGTTCCATTATATTAGAGAGAATATGTAATTCAAAATCATATATTCATAAAAAAGTGAAACATTCCCCAGTGAGGTAATGTTTCCAACATTTTAGGGAACACATAACTAATTTTTGTTCCGAATCATGGGTACAATAATTCTTCTCATCCTGCCAATGCTTATGAGATTTTTATGCCTCAATGAGATCTTCACTCATAAAAACACAACCCAACCCATCACCCGAGGAAAAAAAACACCACAAATAAATTTCATAATTTTGGTAAAATAAAAATAGGTTATTAGGTTATAAATCACATTAATTGATTGATTTATGAATGAAATATAAAACCACATATATGTTTTACTCATTTTCTTGTAATCCCAGTCATGATAGATGGAATCTTTGAGAATTCCATTACCCACTACTGAAACTAAACAACAAAAACCTAGATGTATGGAATCCCAATGACATTCCATGTATCATACAGTGAACATATTAGAATCATGTTAGATGTTTTTTCTGATACCACATGTCCGGATAACATAACATCATGAATAAATATGGATTAATTTTAGTAACCATGTAAAACTTTTGAAGAATTATTTTTTGAAAGAATACCAAATTAGATCTCTACAGGTAAAAGTGATTGGATATGACTATAGTAAGAATTGGTGACCTCCTGGTATTTTTATCTATAATGTCTATTATTGAGGAAAATCACACTAATAAAATGTGTGTTTTCCAATGAGAAAAATTATTAGTCATATTAGTGACTATGGCAGGTAGTTTCCTGTCGAGTGCTGAGATGGAAAATAAAGTATTACAAAGAGATAAAGGGTCATATTACTATGTATAGGCCATAGAAAGGGCAGACTATGAAAATTATCATTAGATATAATTATAAGGAAAAAATATTAGTGTCACATAAATGATTTGAGGTTTGGGATCTACAATCACTAATGAGAAAACATTTTTTACATCTGTTTCTTTAGTTTATTCAGATAATTTTTATTGTGATGTTGTTTCTGAAGGAATAAAAAATTAAAATTTTAAAGACAGTTATATTAAATGATGTTTTTATAAATAATTATGTATGTTTTTTGAAATGGTTATTTAATGACCAATGTGAAATATTCTTCTGTAACGTTTGTCATGTCAGTTACTTAAATAATCGATGTATATAACATCCTACCATGTAATTTATATAAAAAAAGACGTGGAAAAACTCAATCCAGACTCATTTATCATGTCGGATCATAAATAAATGAAATTAAAAAAATTGTTTTTCATGTCCGTTATTAAATAACCTACGCAAAAATCTATATAACATATCAGTTATAAAAAACCCAAAGTAGAAATTTTATATTTTAACATTTTAACATAGGTTAATAAATAGTCAATTTAAGAACAATTTTTTTAAAAAATTATTTATGAAACCCTTCCTCTACATTATAGAACTAAACCTGGAACAACCAAAACAATACCATAAACCAGCACACAAAAACCAAAATCAAGCAAAACCATTAGTAAAATTTCCAAATCACACTTACAACAGTCAAATATTATAATATTAACTAAAAAAGTCCTAAATACAACAAAAAAACTACCAAATACAAATTTATTATTACAACATTAAATATTTCAATATTCACTAAAAAAACTAATATCCAATCAAACCTATAAAATAATTTTAACATTCCAATTTTCATTGTTTGACCTCTTATGAACTATATGGTTAAAGGTTATAAAATAGCTATAAATTAGAAATAATGTAGTAATCATTAGTAATGAATAAATTATATTTAATATTAATTTGTAGTTTATAAGTAAACCAAACCTGGTCGAACATCTTAAGTATTGTTTTTCTAATTATTTCATTGATAAATCATAACTTATATTATCCTCACTCAATGAATACTTTTTGATAATTAAAATTCTATTTAAATGAGTTCTTCAATTTAAAATATCCTTTTTATGTAATAAAAAATGTACAAATTATAAAGGGTTATTTGTCACGACCCTTCCTCGGGGCCCGTGCCGTGACTACCCCAAGCCCGCCTTCCATAGGCCAGGGGCTGGCAACTAGCCCCAAGGTGTAAATCCCGGTAAAGGGAAGGCATTTCCTTTGTAAAGTAAACAAGCACCACTGAGTAAGAAAGTGGAAAAGGTAAATACTAAGTAAAAATTGGTACAACAGTAAGTGTGGAGAGTAAGTGGGCCAGAATACAAACCCAAACTGATAGTAAAGTACAACTCGAAAGGGAAAACAGCAACTGAAAAGTAAAGCCGCAACGTCACGCCGTCCACTGGAAGTCCCACCTGAAGGGTGGGTACAGATAGCCTCCCCTACTCCTCGGGTCCAGCCTACCGCTCTGAGTACGTCCCACCCAGTGGTCCACCTCCAGGTACCGTCATGCTCCGCAAGCCTCCACCACGATCAGCGTTGTCCGTCGTCTGCAACCAACACAACGTAGTGCGGGCATAACCTGTGGAGGGGTGAGTATAAGATACTTAGTAGGGACCCCGAGACCCCCGAAGGTCTCCCAGAATCCACAAAGGATAAACCACAAAGGCAAAATACAATAACAAAGTAACATCCGACACTGCTTAGGTATATGGCCATACATATACCTAAGTCATCAATTCTCGCTCGGCTCCAACATTCGAGCTCAAGTACAACCCAGTCCACACAGGAAAGAAAAATGTAAATCCACACAGGATAGCAAAACACAATACACAAAGTGTACGACACATCAATCAGACGTCCGAAGCTCAAGATATGAGTGTTTCCGCTCCGAGGGCCTGGTTGGTTTCGTGTACGAACCAACCCGGACGAACTCAGAGTATTCTGAAACCTTGAGTGTGATATACCGAAATGACCGTCTCAATCCATGGATCGCATCACCAATGATGGTGTATCGTTCGGAGGCCCGTAGCTTATGTTATGAGCAAAAGACCAAAAAGGTCAGGAAATGGGGTATCTGGGCCCAGACCGACCCGGCCCGACCCCCCCTGGGTCTGCCCGAACCGGTTCGACCCGACCCGTATCTGGGTCCTACTTGATTTGGTGCGGCCGGGCCCGGCCAGGGCGGCCCGGCCGGTTAGCTCGGCTCGGCTGAGTGGAGGAAGCCACGGAACGCCCCCCCCCCCACCCGCCGCGGACTGAGGTGTCGCGGCCCTGCGTGGGGCCGCGCTGGATCAGCGGACACGACATTGCCGCATCCCACATGCCACCAGACCCGCGCGGTCGTGGGTCTGGTCGGCCACCGCCGCTGCGGATTCAGCCGTGGCGGCTCCATCCGGAGGCGCGCCGGGGCGCCGCTGCCTCAGGCTGCCGGTGACCTGCGCCGCTGGTGGGTTCCGCGGGCCACCGGAGTTGCTCCGGTGGTCCGATTCCACTTCTGTCTACGCCAAACCTCCTCCCAGGTCCCATTCATCACTGACAGGCCCTTAAATCGCCATTTCGGCCTCGTTTGTCATCGTCCGCCGTTTCGTGGATCAACGAAGAACTACAGAGGGTTTTCGGGCCGTTTTTGTTTGGCCCGCACACTCCGCGTTAGGTGATAAAAATCGAGAAAAAGATCAACACATGAAAACATAACAAGATACAATTTTAATAAATTAAAATTTTACTTTGATCCCGGGCTCTTTGGTTTAGAAGGAATCAACTACGGGAATAAAATATTATTTTCAAACAAAATCCCTACCTCGTCGTCGTCGTCGAGTGTGCGTTCTTCGCGGAATTGATCGTCGTGGATGAAGAGGATCATTGCATCGCCGAAGGGCTTCGCGTCGTCACGGTATACGGCGTTGCGTCAATGAACTCCGAGGATCAAGAACATACGGATTTAATTTACACAAATTAAATCCATGTCATGTATAAAATCCACAAAGGAATTAAATGGTCCTCAATCTCTTAACTCAACAGATGATCGAGGATTTGTCGCGGATGAAAGAACGTCGCAGAAGAATGTCGCGGGAGAAAAATCGTCGGCGTCGCGGTACTTGGCATCACATCATCGATCTCCGAGGGCTCGACATTCTTCGTCGCCCTCCGTTGGATGTTGGTATTCTTCGCGTTCTTCACGTTCTTCGCGAAGGAGGATGAAGGACTTAAGGTTCTGTCAAATCCTCTCAACGAACAACACACGGGAAAAAAAGTGTTGGTCTTATTTTATTAACATTCCAACCAACGAAAAAGGATATGTTAAGTAACGAACCATTAATTCATAGAATTAATTCAACGAATAAAACCGCCCAATTAAAAGGAGCATTTAATAGATTAAGAAATGCCCCAGTTGACTTTCAATTAATAGGGGTTTTCACGGGTGCGTTACTTAGCAGAAAAAAAGGTGGGGCTCATGCGGGCCCCACCTCACAAATACCCTACCAAGAGGTTAGGATATTTTGAATTACACCCTATCCGCTTCAACTCAGCTTATGTAGCTTAAAGTGGCTTTTAAGCGGCTTTAAGTGAAATAAAATAAAGATTGTTGCACCACATTATTTTTTTTCTTAACTTAAAGACCAAAAATTAAAACCACACCTGAGCAAATGCAACTCCGGAAGAGGTGTTTCAAAGCAAATACCAGCACTGCGATTTTATCGATGCCCTCAGAATTTGATTCCGAGCACTGGTTCAAAAGATAGAAAAACCCGCTCGTTCGTTCACTGAAAGTACCTGAGCCAAACTTCAGAAAATGATTCCGGGAACACCGGGCCTCAGAATCAGGTGCAGTCTGAAACTAAGTTCTTGTAAAATTCCAATGAAAAATAAGGAAAAAAAATTTCCTTGAAATTTACGGGTCTTCACATCACTCCCACCTCAGGGCTTTATATCCCTGTAAAGATACATCATAAACTAGGGAAACAAATGTGGGTACTGAGCATGCATCTGAGCCTCTCTCTCCCAAGTGCTCTCCTGGAGGTTCCCATGCTTCCATCTGATGTGCACTAGAGGAATCGACCATCCACGTAGGACACGCTCCTGTCGATCCTCGATCTCCACCAGGACCTCCGAATAATTCGCCCCATTATCAACGTCTAGCTCCCCATGGTCAATGATATGCGTTGGGTCGTGCACGTATCACCTCGGATGAGATACGTGGAAGACGTCGTGCACCCAGAGCATCTGAGGTGGTACAGCCAGACGATAAGCCACCTCGCCAATCCTGCTAAGGACCTGGAATGGTCCGATGAAGCATGGGGACAACATGCCGCCTCGACCAAATCTCCATAATCCACGTCGAGGTGAGACACTCAAGAGGACGTGGTCGCCATCCTCGAACTCTAGTGGCCTCTTCCTCCTGTCAGCGTAAGACTTCAGTCAGCTCTGAGCTATCCTCATCTGCTCCTGGATGACCTGGAACTTCTCTGTCATAGCCCGGACCATCTCTGGTCCCACAAGTGCTGACTCCCCAGGGTCTATCCAGCACAATGGAGATCTGCAAGTTCTACCGTACAACGACTCGTATAGTGCCATCCTGATGGTGGAGTGGTAGCTGTTGTTGTACGTGAACTCCACCAAGGGTAGGTGGTCCTCCCAGCTGGGACCAAAGTCGAGGACACATGCACGGAGCATGTCCTCGAGAGTCTGAATGGTCCCCTCCGTCTGACCATCCGTCTGAGGGTGAAAGGCAGAGCTCATACATAACTACATCCCGAACGCCTCCTACAACCCCTTCCAAAGCCAGGAAGTAAAGCAAGCATCTCGATCGGAGACGATAGATGATGGCACACCGTGAATCCGTACAATCTCCTAAACGTAGAGTCGCCCCAAGCTCTCCACGGAGCCCTGCTCTATGATGTGTAAGAAGTGAGCCCACTTGGTGAGTCGGTCGACAATCACCCAGATGGAGTCATGACCTCAGGAAGTGCATGGAAGTCCATCCACGAAGTCCATAGTTATCCCGTCCCACATCCACTCTAGGACCTCCAAGGGCTGTACCAAGCCTGCTGGTACCTGATGCTTTGCCTTCACCTGCTGGCAGGTGAGGCATCGTGAAACGAACTCTGCCACAACCTTCTTCATGCTCGGCCACCAGTGCTGTCGTCTGAGATCCTGGTACATCTTCGCCACTCCAGGATGAACCTCCAAAGGAGAAGTGTGAAACTCTCTTAGCACCTCCTCTCATAAAGCGACTAGTACCAAGGTACGTCCTCTAAAAAGGATGTTGTGCTCTGCTCCAAAGGAGAAGCCATCAGGTGCCTGTCTTGAGGATAACTGCGCACGCCGTGTCTCACAGTCGGCATCCCCAAATTGTGCCTCTCTGACCCGCTGCAGTAGTGGAGGAGTGACTATGAGAGATTGAAAGATGGATTCTTCATCTCTATACACAAAGGATATCTGCAAAGCGGCTAGCTACACTGTCGCCTCCTCAAGTAGCTGAATGTCTGTCCCCCTACTGAGATAATCAACTACCACATTCCCCTTCCCAGGAGTATAGACTATCTCAAATTCATAGTCCTGGAGGAACTTGAGCCATCGCCGCTGTCTCAAATTCAGGTCCTTCTGCGAAAAGATGTACCAGAGACTCTAATGGTCAGAAAAGACTGTAAAGCGCTCGCACATCAGCTAGTGTCATCATGTCTTCAGGGTGAAGACCACTACTGCTAACTCCAGGTCATGGGTAGCGTAGTTCTACTCATACGGACTCAACTGATGTGATCTATAGGTGATCATTGCCCGCTCCTGCATCAGGACACATCCGAGTCCAGTCCCTGATGCATCGCAGTAGACTACCTACCCTACTCCCTCCTCAGGAAACCTCAAGATAGGTGCGCTGGTCAATCTCTGTCTCAGCTCTTGGAAGCTCTGCTGACATCTGTCTGACCACACAAATGGTTTCCCCTTCTTCGTCAAAGCTGGGAGTGGCGTTGAAACTTTGTAGAAGTCTTGCACAAATATCCGATAGTATTCAGCTAGTCCCAAGAAACTCCGCACCTCTGTTACGCTCTTGGGTGGCTCCAAAGCTAGCACTGCCTCGATCTTTGCGGGATCCACAGCAACTCCCTCCTCAGAGATGACGTGTCCCAAGAAGTGGACCTCACGTATCCAATACTGAAACTTCATGATCTTGCCATAAATCTGGTGCTCTTTGAGTGTGTCTAGTACAACCCGTAAGTGGTAGGCATGCTCCTCCTCAATCGCCGAGTAAATCAAAATGTCATCGATGAAGACTACGACAAATCGATCGAGGTATGACAGAAAGATCTTGTTCATGAGGCCCATGAACACTGCTGGAGCATTGGATACACTGAAAGGCATAACCAATAACTCATAGTGGCCATACCGACATCTGAAGGCCGTCTTCTGTACGTCCTCGTCTCGAACTCTAAGCTAATAATAGCCTGACCCAAGGTCTATCATCGAGAACCACCGTGCTCCCTTGAGCTGATCGAAGAGGTCATCAATCCTCAATAGTGGATAATTTTTCCTCACTGTCACCTGGTTCAGGCGATGATAGTCGACACAATGTCGCAAGCTCCCATCCGCCTTCTTGGCGAACAAAGTCGAGGAATCCTAGGGTGAAACACTGGGTCAGAAGAATCCCTTGCCCTTCAAGACCTCCAACTGTACCTGTAGCTCTCGAAGCTCGGCGGGGGGCATCCAATTTGCTGGAGTGGATATCAGGGCTATCCCGGGGTATATATCAATATAAAAGTCTACCTCTCTGCGAGGAGGTAGCCCTGGGACGTCTTTGGGAAAGACCTCCGCGTACTGATCCACCACTGTAGGAAAACAATGACTTCGCACGTCAACTACTCCTAGAATGAGGCTATCCAACTGATGAGTGATTGGTTATCCTCTCCTCTAATAAAGTCCATCCTGTGCTGCGAAGGTTCCCTTCTCTCCGGTGAAGGTGAACCTGCTCCCATCGGTGCGTACGCATCGCACCTTGCGCCTAATATAGTCAATTTATGCATGGACTGTAGATAACCAATCCATACCCATGATGATGTCGTAAGGCCTCGACACTACTACTAGAAGATCCCAGCCGATGCTCTCGCCTCCTAGAGTAATCTCACACTGCCGGCACCAGTGCGTAATCGTCGAGTCTGCTCCCGTAGGAGTCTCTAGCCGTAAGGATCGAGCAAACGGATCTGTCGGAATTTCCGAGCTCTGAAAAAGTGAAGTGGCTATGAATGAGTGACTCACTCATGTGTCTATAAGAACTAAAGTAAGAGTGGAATAGACAAAGATCATACTCCGAATCATCTTGGGCGTGCTGTGGTCGTAGGCCTCTGATGCCTGGAGCTGTGCCTGTCTCTGCCCGCCAGCTCCCTGTGGTCGGGGTGGACCTCCTAGTGGTGGTGGTGGTAGAGCCTCAAAGCGTCGCCCACCACCTACTGCTCGGCCAGCTCTTCTGCCTTGTCTGCCTCCTCCCTGCGGACCACCATGGTCGACCCTCTGCCTCTGCCTGGGTGGCCCCTCAACTGTCTGCTGCTCCTCGGCACGGTGGGTCGGGCAGTCACAAGGCATGTGGCCCTGCTCCCCACATGTGTAGCACTTCCTGCCTCTCGAAAGACTGGCTCCACGATGTGTGCCCCAAAATGTTGAGGCAGTGTCCTGAGGTCGTCTGTGTGAGGGTCTGGTCTGCCTGGACCCCTGAGTCATCTGTCGACTGCCTGCTGCGGAAGACTCTGCTACGTTCCGCCCTGCGGTAGGTCTCGCCGCTGGAGAAGACTCAGCAAGAAAGCTCTCGATCAAAAGGGCTCGCTCCCATACTCATTCCTGACTCGGAATGCTGAGGGAGATCAGCGATGCCCTGATCTCATGTCGCAATCCTAGCTCAATGGTACGGGCCCGGAACAATGGGTCCCGTACCATGTCGGTCGAGTAGCGCAAGAGATCGGTAAATCTCGCCGAGTACTGGGAGACCGTCAAGCTGCCCTGCCGCAACTGAAGAAGCTCCTGGATGCGCACCGCATGGAGGGTGGCTGGGACGAACTCCGAGCGGAAGAGGCTCTCAAAGTCCGTCCCGAGAAGAGATGCCTCATCATGCACCTGGAGAATCATGCTCCACTATCGTCTCGCTGCTGCGTGCAGTAGGCTTGCTGCGAGGATCACCATGAGGTCCGTTGGTGTCCTCACTAGCCTGAAAACTCGTACAACTGCCTCCAGCCAGTCGTCGGCTGCCTGGGGGTCCGTCTCCCCGCGGAACCTGGGCGGTCGCTGGCGCTGGAACTCATGCAGTTCACTAAGGCGATGTGCATCGTCAACGGCTGGGATTGGAAGCATCGGTGGCTCAGTGCGTAGAGGTATCGCCGGTGCCTCGTCTATCAAAGGGCCCTATACCGAGGCCTCATCGCTCGGTGGGCTGTCGTCACATACAACTCTTGGAACCATAGCTGGCTACCGTCGTGGGGCCATCCGGAAAGGAAACAGGTGTGCCACGGTCAGAATAGTATACCTGGTGAGCTGATACAAAGTAATCAAAAAGAAAACTTGAAACACACATGCAATCAATGTCTTCATGCATTAAGTCAGAAATCAGAATTCAGGGTCCTGGTGTACGGATATGTCGGTCGCCGCACCAACAATGGGCTCCCTGGACTGATAACCACACTCAATACGCTTAACACTATTGCTTCACATAAAAGAAAGATCAGAGTCTGTGGTAGAACCGAACTCCTCTGATACCAATTTTTCACAATTCGTCCTCGGGGCCCGTGCCGTGACTACCCCATGCCCACCTTCCATAGGCCAGTGGCTGGCGACTAGCACCAAGGCGTAAATCCCGTTAAATGGAAGGAATTTCCTTTGTAATGTAAACAAGCACCACAGAGTAAGCAAGCGGAAAAGGTAAACACTAAGAAAAAACTGGTACAACAGTAAGTGCGGAAAGTAAGTGGGTCAGAATACAAACCCAAACTGAAAGTAAAGTACAACTCGAAAGGGAAAACAACAACTGAAAAGTAAAGCTGGAAAATCGATTCGTCCACTGGAAGTCCCACCAGAAGGGTGGGTACAGATAGCCTCCCCTGCTCCTCGGGTCCAGCCGACCGCTCCGAGTACGTCCCACCCAGTGGTCCACCTCCAAGTACCGTCCTGCTCCACAAGCCTCCACCACGATCACTGCTGTCCGTCATCTACAACCAACACAACGTAGTGTGGGCATAGCCTATGCAGGGGTGAGTATAAGCTACTCAGTAGGGACCCCGAGACCGCCGAAGGTCTCCCAAAATCCAAAAAGGCTAAACCGAAATGGAATGATACAATCCTGAAATAACATCCGACACTGCTTAGGTATATGACCATACATATACCTAAGTCATCAATTCTTTCTCGGGTCCAACATCCGAGCTCAAGTACAACCCAATCCACATAGGAAAGAAAAACGTAAATCCACACAGGATAGCACAACACAATCCAAAAAGGAGAGTAAACAGGATCCAGCTCACAGAGGTATACTTTTCGAATGACGATAGAGATGATCATTGATCCATCTAAGTCGTCGGACCCACAATGGATTGATAGGTACTAACCCCCGCAATGACCCACAAAGGATCTGACCCACAAAGGATCGATAGGTAACTAACCCCCGCAATGACCCACACAGGATCGGGAAACACACAGGACCTGTAGGCACTGGCCCACACAGGACCGCTGAGCGCTGACCCACACAGGATCGGACCCACACAGGATCGGTAGCATTGACCCACAAAGGATCGCTGAGTGTTGTAGTCGTCACCGTCGAATCCACTGAGGATCTCTGCACAGTCATCGTCGTCACAGTACCAGTTGTCGCAAGCTCTAGGGTTCCCGGACACAACAAGCTCATTCAGGAGGGTCCGCTCCACGAGCCGAGAGGCTGATACATCAACTGACACATAGTCCAGAGTTGATGTATCCAATGGTTCCGTATCGTCAACTGGAACTCAAAGTCGCAGACGGCGCGTCAATCTGACGCACAGTCTGAGAGTTATTGGCTTTTTCGTCCTAGGGGCCCAGTTGGTTTTTAAGGAAAAACCAACCCGACCGTACTCCACCTGCATCGAAACCTTGGGTGGAGTAATCCAAAAGGTTCGTCTCACTTATAGGAATTAAACAAAGTCGACGGCACGTCAATCGGACGTCTGAAGCTCATGATATGAGCGTTTCCGCTCCGAGGGCCCAGTTGGGTTCGTGTACGAAACAACCCATCCGAACCCAAAGTATTCTGAAACCATGAGTTTGATATACCGAAACGACCATCTCGATCCAAGTATTGTATTGCCTCTGACGGTGCGTCGTTCGGAGGCTCGTAGATGACGTTATGAGAAAGAGACCGAAAAGGTCCGGAAACGGGGGGTCTGGGCCCGGACCGAAAAGACCGAAAAGGTCCAGATGAGCTGTCTTCATCCGCTCCTGGATGGCCTGGACCTTCTCTGTCATGGTCCGGACCATCTCTGGTCCTACAATTGCTGACTCCCCAGGGTCTTTCCAGCACAAAGGTGATCTGCAAGGTCTGTCGTACAACGACTCGTATGGTGTCATCCTAATGGTGGAGTGGTACATGTTGTTGTACGTGAACTTTACCACGGGTAGGTGGTCCTCCCAGCTGTGACCAAAGTCAAGGACACATGCGCGGAGCATGTCCTCGAGAGTCTGAATGGTCCCCTCCATCTGACCATCCATCTGAGGGTGAAAGGCGGTGGTCAGACGTAGCTGCGTCTCGAACGCCTCCTACAACCCCTTCCAAAGTCGGGAAGTAAAGCGAGCATCTCGATCGGAGATGATAGATGATGGCACACCGTGAAGCCGTAAAATCTCTTGAACGTAGAGACGCCCCATGCTCTCCACTGAGCCCTGCTATCTGATAGGTAAGAAGTGAGCCGACTTGGTGAGTCGGTCGACAATCACCCAGATGGAGTCGTGACCTCCGGAAGTGTGTGGAAGTCAAGTCACGAAGTCCATAGATATCCCGTCCCACTTCCACTCTGGGACCTCCAAGGGTTGTACCAAGCCTGCTGGTACCTGATGCTCTGCATTCACCTGCTGGCAGGTGAGGCATCATGAAACGAACTCTGCCATAGCCTTCTTCATGCCCGGCCACCGGTGTTGTTGTCTGAGATCCAGGTACATCTTCACCACTCCAGGATGAACCGCCAAAGGAGAAGTGCGAAACTCTCTTAACACCTCCTCTCTTAAAGCGACATGTACCAAGGTACGTCCTCTGAAAAGGATGTCGTGCTCTTCTCCAAAGGAGAAGCCATCAGGTGTCTGTCCTAAGGATAACTACGCACGCCGCATCTCACAGTTGGCGTCCCCACATTGTGCCTCTCTGACCAGCTGCAGTAGTGGAGGAGTGACTATGCGAGATTGAAAGAAGGCTACTCTTTCTCTATCCACTAAGGATATCTACAAAGTGGATAGCTGATCTGTCGCCTCCTCAAGTAGCTGAATGACCGTCCTCCTACTGAGAGCATCAGCTACCACGTTCCCATTCCCAGAAGTATAGACTATCTCAAAGTCATTGTCCTGGAGGAACTTGAGGCATCGCCGCTGTCTCAGGTTCAGGTCCTTCTGCGAGAAGATGTACCTGAGACTCTGATGGTCAGAAAAGACTGTAAAGCGCTCTCCCATTAGCTAGTGTCACCATGTCTTCAGGGCGAAGACCACTGCTGCTAACTCCAGGTCATGGGTAGCATAGTTCTACTCATACGACCTCAACTGATGTGATACATAGGTGATCACTGCCCGCTCCAGCATCAGGACACATCTGAGTCCGGTCCCTGATGCATCGCAGTAGACTACGTACCCTACTCCCTCCTCAGGCAACCTCAAGATAGGTGCGCTGGTCAATCTCTGTCTCAGCTCTTGGAAGCTCTTCTAACATCTGTATGACCACACAAAGGGTTTCCCCTTCTTTGTAAAAGCTGAGAGTGGCACCACAACTATGGAAAAGATTGGCACAAATATCCGATAGTATTCAGCTAGTCCCAAGAAACTCCGCACCTCTGTCACGCTCTTGGGTGGCTCCCAAGCTAGCACTGCCTCGATCTTCGCGGGATCCACCGAAACTCCCGCCTCAGAGATGACGTGTCCCAAGAAGTGGACCTTGCGTAACCAGAACTGACACTTTGAGATATTTCCATAACGCTGGTTCTCTTTGAGTGTGTCTAGTACAACCCGTAAGTGGTAGGAGTGCTCCTCCTCAGTCGCCGAGTAAATCAAAATGTCATCGATGAAGACTATGACAAATCGATCGAGGTATGACTGAAAGATCTTGTTCATGAGGCCAATGAACACTGGTGGAGAATTGGTTACACCGAAAGGCATAACCAAGAACTCATAGTGGCCATACCGACATCTGAAGGCGTCTTCTGCACGTCCTCTTCTCGAACTCTGAGCTGATAATAGGCTGACCTGAGGTCTATCTTCGAGAACCACTGTGCTCCCTTGAGCTGATCGAAGAGTTCATCAATCCTCGGTAGTGGATACTTGTTCCTCACTGTCACCTGGTTCAGGCGACGATAGTCGACACAATGTCGCAAGCTCCTGTCCCCCTTCTTGGCGAACAAAGTCGGGGAAGCCTAGGTTGAAACACTGGGTCCGATGAATCCCTTGCCCTACAAGTCCTACAACTGTACCCGTAGATCTCAAAGCATGGCGGGGGCCATACAATATGCTGGAGTGGATATCAGGGCTATCCTGGGGTACATATCAATATAAAAGTCTACCTCTCTGGGAGGAGGTAGCCTTGGGATGTCTTCAAGAAAGACGTCCGCGTACTGATCCACCACTGTAGGAAAACTATGACTCCGCACGTTAACTGCTCCTAGGATGAGGCTAGCAAACTGATGAGTGATGGGCTTTCCTCTCCTCTGCGGAAGTCCATCATGTGGTGCGAAGGCTCCCTTCTTGCCGGTGAAGGTGAACCTGCTCCCGTTGGTGCGTACACATCGCACCTTGCGCCTAATATAGTCAATTTGTGCATGGACTGTAGATAACCAATCCATGCCCAAGATGAAGTCGTAAGACCTCGATGCTGCTACTAGAAGATCTCAGCCGAAGATCTTGCCTCCTAGAGTAAGCTCACACTGTCGGCACCAGTGTGTTTTCGTCGAGTCTGCTCCCGTATAAGTCTCTAGCCACAAGGATCGAGCCAACGGCTCTGTCGAAATCTCCGGGCTCCGAACAAGGGCAGTGGATATCAAAGATTTACTCGCTCATGTATCTATAAGAACTGAATTAAGGGTGGAATAGAAAAAGATCATACCTCGAATCATCTTGGGCGCGCCGTGGTCGTAGCCCTCCGCTGCCTGGAGTTGTGCCTGTCTCTGCCCGCCAGCTCCCTGTGGTCGGGGTGGACCTCCTGGGGTGGTGGTGGTAGAGCCTCAAAGCGTCGCCCACCACCTGCTGCTCGGCCAGCTCCTCTGCCTCGTCTGCCTCCTCCCTACAGACTACCACGGTTGACCCTCTGCCTCTACCTGGGTGGCCCCTCAACTGTCTGCTGCACCTCAGCACGGTGGGTCGGGAAGTCACGAGCCATGGGGCCATGCTCGCCACATGTGTAGCACTGCCTTCCTTTCGAAAGACTGGCTCCACGCTGTGTGCCCCACACTGTTGAGATAGTGTCCTGAGGTTGTATGTGTGAGGGTCTGGTCTTCCTGGATGCCTGAGTCATTCGTCGACTGCCTGCTACGGAAGAATCTGCTACGTTCCGCCCCACGGTATGTCTCGCCGCTGGAGAAATTTCAGCAAGAAAGCTCTCGATCAAAAGGGTTCACTTCAGTAATCATGCCTGAGTCAGAATGCTGAGAGAGATTAGTGATGCCCTGATCTCATGTTGCAATCCCTGCTCAAAGGTCCGGGCCCGGAACAATGGGTCTCGTACCATGTCGGTCGAGTAGCGTGAGAGATCGGTAAATCTCGCCGAGTACTGGGCGATCATCAAGCTGCCCTGCCGAAGCTGAAGAAGCTCCTCGTTGCGCACCTCACAGAGGGTGGCTGGGATGAACTCTGGGCGGAAGAGGCTCTCAATGTCCGTCTAGAGAAGAAAAACATCATCGTGCACCTGGAGAATCAAGCTCCACTATCGTCCCGCTGCTGCGTGCAGTTGGCTCGCTGCGAGGATCACCATGAGGTCCGTTGGTGTCCTCACTTGGCTGAAAACTCATACAACTTCCTCCAGCCAGTCCTCGGCTACCTGGGGGTCCGGCTCCCCGTGGAACCTGGGTGGTCGCTGGCGCTAGAACTCATGCAGTGCCCTAAGTCGACGTGCATCATCAACAACTGGGGTTGGAAGAATCGGTGGCTCGGTGGGTAGAGGTATCTCCTGTGCCTCAGTTGTCAAAGGGCCATGTACCAAGGCCTCGTCGCTCGGTGGGATGTCGTCACGTACAACTCTCAGAACCCTAGCAGGCTGCCGTCGTGGGTCCATCCTGAAAGGAAACAGGTGCTCCACGGCCAGAATAGTATACATGGTGATCTGATACAAAGTAATCACAAATAAAACTTGAAAAAAACATGCAATCAATGTCTTCGTGCATTAAGTCAGAAATCCGAAGTCAGGGTCCTGGTGTACGGATACATCGGCCGCTGCACCAACACTGGGCTACCTGGACTGATAACCACACTCAATACGCTTAAAACTATTGCTTCACATAGAAGAATGATCAGAGTCTGTGGTAGAACCGAACCCCTCTGATACCAAATTGTCACGAGTCATCCTCGGGGCCCGTGTCATGACTACCCCAAGCCCACCATCCATAGGCCAGGGGCTGGCAACTAGCACCAAGGCGTAAATCCCGGTAAAGGGAAGGCATTTCTTTGTAAAGTAAACAAGCACCATGGAGTAAGAAAGCGGAAAATGTAAACATTAAGTAAAAACTGGTACAACAGTAAGTGCGGAATGTAAGTGGGCCAGAATACAAACCCAAACTGAAGGTAATGTACAACTCGAAACGGAAAACAACAACTGAAAAGTAAAGCCGCAACATCGAGTTGTCCACTGGAAGTACCACCAGAAGGGTGTGTACAGATAGCCTCCCCTGCTCCTTGGGTCCAGCCGACCGCTCCGAGTACGTCCCACCCAGTGGTCCACCTCCAGGTACCGTCCTACATCGCAAGCCTCCACCACGATTAGTGATGTCCATCGTCTGCAACCTACATAACGTAGTTCGGGCATAGCCTGTGTAGGGGTGAGTATAAACTACTCAGTAGGGACCTCGAGACCCCCTAAGGTCTCCCAGAATCCAAAAAGGATAAACCACAAAGGACAGATACAATCACGAAGTAACATCCGACACTGCTTAGGTATATGCCCATACATATACCTAAGTCATCAATTCTTGCTCGACTCCAACATCTGAGCTCAAGTAAAACCCAGTCCACATAGGAAAGCAAAACATAAATCCACACAGGATAGCACAACACAATCCAAAAAGGAGAGTAAACAGGATTCACCTCACATAGGTATACTTCTTCGAATGATGATAGAGATGATCACTGATCCATCTAAGTCGTTGGACCCACAAAGGATTGATAGGTACTAACCACCGCAATGACCCACAAAGGATCTGACCCACAAAGGATCGATAGATAACTAACCCCCGCAAAGACCCACACAGGATTGGGCAACACACAGGACCTGTAGGCGCTAGCCCACACAGGACCGCTGAGCGCTGACCCACACAGGATCAGACCCAAACAGGATAGGTAGCACTGACCCACAAAGGATCGATGAGTGTTGTAGTCATCGTCGTCGAATCCACTGAGGATCTCTGCACAGTCGTCGTCGTCACAATAGCAGTCACAACAAGCTCTAGGGTTCCCTCACACAACAAGCTCATTCGGGAGGGTCCACTCCATGAGCCGAGAGGATGATACATCAATTGACACATAGTCCAGAGTTGATGTATCCAAAGGTTCAGTATCGTCAACAGGAACTCAACATCGCAAACGGAGCATCAATCGGACGCCTAGTCTGAGAGTTATTGGCTTTTTCGTCCTATGGGCCAGGTTGGTTTTTAAGGAAAAACCAACCCGACCATACTCCATCTGCATCAAAACCTTGGGTGGAGTAACCCAAAATTTCCATCTCACGTAGAGGAATTCAACAAAGTTGACGACACATCAATCGGACGTCTGAAGCTCAAGATATGAGTGTTTCCGCTCCGAGGTCCCCGGTTGGGTTCGTGTATGAACCAACCCGGACGAACCCAAAGTATTCCGAAACCTTGAGTGTGATATACCGAAATGACCGTCTCGATCCAAGGATCGCATCGCCTCTGACGGTGTGTCGTTCGGAGGCCCGTAGCTCACGTTATGAGCAAAAGACCGAAAAGGTCCGGAAAAGGGGGGTCTGGGCCCGGACCAACCCGGCCCGACCCCCCTGGGTCGGCCCGAACCGGGTCGACCCGACCCGGATCCGGGTCCGACCCGGGTTGGCGCGACCCGGCCGGTCGGGTCGGGCCGAGCGGAGGAAGCAGCCCCCCCCCCCCCCCCCCCGCGTACTGAGGTGCCGCGGCCCCGTGTGGGGCCGTACTGGATCAGCAGACGTGGCTTTTCCGCATCCCATGTGTCACTGAACCCGCATGGTCACAGGTCTGGTCGGCCGCAGCCACCGCGGCTTCTGCCACGGCGGCTCCATCCAGCGGCATGCCCGGGTGCCGCCGCCTCCGGCTGCCGGCGACCCGCGCCGCCAGTGGGTTCCGCGGGCCACCGGAGTTGCTCCGGTGGTCCGATTCCACTTCCATCTGCGCCGAAGCTCCTCTCGGGTCCCATTCATCACTGTCAGCCCCTCAAATCACCATTACGGCCCCTTTTGTCATC
Source organism: Viscum album (assembly GCA_963277665.1). NCBI lineage: Eukaryota > Viridiplantae > Streptophyta > Magnoliopsida > Santalales > Viscaceae > Viscum > Viscum album. The sequence goes on from OY728156.1 coordinate 1,664,661,316, forward strand.
ATCCGCCATTTCGTGCATCAATGAAGAACAGTGGAGTGTTGTTGGGCCGTGTTTTTTTGGCCCGCACCCTCCGCGTTAGGTGATAACAATCAAGAAAAAGATCAACACATGATAACATAACAAGATACGATTTTAATAAATTAAAATTGTACTTTATCCCGGGCTCTTTGTTTTGGAAGGAATCAACTATGGGAATAAAATATTATTTTCAAACAAAATCCCTACCTCGCCATCGTCGTCGAGCGTGTGTTCTTTGCGGAATTTATCGTCGCGGAAGAAGAGGATCGTCGCGTCGCGGAAGGGTGTCGCGTCATCGCGGTATACTGCGTTGCGTGAACGAACTCAGAGGATCAAGAACATAAGGATTTAATTTACACGAATTAAATCCATGTCAAGTATAAAATCCACAAAGGAATTAAATGGCCCGCAATCTCTTACCTCAACAGATGATAGAGGATTTGTCGCGGATGAAGGAACGTCGCAGATGAAAGTCACGGGAGAAGAATCGTCAATGTCGCGGTACTTGGCGTCGCGCTGTCGATTTCCGAGGGATCAACGTTCTTTTTCGCTCTCCGTTGGATGCCGGCGTTCTTCGCGTTCTTCTCATTCTTCGCGTTTTTCGCGTTCTTCGTGAAGGAGGATGAAGGACTTAAGGTTCTGTCAAATCTTCTCAACGAACAACACACAAGAAGAAAAGTGTTGGTCTTATTTTATTAACATGCCAACCAACGAAAAAGGATAAGTTAAGTAACGACCCATTAATTAATAGAATTAATTCAACGAATAAAATCACCCAATTAAAAGGAGCGTTTAATAGATTAAGAAACGCCCCAGTTGACTTTCAATTAATAGGGGTTTTAGCGGGTGCGTTACTTAGCGGAAAAGAAACGGTGGGGCTCATGCGGGACCCACCTCACAAATACCCTACCGAGAGGGTAGGATATTTTGAATTCCACCATATATGCTTCAACTCATCTTAAGTAGCTTAAAGTGGCTTTTAAGCGGCTTTAATGAAATAAAATAATGTTTGTCGCACCACATTATTTTATTTATTAACATAAAGACCAAAAATTAAAAACCACACCCGAGAAAACGCAACTTCGGAAGAGGCGTTTCTAAGAAAATACCGGTGCTGTGATTTCATCAGTGCCCTCAAAATTCAATTCCGAGCACCAGTTCAAAAGTTAGAAAAACCTGCTCGTTCGTTCATTGAACGTACCCAAGCCAATCTTTGGAAAATGATTCCGGGCACACTGGGCCTCGGAATCAGGTGCCGTTAGAAACTGCGTTCTTGTAAAATTCATGGAAAATTAAGAAAAAAAATTTCCTTGAAATTTACGGGTCTTTACAATATTAAACTTTTCTTTTATATGTTTGTTCTTGGAACTCTTTTTCTTTTTGGATCATCAAAATAAATCCCTTTACCTAATATAAAATAATATGAATGAAATAAATTCAAAACTCATTATAATATATAAAATTATAAAAAATTAAAACATTATTTTCCCATATATTCTTCAAATTTACTTGCACATCACCATAGACAGAGCATATCCAATAAAGTGTTTTCTCCCATTGAATAAAAACAACTAACATCCAATATCCACTGATATAAAATACAATTTAATTTTAATATTTACAATGATAAAAGAAAAATAACAATTTGTGAGACAAATTTTTCATACCTCTCATAATAAGGAATCATCCAACACCATGTAATTATATTATATTGAAATCATTTTTCAATATAGACAACATTTTGTTTCTTATACAATTAATGCCCTTCAGGTGAAATCAACTGCAGGTCCATTATCCCATATACATCTGTCTGCTCGTTCTCCTCAAACATTTTTTAGTGATACTTAATTCAATATAGATAATGATAAATTTTAATCAAATTTTACAGAAGGAAGGATTTTTTGTATGATTAACATCGAAAAAAAACATGCACCATGTTTATGAGCTACTTACCTCTAGTAAAATGCAGCCTAATGATTAATATGTTAACTTTTAATTGTTAAAACAAATTTAATATAAATATAAAATAAATGATATAAAATAAACATACCACTAGGTAAATGGGTTGTAGAAGTCAAGATGGACCAACTAAAAAGTGGATGATACATTGGCCAATTTCCATCACCGCATCTATAGGTAATGGTAATCTAGTTGATATGTAAATAATATACTATACAGTGACCCTATATTTCTATACCTTTATCTATTGATGGTAAATTGTATCACTTATATAATATATCAGTCGATTTGAAAATATATAATATGGAGGATCATCAAGATACAACTCACAGGGACTAGGAAGCTGTGGAGGAGGGAGTGTGGGAGTAGGATAAAAAATAGGGTCTGTAGGTGGAGGAGAATGATAAATAATGAGGTTTATAGATAGAGTTGGGGGTTAAATTATGCGATCTGTAGGTGTAGGTGGGGAGTTGGATTTTTTGTAGAGGTGGAGCAAGAGATTCTGTCTAATATTTTATTTTCATGTCTACAAGAATAGACTATATTGATGCTCTGGTCTTTGCCACCATCATCACATTAATTTTGTGAAAGTAATCCTAAAAATATGCTATTTTTTATATAAACACTCCATGTAAGAAGATGAAAAATGTGATAACACTTTTCTTATTGATACACCCACTGGGTATCCTCACACACGACCGAAGTGTTCGAGCATTCCAAATGTAGTTGATAACATATCATGACTCCCATTAGCTTTAAATACCCCATGTTTTCTACTATCATCATGATAATCCTGTATGAATTAATTGAAAAATTATTTAATTATTAAAAGTATTAAAATAATTTATCTTTTTAAAATAAATAAAACAAAAAACATTAAATATTCTCAGCTAGAACTCTATATTCTTCTGTTAGATATTTCCCCTATTTTCTCATCTGTGTAATCTTTTCTTTTTCATGTCTTGATATATGGGATGGAGGGGAAACATCTCTAGAGCCAATAATTTTCTCTCTCAGCTTCTTTAATTTTATAAAGTATCATTTTTTACTTCCAATAAATCATACCATCCACAATAAAAACTATGAGGGTATATATTTATATATTGGATATCCTGAGGAGATCTCCTTTATTACATAAAATTATGTATTATAAATCATTAATAAGATATTAAAAAGATCATTAACAAAAGAAAACTTCAAAAAAATTTACATGGAACAAAACAAAAGTGCTGCTTTTCTTCTACTTTTAAAGCATTATTTCCATGTGTCTTCATCTATTAAAAGATATATATTACGTGGACTATCATGTTGACTATCCCGAAAAACAAAATCAGATACGAGGGTTGATTTGAAATCCACCAATCTCCATGTAGTCGTCGATAAACATTTCCTCCTGACTCTTAAAGCGTCATGTATATCAAATTTCATCTGATAAAGAATGGGTAAAATATATTTTATGGTAAAAATTTCATGATTAGTCAAACAATATAAAACGTTTTTACCAATATAGTCTTCCCAAAATGAGATACTATTGTGTTTTCAACACTTCTACAATTATTAATCAAAATGCTACCATTTATTTTACCCTGAGTTGATACAAAACTCTCAATATATTTTTCATTAGGACATCATGGAATATAAATCTCATAAATTTATACAACTATTCTCTTATCCTGGATACGATCATGTATTAATTTTGGTAAATGTGTTCCTCCACATTTGACAACCCTCAAACTCTTCATTTCCATTGTAGGAAGATATGAAAATGATTGAGGATCATTATGAAAACCAGGTGGATTTACCTCCCCAGAGCCATGATCATGTTGCTCATCTCAAGATGTTAGTGGTTTATTATCTGATTGACATGTAATTATCATTAAAATCACTGAAAAAAATTTAGTACACAAATATTTAAATTCACATATTATATTATTAATGTAAAAAAAATTATGTTAAATTAGGAAAAATATATAATAGAAAATAACACATAATTATTCATATATTTTATAGTTAACAAAAATACTAACAACCGTAATGATATATAAAATATCATGTAAATTTATGATGACAAAAACAATATTGGTGTCGGAATATTAATAATATTCCAACCAATAAATATTTTTTTTACAAAAAAGCAATATTTTTTAACGTGTAGATTTAAAATAATATTCATTTAAAAATCTAAAAATATAGAAGTTATGTAATGGTAAGAATGGTAAAATAAACAAAAAATAATAAAATAAGAAACATTTGTACTGATTCATTCTAATATATGTTTTAATAATGAAAAAATACAATATCTAACATTTTATGAAATGAATTAAAGTAAATGAAAAATAAAAATTTGGAACATGTAATATTACGAATGTACTAGTGGATTGTTTTCCAAAATTCAATTATCCATATAATTTCTTATGAAAGCAAACCATGTCTACAAATTTCTCATCATTATTAACTATTAATATTTCAATAGAAGTAGGGATCTCACAGAAATGAGAAACTTTATCAATTTGATCATCCCAAAATATTGTTTTTTCCTAGTAAAAAAATTCATAACTATATATCCGATTGATTAGGAACAATGAAAATTGTTTTTCATGTGTTTCCATTATAAAAAAACAAGTTGCGTCTTCCAATCTATTCATATTAAAAACTGTAATTCCAAAATCATCAAGTATCACACTGTTTTTAATGATAAACCATTATAATTTAAACACACGAACATTAACTTTAATTGAATAAACCTAAAATATTTCTTTATTCATTCCATAATATATGATTTTGGATGATATTGGGTTTTAGACTTTATAACTTGAAAAAAGAATTGCTTCTCTGAACACCAACACACCACTATTCTGAACTGCACTTCAGTTTTACTAAGATTTCATATAATGTGTATAACCATTAAATTTATACCTAGACCATGTTTCATGTATAAACATAGACCACCCACATAACATCTTAATGTCGATGATGCATCTTATCTACCCATAGTGGTCTTTTTAATCTAAGGAAAAAAATTTGTTATGCTAATTCAAAATATACATTTCATTATTCTTTCTATAACAGTATTTCAACTCATTATGATGCAATGTTATATATGGTAGAGAATCTTCCATGTTATTAATTATGTATAAATATTCCATCTTAATCTGTTCACTTAACAATGATTTTTCTTTCAATCCATGAATCCCATTTACCTGATTATTCACTCATTCATGGTGAGATGGAGTCAAACCAATGTACTCCAACGTAGACTTGTATCTTGTACAAAAATCTACAAGAACCTCAGAAATAAAATTTTAACTAATGGATGCTTTAGGTTGATATGGATTCTTAACATACCCCTTCAGCATCTTCATATACCTTTCAAATGGAAACATCCACATAGACGTACAAGTCAAAAAAGATTTATTTCTCGAACAAGTTGAACCATTAAATGAAGTATTATATCAAAAAAAGGTAGTGGAAAATAAATTTCCAATTTAAAATGAATCGATATTTCTTCATTTTCAAAAAATTTCAAACCATCCAAAGCAGTAACCTTATTACAAATTGAATAGAAAAAATAACAAACCATCATAATAGTCTTTCTGACATGGATGTGCAATATTCCACACATTGAAACTGGAAGAAGTTGTTGCATCATGATTTTAAAACAATGATATTCCAAACTAGTTAACTTAAAATCCTTCAAAGAGTTTTTTTTTATATTTGAACAATAACCCTAAGGCACATTGAAATCATGAACACACTGACAAAATCTAATTTTCTCCCTCTTGGATATGGTATGACAAGTCGAGGGAAGAAATGTTCATCTTACATCATGAGTAGGATATAACTCTAAACATATTCCCATTGATCGTAAGACTCATAGTACATTCAACCCATAATTATAATTTTCTTTAACATCAATCAATGTTCCCATCAAACTGTAACATATATTCTTCTCCACATTCAGGAAAACTATGTTATGTTATAGTTAATTATATATCCAACATGGTGGATCAAAAAATATTGATTGATTCCTCTAAAATGTACATAATTACAATATTTATGTGACTTTCCTAATGTGACATCAAGGTTTTTAACCCTATCATGATACTAATCAATGAAAAAGTTTATAAAGAAATATCATGTTCTTGTAATCAAATTAATTCCTTTTTTAATAATCTATAAGAGTGATCCATATGAAAAAAAAACATTTGATGAACCATTTCTATTTTTCCTCTACTAATGAAATTGACAATATGATGTCTATCATTTTCAAATTAGAAACAATGTATGCCCATTAACACTATATTCAGTCAAGTTTCCATACCTTGTGAAGTAATTTGTAGTGAAAATAATCACAGCAAGCAGTTGAAAATATTCTATTTTATAAGAATCATAGACTCTTATACCATCCTCCCAAAATATATTAATGACATCAATTAGTGGTTAATATAAAAAATCAATATCATTTCTAGGTTTCATCGGTCTAGATATAATTATATGCATCATGAAAATTTTATGCTTTATAAAATATTTTGAATCTAGGTTGTAAATTATTAATAAAATAGGCCATGAACTATTTGTGCTACCAAGTCTTTGATATGGATTCATTCCATCATCGCATAAACCATGTCAGAGATTTCTCACTTAATTTCAGAATGTGAGATACTTCGAATCAATTTTCTTCCACTATGGAAAATATATTGGATGACGTATTATTCCATCCCATATCCACTCATTATCATACCATCTTAACCATTTATCATCATGTGTATTAGCTAATAATCTTTTCAAACAATGAATTATAAGAAGAAACCTGAATAATATTCTAGGGATCTCTATTATTTCTACATTATCCTATGATTTTTCATTCAACTAATACTGTGATGTCCTACATTTAGGAATCTATAATCGAAATCCATATTCCTTCCTAAATATCACACATTCATTTGGACATGAATGTATTTTATTATATCCACATCTGATTGGCCATAATATTTTCTTAGCCATATATTGTGAATTTGGAAGATCAATGTCATTAGAAATAATATCTTTCAAAATGGTAGTAACTCTATAAAACATTTATCACTCCTTCGATTCTTCTCCCTTAGGTTAATCAATCATTACACTGACAATAAAATTGTAATATTCATACCACCAAGATACAATGATTTTTTAGAATCACCATATAGAAAATATATTGTCGATTCTTTCTCAATTTGTTCTTATTCAATATCTTTAATCATTTATTCAATTTCATCTAGGTTACCTTATTTCAAAGAATCATCTTAAGTATATATAATATTATACCTAGATTCACCATTCCAAATCCAAGGTCTATAACATGGATTTAATCTATGTAATATTAAATGATCATTGATCTCCATACTTACAACTTCTTCATATTTAAACATTTCATGAAAATAATAATTCACTTTTTATTTCAGGGATTGATGGAATATATAATTTCATAAAAAATTTCTATATACTATCATTGTAGATAAATTCTACCAACATTCTATTATTTAGAGATATATTTTTTATTTTAATATTCCTAGCATAAAGTATAAATCTTTTTATTCAAATTAAAAAGGATATTTGAGTGATCATTTGGAATCAGTTTCTACAAAATAGGTCATAATTTGAGTGTAAACCCATTTTAAAATATAGATGAAATATATGCATATTTGAATAATATAATTACAAATTTTATGAAATAATGGAATATGACATTATATTGATATGATGGATCATAAAAATATATTGAAGAAAATAATTTTATACATAAAATATCATTTTATTATTTATTTATCTGAAATATGACATAATTTGAAAGTAACACAGTTATGAAATAGAAAATAGATATATGTTTGTTTTAAAATAATAATGATATTGTTTTTGATAAATAAGATAAAAACCAAAAAAATTAATAGAAACACCATCCACTACTATGATATATTATCAACACATCATAACATTAGTTGTTTACTTAATTTTTCAACGTAATTGTCTAAAATATTAACCTAATAGATCTTAAGACAATATTGAACAAATTTTATTTCATTATTTCATTTAATTTTGATGGTCACATTTATGTGTATTAATATTATTATTGTGTTTGCTGTGGAAAATAGTATTGTGAAAAAATGTCTTGTAAATAGGCTTTGAAAGGAAAATAGACTCTCTTGAGAATGTGGTGTAATTATCCCTTAAGAATAATATGTTCTCATGACTTCATTATAAATATGTTAAGTTCCATATAGTATCTTATTGATCGTCCCATCAATCTATAACACATCTTGATATGTCAAAAAATAGATTGGGTGACATGGTATGAATATCCAAATGAAAATCCATATCGAAATTTATCCCCCTAAAATAGTCATTAGAAATAAGGTAAGTATCTAAAAGGAAAATATCATTTTATAAAAATTCCAATATTCTGATGATAAAACAATATCAGGTTACTAAACCACCTTAAAAAATTAATAGTGAAGGACATGATGAAGAATGTTGAAATACATAGATTTCAGGCATCCGTGAATGAAAAAGGATTTATAACCTGATTGATAGGTTGGATCATGGACATTGGACAAAGATTTTCTTAATCAAAACATCATATAATAAAAAAAATTATAATGATATTTACTCTAATATACACACACATTGTAATCATTTGAGAGAATTTTTGAGAATTAAAAAAAAAAATAAAAAATCCTTCAAAAAACCAACCATTTCTGAAAAACCCAAATATCCAGAAAACCAATCATTTCCTTTTAAAAAACATAATTATTACAAAATCACAAACATATATATATTATAAAATTAAATGAAATTAATATAATATAGAAAAACATAACAAGTCACCATAGAATAAATGAAATAATGTAAAGAAACAACATACCATGCTTCCACACAGGCTAATAAAATTATTCAATTTGAGAAAATAAATGTTGGTAATAAATTATAATTTAATAAACCATAATTATTTATTAAAGGAGACTAAATATAACCTAGAGTGAAATTTTCCTAAAAAGTAAAAATACAATATAAACAGTTTCGTTCATTTTGTCTCCAAACCAAAACACAAACGATCCATCTAGTCTATAGTTGCATATTCCCCCACTACAACCTTGGAATCACATACTTAGGGGAACTATATATTTTCTATACTAAACCACTATAGAATAAAAATAGACCCAAATAATAGTTTATAGTGTTTTAATAAATTTTAACAATGTGGTTATGTTCAAATAATGAATTAATAGATTAACAGATCCACTAAAAATAATTTCATATACATAATTATCATATCACCAATAATTTCCTTGCTAACCCATTTTTAAATTAACTACATCACAATTTATATCAAACCACTCCCACTTAGGGAACACAATTCTTATCACATATAACCAAATTAAGATGTATAGTAAAGGATCACATCGTAAATCTAAAAACTCTCTTATAATGTACAAAATGAGCCTTTGCTAAAATGAACATAGAATTTCACTTCATTCCCATCATTTATGATCCCAATTTTAAATTTTACACTAAAAAAATCCATGGTATATCACATATGAAACCACTAAAAGTGTAAACCATATTAATTTTAAATCATTTTTAAAATCAATCCATTTTCTTTATTTAAAAAAATACATGAAAAATACTTATTTTCGAATCAATTGACCAAAATGTGATTAAATTATTAAAAACATAAATCTAATTTAGGGAATTCTTTTTAAATATGTTTACATACACATAATCATTGAATAATATCTCTTGAAAATATAAAATCATTAAAATATGAGTATACAAAGTTATATATATATAATTAATTTGATGAAATGAATTTGAACTATTACATATAGATTTAATTTGAAAAAAATAAAATTATAAAACATATATAATTAAATTTAATGTATATTAAAGGATTATACCAAAACCCAACCTATATCAATTATAAATAATTATATATAAAGTCTCGTATAATGATAATTCTCAACAAATAAAATAAGATCCCTCTATTATTCCAAAAGACAAAAATAACCCAAAATTAGGGCCATACCTAAACTGTATTATCATCCGTATAGCCAATATATTTTATAAGGATAGACATTCCAAGAATTAATGGGTGTATGGATTATTATTGATGGTAAAAAATAACAAAAGGGAGATTGACCATAAGAATCCACTTGAGAGTTGTAATTCAATAAGAGACATGTTCTATGAAAAAACACAATGAATGATGTTTTTAAACAATTTTCGAGGCCACAAGATCAAAGATTCAATGTATGGTTTCAGCCAGAGAGGGATCGAGTTACTGTCGCCCAAAATACAAATAGTGTATTAACACAAATTGTGAAATCATAAAATTTTTAAAAGATTTATCAAATCAGTTGTATAGTATCCTTTGTGATAAAGAGTTTTTTTACATTTATCACATCAATTATAAAATAACCGACCTGAAAAAATGATTTATAAGGACGGTTATTATATAACCGACATGATAAACTGTTTTATTACATGGGTTTCTATAAAACCAATGACAGAAATTGGAATTATGAAATCTGTTTATAAAATAGCCAATGTTATAAAGCCAGATATATTATTTATCACATCTATTATTTAATAAATTATGTGATAAACCAAGAAAATGCATTTTTTACATCTATTATAGTATAACTAACCTGAAAAATCAATTTTATCATCTTTTCACATCAGTTTTGTATAACCAATGTAAAAAATTATGATGTGGTAAATACTTTATTTATTACTGAATGACAATATTGTAAATTACATGGGGGAGTTTAACACCCTGAGATATGAGAGACTTAAAAATATTGATTTTACTACACATTTCAACAATTTCCATCATTCATTCAAGGAGCATATTTTATTAGGACATTATAATTAAACATTCTTATCCTTGAGTTGTATCATTATGGGTGACCACCTGGGTTGTTTTCCTAGGGCATGTTTGAGTGAGTAAAAATTATTGTTAGGATTCCTCATCTCAAACATTACTATTTTATTCATGTTATGATTGATGGGCCAATATTTATTTCTATGGATTATATAATCCCTATTCGAAATATAATATTGTTAACCTATTTATACTTTGGGTATTTTCTAATACTTATTACATTATTTCCCTAAATATTTATTATGATTTTAATAGAATTAATGTATTTTACGAAAATATTATTTAAAATGTTTAAATCCCTTTCTTTTTAAAGTCAATGTTCTTCAATATAATCTTATTCCCCTTATTCTATATTTTATTATTTTTTAGTAATATTTTAAAAAATAACGAGATATATAATTTTGTTTTCAATGAATATTTATACTTGTTTTAAAAAATTATATTTCAACTACGTAAAAAATTATTAACTTATTTTTATGCTACACAACGAATATTTTATCATAAATCCATACCCCTACTTTCTATGTATGATATATGATTATGTTTTTTTGAAATAGAGATGTGGCCCATTTATTTTTCATTGGTTAATCAAAATATAAATTAATGATGGTTTATTTTATAACATTAATTTTAAAATGAAAAACCAATTAGTTTTGTTTTCATATTATGGTTTCGATATTATATATGATGACAAGTGATCTCATGATATATCTTGATAATGAACTGGGTAATGATTAATTCTCAATGTAAATGATAATTACAATTAAATAATTATATGTTATTCCATTACAAGTTAAACATGAGTGCTTACAGGTTATGATTATAATATCCCAATATAAATTTATGTTTCTAATTACATTATATGATGTATATTATATCAGATAAACAAATAATGATATCTCATGGATGCAGAATTGTCTCATTAAAATCTTGATTTTTGGGAATTTCAATTCATTATGGAATGAATCGCGATTTTTGTGTTTTTAATTGTTAGGTGAGAATCTATTATCATATTGACTTTTATTATGATTGAAATCCCTTAGTCTTATATTATAATTACTTATGATCATTTATTTTTAATGCCTATGATTATCCATACTAATAGGATGACTTCAACCTTCTTACATTTTCCTTTCTGTAGGTTATGAAGAAGAGTAATACATATTTTATATAAAAAATGGTATCATTTATGGATAATTTTTGGGGGAGAAGTTTAATTATTCTAATAAAATAAATTAATATCTGTATAATGGAAAAATTATCATTTTATGTGAATGATATGGGTTTTTATGAAATGGCTTTACTAAATCATTAAATACATAAACCAAAAAATTCATGGGTATATATGTGACTCAATGTACTTCACCTTAATGTCACTAGGTTTTTACAAACCCCAATCTATTTCATTAAGAACAACATTGATGAATCTTGCAATCTCCTTTTATTGTGGGGATGTCATTAGTTAAATCCCCATAAGCTTGATCATTATTTCCTTGATTGGAACATATGGAAATGGAAACTTCATCCTTGAAAAGGTGAGTTCCATAATCAATGTAGTTGAGTTATCTACAACATGTATTTGTATATTGGCCTTTGTTGAAATAGTTTCTTTCATGATCTAAAACTCTCTATAAGGAAAGTGTAATATTTCCAGCCCTATTATACAAGTGTTTGTGGTTTCTTTATTACATTGGTGCTAGATTCATGTGTTGACATCCAAAATTAATGAATACTTTAGTAGTAATGATAAAATAGATAGACACTGAAATCTATTTTACATTTAAAAACATAAAATACAATATATAATTCTGTTTGAGGACACTATTATTCTTTTTATCATATCTTAGTATATCAATCATAATTCACTTTTTAGAATCCTATATTAAAGAATCAAAAGGGTGTTCTTAGATGCCCAATAATGGTTTTTATATTAAATAATAAATCAATAATCAAATATATATAAAATTAGTATATTTGAATGAAAACATGATATTAAAAGTAGGAAAAATATATCCTTTATATCAAATATCACAATATTGAGCTGTGACATAGAGATTATGAGTTCATAAGACAAGAATCATAAAGGAATCAAAGAGAATATTCGATTAGTGCATAAAATTGGTATAAGACATGTAATTGTGGAATACACATAAGAATATAAATCCTCATGAAAAGGATACCATCCATGACATTAATCACATTCCAGGCTTGGGATAATTAATCATACACCTTGTTTAATATTCAGATAATGACCCATGTACACTAATTTTTCAGCCTTGGGAAAACCTCCCTTATAACCTCATTTTCAAGAATTAGATCAAAACTTATGTACTATTTTTTTCAAGCGTGGTATAACCTCCAATGCACCATATTTTTTAGGTTTGGGATAACCTCTCATGTATGGTCTTTTTAGGTTTGGGATATCCCCTTTTGTACTCTCTATGATCATAGAACATTATTTTTTACCCAATGTAATGGACAGAGATATAGGTCCTACCCATCATAGAGTGATGATCATTCAAATTGGTTCTATAATAAATTATTCATATCAAAACCCATGAAATAAAATGGGTTTAATTAATATTTTATAATATCATCATAGCATGACCAGTGGAATAATGTATGGGTTTCATATGCATTTTATCATTGTATCACCCATTGAAAACAAATGGGATTCATAAACATCTATCCATTATAAAAATAAATATTTTTCGTAAATAATTCAAAAGGTATACTTGGATCATATACCCATAGAATCGTAATTAATATCAAAAGAAGTCATCATTGATATAAAATTATTTTTTATGACTACATGGATCATTTATGGAAGAAAATATCCTCACCACATTTAAAATATAATAAAAATAAAAATTCAGAAAACATATTCAATATAATTTTAATTTAAAACTTCCTTCTTTTAGAAATATATATTCAAATCAATGGAAGTAAATTATGGTAGAAATTTTTTTTATGTAATAACAGTTAAAACAAAAATCCTATTCACATTTTCGGTTAAATCAAAACAGTTCTTGTTAGGAAAATAATATAATGATTAATTTTGAAAACTTTTTTAAAAAAATAAAATAAGGGAAAAAGAGAATTTATAAATGAATATTTAAAAATTACATTTTTTATGAATACTGTTTCTGAAAACATTGATATGACTTAAAATGGGTCTTCAACTGAATAGAGAAATCAAAAAAGTTTTTTAAACAACAATCATTGGGAATATTGAGTACATTATCCGTGTAAAATGAAGGAATGTAATATATTCCCATGAAATAAACATAGTAGAATAAAATCAATGTGTTTATTGAGAAATATACCATATAATTTTATTATTTAAAGTATAATCATAAAAAGTCCCGATAAATAGTGTTATCGTAACATCAAACAATTTCCACTTCAGTATATTTTGAATCATAAACCCCATGAAAGTGGGATACAAAAATAGATATTTTAATCCCCATAAATTTCATGATATGAATTATAAAATACAATTATTCTTAGTATATACACTGTAATAATGGAATATGGGGTAAATATAGCATGCATATCACAGTTATATAAAGTGGGATGAAAATAACTTACCATAATTATGAAATTATTTAACACAAGATAAATAATACTATATAATAAATATAGTTTTATTATATATATATTAATTAATAATATACTAATAAACTAATATCATATTTTATCCCCTTACATTTTTTTAACAAACGTTTATGAATAATTCATTTATAAATTCATCATTTATGGATGTTAACCGTTTTGTTTTTTATGATTTATGGTTAGATAGAATTATTAAATTTACATTGACCATCATTAAATTATATCCATAATTTTAATAATGTTATAAATATCATATATATTCTTTATATACATATTTATGTTCATCTATAACTGTTTTATATAGAGAAATTAAATTTAAGGTTCATTAAGATGGTGGGTCGTACGTACACATGACATTGTTTCACATTTATAATGGATAAAATAAAAGGAAAGAGAAAAATTATATAATTTTATATAGTCCTTGTTATTTGTTATATATCACATATATTCATTAACATATTCCTAATAACCTTCTATGTAAATGATTAGTGACAATGAATCACATCGCTTTGTGAGGTGGTTGTCTTCCACACACACGATCTACATTATTATATCGCCCATCACATGTAATGTAAAATATGTAGAAGTGATATATTATTTTATAAAGAATAAGTATTTCCATAATACCATGAATATAACTTCAATCCATCATAATATCAAACCATGAGTTGTGTTTATGGAAAACATGTCACATCGGTTCGCGACGCAGTTGTTCGCCCTACACATGAGCGGGGTTATATATTCCAATTTGAGAAACAATTTGATGTATAAAGGCCATTATATTACCATTAAAATATAAATATCACTTTTAAAATGAGTTCTATAAATCATAATTATTTATCAATAATTGTTGGTTGTGGAGGATGAATTAAAATTAAAATGATCATTGAAGAATGTCACCACTTCTTCGATTAATATCCTTGGGTTTGCAAAAAAATCCTTCCTAGGATGGATTTATGAAAAACATTATTCTAATAAAATATGAGGAGGTTATTATGTAATGTATTTGGTTAGGTAGTTTCTAAAACAGACAATTTTTATGTGTGAATATGATAGGAAAGTTGGTGGCCTTTTATAAGTGGGGGAGAGGAAACACTAGATTTTTTTAAAAGAAAAATGTGCATATGAGTTTTTCTTAGGGAAAAATGATCCATAATTTTTATTTATTCTTTTAAATACATTTAAAAAATGACAATTCTTAACAAGATCAAGTATAATTCACTATTCATACAAAAAAACATTTAAGGAAATTATAACAAATTTACCCTATGTTAATTTTTAAATGTAGATTATTAAAATAATTTTATTGTGGAAGATTTGTTTTCTAAAATTTTAAAAAAAAATTATAATAATTTCATAAAATTTGATAAAACTTTTTTTAGAAAAATAAACTTTTAACACTAAAATTAATTTTTCTTATCATATTCCATGAAATCACCTCAGATAAATGATGATTTTGGTAATTAATATATAATATATATGTTTTATTGAAATCATTAACCATAAGTGATATATTTTATTTATTGAGATAAAACATGTTTGTGTAGATAAAAATTCCAATGTAGAAATAGATTTACTTCTTTAAATTAGTATTTATTTTCATTTATATTTATTTGAAAATAAAATAATTCATTTTAAATTTTTTTGTAAAACATATACTTTCATAATTTAGACAAGCCTATTCATAACTTCTATTCCAATATCTAGAAAAAAACTTTAACATAAAATAATAATTCTTTTTAGTATGATTAATTTTTTTTAAACATGGTGTTACATGTAACACAGGAAAACACTAGAATTATATGTAATAAAATATAAACAAATTGTTGTGGGGAATTCAAGATACATTTGAAGTTGTGTGTAACATAAGTAAAATCCAGTTTTTCATGTTGTGCAAGATTTTATTGATATTTAATTGGTTAAAAATAAAATAATAATTCATTATAACATATGGTGATACATTATAACACTCTTAAAATAAATTTAATGCGAGAAATTATTATTAATAATCAATGGTTTATCATTTTAAAATTACTTTTTAAATCCCACATCATTCAAAGTAATAATAAAACATCCCTTAAAAAAGAAAAGTAAAAGACCTAAAATTTACCGAAAGTAACATATAAATAGATTTCCAGATAGTAGGATATTGGTGGAAATTAAAATATGGAGATGGAGGGAATTATAGCTCCCAAATATTAATAATTACTGACAGAGGACATAGTTCAGATAGAATTATCCACCTCAAGACCATAAATATGTGATGAGTTAAAAGAACTTCAATTCATTGAATATAAAAGTAAAAATATAACATTTTAATCTCAATATGGTGGAGGAATTACATGACCTCCTGGGATAATAACATAAACAAATATAAATATTTTAAAATTATAATTTAATATATTTACAAACTTTCATCAAAATATAATTTGTTTCTCCAAATGATGTGTATTCCAAATAAATTTTATGTTCTTGAAGTATTGAAATTTTCTCTTAATAGATTACAATATCCATAATAGAATAACAAATTGTTCAAACTGTATATATATATTCACACAGAAAATAACTAACAGCAGTTATCCAATATCATCCAAACATCAATTTAATCTATTCAATAAATAGTTACCTTATGGATCCTCTGAAATATGTCTTACTAAAATTGAATCCTAATGATTGGAATGATTTGATACCATATACATCGATGATCATTATATAAAAAAAATAGTCACCCATAAAGTCCCATAAAAATATATATATAGATTATTCAATTCCAAATAGGTCATAATAAAACAATATAAGTTCCCAACCAAAAATTCATTTTTTATTCCTTAAATAAGATTTTCTCTTACCCAAAAAAAATAAAATTGGAAATTAGGTTTCATCCTTTCACTAATATATTTCAATTGGTTGATTATAATATCAAATGTGATTTCCTTGTTCTAGAATATATATTGAGAAAGATGATCAATGATTATAATTTCCTGGAATTTCACTAAAGGATGCATAAAATGAATTTTATTGACCTCATTCATAAAAAATACAACAAGAAATTTTCAACTCTGTATTGAAATATTATTGTTCCCTAGTTATAATTTTTCATTTCATTTATTATGATTTTATATTCGTTACCTTTTTCCAATATCATAAAATCTTGTTAAGACTCATCAACTTCATTGTGTCTCGGATTAGGATATTGATTTTTATAATTCAAAAACTCTTTTCATTTGATGAAATTATGTGTGGGTTTCACATTCTTTGGAAATTTCTCTAAATTTAATTATTTGACCAACCATTTTTCACCAATTATATCCCTTTGATTTATGGATAGGATTCCAACACTTTTAATACAAAATTGTTTCATTCATACATTCACCAGATTGCTTTATTACATATTTTTTCAGTATAGGTAACTGAAATAGCACTCCACCATGTGATTTATTTATCTACATATGAGACACGATAATCTGTTTGGAATCAAAACAATGGGAGTGGTGTGAATACAAAATTTATATTTTTACATTTATATTAAATTTAATTACTTCTTCATAACTAATATCGTCCCTAATATCCAATTCCTTTAAAATGTCTACTTTTAAGCCACCAAAGAAACCATCAATTTCTCTCTCTAGACTGATGATTAAAGAAGAAGCATATCATGCGCGTATTTTGAAATTATCTTCATAGGTCTTAATAGACACACCATCATTCAATTTTATCTTGAGAAATTCATTTTTTATAATTGTACATAGAATATGAAGGATTTAATTTCTAAGGAATATATTGTCAAACTTATCCCATTTGATAGTTTCAATTTTTTCCTATTGAGTCATTTTATTAATAAGGACCCAACATTGATCAATTTCACCTTAAAAATGGTAAATATCTTGTATGACCTTCTCATTTTATATACATAGAGAAATATAAAATATTTTCTCAATGGTGCTTATCAATAACTTAAACATCAGTGTATTAGAGTATCAACTTAATGTAGGTGGAATTTGCCTTCTGAAGGACTCAATATTACGTTGTTCCATTCGTTGATCATTAATAATCACCACATGATTAATTGATTGAGAAAGTTTTCTGATAATCAAAATGGTATTTTTCATTCAAGTTACCATATATTTCTATTGATCAAGTGGAAGATAATTGAATTTTATATCACATTCATCATTAACATGATTCATTGGGGTTCCACCCATTGACTAAAAACAAAAATAATAGTGGGAAAAAAACTAATCACAATTGTAATCTATATAATTTAGAAAATCTAGAAAAAATATTTAAATCAAGAAAACATCATTTAAATCTATGACACCCTTGGTTTAAGCTAGGTCATTTGTGATCATAATATATTCAAATAGTTCATAATGGTTCATAAAAAATGTTTATTAGTAAACCATATCCCCATGGAGTATCTAACTAGGTGCATAGAAATTCCAATTTTGTGTATAAGGTAATGCTGGAGTGAAGACTGACACATAATTTTCAATGTTATAACACCTAGTAACATTTCTTCAAGAACCACATTCACTCATAGCATCCATACATGGATATATTACTAGAGAAAAAAAATAATAACATAATTTAAAAAACATTATGATATTTTTCTATTCCTAGCCTGAATTTCAATATTGGGATTTATTTTCAATAATATATGTCTCCCTAAAATTAGTTCCAATTAATTCAACTAAACATGGTATTATACCAACTATAATGTCCCTGACCATAGTCTCCCAAAGTTAGTTGTTTCATTTATTATATTGCATCTAGATATAAGTGTTCACATCCCAAAGTACCGAATAATTTATAGTTAATTGTAAAATAGATACATAAATAAATAATTTTTTAATTTTAAAACATAATGTTGAACATAAAATTTTTTACAACAACATTATTCCCATTAGAAAATACCTTGAAATCAATCATAAATGAATTTTTGAAATCCTGGGGTATGGATAAAATAGAAGGGTGGGCATATATTCTTAGTAAGGGTATGCATATTGTAAAAGGCATCATTGATAAAATAAAAATATCATGATTATAAGGTTATTATTACGTGAGCATAAAATTTTAAAAACCATACCATGTTTATCAATGATCTTAATATAGGGATGTCGAATAATGCATGGTAGTTCATTAGACATGAAACATAAATTAATCAAAGGGCATGATCCATGAGAGAATAACAATTTAAAAAGATATGTAAATATAGAATACACATAAGAATATAAAATCTTATGTCAAGGGTACCCACAAATACATTCATAAAGTGTTAGGAATGGGTTAACCACCTATGTTGCTTCTTTATGCTTGGGACAGACACCAGTGTACGTTCTTTTTTTGGATTGGGATATCCTCCCATGTACCCACTTTTTCAATCATGATATAAATTCCCATGTACCCTCTTCTATTTTATTGGTACATCCCCATTTATACCCTCATTTTTAGGATTTGGATTACCTCTTGTAAAACCTATGAGACTATAGAACATTAATACTTAACCAATTCATTAGAGGTAGATATAGTTCCTACCCATAAAATAATGAAAATAAAACATATGAGTAATATAAAACAATAATATTATCATTAACCATGAAAATAAATGGGGTTCATAAACATTTTATCATATCATCATAAAATGACCATGGGAAAATAGAATCTGTTTCATAAATATTTCATCATGGTATAATTAATGGATTAGAATTGGGTTTTATAAAAATATTACTATCATAAACATAAACTATCCAGAGAAATAATAATATGGGTATACTTGGTACATATACTATGTAAAGAATGTGCAAAATGAAAATATTTAATCATAGATGGAATTTTATTTTTAAAGATCACATGGAACATTTCATGATTAAAATATCTTTTAAACTTTAAAAAATACATAAGAAATTATTAAAATATATTAAAAAGAATTATATATTAAAATAACCTAGGATAATTAAAATATAATATTAAAATAAATTATTTTCATGATGGGGAAAAGTTATGTTCATCCCATTCAAGTTAAAACAATGATTTAAACCACATTTTCAGTAAAATCCATGACTCTCGTATTTAGAAAATGAATTGAGGATTCATTTTAAAATATTATTTAAATTTTAAAAATGGTAAATATTACTTTATATAATCACAGAAAAACATTTTTAAAAAATTGAAATCATTTTTAGAAAACATGGATATGGAAAAACAAGGGGTTTCAAATGAAGGGTGAAATAAAATCAGTGTTCTTTAAAATCATTCTTCAGGAAACATGAGAACATAAAGAGAGGAAAATGATGGGAAATAATTTATTCTAATTAAATAGTCAGAATTAAATAAATGTAAATTGGTAATTTGGAGAACTATCATAATATTTCTTTAATGATAGCATATTCATAAATAGTCCAGGTAGAAAATTATAATTTAACATGAAACCCTTACATATTTTTAACCTTTGAATCATAAAGACATTAAATAATTATCGTAAAAATGTTTATGTAAAACCATAAAATTTTCATGATAATATTAAAAAATTATATTTATGTGAATTATATATGCCAAATAAAATGAAAATGTGGTGAATATGGTTTGTGTATCACAAATATAAAATCTGACAAGGGAATACCTTTCCCTAGGTCTCAAATTCATCGACACACATTAGAACATCCTGTATAGTAAATATAGGTTCAATTTATTTCAATTAATGAATGATATACCCATTTATAATATCACATGAGATCCCATTAATTTTTTTCAACACCCTTATATTAATAATTCCTTTATAAAACATCATTTACAGTTGAAAACAATTTTTTTGAGTGTTTGGTACCGTAGGTCAGGTACTTAAAAATTGAACATAATTAAATAATCTCAATAATTTTAATCATATTATATATATCAGTTATATTTTCATTAGCTACGTATTAATAGTCTTCTATAATATATATAGGTAGAAAAATGAACACACTATTCATCTTAATGGTCGACTGTATGTACGAGTGAATGTTGTTTTCAGTTTTTCAATGGATTAAATGAAAATAAAATAAAATAATTATTTAATTATAAAAAATAATTAATATATAATATATATCATATATATTTAAAAATAATAATTTTTATTTTCTTCCAAATAATGTATTAGTGATAACTAATCACATTATTCTGTGAGTTGGTAGTTTTCCGTACACACGGTCAGTGTTATTATATCTCACTTGGAATGGAAATTTAATATTATACATGTGATATTATTTTTATATATGTATAAATATATTAATTATATAATTTAAAAACATTATATCCAATATAATACCCGACTATTATTGGTGTTGATTGAAAATGTCTCACATCGGTTCACGTAGTGGTAGTCCGCAGTACACTAGAGCGATATATTCTATTGGCATTTAGAAGAAGAGAAGATTAGAATAAGTAATTAAAATATAATAAAAACATATTTATAAATGTAATATACTTATTTAAATAATGAATTTATATATAATAATAATTTAAAGAGGTGGATGTAGAAATAAAATAATAACACTTGTTGAAAAATGTTACCACTTCTATAGGTAACCTCCTTGGGTTTGAACCAAAATCATTAATTGGGTGGATTTGATATAAAAATAAGGATAATATGATCTTATGTGGGAATTATGGAAGGGATTTGTGTTCTAATTTACAGATATAATGGCTTTTGGAAGTGTAAATCTGATAGGAGAGTGGGTGGCCATTTATAAGTGGGGGAGAGCACATACTTGGATTTTTTGAAAAGAAAAATTGTACCCACATTTTTTCCATGTAAAATGGATCCAAACTGTGTCATTATGGAACTATTGATTCTTATTGGTTTAAATATCTGAATTAAATGATTTTTGGACAATTTTATTTGACATTTTACCCCTTTTAATTTTAGATTAACCACTTTTAAATACATTTTTAACTTAACATTGGTAATGAACATTTTCTTCTTTTAAAATTAATAATAGTAAAAGATTAATTTTTCCTTATTAGAAAATATAAATTATAATTATTTCAATTATGGGATAAATTTGTTCCAATTTCAAATCAAAAATTCTGTATTATTTATTTTAAAATTAATTCTACAGACATGATGCAAAAGCGGTTTTCAAAAGTTAAATTTTTCATAAGTATAGCAAGTTTTAGTATCACAATTCAGTATCAAATTTTTTAAATAAAATAAATTTTAATAATAGAAATATAATTGAACTATTTTTACTTTAAAAACCATTAAAAATTATTCTTAATTTAAAAAATTCTTTAAATGAAATTCCAAGTATTAATTGAATTAGTATTTACACTATTCATTTAAAATTTTAAATTTTCAATAAATTTTAATACATTTAACATTAGATAATATTTATATGAATATTACAGAAAATTTAATTTGAAACAATTCATTTTCTATATGTCAAAAATTATTTTTAAAATAAATTCTCAGAATGTGAAAAAAATTAAAATAAATTTTTTTAGATAAATATTGTATTTGTTCCAATATTATACCTAGAAAACACAAAAATGAAAGATAAATTATTTTATTGAATATATAATATATAAATTTCATATATATATGTCAACAAAAAGTGATATTGTTATTTCTTCCGATAAAACACCTTTTCATACACAAAAATATTATTTTAGAAAATGATTTCCATTATATTAAATTTATCATTATATTAATTTATATTGTATTAATAATAAATTAAGTCATTATAGATATTTTTCTTACAAAATTCCTTCAGAATTTGGTTTATCATGATCATATCTACCATCTCAAGAGCTATATAAAAACTGCCACATTAAATAACTATGTTTTCATAGTATGTTGCATTTGATTAAAAATAGATGTTTTTATAATATAAGATAAACATGGTGTTTCTTTTAACTCATGATAAAATCTTTGTTGTGTGTAACACAAGATAAATTTAGTGTTGTAAAAAAACTAAATTCACCGTTTTGTGTAATGAAATATACTAATAAAATTTAATCTTTTGAAAAATAAAACTTATTCATAAATAATTATGTTGTAATAAAAATATCACCATTACATGGCCCATTTAACATCATATTTATAGATGTAATATTCTCTATTAAATATGATAAAAATTTATTGAAATGTGATTTGAAGGGAAAGAAATTTCATAGATCCATTCTTTATTGACAACTCAGGATAATCTATTTTTATGCATGCATTTTTACCCTTCCCCTTGATTGTGTTTATCTTATAAGAGTATATAAACTCATGATAAATTTAATTATAAGAACTTGATTCCATATGATCCATTATTTGTTTATTAAATATTATTATAATTGGATGGAAATTTCTATTAGGTAAATTTAAATTAGGTCAGCTTCTGTCTGTATCAAAGATTGTATGTGAATTATATGTATTCACTATTAGGTCCAAGTTTATTGGTTATAGGAATTATGGTTGGTTTCAATTAAAGGGTTTAGAAAGCATTCCAGGATAGTATGTTTTAAAATGAATATTATTTAAGAGTTTTATGTACCTACATTGGTAAATAAATTTAGGTTTGACCATAATTTTAAATGCATGGATACCCTTTTGTGGCCTCATGTAATGATATTTAAAGATGATTATCTATATTTTATGAGGGATTTGTAAGGTTTTAGGAAGAATACATGACTATAGAATATATAAAAATTAGGTTATTCACATTTTTTACAATAATGTTTATTTAGGATTAATTTAATTTTATTTGCAATAAATTTTTCATTTTAAAGGTAACCATTAGTGTTATTGTGCTGCACCAACCTTGGGTAATCTTGAAACTATAACATATACCAATCATTCACTCACCCAAAGGGAATTACTAATCCCCATAGTATAGTGAATAACACCCTAAAATCAAAAAACTACAAAAGGAATGATTTAACTCAACTTTTAATGAGATTTATGGAATATATACACAATAGAAGAAAAACATCAAATATTTTGTGCTTTAATAAAGGAAAATATCCATTGTGATATAAATAAAAAATATCTAAATTAAACTCCATGGAGAAATTACCAAAACATAGAATAATTTACCAAATAAGAAACTAATAAAGAACACAATATTTATTGAAAAAACCACTATCTCACCACTTGCTGCCAATACCCAACTAATATAAACCACACTGACTAATTGTGGTGCCTTTCTGTTTCCTTCATGAATAGAAAAAAATTGGTCTATACACTACTTAAGGGGTGTGAAAGGTGTGAGATAAACAATCCCCCTGGATACCAACCAAGTGTTTCATATGTTGTCTCTGTAAAAAAATCCAAATATTCTCAATTTACAGATCATGATAATATGTTAATCATTTTATATTCAAATAATCATTAATAATTTCCCAATCTTCTATAGTTCTAAATTATTATAGGTAAAATTGTTTTAATGATCAATTTTTGTTAACATTTTTAATGAAGCTATATTTATTCATAAGTAGAAAATATCCAAGCACAATGGTAAACATAATCCAAGGATAACTCATAGTTAAGTGATCATGGAAAATCTCACATCAATATAACATGTCCGCACAAAAATTCTGAAGGACCCATGAATCAAGATCCAAGAAACATTGGAAAACCCCTGAAATTGAAACCTACAAACATGTCAATCAAGTATTATATTAAAATGAATCTCAATCATAGAACAGAATAACAACCTTGAATGTGAACTTCCAAACAATATAATAGATGAGGACCAATAAGAAACCTTCCACCTAAATAACCAACACTCTCATGTGTTTTATTTAAAATTATTTAAAATAGATTAAACTTTTCAGTATATAATTCAAACACCGTTTTATATATATCAAAATGTGAATTGAAAACACAATTCAGTAATCTAATTAATAGAGATTTTAATATACTATTATTTTACACAAATATAGAGAAAATATTATCTCAAAAACCCATTTAATCACTCAAATCGTCTTACAAAATATTTTCATAATAAATTATAAAAAAATATAAAATAAAGAGAAATTATACTCCATATAACACATGAAATTTATCGAGCACCCAACTCAAAATATGTTGCAAACTAAAAACGATCGAATACACAAAAATAATAAAAAAAACATAGGAAGAAATATTATATGGAAGAATTTATTCCCACTTCTTATAATTTAATCACACAATAAAAAATTGTTGATGGATATGTAATTTCATACATTTCTGAGGAAAAACCCAAGATTCCAAAAAACCAATGCAATGGTTAGCCTCTCTATGTTTAGAAAATTATTGACATTAAAGGGATCAAAAAAGAATACTCTCATGATGACAAGATCCAATAAATGTATCCCAATTCTTATTTCATGAACTTGAGAAATGAAGAAGTATAAATAATTCCAACTCATAGAGGAAAAATGAATCTAATCCAATTATCAAAGTGGAAAATAATGTGATCTGTAGGGTATGGGTCACCTAGACAAACCTAGGAGAGTCTTACTATTTGTGATATGATCATACATAGGAAATGAATTAGGATTCAAGCATGAAGTGCATAAAATGTCACCTAATGTGATGATTTCATGTCATGAATTATTTTATTATGGATTGAACTGTCATAGTTTCAAGATTTATAACAAAAGAGTTGCATCAGATTAAAATAAATCATGATCCCATAATTAAATTTTTTAACATAAATTTTGTAATGTGTTTATTTCTTACTATAAATTGATTTCATGGATTCCCCCTAGAAAATATTCACATCAAGAATCTAGTTTATTATGTGAAATAGTTCAATAATAAGTGCACAATTCCATAACCTATAGAAAATAATAAAACTACACAAATAAAAAAATACCAAATAAATATTTTTTTAACATAAGAAGGATGGAATAATGTTAACTATAATATTACCTAATCCCTATAAAAAAATTTATATCCTCATAAATTAAAGTGGATGATGTGTTCTTTAGAAATAATTGAGGCCACCTCTCCTACACTAATGATTGAAGCTCCAATGTTTTGTAGGAATATAATCATTGTATAAAGAAATGTTGCCTCCAAGAATAATACAACTTCATAGTGCTTGGGTGAATGATCTATGAAAAATTATGAAAATTATGTAATACATAAATCATCATTGATGAGTAGATAAAAAATCCATCCTTAAAGTGAAGAATACAATTAGATGTGAGAGCCTAACAAGAAACAGAATCCCCACTATATAATGTTTCCCTAAAACATAAGATTCATCATACTTATAATCACTTAGAAGTTACAATATGAGGGACTATATTAACAGGGTTCTATTTAGAACTATAATTGAATCATCCTTATGTTGGACAAGAAGAAAACGAATTTAGATCCCCATAAGCTTCTATTAGTCCTTAAATTCTAAAACAACCTATAGTGCTACTATTCTAATGTGAGAATTAGAAATGAAATTCATTTTTCTCAGGTTATATGAAATATTGGAGAAAAATATATAGGGGTATTATACCTAAAAACTCATGGAAATATTAAACTCTTAAACACTGATAATATGATACACTGACTGAATATCATTTTATATAGTTGTTTCCCGCATTAAATAATAAAAAAGATCATCCAAAAGGAGAAATGATTATTTATTCTTAATAGTAACCCTTTTTACCTTTCGTTAGTCCACACAAAAACAAATTTAATCATCAGCCTTCATGGAAATGGACACAAGGGAAAAGATAATGGTAAAACATTATTATGAATCAACATTCATTATCAGATAATCTAACAGGACATTGAACTCTTTCATATATATTTGTTCCATATGATAAGAATGCTTTTAGATTTATTCATTACCCATAACTAGTTTAATGGTAAACTCTACCTCCCCCACTAGATGAATACTGAATAAGTTTTCTACAAAGATATTAGGGAAATCCCAGACAATCATGTTGAAATCAACAAGAGAAGTAATATCATCAGGATCATTGAAAAATATAGAAAAGAAACTCTTTTGTTCTATGGGGCAATATCCTTCAAGAGAATACATCAGTTCTAATTCTCCCTGAGTGAGTAGAGAGACACTATAAACATTAAGGAATTAAACACACCTATGGTAACAAATAATAAATGAACTATGATAAACTAGAAATTAAATTCTTGATTATAATCTTGAATAGATTTATGTTGATAACTACAATACCTCATACTAGATCTCCACGAGAAATTGTTAGAGAAAAATATGGATATTAAAAACCTTTATCTATACTATTTTTATGTTTTGATGATAACCCCATGAAAAATGATATAATATATGTTTGATGTTTAATCATTTCAATGAAACAGATTGATAAAAATAAGTTAGAGTAACCAATATCTAATGAAGTATTATATATAAATGATAAAAATCCCATTACTTACTATCTAGGGGACCACATTAACCTCTCATGCAAACTAATTCATTATATCAAGGTGCATAATCCCTGAGTCAAATGGATAATGAAGTATATAATTAGAAGCATCTACTTGTTCTGTTGCTCCCTTTCAATATATATATCCTTGACCATAATAATGAATAAACACAACATTGAATCTAAGTTGTAAATGGAATTGGAAGTAAATAACATTATATATCATCACTCGTGAGGGAAAAGAATGATTGTTGTTCCAAACTATTCCTCAATAATATGAATTGATTAGAATAATAATGGCCATTAACAATGGAGTATATGGTGAAAAATATTGAGTACCACCCCCAAAAACCTTGGGAATATTAGGTCACATCAACTTATTCCCTTTCATTAAATTATAACTGCATCTATGAGGGTGAAAATTTATAGAAATTAAAATATATTTATCATATTTATTTCACCCATCACTACCTTGTTAACATTATTTGAGTCTATGGAAGGATTCATTATTTATACCTATGATTGAATATTTTTTTAAATCATTTTTGGTATTTTTACCTCATCTGATCATTCATCACCACTTATGTAGAAAAATATCAATCTATGTAAAATAATTAGTTTATTCCCACACCATGTTATCCCCTTAATTCAATGTGTTGATATCGTGACCTCCTCTACTTAATGCATACCGCTCCAGGGATGACCATGTGAGAAGGTAGATAGTGACACTCATGATCCGCCTCTAGTAGTCTCCATTTTAATTACTAGATCATATTATATAACAAAAAAAAACAAATCAGAGGCATTACCCTCAAATAGAACACATGCAAAAAGTAGAGATAAGAAATAAATCAATCCAATCCAAATCATAATGCAGTATAAAATAATCTGAAGTACATTTATGTAATGACATGGTAAATCAACTACAACTGAAATGGAAAACTGAAAGTACCAAAAAATTAAAACAACATCAACAAAGAAACATGGCCATATCCTATACACCCTGAGTGAGTAGTAACGAGCATAATATCTAATATTCTTCATGTGACCTAAAAATAGATTATATAAAATCAGGAGATTATAACAGTATACTCTGTAGGATCCTCTATAAATACCCTCTGGAAAAATTAATGAAACCATTATATTGAATAATGAACAACGAGTGAAGCTAACTCATCCCCTAAATATTTATTCTAGTTCCCAACTCACCAGGGCTACTCTTAGAATGTATAACATAAAATAGTATACAATATAGTAATAAATTTCAAAGGTGACCTGCTACAACTTTAACATAGTTTTAATGCATTTCCCCAATGCCACACATCCTTTGAATCTTAGTCCCAGATGATTGGCCCAAATACACTTGAGAGCGCAACACAATGTGCACCTCAAGAAACAATAAGGCTTTCTCACAACCACCTCACCGATGCACCACATTATCTTTGAAACAAAAAGTAACTATGTATTTTCCTATATCCATCACAGTTTGCATAACACCTATCATAAATTGGGTATTATACCCAAGCCATTACATCCCATAAAGTAAGAAAGTATCGTCATTCCATCACATCATATACACACAACATCTACAATAGTCCATATGAAACTATATATAGAATATATTTGTGTAAATAACTATAAGGTATTACATCCCACTACAGACATATATAGGGATAACTTACCACCATTCCTACAATCAAAATTAACTACACTTATAAGAGAGAGGGGCCAAAGTTGGTAGTAATACATCCATACTTCTGGGAAGATGTTGGGTATATCACCCCACATAACTCTAAATCTTTGGGGTAACAGTCGCCCAAACCAACATGGTGGTGTAATGTATAGACGCACAAAAAGTACAAGATATAATTTATCCAAAAACTATACTATGTTCATAACATAGTCTTAGACTCAATTGCATCATATATCTCTCAAACTCATGCTTTCCACTTCCTAGAATAGATATCTTATAAGTATACAACCATTTAATGGTTTTTATTAAATCATCTTTTCCAATTTAATTAGTTGCATGTTTCATTAATTTATTATTTAGCCATTAATAAATCATTATCATTTTCTCATTAAATTATATTAAAATTCCATAAAATTCCAATTCCCTCTTGGAATTACTACACAGAGTCCCCATATCCTCAAAAGTAACCACAAAATTTCATCCCAATATGCTCCAAGCCCACGGGTTCAACAACATTTATTAACTCATTTATTAACAGAATTATTACTATTATATAAATAAAATCATTCTAGAAATGAAATTATAAAATAAAAAA
Organism: Viscum album; assembly: GCA_963277665.1. Taxonomy (NCBI): domain Eukaryota; kingdom Viridiplantae; phylum Streptophyta; class Magnoliopsida; order Santalales; family Viscaceae; genus Viscum; species Viscum album. The sequence goes on from OY728156.1 coordinate 1,664,691,472, forward strand.
CACAAGGGGCTCAACACAATGACTAGATGAAGCACTTGTTATGTCCTTTCCACCTATATAAGTGGTGTAGACCTATACTCCCTCGACATGCTAAACATGGAATGCACGTGGCATATCCCACACTTCATCGTCACTTTATAAATGAGGATAAGAAAGGATAGCTGCCTGAAGCAGGGTTGAAAATAATGTAGTTAAATAAACCAGCACCACAACATTCCCAACTATGGGTAAGCCCGACATCAAATCATTCTATATTCCCAAGTGTCCTCCACGACACCCATATGCATAAACCGATGTATCTCGCCACTCTGGGAATCAAATGTTGCCACAACCACTAGACCTCCCTACCCCACATACCAAAATAAATCATCAAGGATCACATAAAATCAATAGAAGCATGGAATAACAAGAAACTAGGCCATTGGAACCAATTAAGGCATTCATCCTTCCACCATAATGAGCAATCACATCACCAAAGAATTAGTCTCATGGAATTTAAAAGAAAGAGCGTAACTCATAACCCTATCGGAAATTATCATTTACCAATAACAAGTTATTTCATCCATCTTGAAATACATGATTCATTATTAGTTTTTTCAAACTATGGGATATCTAAGCTATAAGCTACTATTGATATAACTAATTAGTTAAACATTCTTAATGCGTCAATTGTATTATCATAAAATTAAAACAAAAACCATATTCATTTACATGAATCTTTATCTTTAAAATTTTAATTTAAAATTAACCCCAACATTACATTAATTACCAATTTATATCAAGATCCAATTTATAAATAAGAAAAGCATAGATGTAACACTATCTAGAAAATCAATATAAAACAACATACGATCCAAACAAATTTTTAAATTTGTTTTAAATATTTATTATATCAATTCCATTGTGATCAATTGGTTAAATAATGATAACTCTGTAGTTTCGTGTTATATGAATAGAAATGATGAAAATTTCATACTTAAAAGGGTTTTCAATGTCCTTTGGACGAGAAAAGGATAACACAATAGATCACCATCACCTCTCCCGCAATGACTACATCCACCTGAGAAAGCCGTGGAACAAAAGCATCATTTGAAAGATATATTAGAAACATTGAGATCAAACTTCATCACATATAAATGATAAAAAAGAAGAAACATATCCAATAACAAAGAATAATTATGATAGAAAATACCTTATTGAAGACTTATTGATACTTCCAAGTTACACCAAAACAGGTGGTGCAGATAAGAAGTAGGATACAATCTAAGGGGAAACAATCCAAGTATAAATGTTTCATTTCACAACACCAATGGGAAAGAATTTTATGTGAATATCGTGATAGGGGAAATGATGAAGGAAGACCCTGGCGAACGACATCTCATCCTCTAAAATATTTAAAAATAGATATTGTTTAGATACATTTTATATTTTCCATTAAAATAAAATCACATTAAAATATGATGTTTAGCCATGTAATGTCCTCCATACCATTAGTAAAATTAATATAGTTGTTATCGATTTCAAATCAGCCATAAATACCTTGAAATAATTCTTTCTATGCATTTTACGATAATGTAAACATCAAAGGGGATAAACTGTAGGAATTTGAGAAAAATTAGAAATTTAACAAAGGAAATGACATAATTCTTGAAGAAATGTGTATGAAACTATTAGGAAAATTTGGTAAAGGAAATGGAACTATTCTATAATCATAGTTCATGAAACCATTCTAGAAATTTGGAAAATGAAATGACATTTTTATTCCTTATCGAAACATTTTTCATGATACAATTATGGAAATTTGTCCAAGGGAAGGACGCAATTTAGGAAACACTATTCAGGACACCATTCTAGAAATTTTTCAAAATAAATGAAATTTTTCTATAAATACTGTTCATGACACCATTATAGAAATATGTAAAAGAAAATGACATCATTCTTGAAAAAACTAATCATATAATTGGAAATTTGGAAATGTGTTGGGAAGAAGTCACCTTAACCTCCCAAACACCTCCAACACCTTATTTCAGTAATGGAATGGACTAGAGAGGTTTGGGAAATTAGTTCATATTCCTCTCAAAACATTATTGTCATCGAGATTTCAAAACCAAACAAGACAAAAAATAGGGACTAAGAAACCACCCTTTGAGATACCTCTCAATACTCTCGTCACTAAATGAGATCAACCACCTAAAAAAACATGTGAAACCAAAAAATAACAAAATCCACCTCCTAAAAACATCCCCATAGGAGATACCTCTCAAAATATAGATGACCACAATATAAGTCAAATTAAATTTGTCTTATAATCCATAATGTTTTATAATCACTAAGAAACATCATTATATGAAAAGAGATCAACATAAAAAAAACTCTATGTACTCAAAGTATATCAGTGACCCATTTTACTAGGTAATTTATAACACCTCAACCCCAGTTACCCAGAGTCAGTGAATTATTACATAACATTGGCATGATCACATGAAAGATCAAGTATCGAAAGACCGATTAGTTTAGTATACATAGAATAACTAGATACATTAATAAAGTTTACATTACATAATAAATGAATACTACAACAATATTGTCTCCATAGTCCACACTCTTATCCCCTCATACTATCCCTGCAGTTCATTCATAAATTACATCTTCACATCCTGGGAAAAATAAAACATAGAAAAGGGGTGAGCTCAAATGCCCAGTATGGATAACAATATAGCAGAAACATTCATAAATATGAATAAACATTTAAGGCAATTTAAAACTAAAACAAAATCCTTTTAAACAGGAACATCAACATAGTATGGAAAAAATAAAATAAAATAATGTCATTTACTTATTCACATGGATATTCTACTAATCTAATAATCACATGAAATATCAATAACCACATTCATAATGATGGAATGTATAATGCCAGACTATCATAACCACATAGCCAAGGCCTCGTGCCAAGGCTACAAATAAGATTTTGTCAAGGCCTTATGCCAACACACTAGTTTGTCTCATGAGACCTACCGATGCATCGAGGATCTATAGTGGGATCCTCCCATCACTTACTATGTCCAATTCATTTCTCATATGGTAACTTTTAAACATAACATAAACATTCGTATTAAAACTAGCATAAGAAATGTCAATACTTTAACCAAAAACCATGAATGATATAAAAATAGCACATCCACAGTCAAACATAACTCATTCGATACAATATGGAAGATTGTATTGTATCATATTTAACTCAATAGAGAATAATTAAGGATATTGACATAGATGAAAATAATCATTAAATCTATTAGAGAGAAATATCCCCCTTTTTCTTGAAATCATTTAAAAGTCACACTATTTGTCAAGAAGCCTTTTAAAAATGGATTTTTTTGAATCAAAGTGTCCCATACCAATTTGAAACTTTTAAAAGTAATTTTAAATTTTAATACTTTAAATTACATATACATAAATCCTTAAAACAATTTTTAAAACATGAACATCAGTGAGAAATATTTAGAAGAATAAATCGTTAAAAAATTTAAAAATGATATTTGAGTTATAGTTTATAACCAAATGAGATACTCTTGAATAAAAAAAAATGAGGTAATCAAAACGTTGTAATATCATGAGAATAATGGACTTCATGATATACTATGTCAAAGTTCATTATATACACCATATAAAAGTGAATTGTCATATAACAACAAAGAAGTCTCAATGGAATATAAATTGAAATGAAATTTATTATAATGACTATATCCATAGGTTAAGGATAAATCAATGATATAATTATGTGTGATAAATATAAATACACTAAATATTATTGGATATTTAGTGTAAAACAATCAACGGACATTCACACATATTCTTGTAAAAGCAACACCAATGAATTGGATGTTTAACTCAACAAATCAAGATTGTGTAAAAATTACTCTTATCAAGTTCATACCGATAACATGAGAATTAATCAAAGGAGTGATTATGTGTATCAAAAGTATATCAACAGAGAGGGGAGTGTAAATTATGACATAATAAAGTGAATAGTGATTCCACACATAATCTTGGAGTAAAATAATCAATGAAGTATGCGTAAAACCGAATGAGTGGAAATTGAAATTTCCAATTACCTTATCAATTTGGTAACTTATGAAACATACACCCATGAAAGAAGGATCATACAATTATGATTTAATTATCCATAAATTAATGTATATTACACTATTAATACAATCATGGGCATTACACACACCACATGTATTAAATAAGTGGTGAACAATGGAATTCTCAAGGAATGAAAAGTGAGATAAGAAACCCCTTACTTTGTAATTTTTCCTTGGTCTACGGTAGGTTAACCTCATCTATAATAGTGAAATAAATTTTATTGAATTATAAAAGAATAATTTACATTAATATTATATCATATATGATATTTTAACATTGATTTGTTAATAATATCTTAGTATTATCTTCATTTCAGGTGTTAACTTACTCGTTTTCATTTATATTCTATGTTACGTAAGTCGTGTTTGTTATATATAGGTTGTATCTTATTCATATCCAGAATTATATCAAGTCCTTAAAATTATTTTTAATCATCAAATGGGAATTATACTTGAATGGATATTATGGAGAATGAATGTCATCGCGTTCATGGAGACGGTAGTCCGTACGTACGCACGAGCGGTAATATCATTCTTTTGATGTTAAAATAATATATAATTGGATGGTATATCATATAGAAAGAATAATTATCATGTTATAGTTATTATTTACATGAACTAAAAATCATTATTATACCCATCCAAATAATAATTTATTGAATGACAATTACACCACGGCGTGGAGACGGTAAGCCGTACGCACGCACGTATGGTGACCTACCATTCAAAGAATGGATAGAATATTGAATATGGTTGTACCATATTTATAATAACATCACATTATATAGAAGATATTGGAGTTATTATTTTATAATAGAAATAACAATGAATGAAGATTTTGAAGAAGAAAGGAACTTGAATTAGGGTGGTGAAAACATTACCTCTTCTTCGGGTTCTTCCTTTTGATTTGATCAAAATGGATCCATAGGTTAGATTTATGATCAAACTAAGGCCTCTATGATGTATTGTGGAATGTTGACAGAGTATTTGGTCAGGGCTTGGCTGATCCAAAAGACTTTTATTGTGTTAATTAGTTAGAAGGGGAGTTCCCTTTTATAAGAGGGGTGAGGGGCACCTTTGAAAAGTTACAAATATTATTTTATAATAAATTAATATTCGGTTTCTAATGGCTCCAAAGTGGATTATTTAAAGTTTATAGTGGGTATGGGTTGAAAACCACTCACCCAATATAATTTAGACAGGTTCGGGTAATTATATTAACCTTATCTCTATGTATTAACTCTTAGTTAATTAGTTTCTCTTTTACAATGTCTCTTTGTATTTTTATATTATATGGTTAATAAACATACTATATACATCAAAGAGACCCCCATGTGGTCCATTAATGATACACCTATCAGGATATACGTCTTTTGGCCGATCCTTATATTTTTAGTAATTGAATATAAATTAATAATATAATATTTCTTAAAAAAACTCTTTTATGTCAATTTTGATGCTATTGGGTATTTGGTTTTTGATAAATTCATAACAGAATTATTACTTCGAAAACAATTTATATAATCAATACTAATATGTCATATTGACCTATAAAATTAGTGGAAATAATAAAATGTCTAAAATTACATTTTTTTGATATTTATAATATCATTTATTTTAATATTTCATTATTTAGGTAATTACTGGATCACTATTGTGTCATAAATCAATTAAATTATTTGATGTCTAACAATTATAAATAAAATACCATTATGTAGGAAATATCTTTATATTTCCAATTAATATTTACAATCGAATTTATCTTATGTATAACCCTATATTAAAAATGTTTTAGTAAATAAACATTGATTTTAACTCTTTTAACTCTTCTTTGAATTAAATAAAAATAAATGTCTTAATCTAATAAAAGTGGACCTAAATGACAATATTTAACTCCTATGGTTGTTTTTGGTCGAGATACACTTGTACAATATAATTAGGACATGTGTTAGGGTAATAATAATATCATTTTTACCTTTAATTACCATATTTACTTTTAATCATAGTAAATAAAAATAAAAAGTTACTATTCACCAAAAATTATTTACATCTCATTGAACCAAATTTTACTCCTTCATATTAACCATGTCCCTAGGATTTTCAAAATTCCACTCACAGAAGAATTAAAATTACGTTTTATGAAAAATTCAGTTTTTTTAACTACCACTTAGTGGTTTCACTATTTATCAAAAAATGAATGTTTCTAGAAAAATACAAACACTAGGCCTAAGATATATTTGATATTATGACTTCAAAAATGATGTCTATTTTACCAAATTCAAAACATATCAGTTTCATTAATTAATTTAAAAATTAATTCCCGTAATCAAAACAAATATCGTGCTTTTAAGAGATAATAACTATCAAAAGATTGACGCTTGTTTATGTCTGGTTTAAATGTGAAATTACATCCACTAACCAACATTGTATTAAATTGTAAAAATATATTCTATAAATAATTTAAAACCACTCAAATTAATAATTTATTACTATTAATTATTTCAATTAAAAAGGTGTTTTTAATTAAAATTTAGTATTATCACTATTCATCAAAATATGAAAGTTATCCGAAAAGTACCGAAATTTCACCCTAAGATAATTTTGATATTACGAATCCAAAAAAATAATGTCCATTTCGAAAGATAAAAGTTATAAAATTTCAAAAACTAGGTATTACTATTCATAACAGCTGGTTTGATTGGTTGTGGTGTGTTAGAATCTCGAAGTTGCTTATAATGAATGTCATTGCATTATTCAAAGGGAATCCTAGCATGGAAGCTTGGGTTGTTACATTATCCCCTCCTTCAATAAATTTCATCCTCACAATTTTTTTAAAATTTGGCTTGAGAATATAATTCAAAGTCCCAATCGAAAAAAGAGTCAATAAAACTATCACTTTAAAAGAAAGGAAGAGAGGTATAAAGGTCACCCAAGATACCCCATACTAGGATTCCATGTAGGAAAACCTGGATATGGACAATAAACTAAGGGTTAAGTTCTGATGGAGAGGGATTGAAAACATGATCATGAGAATGTTAACAATAAGAAAATCACAAACTTATGTTGGGACAAACGGTCTTTAGTCTCCCAGTAGGAAAAGTAAACGGACAACATCTTTTGTTTTAAGTTACATTACATAAGGGCAAGGAATTCATTTATGATATTGACTAAGAACATAAAGAGGTATACTTACTTTTTAAGTAGAGTTTCATTCATTAATTAATTTTTACCACTAACTCATTTTTTTGAATAATGAGAATTCAAGAAGACTTGGTCACAATGGAAGAGCTAGAATAAACTTCTATAGAAATACATGATCCAAGTAGGATAAAATATATATTTAACTTGTATTTATAGATTAATCAAAACCAAAACAGTTAGTATAATATATGATGATCCCCTAAATGGATATTCCATTAGAGAAAAAAAAACACTCATCTAAATTTCTAAAATTAAACCATCAATACCCCAAAGATAAATAAATACCATTCAATAATCAATTGTCCTTAAAATCCTTCAATATAATCCAAACTAATATTGAAACCCAAAACTTATCAGAATGTATTATTCCACCTTAAATTGAATCTCCAAATGAAATTAATTACTCTTAAAGTCACATACATAAAATTAATTAACCAAATCATTTCCATAAATAACCAAAATCAATATAAATCCACAATAAAAACATAGATAAAAATCCACCATTTCTCTTCAAATGAAATCTCATTCTATTATATTTTCCTTGGGCATATAGTGTTCACAACACAGCGAACAACTTCCAAAATAACATTTATCACTTAATCACCAAATCAATTTCCTATACTATGGGTATTCATTTGATAAGACATAAGATCCCAAATCTAATTATTATTGATCAATAAAATCATTTAACTAAAAATAATAGTCAAACTAACCAGGGACTTCACGTAGTCCAGTGGTAGGGGCTAAATCCCAATCGCATTTTGTTTGTGGGTTTGATTCACACAGCTTTGTCCGATGTGACGGGTTGTCACATGGTCTGTGTGTTGCCCTTTTTCAAAAACTATATTTTATAACTTTACCAAGATGAGATAAATTCCTCAAAATAACCATAACATAATTTAACAAAAAATCTTATCTCAAACTATTCATTTTCATCCCAAATTATAAAAACTTATAATTTCCTTAAACCCAACGATCATATAAAACCAAATGGTTATTTATAACTACATCCACAAGAGAAAAGATAATTTGTCCTCAAATATCATTCTCAAATGGAAACCAGCAGGGTTAAAAAAACAAGATAAAATTATTCCAAAGTAAAACAATCAACAAGGAGCACTAATAATTTTTAAACATTTCTTCAACCATTTATTTCCACATAACTTCTTCTTTGACCAAGAAAATATCCTATAGAATTGTTCATTCACTCGGGTAATGGCCAGGTCCCCTACATTTACAGCAAATGACTCTAAATGGATTATTGGGACCATTTTTATCTTCTTCCATAGTACTCATCATTTTTCTTCAGCAATTCTTCACTTTATGTCCTTCCTTCCCGCACATAAAGAATTTATTTGTCTAATTGAGACACTTTCCTGGGTGTCTCCTTCCACATTTCCTACAAGATGGAAATTGAGGATTCCTTTCTCAATGGTCTCCACTGCTGGAGCTCTTATCATTCATCACCTTTCTCTTATTTTTTGAGTCCAGTAATTGGTTAATATATATATTGTTGATCATATTTTTGGAAAATTTATTTGTCAATATGGCGATATCTTTTACGCCTATCAACATTCCATTTTGTTGCTCATTGCCACCACCGTTCCCATATTCTACATCATTCTCATAGTCACTATGACTACCTTGGAATCCATCCATTGACTAAAACCAGAAAGCATTGTGTGAGTAACAGTAGTCATAAAATCATTTAGAGATTAATATGTCACCATATTCTCAATGTGAAACACATTAAGATTAACCAAGGTCATTTACTCTCATCTTATATATATAATACTTCAAATCGGTTTGTAAAGAAAATGTAAATTATCCTAAGCATATCCCCCGGGAGTGTAGTAACCAAGAGTGGAGCAAGGCCCATTGTCGTGCACCAGTTCCTGATCGAGTCTTGCTCAAAGCGGTGTTTTTGGGTTTTACGCCTAGGTACATCTGTGCCAGAGCCGCCTCTACCTGCTCATATCAAGACAGGGATGTATTTCTCAGAAAACTCACAAAATCTCTACAATACCCAAATTCTTGGATGTTCTTCTATACTAATCCTAAAAGTTCATCTTAGGTCTAGATGCTCTAATTAGAGTTTATCTAAATATAGCTTTCAAGGTTTATAATAATCTTCCTCTGATACAAACTATAACGCCCCGACCCCAGTTACCCAGAGTCGGTTCATTATTACATAACATTGGAATGATCACAAGAAAGATCATGTCTCAAAAGACCGATTAGTTTAGTAGCCTTGGTATAACTAGATACATTATTAATGTTTAAATTACATCATATAATGAAAACTACAACAATATAGTCCCTATAGTCCACACTCTTATCCCCTCATACTATCCTTGCAGGTCATTCATAAATTACTTCTTCACATCCTGGGAAAAATAAAACATAGAAAAGGGGTGAGATCAAATGCCCAGTAAGGAAATAAATATAGCGGAAACTTTCATAAATAAAAATAAATATTTAAGGCAATGTATAACTAAAAAAATGTTTCTAAAATTTAACATAAACATGGTATGGAAATAATAATATGAAATAATTCCATTTACTTATTCACATGGATATTCTACTAATCGAATAATCACACGCAATATCATTAACAACTTTCATAATGATGGAATGCATAATGCCAGACTATCATAACCACATAGCCAAGGCCTTGTGCCAAGACTACAAATAAGATTTTGTCAAATCCTTGTTCCGACACACTAGTTTGTCTCATGAGACCTACTGATGGATCGAGGAGCAATAGCAGGCTCCCCCATCACTTACTAAGTCCAATTCATTCTACATACGAAAATTTTTAAACATAACATAAACATTCATATTAAAAGTAGGATACAAAATGTCAATAATTTAACCACAAACCATGAATGGTATAAAAATAGCATATCCACAGTCAAACATAACTCATTCGATAAAATATGGAAGATTTTATTGTATCATATTAACCTCAGTAGAGAATAATGAAGGATATTGACATAGATGAAAATAATCATTAAATTTATTATAGAGAAATACCCCCCTTTTTCTTGAAATCATTTAAAAGTCACACTATTTTTCAAGAAGCCATTTAAAAATAGATTTTTGAATAAAAGTGTCCCATAACACTTTGAAACTTTTAAATGTAATTTCAATTATAATACATTAATTTCCATATAAAAAAATCCATAAAACAATTTTTAAAACGTGGACATCAATGAGAAATATTTAGAAGAATAAATCGTTAAAACATTTAAAAATGATATTTGAGTGGAGTTTCAATAAAAATGAAAGACACTTGAATAAAAATAATTAAGAAAATAAAACAGTTTTAATATCATTAGAATAAAGGTATTCATGATATACTATGTCAATGTACATTATATACACCATAGAAAAGTGAATTGGTATATAAAAACAAAGAAGCCTCAATGGAATGTAAATTGAAATGAAATTTCTTATAAAAACTGTATCCTTAGGTTAAGGATAAATCAACGACATAATTATGTGTGAAAAATATAAATACACTCAATATTATTAGATATTCTTTGTAAAACAATCAATGGACATTCACACATATTCTTGTAAAAGCAACACCAATGAATTGGATGTTTAACTCGACAAATCGAGATTGTGTAAAAATTACTCTTTTCAAGTTCATATCAATGACTTGAGAATTTATCAATGGAGTGATTATGTGTATCAAAATTATATCCATAGAATGGGGAGTGGAAATTATGACATAATAAAATGAATATTGATTCCACACATAATCTTAGAGTAAAATAATCCATGAAGTATGCGTAAAGCCGAATGAGTAGAAATTTAAATTTAAAATTCCCTTATTAATTTGGTAACTTAAGAGACATACACCCATGAAAGAAAGATCATACAATGATGATGTAATTATCCATAAATTAAATTATATTACACAATGAATACCATCATGGGCAGTACACACACCACATGTAATAAATAAGTGGTGAACAATGGAATTCTCACGGAATTAAATGTGAGATAAGAAACCCCTTACTTTGTACTTTTTACTTGTTCGACTGTAGGTTAACCTCCTTTATAATTGTAAAATAATTTTTATTAAATTATAAAAGTATAATTTACATTAATATGATATCATATATGATGTTTTAACACTGATTTGTTAATAATATCATAGTATTATCGTCATTTCGGGTGTTAACTTACACGTTTTCCTTTATATTCTTTATTACGTAAGCTGTGTTTGTTATGTATAGGTTGTATATTATTCATATAAAGAATTATATCAAGTCTTTAAACATTATTTTAAATCATCAAATGATAATTATACTTGAATGTATACGATGTAGAATGAATCTCATCGCGTTCGTGGAGACAGTAGTCCGTACCTACTCACAAGCGACAATATCATTCTTTTGATGTTAAAATAATATATAATTGGATGTAATATCATATAGACAGAATAATTACCATTTTATATTTATTATTTACATGAATTACAAAACATTATTATACCCATCCAAATAATAATTTATTGAATGACAATTACACCACGACGTTGAGACGGTAAGCCGTATGTACGCACGTATGGTGACATGCCATTCAAAGGATGGATAGAATACTGAATATGGTTGTGAAATATTTATAATAAAATCACATTATATTGAAGATACTGGAGTTATTATTCTAGAATAGAAATAAAAAAGAAAGAATATGTTGAAGAAGAAAGGAACATGAAAGAGGGTGGTGAAAACATTACCTCTTCTTCGAGTTCTTCGATTTGATTTGATCAAAAGGGCTCCATAGGTCGGATTTCCTATGAAACTAAGGCCTCTAGGTTGTATTGAGGGTAGTTGAAAGATTATTTGGGTATTTTAGGGCCGATCCAAAATATTTTGAATGTGTTAATTAGTGATAAAGTGTAGTGCCCTTTTATAAGAGGGGTGTGGGGCACCTTTGGAAAAGATAAAAATATTATTTTTTAATAAATTCATATTCGGTTTATAATGGCTCTAAAGTGTATTATTTATGGGTTATTATTGGTATGGGTCTAAAACCACTCAACCAATAGAATTTAGACAGGTTTGGGTCATTATATTAACCTTATCTTTAAGTATTAAATCTTTGTTAATTAGTTTCACTTTTACAATGTCTCTTTATATTTTTATACTATATGGTTAATAGACAAACTATATAAATCCAATCAACCCCCAAGTGTTCCATTAATGATACACCTATCATGATATAAGTCGTTTGGCTGAACCTTAGATTTTTAGGAATTGAATATAAATTAATAATATAATATTTGTTTTAAAAACTCTTTTATGTCAATTTTGACGCTATTGGGTATTTTGTTTTTGATAAATTCATAGCAGCATTATTACTTTGAAAACAATTTATATAGTAAATTATAATATGTAATATTAACCTATAAAATTAGTGTAATTCATAAAAAGTCTCAAATTACATTTATTTTGATATTTATAATACCAATTATTTCATTATTTCATTAATTAGGTAATTACTGCATCACCATTGTGTCATAAATAAATTGAATTATTTAATGTTTAAAAATTATAAATAAAATATCATTATTTAAGAAATCTTTTTATATTTCTAATTAATATTTACAATCTAATTTATCTTATGTATAAACCTATATTAAAAATGTTTTAGTAAATAAACTTTGATTTTAACTCTTTTAACTCCTCTTTCAATTAAATAATAATAAATGTCCTAATCTAATACAATTGGACCTAAATGATAATATTTTACTCCTAAGGTTGTTTTTGGTAGAGATACACATGTCCAATATAATTAGGACATGTTTAGGGTAATATTAATATCATTTTTACCCTTAATTACCCTATTTACTTTTAACTGTGGTAAATAAAAATAAAAAGTTACTATTCACAAAAAATTACTTACATCTCATTGAACCAAATTTTATCCTTAATATTATCCGTGTCTCTCAGAGTTTCAAAATTATAGTCACAGAAGCAGTGAAATTATGTTTTATGAAAAGATCAGTTTTTTAACTACCACTTAGTGGTTTCACTATTTATCAAAAAATGAATGTTTCCAAAACAATACCAAAAATTAGGCCTAACATATATTTGATATTATGAATTAAAAAATGATGTCTATTTTAAAAAATTAAAAACATATCAGTTTCATTAATTAATTTATAAACTAATTCCCGTCGTCAAAACAAATATCGTGTTTTTACGAGATAATAACTATCAAAAGATTGACACTTGTTTATGTCTGGTTTAAATGTGAAATTACATCCAATGACCAACATTGTATTAAATGGTAAAAAAATATTCTAAATATACTCTAAAACCACTCAAATTAGTAATTTATCACTATTAATTATTTCGATTAAAAATGTTTTTTTAATTAAAATTTAGTAATTTTCACTATTCATCAAAATATGAAAGTTATCTGAAAAGTACCAAAATTTCACCCTAAGATAATTTTTATATTATGAATCCAAAAAAATGAAGTCCATTTTGAAAGATAAAATATATAAAATTTCAAAAATTTGGTACTACTATTCATAACGGCTAGTTTGATTGGTTGTGGGGTGTTAGAATCTCGATGTAGCGTACAATGCACGCCATTTCATTATTCAAAGAGAAATGTACCATGGAATCTTGGGGTGTTACTTTCTCCCCTACTTCAATAAATTGCGTCCTTGCAATTTATTTAAAATTGGGCTTGACAATATAATGGAAAGTCCGACATCGGAAAAAGAGTCAATAAAACTCTCACTTTAAAAGACAGGACAAGAGGTATAAAGGTCACCCAGGATAACCCATACTAGGATTCCATGTAGGAAAACATGGATATGGACGATAAAATAAGTGTTATGTTCTGATGGAGAGGGATATAAAACATGATCAGGAGAAATTTAACAATATGAAAATCACAAACTGTGGGACAAACTGTCATTAGTCTCTCAGTAGGAAAAGTAAACTGACAACATTTTTTTTAAGTTACACTACATAAGGACAAGGAATTAATTTATGATATTGACTAAGAACATAAAAAGATATACTTACTTTTTAAGTGGAGTTTCATTATTTAATAAAATTTTACCACTAACTCATTTTTTTGAACAATTAGTATTCAAGAAGGCTTGGTCACAATGGAAGAGCTAGAATAAACTTCTATAGAAATACATGATCCACGTAGGATAAAATATATATTTACCTTGTCTTTAGAGATTAATCAAGACCAAAATTGTTAGTATAATATCTGATGATCCCCCAAATAGATATTCCATTAGAGAAAAAAACACTAATATTAATTTCTAAAATTAAACCATCAATACCCCAAAGTTAAATAAATACCATTCAAAAATCAATTTCCCTTAAAATACTTCAATATAATCCAAACTAATATTGAAACCTAAAACTTATAACAATGTAGTCTTCTACGTTAAATTGTATCTCCAAATGCCATTAATTACTCTTAAAGTCACATACTTAAAATTAATTAAACTAATCATTTCCATAAATAACCCAAATCACTATAAATCCACCATAAAAACATAGATAAAAATCCACCATTACTCCTCAAATGAAATCTCATTCTATTCTATTTTCCTTGGGCATATAGTGTTCACAAAAAAGAAAACAACTTCCAAAATAACATTTATCACTTAATCAAAAAATCATTTTCCTATACTAAGGGTATACATTTGATAAGACATAAGATCTAAAATCAAATTATTATTGATCAGTAAAATCATTTAACTAAAAATAATATTCACACTGACGAGGGACTTCACGTAGTCCAGTGGTAGGTGATAAATCCAAATCGCACTTTGGTTGTTAGTTAGATTCCCACAGCTTTGTCCGACGCGACGGGTTATCACACGGTCTGCGTGTTGTCCTTTTTCAAAAACAATATTTTATAACATTATAAAAATGAGATAAATTCATCAAAATAACCATATCATAATTTAACCACAAATCTTATCTCATACCTTGCATTTTCATCCCAAATTATAATAAATTCTAATTTCCTAAATCATATAAAACCAAATGGTTATTTATAACTATATCCACAAGAGAAAAGAAAATTCTTCCTCAGATATCATTCTCACATGGAAAACATCATGGTTAAAAATACAAGAGAAAATTATTCCAAAGTAAACCTAACAAAAAGATGAAATAATACTTTTTAAACATTTCTCCAACCATTTATTTCCACATAGCGTTTTCTTTGACCAAGAAAATATCCTATAGAATAGGGCATTCACTCGGGTAATGGCCCGGTCCAATACATTTATGGAAAGTGACTGTAAATGGATTCTTGGGACCATTTTTATCTTATTTCATAGTACTCTTCATTTTTCTTTGGCAATTCTTCACTTTATGTCCTTCCTTTCCGCACGTAAATCATTCCTTTGTCCAATTAAGAAACTTTCCTTGGTGTCTCCTTCCACATTTCTAGAATGATGGAATTTGAGGATTCCTTTCTCCAAGGTCTCCACTGCTGGAGATCTTATCATTCATCACCTTTCTCTTCTATGTTGAGTCCGGGAATTGGTTAATATATATATTGTTGTTCATATTTTTGGAAAATTGATTTGGTATAAAGACCATATCTTTTATGCCTATCAACATTCCATTTTGTTGCTCATTTCCACCACCGTTCCGATCCTGTACATCATTCATAAAGTCACTATGACTTCCATGGAATCCATCCATTGACAAAAACCAGAAATCATTGTGTGAGTAATAGTAGTCATAAAATCATTTAGAGAATAACATGTCACAATATTCTAAATTTGAAACACATTAAGATTAACCAAGGTCATTTACTCTCATCATATATATATAATAGGTCAAATCGGTTTGTAATGAAAATGTAAATTATCCTAAGCATATCCCCCGGGAGTGTCGTAACCCAGAGTACAGTAAGGCCCGTTGTCGTGCACCAGTCCTCATTTGAGTCTAGCTCAAATCGGTGTTTTCGGGTTTTACCCCTAGGTACATCTATGCCAGAGCCGCCTCTACCTGCTTGTATCCAGAAAGGGAAGTATTTCTTGGAAACCTCAAAAAATCTCTACAATACCAAAATTCTAGAATGTTCTTCTATACTAATCCTCAAAGTTCATCTTAGGTCTACATGCTCTAATCAGAGTTTATCTAAATCTAGCTTCCAAGGTTTGTACTGAACTTCCTCTAATACCAACTATAATGCACCGACCCCAGTTACCCAGAGTCGGTGCATTATTACATAACATTGACATGATCACAAGAAAGATCAATTCTTGAAAGACCAATTAGTTTAGTATCCTTGGAATAACTAGATACATTATTAAATATTATATTACATCATAAAATGGAAACAACAATAATATAGTCTCCATATTCCACACTCTTATCCCCTCATACTATCCCATGCAGGTCATTCATAAATTACTTCTTCACATCCTAGGAAAAATAAAACATAGAAAAGGGGTGATCTCAAATGCCCAGTAAGGATAACAATATAGCAGAAAATATCATAAATAAGAATAAAAATTCAAGGCAATGTATAACAAAAATAGAAGCCTTTTAAACTTGACCTTCAACATAGTATGGAAAAAATAAATTGAAATAATTTCATTTACTTAATCACATGGATATTCTACTAATAGAATAAACATATACAATATCAAAAACCACTTTTATAATGATGGAATTCATAATTCTAGACAATCATAACCACATAGCCAAGGCCTCGTGCCAAGACTAGAAATAAGATTTTGTCAAGGACTTTTTCCGAGAAACTAGTTTGTCTCACGATACCTACCGATGCATCAAGGAGCTATATTGGGCTCCACCCGTCACTTACTAAGTCCAATGTATTCCTCATATGAAATTTTTTAAACATAACATAAACATTAGTATTAAAACTCGCATACGAAATGTCAATACATTAACCACAAACCATGAATGGTATAAAAATAGCACATCCACAGTCAAACATAACCCATTCTATACAATATGGAAGATTGTATTGTATAATATTAACCTCAATAGAGAATAATGAAGGATATTTATATAGATGAAAATAATCATTAAATCTATTAGAGATAAATATCACCCTTTTTCTTGAAATCATTTGAAAGTCACACTATTTGTCAAGAAACCATTTAAAAATAGATTTTTTAATCAAAGTGTCCCATAAAACTTTGAAAAATTTAAAAGTAATTTTAAATTTTAAAAAATTAATTTCCATATAAATAAATCCTTAATTTTTTTTAAAAACATGGACATCAATGAGAAAAATTTAGAAGAATAAATCGTTAAAACATTTAAAAATGATATTTGAGTAAGAGTTTCTAACCAAATGAGAGACACTTGAATACAAATAATTCAGGTAATCAAAACTTTGTAATATCATGAGAATAAAGGGATTCATGATATACTATTTCAAAGTACATTATATACACCAGATAAAAGTGAATTGGCATATAACAACAATGAAGTCTCAATGGAATGTCAATTGAAATGAAATTTCTTATAAAGACCATATCTTTAGGTTATGGATAAATCAACAACATAATTATGTGTGAAAATATAAATACACTAAATATGATTGGATATTCAGTTTAAAACAGTCAAAGGACATTCACACATATTCTTGTAAAAGAAACACCAATGAATTGGATGTTTAACTCATCAAATCGAGATTGTGGAAAAATTACTTTTATCAAGTTCATACCGATGACTTGAGAATTTATCAATGGAGTGATTATGGGTTTCAAAAGTATATCCATAGAAATGGGAGTGAAAATTATTACATAATAAAATGTATAGTGATTCCAAACATAATCATGGAGTAAAATAATCAATGAAGTATGCGTAAGGATGAATGTGTGGAAATTGAAATTTTAAATTTCCTTATCAATTTGGTAACTTACGAAACATACACCCATGAAAGAAGGATCATACAATGATGATGTAATTATCTATAATATAATGTATATTACACAATGAATACAATCATGGGCAGTACACACACCACATGTAATAAATAAGTGGTGAACAACGGAATTCTCACAGAATTAAAAGTGAGATAAGAAACCACTTACTCTGTACTTTTTCCTTAGTTGACAGTAGGATAACATCCTGTATAATGGTGAATAAATTGTTATTGAATTATAAATTAATAATTTACATTAATATGATATCATATATGATCTTTTATCATTTATTTGTTAATAATATCTTAGTATTATCATCATTTCTGGTGTTAACTTACTCGTTCTCCTTTATATTCATTGTTACGTAAGTTGTGTTTGTTATGGATAGGTTGTATCTTATTCATATCCATAATTATATCAAGGCCTTTAAAATTATTTTTTATCATCAAATGTGAATTATACTTGAATGGATACGATGGAGAATGAATGTCATCCCGTTCATGGAGACGGTAGTCCGTACGTACGCACGAGCGACAATATCATTATTTTTATGTTAAAATAATATATAATTGGATGTTATATAATATATAAATAATAATTATCATGTCATATTTATTATTTACATGAATTACACATCATTATTATACCCATCAAAATAATAATTTATTGAATGACAATTATACCACGACGTGGAGACAGTACGTCGTACGTACGCACGTATGGTGACATGCTAATAAAAGGATGGATAGAATACTGAATATGATTGTACCATATTTATAATAACAAAAAATTATATATAATATAATGGAGTTAATATTTTAGAATAGAAATAACAAAGAAATAAGAAGTTGAATAAGAAAGGAACATGAAAGAGGGTGGTGATAACATTACATCTTTTTCGGGATATTCCTTTTGATTTGATCAAAAGGGCTCCATAGGTTGGATTTCGGATCAAACTAAGGCCTCTACGTTGTAGTGAAGGAATTTGAGAGAGTATTTTGGTAGGTTTTGGCCCAGAAAAAAGACGTTGAATGTGTTAATTAGTGAGAAGGTGGAGTGCTCTTTTATAAGAGGGGTGAGGGGCACCTATGGAAAAGCTAAAAATAATATTTTATAATAAATTAAAATTCGATTTATAATGGCTCCAAAGAGGATTATTTAGATTTTAAGGTTATTAGGGGTAGAAAACCACTCAAAAAATAGAATTTAGATAGGTTAGGGTCATTATATTAACCTTATCTTTAAGTATTAACTCTTAGATAATTAGTTTCACTTTTACAATGTCTCTTTGTATTTTTATATTATATGGTTAGTAAACATACTGTATACATCCAAGAGACCCCGAAGTGGTCCATTAATGATAAAACTATCATTATATAAGTCTTTTGGCCGAACCTTAGGTTTTAGTAATTGAAGATAAATTAATAATATATGATTTGTACTAAAAACTCTTTTATGTCAATTTTGATGCTATTGGGTATTTTGTTTTTGATAAATTCATAACAACATTATTACTTCGAACACAATTTATATAATCAATAATAATATGTCATATTGACCTAGAAAATTAGTGGAATTCATAAAAATTATCAAATTAAATTTATTTTGATATTTCTAATATCAATTATTTTAATATTTAATTAATTATGTAATTACTGCATCACAATTGTGTTATAAATAAATTAAATTATTTAATGTCTAAAAATTATAAATAAAATACAATTATGTAGTAAATCGTTTTAAATTTCTAATGAATATTTACAATCGAATTTATCATATTTATAACCATATATTAAAAATGTTTTAGTAAATAAACTTTGATTTTAACTCTTTTAACTCTTCTTGGAATTAAATAATAACAAATGTCCTAATCTAATACAAGTTGACCTAAATGATAATATTTTACTCCTAAGGTTGTTTGTGGTTGAGATACACTTGTCCAATAGAATTATGACATGTGTTAGGGTAATATTAATATCATTTTTACCCTTAATTACCCTATATACTTTTAACCGTGGTAAATAAAAATAAAAAGTTACTATTCACAAAAAATTATTTACATCTCATTGAACCACATTTTACTCCTTAATATTAACTGCGTCTCTCGGATTTTCGAAATTTCACTCATAGAAATAGTAAAATTATGTTTTATGAAAAAATCATTTTTTTTACTACCACTTACTGGTTTCACTATTCATCAAAAAATGAATGTTTCTAGAAAAATACCATAAATTAGCCCTAAGATATATTTGATATTATGAATTCAAAAATGATGTCTATTTTACCAAATTCAAAACATATCAGTTTCATTATTTAGTTTAAAAATTAATTCTCATCGTCAAAACAAATATCGTGTTTTTAAGAGAAAATAACTATCAAAAGATTGACACTTGTTTATGTCTATTTTAAATGTGAAATTTCATCTAATGACCAACATTGTATAAAATGGTAAAAATATATTCTAAATATACTTTAAAACCACCCAAATTAATAATTTATCACTATTAAATATTTCGATTAAAATATTTGTTTTTAATTAAAATTTAGTAATTTTCACTATTCATCAAAATATGAAAGTTATCCGAAAAGTACCAAAACTTTACCCTAAGATAATTTCGATATTACGAATCCAAAAAAATGAAGTCCATTTCGAAAGATAAAATATATAAAATTTCAAAAAGTAGGTATTACTATTCATTACAGCTAGTTTGATTTGTTGTGGTGTGTTAGAAACTCGATGTTGCGTACAATGCACGCCATTGCATTATTCAAAGGGAAACGTACCATGGAAGCTTGGGCTATTACATAATTGCCTCCACATCACCATACCACTACAATACATGAACCAAGAGAGTATCCTTCCCTAACAACACATTTTCCTTGTGGGCTTGGATGTGTATAGGCCGCTACTCAAAGGTCTCATCATTAACAACATCGAGATCACCACAATCTGTGATTTGAGATTCTTCATAAATATTATGATGGATCTGCACCACATTAAAACCATAATGTATATTCTTAAACTATGAGGGAAGTTATTCTCGATACACTATAGCTCCAACACGAGCCAACACCTTGAATGACCTATCAAACCATGGAGAAATGTTACACCAAAGACCAAACCTTCACTACCCACAACGCATAGTAACCTTCAAATACACATTAATCCCAATGTACAACTCAATTAGTCTACTCCTGTGGTCAGTATAGGAATTCTGATGATTTTGTGATGCCTTCATCCTCTCATGAATCACATGAATCATCTCTATCATATTCTGTACTAGGTCCATCATAATAATTTTTGAGTTTCTGACCCTAATCCTTCATAATGGAGAATGATAAGGTCATCCAGACAACGCTTTAAATAGCACCATATTGACTGATGAGTGAATAATATTTTTGAATGTAAACTCTATGAAGGTTAAAGTACTCATCCAAGAACCTCCAAAGTCAATGACACAAGATATTATCATTTCCACAGGCGTATGGATGGTCTGCTCTATCTGACATTCCGTATATGGATGAAAACTATTCCTATAGAATAGCTAAGAGCCATAAGTTTGCGGAAGTCCTCTCCACACCCTGGATGTGAAATGTGGATCTAGATATGAAATGATCATCCTTAGGGACTCCATGGAGTCTCACCACCTCCTATAGTTACTTTTTTGATAACACCGCTATTGATCTTGATTCATTTAACACTATGAAGTGGGATGATTTTGTTAAACAATCCACTACAACCCATATAGTGTCACATCCTCCTTGAGATCAAGGTAAAATGGAAAAAATGTGCATGGAGATGTCTTATACATTATATTAGTAGAATCTATCAGTTGGAGCCAAACACGAGGAAATGGTTCTCGGACATCACCTTTTAGAAGACTAAACATCGAAAAAAAACTCTACAACATCCCGCTTCATCCTAGTCCACCAAAACTGGCTCTACAATGAATAGTAATTCTTTGTTATAGCATGATGTAACTATAAATGAGAACTATGAAACTCCTTGAGAACCATATCCTGCATCATTATGGGATTGAAAATCCTTCCCTGAATCAATACCCATTTTTTATCATCCATTGACCAACCCTTAGTGGCATCACCACAATAAACTCAGTCTATCTAGACCACCACCTCAAGATCTTCCATCTGCGAATATTTATCCTATAACATTAGAGATGATTTTAACATCATTTGGAAAATACAACCTATGCCCTCCAACTTACCCCATATATAGATGTAATACTGAATTTTATTCCATCAAGCTCCAAGAATCACCTGATTCATGAACTGCATCACTACGTGACATCCTACTCAGTGCGTTAGTAACAACATTACCATTACTAGGTGTATATAGGATTTTGAAAATGTAATCCTATATGAACCCCATCCACCGATGTTTTCTCAAGTTCGAGTCACATTGAGAGAAAACAAAACCTAGTCTCTAATGATGGGTGAAAACCACAAAGCACTCTCTGATGATGTATTGTATGCATAACATCATAAAATACACCACAACCACCAAATCAAGATAATGAGTGGAATAATTATGTTCATAGAGATTAAACTAGTAATACCCATAAGAATAAAATTATCTCTACTATAATAGGACACATACTAGTCCTATATTTGAACAATCAAGAAAAACCTCAAACTGAAACTATTCTGGCGGAAAATAAACAAGATGATAACTGACCAAGTTATATTTTAGTTACTCATAAGCTACCTGAATCCAATTATTCCACATGAATGTATGATCATTCTTTGTCAATGCTATTAGAGGAATCAACACCCGAGTGAAATCAACCATGAACCTCTTATAATATCCAGCGAGACCAAGGAAACATCGCACCTACGCCATTGTATTACGAGCTGCCCAAGACACAACTAATTCTATATTTGATGAATCCACAGCTACTAACTTATGAGAAACATCCATCCCCATGAATAATTCTTCTTTATATCCAAACAAATATTTAGACAACATTCCAAACAGATGTTGTCAAATGATGGGCTCCCAAAATGGAATGCAGATGATGTTCATGCTATTCCTCAGTCACAAAATACACAAGGATTCGATCAATGAACACCACAAATTGCATATCCAGGAACTCAATATACAAAAGGTTATTTAATATCATGAACACAACTGGAGTATTCTTCACACCGAACCACTTTTATAAGAACTCGTAATTCCCATGATGATAATGGATGTAAGTGTTCTGAATATCCTCATCGTTCACACACATTTGATGATTCCAAATCCACAAATAGACCATTGAGAACTATCTGGAACCCTTCAGTTGATTTAATGGGTCATAAATACATGGAAGAGACTACCAATCCTTCCCTATAACTTGGTTTAAGTGAAGATAATCAATACACAACCACAAAATGCCAACATCCATATTCACAAAAAAAAATAGGTGGGCCCCATAGTGACATACTCAGTCGAACAAAGAAACACTATAATAGACTGAAGAACATTATATGTAGCTGTGACAACATAGAGGCACCATCCTATATGGATACAATGAGAAATGACCACACCTAGGTGCAGCTTTATCCCGAACTCAATCTCCCAACAAGTGGGTAACACTACATCCTCTTCTAGAATGAAATCAAGGTACTCTTAAATGACCCTAGGAATCCCCAGCTGTTGTAGCTCCGATGAAATGAACATCAATTAATTAATCAAGGATGAAATATAAGGAAAACACATCTAATCCATGCAAGGGTCTCACTCACTAAAAAGCACTATAGGTTCTCCATCAGTATTGATGAACACCACATGACTCTAGAAATAATCCATGGATGCCTACACCAAATACAACCAATACATTCCAAGGATGAAATCATATGATTTTATTATTAAATATCTGAAATATACCCAAGGACGATGATAAACGAGAACCATCTTGTAGTTTATACATACTTCAACCATGTCAGCTCGACCAACAATTGATGAAGTCGATGCCAAGGGCACTGTATGTCTCTCAACCTCATGTCCCAAAGCACGGACACGGTCAGGTGATATGAAGGAGTGCATCACTCTTGAATAAAACAAGCCATACATCAAAGTATAAACAATGAAAAGGGTACCTATAATTTCTTCTTTCTTGCATGGTGCTAGAAATGCTAGTGCATAAGCTGACCACGACCTAATCCATAACCTCTATGAACCTAATGACGATCAGAACCATGTCTGAACTCTTCTCTCTATGGACGGGGAACATCTTGGGGTGGTCCTCTACCGACCCCATGTTCTCTCTGCTAATATGAAGCTGGTGTAACCTGCTACTACTACCTCATCTGGAACTACCTCAAAAAATGTACATATAGTGGAACACCTGACACTAACTGACTACTCTAAGAGGATGTGCACTCTTATAGTTTATTACTTCGACCTCCATAAGAAAAAAGTGCATTATCCCTGGTTATAGGCATGGTAACTGCATCTCCTAGAAAATTGTGATAGTGAGGGCTCTGACCTACCCCTCACTAAATAGAAACATTATTTTGCTGAAAACCAGGATCCTCATACCATAGCTCTACTGCATGAGGAATCTTGAATACTCTCCACTAATGATTATCTATATCTGTACAATTTCCTCTTGATGACCACTTCCCTTGAGATAACCTCGAGAAATGTCTTCCGAATAAATGAGTTGACATGGTGGTAGATATCAAGATGCAAAGACTCCTAGAAATTCCTCCATCAAGTCTCATTATTGAGAAATAGTTCTGAATAATATCCTAAAAGGTTTCTGAAATAGATTCCAATCACTTTCACACTTTAGATCCCCTATTGATTGGTATGTATCTCCACTCGACAGGCCACCTTTGTGATCGATGAAAAAAATTGGCACTGAAATTCTCTCATAACTATTAAATTGATGTTGCAAACTCCTTAATATCCATGAGGAATAAGAACCACCACTTAATAGATCCCCCATGAAACATTATAATAACCAAAAACACACATGGATACTTATTAACACTTATCAAACTGAAATCCATCTCAACCTCATATAACAAGTCTTCTGTGACTACATCTGAAATGGATCCCATGTACTTCTATAGACTCTGACACTAAAATTCTTATAGTTTCATCCTCTATGTTTCATTTTCTTTAAACTATACTCTATGTTGATCTGTTGGAAAAGATTGTTGGACATCTTCTGTGTGAACTTGACAAGGATGTCAACCTGGATCCATACATGCAAAAGAAAAAATAGTTACAATTCCAAGTCCTATAATATGGAAGACTATAACATTAATAATTATTTTTATTTTATTCATTTTAGGTTTACCTTTCCCATGTTCTTCCCATTCAAACACATGAAAAAAATTGTGACGGATGATCATTTCCAAAGATTCTACCATATAGAAAGTATAACCTTTTATAGGAGACACTTTATACTTAATGGTCCATCAATTAAATCATATGGGGACATCAATACTTGTGTCTCAATAGGTCTCCAGTTTTTACAATTCTTTCTAAACCTAGATGACACTATTTCCATATCGACCTATGAAACCTCACCTATGTCTAACACGAAAATAAATCATATCCCTCATCTAACCTATGATACCAATATATCACGACCCCCTACCCTCAAAGTTTACCCCATGGGCCAACAATATGAGAGGTTAGATAGGGACACCTAAGTCCCACCTCTAGTAGTCCACGGGTTAGTCACTGGCATAGAGGTAATATAAAACACATAGATAATATGCTTTACACTCTAAGAGAACATATGAAAACAGGATAGATAATACATACACTATATAATTCTAAATAATAATGAAATATAAAATAATCCCAATTTCATGGATGTAATGGCATGAAAAAATACTACAATTTTATGGGAAAACTATAAGTACAAAAAGAATGTAAAACATAAACAACCATAAAGCCTGAACAACTCCTATAAACCCAATTCTACAGGTCACTAACTTGATCTCAATCCTTCTCTATGTTCCCTAAAAAAATTTTATTTAACATAGGGTGAGTATAACAGTATACTCAGTAGGCTCCTCCCTAGAGCCTCTCATTCAAATGTAATGAAGTCATGCTAAATCAAAGTGAACATCAAGTGAAAATAAATTGTCGCCTAAATAGGTATACTATGTTCCCAACCCCACTAAGGCTACACTCAAAAAGTATCACATAAAAGAGTATATAATATAGTATATAATATGATGGGTAACTCACTACCATTTCCCCCCACAGGTTTTTTAACTTTTCCCCTATGTCGCCCTTCTTATGAATCTCTCTCCATAAATGCTGGCCGGAAGACACCTGGGCGAGAACCACAACGTGCACCATGTGAATCATAAAGGATTTCCGGTCGACACCTAGGTGGAGTTCCACTACATCCTCACAATCAAAAGTAATCAGGTAGTTTTTTGGGAGCCACAACATCTCTCATAAGGCGTATAATATGTCATGTATTTTACCTCAAGCCAATATATCCCATGAAATGAGTATGGATCCTCAAGCCATCACAAATTACACATGCTAAACATATAGTAGTTCATACGAAACAATATCAAGAATATATGTGTTTTAAAAATTACAAGCCATCAAATCCCTCCACATACACATATGATGAAAAATAATGTTTTCTCTTACAAAAACAAGTAAGTACCATGAGAAGAGAGTGGGGTCAAAGGGGGTAGTCATCCATCTATCCTCCAACAAAGATGTTGGGGAATACACCCCCTTGGGTTATGAACCCCTAGGGTGTTAGTATCCTTAACCTAAAATGTGGTGTAGTGTATAGAAAAACAAAAATTATAGAAAATAATATACCTCACAACCACACAATGGGAATAAGATAATCTTATACTGAACTATATCTAACATCCCTCGTACTCCAATCTACCACTTCTAAGACTAGATATCCATTAATCATATAAACATTTAATTAGGTTTATTAAAATATCATGTCGCATTTAATTAGTTTAAAATTACGCTAATTAATTCTTTAACCACTAGTCAATCATTAAAATTTCCAATTTACATTATCAGTCAAACAATGTCTTATGCCCTCCATGGATAACCACATTGAGTCCATGAATCCTTAAAAGTATCCACAACATTGAATCCATGTAAGATCCAACCCCATGGGTTCAAAATCATGTATTCAATAATTTATTAATAGAATTAACACTTCTATGTAATTGCATCCCTTATGTAAAAGAAATTATACGCTATCATACACAAGGGTCTCAACACAGTGAACAGATGAACCGTCTATTAATTCTTTTCCACATATCACAAGAGTATAGACCCATACACTCTTGAGAAGATAAACACGTAAACAAAGTGGTACAAACTGGGCGTCCCATCCACTTTTGAATGTATGGTAAGAAAATAATCATTGCCTCAATAATTGGAGAATGAAATGAAGATAAACAAACCATCATCACAACATTCACATCTGTGGTTATGCCCAACTTCAACAAATTGCATCAACCCGAGTGTCCACACCAACACCCATATGCATAAACTGATGTATCACCACACTCTATGCATTAAATGTTTCCATAATTATTGATACTCCATTACATACATACCACAACAACCTTTTAGGAAGATATCACATCACAAGAATAAGGGAACAACATGAAACATGGCAGTTTTCCCTAATTAAGGCGTTTATCCTTTAGCCATAAATATCACTCACAACTCCTAGGGATAAGGATCTTGGCCATTATAAGAAATAGAGTAACTAAAAATACCCCCAGGTATTATACTTTATCATCAACTGGTTATTTAATCCACTGTGACATAATTAATTCAATATTAGAAGGTTTTAACTATGGGAGATCTAAAAAACAAGCTACAATTTCTATCATAAATTAATTAAATATCCTTAATACATCAATTTTATTATCATAAAAATATAATTACAAATATATTTATTCATATGAAACTTTATATTTGTCCAATTAATTTACATTTAATCATAGATTTACATTATTTACAAATTTCAATCATGAACGATAAGATAAATAAGAAATGCATCTATGTAACACAATCTAAAAAATCAAGAGGCAACAAAATATTATCAAAACTAATTCATTAATCTGGTTAAATTTTATTATTTCAAATCCATTGTCATCAAGTGGCTAATTAATTCTATCTCTATTGTTTCATGTGAGAAGAATAGAGAATCCACGAATCCCCTTCATCTAAGTTTCCTACATTCATTGCAAGAGAACAGGCCGACACATTGGATATTGATAACCTCTCCTGGAATGAATGCATCCATACAAGGATTCCATGGAACAACATCATCATACAACATTAAAAAAATATCCATTAGAAACATAGAGATCACATTCCACCACATGAAACTGAAAAAAAAGAGGAAACATAACCAGTATCCTTGATGAATGATGGTGTAACATACCTTATCAAACACAGATCGACACACCCAAGTTTCACCAAAATCATTGTGCACATAACAAATAAGAAAAATTCCACGGGGATAAAATCCAAGGATGAAATCATGATTTCATGAAACATATGGGAATGATTGGTCTGGATGTCTCATGCTAGGGGAAAATAAATATTGAAGAACAAGGCTAAGGGTATCTTATCATTGTAAATATCTATACTGAGCGGTTCTTTAGATACATTTTATATTTTCCATTAAAATGAGATCAAATTAAACCACATGGTTTAACCACGTAAGGGTATATCTACCATTAAGATAGTAAACAATGGATTTATGACCATTGAATTGGCATTAAATTCCTTAAAATAATACATTTGGGGATTTTACATCAAAGGAAGCATCAAGGGGAGAAAATATAGGAATTTGAGTAAAATTGGGAATTTTACAATGGAAATGACACCATTTTGGAATACTTATTATTACACCATTCTGGAAATTTGGAAATGGAAATGACACCATTCTCAAAACCCTATTCATGGAATTGTTCTAGAAATTTGGAAAACGAAATAAAGCTATTCTGGAAACTCTAGTCAGGACACCGTTCAAGAAATTTGGAAATGGAAATGACAACATTCTGGAATCTGTATTCACATAACTAGACATTTGGAAAAGTGTTGGGAATAAGTCACCATGACCTCCCAGAACCCGTCCAACACTATATTTCCTTAAATGAATGAACATGAGATGTTAGGGCCATTAGAGAGGAACTATAGATGCATATATACCAATAGATATTTGGATAGAACTAATGATTTAATAGGTTATTAAAACCCTTCCAATAAAATCCAACATGTCGTCTAACTTGTACAATGGATGCCTAACACCGCTTACAGGGAAAATCCAGCTTAGTAATCATGATATTCACCTTGATAGCCTTAGGTGTATCCAAGATGTTTAATACCTAATTAATTTTAAAGAGGCATTACTCTTATTTTGGTTTATTTATACCGCAAAACGATGGGGCTTCTCATTAAATATCTCTAATTATTGGTACATATATCTATCTGCTCTAGTATGTGACTCATAAACAGTGTTCTCAACACATAGTATGATGTAATCCATGGGTGGATTCAATTGAGAAGAATCTCTCACTTCACCCTCTTATGGATCCTATGGAAGGTGTATTGAAGGTACATTAATACACATAAAAATGGGTAAAAATGATTAAAATACATGAAAATAAATTTTTAATCTACATAAATATGAGAAAACTGAGATCAAGATCAAAAATAAAAAAATATAAGACACACATTCCCACATCTATGGGTATCATAAAGTTCAACATGATAAGAGATAGAAATGTACTCACCCCATCCTACCTCTCATGATCCAAAAATCATATACTCTATCTTACAGATGTCCTGATATAAGAAAACATAGGGCAAAACTCCATATGATACCAGTTTTTAATGCACCAACCTATGGCACCCATGAAAAAAGAACCTATCCTGATATACCACATACCTGAATGGAATTTTTGATCCCCATGGGATGGATACTAAAACCAGAGAATCAAAAAATAACAAGATCACTGATTTTACCAAACCTATAATAAGATACATTGGTTATATAAAAAACATACATACAATGTTAAATTAAAAATTTAAATTTAAATTTCCATAAACAATGGAAAATTGAGGAAGTGAAAAAAATAAAAAAACCGAATTTCTCGGATCATGTTAAACAACCAACAAGTAAAACTAAAAATATACTGAAATACTCCACCTCATGTTGAAGAAATTCCCCAATATCTAACCACTATATACCCATACCCAACTAAGAAACTACATTCTTTAACTGTTGTTACATTCCTTTATTTAAACCCAGATATAATAAACACTATATAGACTACCAAATGGGTTTGTTGGGTTTCAGACAAATAAGCTCCATAGGATCCCACATTATTGATTCATATCACCTATCAATATAAAAATCCTAAATTACACAATTAAAGAAACAATTAATGATAATGAGTAGAATAATTTATATAAAAAGATTAGAATTTTTTTACATAGTTCTAATTCAATCAAGGTAAAATATTTTCAATGGACAACTATTATAATCATTTATCATGAAGGAATATCAAATCCAATTTAGTAAATTGATAATAAAAAATTTAAATCATAATCCAAGGATAACTCAATGTCATTATATCTAAGATAATTGAACAACAATATGATTACTATACCCTAAATGTCCCTAGGACCCTTGAATTAAGGTTCAGTAAATAGAGGAACACCTCAAAATGTAACCCCTCCTACCATGTCTATCATTTAATGAGAAAAATGAATCTCAATATAAGAATATAAGAACATTGTAAAATTTAAATCTATTAGAATATAAAATATGAGACCCAATACAAAAAAATTTAACAATGTACCCAAGGCTCCCATGTACGGTACCAAAAATCATTTAAAATGGATTACACATTTTACAATTCAATTTAAAAAACTATTTTCCTTCCACAAAAACTACTTTGAAAAATAATTTTATCAATCCATTTTAAAAATCATCGTAAAAAATAATCTTTACTAAATTTATGGGGAGTGTTTTTTTATTAAAAACCCATTTTCACAAATAAATGAACTGAAAAATGATCATTTAAATCATTTACAATGATATTTATAAAATTAAGTGAAATAATATTTCATCCAAAATAGACAATAGATGGAACAAACCACCTAAAACGTGGTCACATACTTAATGAAAAGGGATTCATGACCACCTTATGAAACAAATAATGATAAAGGATGACCTAACAAGGATTAGCACATATTATAATTGAATCGAATAGGAGACTAGGGTTAGATGAGAGGTTATAATAGACATGCCTTGATAAACAGGCACCCTGCACCAAAACCATTTCAAGGGCTGGCCTTTAAAAGAAATGAACACAGCTCATATAAATATATTAGATAAGAACCACCAAATAGTCAACATAGCCCATAAAAATTTTCAACTCTATTTTTTTTATGATAAAAGACGATGAAGTAGAACGATTAATTAACCAGAGAGAAAAAAGACAGCCAATCGAGAGATCAACGTTTTAGTTGAAGTGAATCAAAGGTTATAGATCATCTGATATCACATGGGAGAGACCTAGTATTTGATAAAAGGGCCTATTAAATAAATGAAACAAAATTAAGGCCTGTAGCACATAAAATTCCACTATATGTGAAAAATTCAAATCTGAAACGGTAATGGATGATGTGAACAATCATAGTTGCATGTATGTTGAAAAGGAATCACATATGGTTGTAATTAAACATGAGAAACAATGTAATAGAATGATCTTCATTAACATACTATATTTTTAGAGAAACATAGATAATATTCATGGATTCATTACATAAATGGCTCATGTTGTAAATCCATTTCATGACATGAATTAGTTCAACATGTGGTGCCCCAAACAAGAATATGTAGTAATCCCCCGAAACACAATAAACACTCTCCAATCACAAGAAAAAACCTATTGAACATAAAGAAATATAATTACATTTTCAAGGATTTTATAGTTACTATTTTCATTTATGTTCTAGTAATATGGGTTAGTTAAGATTAAAGGGTTATTATTATACTTGGTTAAAAAATACCCATGTGAATAAAAAGTGATTTGGTAATTAGGTGATTAAATATATTTTTAAATTTCACAGTAATTTATGAAATTGTGAAATTCTGTGATTAGAATGGATTTTATGTAAAATATTTTGATATTATTTTTGGAATAAAGATTTAGTTTACTTTTATAATAATATATAAATTTTTTAGGGTTTTATTTCATGGATATTCTAGTCTGTTTGGAAATGAATAATATATTTTAGAGAATATATGTCTATAGGATATGCATTATAGGAAGCTGATATTGAATGCTATTAATTTTACATTGATATATATTTTAACTTGATTAGAGATGAATGTTTTATTAGATCATTCCAATTTTAGTTATTCAATAACATCTAGAGATATTTTAAATAGTTTTACTATTAAATATTTAAATAATTTTTCTGATTAATGTTGAATATTATGATTGTGGATTGGAAGTATAACATATAACTTTTTATTCAGAAGGTTTATTTATATTTCATTTTGTATTATCATTAAATGGGATAACTATTTTTGGCTTCTATTTATATCTTATGAGGATAACAATAAAAAATATCACTTTTATGGATCTTATGATTCCTTAAAAGTTAATTTTATTTATAAAAGAAAGAAAATTTCATCATAGACAATTTTGTGTCGTGAAGTAGATGTGGATAACCATTTGAAATATAAATGAAGGATGGAATCATTTTTATTTAATAGAATGAAAAAATTAATATTTTTTCCTATTCACTATCCTAACTGTAAAACAATTCCTCAACTCAATAAATATGAAGTTAATTTTATTGATTCTTGTGTGGAAAATGACTCCTATGAGTATGGTATTCTTTTGAAAACCATATTCAAAAATATGGATCTTATATTGATACATACATGGTTTTATAAATATTTACTTAATAAATACTATGTTTCTTTGTAGTGGCATATAAACACCTAATCATGATAAAAACAATTCATATGATTTCGTTATAATATCATGCTTCAATCAATTTTTTTTGAATAATTTAACATTTCATGGATGCCATTATTATAATGGGGGAGAATTTTATGCCCCAAGAATTTAAATATTCTATTTAAATTAAATATTTTATAGAATAGATCTTAGAATACACAACACTATATTAGAGTGATTCAAACTTTATTTAAATTAATTTTAAACATAAAAATTCAATGAATATTGAAATAGAGAATATATAAATTAAAAATAATTCGTAATTGATTTCAAATAAGTTTGAGAACACTTAATGTAAAAATGGTTCATTTTTCAATAAAATTTAATTATATATAAATATATTATATACATTCAAATGATAATATTTTGAATTTTTAATTTAAATATCTAAATTTTAATTTATTTTTTAATTTATCATATAAAAATTATTTTAGGGATAATTTTTTGAATTTTCATGATGTTATCAATTTGTAGGTGAATTGTGAAAAATTCAAAATTTTAAATTACTCGAAATTTTTTGACATAATCATTATGTAAGTTTGACTAAATATATTATATAACATCTAGATCATTCATATATGTATTTAAGTTGAATAATAGAAAAATTAAAATCATTGTGTTATAGTTTTAGTCCCTTGTGTGGATTTTTGGAACCAATGTATTATTTAATTCTAATAAAAAACTATTTCTGGACCAATACATTTTATAGTATGGTTAGAAGGATAAATTTAATTTTATAGTGGTTATAATATAAAAATTACATATACTTTATAAAATAAATTAAATAATTTCATGATAAGAACCATTACTCATGTCTTGATCCAAACTACGTTATCCATGAAATAGACTCTCGATATTGCTCATGGAATGTTTTGAAGGGAAGTCTTGATCCCATATGCTGGTGACAAGCACTTGCAAATCAAAAACTAAAATTGGGAATTATTTATCCCACAAAAAACATTTCAACCAATAGTTTGAACAGATATATGAATAATACATTCTAATATCATGTCATTATGTGAATGTTAATCACTACAAGGAAAATATATGTTCTAATTCCAAACAGATAAACAAGGCTAATCAGGATGAATGAAATCCAATGTCCATATGATTTGTGGGTTAAGATCCATCTATGTGACCACAAAACTATATTCTATATTGACAAATATACCTTCCACTATTTTGTTGTGCCCTGCCTTTTCTTGTGTCAGATAAATAAGTTCCACACACCCCCAACGATATGTGTATAGAATTAAACAAACAATACTATTAGGATACCCCCATGTTTCTCATAAATAGACATTATAAATCAAAACAACTCTACAAATTTAATTTAACGATAGAAATTAAATATAACATTTCATTTTTTTAAATAAATCATATAAGTTAAACCAATTATTATAGAATATATTGTTTTAATAAACATATTATTTTCAAATAATTTTAAAATAAACCATTTCCCAGTGAATATATATATAATAATTCCTAATGGAGAACCATAGAAACTATACATAGGGTATGTTAGTTCTAGGTTTTATTGGTTCCTAACAAATCATTGATTAGATGATTATGTATGCACACATATGTAGAACATAGTCCTTTGTATAAGAGAACATCCAAACAATTGAACCAACAATCATAAAAAATATATTTATGGTTGTAGTGTTTGTCCTTTCAAGGTAGCTATATATGTCCCTATGATTCATGAATGTCATGTAGTGAGAAGAAATGAAATATTATTTTCCTAGTGTAGTACAATGGATAACAAAATACTTCACACAATATAATCATTTTAGTTTTTTTACTCACTTATTCTAAATCGTCTAAACAATTTATTTCGCTTATTTCAAAATTTAATGAAAACAATTAGTATCTTTTTTGTAATTTTATTATTTATTAAAATGACCTATAAAATAATAATTCTAAATTTATGCTAAGATGAAAATATAAATAGAATGGGTTATGGAAGGAAATACTTGGTTTTTGGAATTTGTTTAAGGCTTTTCTTTATTCCCTTTTATAAGTTTGATTTCAATTTGATTATCATAAAATTAAATCTCATGTTTGGAATTCAATTATTTATTAAGAAATTGTGAAATATCATTTAATTCCTAAATACTTTCAATTCCACCTCTTCCTTTAATCAAGTTTGATGACACTCCTTGGTCTAGGATGTATCATATTCCAGAACCCATCTCTAACAATTTTGTTTCATCCACTGATTGGTTTCACTATATTGTGTTAATAAAAAAACAATAGTGGGATGTAAAAGATATTAAATTAAAGAATATAAATAAATCAATTTCTGAGTCATTGGTGGGAATCTGTATAATTAGATAAATTCTTATCACCATGAATGCTAATCAAATTTACCACAAAATTAAAATTAAACATTAAAAAAATTCAAAACACCTTGACCTCCACCTGGACCAAGCCTCAGGGAAAGCCTCTCATTTTGGAGAGTAAGAGATCCTAATGATGTATTGGATTAAAGGACAAGGGAAATATAGAGAATAAAATAATATATAAAGGTGGATGAAAGAAATAAAATAAAAATGGAATAATGGGGGATGAAGATAGAGAGAACGAGGGAAATGGATACATAAAGGAATAAAATAAAAGATGAAAATAAAAAAATTATAATTTATAAGTAATATTTAAATAATAATAATAATAATAGTAATAATAATAATAATTATTATAATAAAGATAATTTTTTTTAAAAGTTATAAGAATAAAATAATTAAATAATTTTCAAATAAAAATGACATATTAGAAATAATATTTTTTATAATAATAAAAATAAAAATAATTATTATTTTAAATTATTATTACTATTAACAAAATTAATGATGCTAAAATTAAATGATTTGAATAATTATTAAAAAATAATTTAAATTATTTATTTAAAACAATAAATTAAATAACAGTTTAAAAATAAAATGAAAACTAAACCAAAAAAATAAAAGGAAAGAAAATGAAGATGAAGAAGATGGGAGAGAGGAGAATGTAGTAGTCAGCCTCTTCATGTGGGTTCCCTTCAATGGTGGTGAGATGATACCCCTACAAGGAGATAGGGGCCTCATTATATAGGCTGAGTGAGAGGTGCTTGACCTTGTTCTCCCTTTATGGACCCCAAGGGATTGAGGTGGGGTATTGCTCCTTTGTAGACTTCACACCCATGAGACAAATGTTTGATTTTAGTCCTCGAATGAGTCTACATGGGGCACCTTCTGTTGATACACTTTCAGGGGAGGTAGAAGGGTGGCAAGATGGAGACCATCGGTGGAGATCATCTCAACGTTTAATAATGGTGGGGTGACGTGGTTTCATCCATAGACGTGGTGATGATAGTAGTGTTAATCTTCAATAGAGATTTGGTGGGGAGCGATGGGGGGATCATGCTTGGTGGGTATCTGGGGACACCAGAGGGGACCTCCTACTACATCAGCCTTCATGTTGTCTGGAGGAGTTCAAAACAAGAAGAGAGTTATGATGGTCATGAAACATAGTGGCATCGGCTGTGGTGGCCAGTCAAGGTGGAGATAAATAGTAGGGTTGGTCTTGGTGTTATGGTGGTGATGCTATTATGTCATTGAGGGAAGACGAGTTGAGTAGTGACGATGGTATGATGAATTCAAGTGGCGTGGGAGTGGAAGTGGAGGTTTCCAGAAAAGAAGCACAGTGGAATAGAGTGGGGGTGTTGTGGGGCTGTGGAAAAGTGCGATGGATCCCAAATCCCATGATGAAATTGTTGGATGTGGGACGTGCACATACAGTTAAACCTGTGTTCTTTGACTAGCCAAAACACCACTCTAGGGTGTGCTTTTGAATGGAACTACACACACTTGTACAAGCCACTGGGCTCACCATACTACCTATGGGGTTCACTAACTGCTGGACACCTATGCCTATGGTTCATCACCTGTCCAATGCTGGGGTATTGGCAGGACCTCCCGGGATGGCTTAGGAAACAACCTCTTTTGATCAAGATAAGTGGTGGGAAATAATAGTTGATGTCTTGCTGATCTATATATATCTTTTAAACAAAATTAATAAAAATAGTTTGATTATATTAAGAACAATTACATAAAAATTTACTATGTAAATTACATGTATAAAAAATAATTTAATTATTTTTAATACTATTTGTATTTTACATTCCAATTTAACAATATATTACTAAAACATTCAAATTAATGTGTTTTTACATTGAATAATTTGAAAAAATCATATGATTTTGTACAAAAATTTGAACATAAATTTGTCCTGTCAAGTACCACTACACATAAACCATGAAAGTCCCCAAGCATAAAATATCAACACAGAATATCATAGGTTTAAAATGTTTCCAATATTAAAATTTCAAAGCAATATCATACAATTATTATCAATTTCAAATCAAATGTTCAAATTCCACATTAAATTTAGAGTTAATTTCTCATTTTTAAATGAAACAATCAATCGATGTATTTTACATTTCCCATTTGGAAGATGATGGATATTCTCTTCAAATTCATTAATGATTCTCCATTAAATATTATTAAACCTTCCAAATCATGATCTACCTCACTCTTTAATTTTATATCTCATCACTCAAGATACAATTCATGACTATTTATTATAAAATTATGACGACATGCTCCTTACCAATAGTCTTTTAGTTGAACTAATTTCCCAACATTGTAAATAAAATTGATCATAAAATAATGAGGGATTTTAATTTACGATCAAATGTCTCTATGACTTTTTTTGGGAAGGAATTTATGTTTTGAAAATAATTCTCAATGCGTAGGTTTATCATTTAAATCATAAATTGTGATATTGAAATATAATTTTTATTGAAATTTTCCTCTTCAATTTATATCAAATCCCAAATTTACCACAACTGAAAATTAATTATTATGATATATTTAATAACAATTAATGATTTGTTCCCTCTATTGAATATATACCTATATATTTCTTAAACCTTTTTCATTTTGAAATAACCATTCCATTTCTTTTTGTTTTTAGAATGTTATGATTAAAATAACCCTCAAATCCAAAACCTAATTACGCTTGATTAAAATCATAGGTCTCTTAATGCTGATTTTTGGTTTACCCAATTCAAAACCTATTTTCCTAAATTTTTTGGTTCTTTTGATCATTTTGATTTTTTTATATTTAATAGGGGAAAAATAATAGAGTACAATGAACTATTCTAGATCCTTTAATAATTCCGACATTATGAACCCCTCAATTATTCCTTACAGTGTAAATCATCCCATTAAACATGATTCCCATCATCCAACACTTCATATTTATAATATCATAAAAATACTCATAGAACTATAGGAATAGAGAAAATTTATTGATGAATGGATCATTCCATAAATGGGAATTCTCAGTCTCTAGGGATATTGAATGCTTTATTTAAAAGGTGTACTTTTAAGGATTAATGGTTTATCAAAAGAATTTGCACTCATTTTAAAAGTGTTTTTAAATTTTCATAATTTTGACAAGTTCCAATTAATATTCTAGGAGCTTACATGTCCCACTATCACTCGAGAAATATTCTCATGAAATAATAGGAAGTACTTGATCATGAAATTTTTTCAGGAATAGAGAAATGTTATTGGAAAAATAATTAAGGAATGATCTATAATAATAATTCAATTAAAATTAATTTTATATTTTCATATAATGAAAAATAGTTGGGAGATTTAATTTACATGAATCAATTAATTTCATAAAATTAGTAGTCTACATTTATATATCCTTGATTCAATTTAAAAATTAAAATCTATAATTTCATAATTTGATCTTATTAACATTAAAATCTAAAACATGGAATCAAAGGATTCCAAAATACTCATGTATCATAGATTAGTCATCTAAAATATGAATTCAAGTGTGGGAGTTAAATTTCATTATTATATCTCAAAATATATTTTGGGAAAAAAATATAAAGAGTTCAAAAGAAAATCATTAAAAAGTTAAATTCCTTTCCCATGAAGATTAGTCATTCTCTTTCTCTCCATGTGGATTAATTCTTCCATTTATGACCCAAAAATAGTTAACATACAAATATAATCTCATGGATCATGTCATTAATATTCAAAATGTATTGAATGGGGTGGTTCCATGCCCGATTAAGTCCTATGAAATTAATTTGAAATGTAAATTCCTAGAAATAGTGTAAAGATAAATCTTGGTAAGATCCCCTATGTGGGCCCTAAATATTTGCTGCCTCCAGAGTGTAGTTCTAAATATTATCAAATATCATATAGTGGATGAATCATCTTTTAATTAATCCATAACAAGTGGTTTTTCTAAGCTTGGGTTTTCTTCTTTTTTGTGAGAAATGATCAATTGATAGAGTACACTACATCCTCTCCCTTCACAATGAGGCATAACCTTCATGGAGGAGGCATGATGAAGTATGAATCATCCTCCTTATTGTTTTCTACTTATTCAACCTTATTTTCATCCCTTATTGGAATCATATGTGTCAATTTATTGAAATACCAAATAATTAATATTCAGGAAATTCTAATTGAATAAAATTTCAATATTAATTTTTCATATGTAATTTTACCCTTTCAAAATGTGGATCCCCTTTCATGGTTTATGTAACGACAAAAACATTAAATAATGGAAATTTCACTTCATCTAATTGAATGTCTCATTTTTAAAATGTATATATAAAATGTGAACTTCTTTGGTTTTATGTTTTTGTATTTCAAAATATCATTATGAATTGTGACTGTTACTAATATAGTGGTTGAAAATTGTTCACATGATTAGTAAAAATATAGGGCTTTAAAAAATCCAATTTACTCAGACAAAGGAAGAGTTGGGCTCATCCAAGCCCACTTGTCAGAGATCGAAATGGAGGTGGCATCATTGGGATTCACTCTTGACCAAGACCAAGTTGAGCTTCAACATGTTAAGATCGAATATAATTTCCTAAGAGATAAGTGGAAGTCAATAGAGATTACCACCCATGAAAAGTTATCTGAGCCAACCCAAAAGGCTTTCACCATCACACAACTTACTCTTAAGTCTTATGTGGGTGTTATAAGGGTTTATGTAACATGAACTTAGCAATTAGATTTTGTGCATTAATTTTTTATATAATAATTAATATACATTCTTTTTATTATTGTTACATTATAAAAATATTATAAAGTGCAAATAATATTTTTAATTAAAATTCAACTTATAAA
Source organism: Viscum album (assembly GCA_963277665.1). Lineage (NCBI taxonomy): Eukaryota > Viridiplantae > Streptophyta > Magnoliopsida > Santalales > Viscaceae > Viscum > Viscum album. The sequence continues at coordinate 1,664,731,986 of OY728156.1, forward strand.
TTTATTTTGGCGAATTAAATGATTTTTGAATAATTTTTTTTAATAAAATGTTATTACTGTTATTAATTTATTTTTATTAAATATAAATGATCCTATAATTTTATTAGTGCAATTGTAATTTTTATTAATGTTTGAAAGCTGATTGTTGTCAAAACCTAGGATTTCTTTATAAGTGGTGGTTTTTATTTTAAATGTAAAATTTCAAATATGTAGAAAAAAATTTATAGAAAATTAATATTATTTTTGGAATCAGTATGGTAAAATTATCCAACAGTGAATTTTTCATTATTTTCTGAGAGAGTCCAATTTTTGGGTAAAAATTAAATATCGTTTATATATATAATGTGTTTAATGACATCATAATGATCTGATAATGGTGTAATAAAGTAAAATACATTATATTTTCAGAAAATATATATTTTACCATTAAAATAATGTGATTTTAGGTTTTCTTGATTTATTTTACAAAACATTAGTGGACCTTCCAAGAGTTAAAATACATTTTAAGTTTGTAAAGTAATTTCCTTGAGAGTGCGACTCACCTCCACATAAGAAACCCTATTATATTAAAGAAGGTAAGACATTGGAATTATAAAATATTTTTTTCCACACCCCTTTAGCAAAAACCATGGAAAAAAACAATGGGCTAGTTTGTGGTATTGATTAGTTTAATGTGTGGTAACCAAAACCTAAATAATAAAGAATTCCCTCTCATTTCCTATATAAACCCACATAATACCCCACTTCATATTCACTAAAAGACTTTTTTTTCATTCAGCATATTCCCTCCACTCTATATAATCCTCTCAATAATCCTCCCTCAAACATCAACCAAGTCTTTGGGATGACACATCCAAGTAAGGGATATTGATTTTCCTCTTCTATAAAATTCTGGCATCTTATTTGAAAGTAGTTATTTTAATTTCAAATGGTTATAATTTAATTATTTTTTAATCTTTATATTACCCTCCATGTGATGTTATTTTACTGATGAGTTTTTTTTCCTTATTCATTTTTGACCCTTACCTAAGTTGTTACTATGCCGAATTTCTGTAAGGTATTTCATCTTTTCTCATTTTTGTCCCAGTTTCATAAAATTGTTATGGCCTTTTCTTTTAAATTTGAAAATTTGGGGTATGATTTCTCACCTCTCCCATATTCCCGTCTATTTTTTAATGATTAGAGACCCATTTCTCTCTCATTAAATGCCTCCCACGTACACCCTTTACCATTCAGTAATTCCTTAAGAAATTTGTCTCTCCTCATTTATATTCAAGCAATTAATTTTTATTGGGAATATAAATTCCATTACTTATATTGGTACATGTACATATGCGAGCCCCATAATTGTTATTTCATATATATATGACAAGACACACCTTTCTCTTTAATCAACCATATTTTACGAATTTTTATGTCACGCTGTTATGCTGCCGAAATTGCAAAACAATTTTCCAAGAAAAAGACATTGTGTATTGAATACCATGCCCATTTCTCTATCAAGGGTATTCTCTTTTATGAAAATTTACATATTTATTATATAGTTTCATGTAGTAATTCCACATTAAATTATCATATAAGAAGTATTTTTATTTATTGAATCCATATATTATGATTCATGTGGCACACTTATGCACAAATTGAAATGTTTAAGATGGGTGCTCCCTGATAGCACTCTAATTTATTGGGTAAATATTAGTATCATGATATGTCTAGTGAAATGAGGTTTTACTCATTCTAATTAATGTAAAATGAGGTTTGACATGCCCCATATTAAATGGGACTTGGATCATGATAAAATAATGTTAAATGTTGTTTCCACATTTCCATGTCATGATTGTTATGCTTTATCATGAATTTATATTTGTATTGTGATCCATTGATATTACTATTGTCTAACATATACTGTATTCCTCATGTTATCCCATGTTTATTCCCTTACTGGGATTTATAGCTCTCCCTTTTCGTATTCATTTCCTCAGGATATCCTATGAAATGCTATGTACGAGGTAATACAGTGTACATGTAAAGTATATATATTAAATAAAGATGTCGTATTTCATGTTTTAAGTTTCCATGTAATAGACATAAGCCCCAATGTCACTATACCTCCAGATCATCTTTGATTTAAAAATGATATTTATGTAATAAATCATGTTTTAGTGTTTAATAAAGAGAATGGTAGTAATTGTTGGTATTAGATGATAGGATTCAATATTTTTGGGATTAGGATTAGAAAACCCTAAAAATGCCTTAATGACAATTCTAAGTATAATAAAAACATCCTTATTTTTGGTGATTATTGAGTATGTGGTTTATCCAGAAAATACATTCCTTTCTTGGATAAGAGTAGGTATAGGCGACACTAGAACAAATGTACCTTGGGGTGAAAACCCCAAAAAAGAGATTCGGGCTTGATCTGGGGTATCCAGATACAAGACAACGGGTCTTGCTACAATATTGGTTATGAAACTCTTAGGGGATATGCATTGGTAAATTCAAAAGCTCAGTATGAACCATTATTAAGGGAATAAAAAATTCCCCTAAGAATATATATTAAAAATAGATCATGGATAACATAAACTAACGACAGTATATTCATAAGTTAGAGAAATATAACTTATTTATAAGTCATTTTTTTCCTTGGATTACACTTTTTTTGTTATGCCTATAATTCTTCTTATTCCAGCCATGGGTCGGTTATCGGAGGACTCGGGCTAACAACCGATGTGAAGATCAATGTGATTACTTTCTAATGAGATTCCCAATACGATGGGAGAGGGAATATAGAACATTGTCACCCTACTCTCTCAGTTAATTGAAGATTAGATTATAAACATGGGTCAGTAGGAATGTTCAACCACCCCCCCCCCTACAAGAAATAACAACGCACTATTGAGAGTTTCATGAGACAAAGTCCTCTTACTTTTAATGAACCATATGATCCCTCAATCACAAAATCATGGATCAAATCTTTTGAAAATATCATCTCCATACATGATTGTTATGAACAAGAGAAGGTTCACATGGATACTAATCGTACAGAGGGTGAAGTTGATCAATGGTTTACTATGATAAAAAATATGAAGCCTGAAGAGGAGATATATTTGTTAGAATAGAAGGATTTCTTAAATATGATTTTCAATAAATATTTTCTGCACACCATACAACTTATGATGGAAAGGGACTTCCTTTCCCTCAAGCAGGAAGATGACGAAAATTTCAGAGCGTGTAATGAAAAAATCACAAGGCATGCACGATACGACTCTGGATTTGTTGTTACCCCTGAATGCAAGGTTGACTGCTTCTTTGTTGGGCTGAAACCTATCCTGTGGAGAGCGATGGCGGTCCGTGACTTTGACAGCTATGATGAAATTGTCTGATGTACCCTCATGGTCGAAAAGGTGATTGTAGAATCTCAGGGATATCATTGGGATAAGATGAATAAAGTGGAATTCAATGTTGGCGGTCTATTGGATAAATCATACGGTGCTAAAAAAATCCATCACCCCACTTGAAAATGGTATGGAAAGAAGCCCCCTATAAATTGCCTAAAGGGGATGAGTAAATTCTTTAGGTTTGGAGGAGAAGGGAACTTTGATATTAACTATTGGAATGAAAAACTCGCATCTTTGACAGAGGAGAGGAACACACCGCTTGACCATCAATGTGTTGTTCATTACTTCAACTGCTCAGAACCGGGGTACTTTTCAAATCAGTTCCCTAAAGAAAGGGTTTTTTGAGGCAACCAACAACTTCTAAGGCAGCAAGGGTGAGTTTTTTCCATTACTACCACTGAAGTGAACACCGAATATGAAGAGGTGATAGGTACTCTTATTATTCATTCTATAATAGAGAATATACATTTTGATTCGGGTTATACACATAGTTTTATATCCCGAATGTTTAGTAAAACATTCCCATCACCCCCAAAAATCATGGAATTAAATATGACGGTGAGTAAGACAAATGTGGAAATCATTTCATCCCATGAATATAACTCATCCCCTATCATAATCTGTGGACTGAACTTCCTGAAGAACCATTTCATACATCCTCTAGAAGAATAAGATTCAATTATTATCATGGATTTTCTTTCCTTATATAGAGCCAACATATATTTTCGTGTGAGGGAAATCACTCTCCATGTGGATAATCGACCCCTGATTCTATAAAAGTTCAAGGAGGAAGATGAATATTATTTAGGTCCATCATCTCAAGCATGGATATTACTTCCCTATGAGCACGCGTAACTCTCTCAGATGATTGAGTCTATGGAGGCAACTATCCATGAAAACATTCCTATTGTGAGGGAATTCTTTAAAGTGTTTCCCATGAAATTTACTGGTCTTCCTCCTAGAATATATGTTGAATTCTAAATTTATCTTTTACATGTGGAGTTTCCAATATCAATGACTTCGTATAGAATGGGTTTTGTGGAACTTGAGGAGATAAAGAAAAAACTATTGGAGAATCTAAATAACAGGTTTATATGACCATGATATTCACCATGGGGTATACCAGTCCTCTTCGTCTAGAAGAAGGATGGGTCAATGTGACATTTCATCGATTACCATGAGCTTAACAAAATAATGATAAAGAACATGTATCCTCTCCCATGAAATCATGACTTGTTCTATCGGCTGTGTGGAGCACAATACTTCTCCATGGTAGATTTGTGGTCTGGATAATATCATGTAAGGGTGAAAGAGTATGATATCCCCACGATTTCAATTCATATAGGATACAGGCACTATAAATTCATAGTAATTCCTTTTAGACTCACTAATGCTCCCGCAATCTTCATTGACTTGATGAATAGGATCTTTAGAGATTACCTCGACAAATTATTGGTAGCCTCTATAGATTATATTCTAATATTCCCAAAAAATAATGAGGATCATGAGTATTATTTATGAACTATACTAGAGACCTTGCGGAAGGAGAAGATCTATGAAATGTATATTAAGTGAGAGTAATGGCTAAAGGAGGTCTCATTCTTGGGCCATATCATGACAACAAATGGGATATCTGTTGATCCCTTCAAGGCAGATGCAATTGATGGATTTCCAAGGCCAACATTGGTAACAAATATTTGTTTCTTCTTGGTGTTATATGGATATTATCGAAGGATTGTGAGAAAATTATCTTAATTGTCTAACCCACTTACCAAGCTAACTCAGAAGGGATTAAAGTTTTTATATAGTGATGAATGCGAAGAAAGCTTCAAATATTAAAAAAGGAGGCGTATCACTGTGCACATGCTCACTTTAAACATTAGGGGACAAATATTTGTGGTATTCATTGAATATTCAAAGAAGGGCATGGGCTGTCTGTTGATGAAAAATAACAAAGTCATTTCCTATTCTTCAAGGAAATTGAATGTTAATGAGCAGAGGTATCCAACACAAGATCTATAGTTGGCTAAAATGATTTTCTCTTTAAGAAATTTGTGGAATTATCTCTTTTGGGAGAAGTGTGACTTATATTTGGATCACAAAAGAATCACGTATATATTCACACAGAAAGAGTTGAACAAGTGCCAATAAATATGGTTAGATCTGATTAAAGACTTTGATTGCTCAATCCATTACCACCGTAGGAAAGTGAAAAAGGTGGCAGATGCTCTAAGTATAAAGGACAGAGTGATTATATCACTAATGGGAATGGAGAAGGACCAAATCTTCTTAGGCTTGATGAATATGAACATGAAAATCATAAAGAAGGGAATATCAACTATCATTTCACAAATTATTGCTCATCCATCTCTTTTGGAAAGGTTAAAGGATGCTTAAAATGATTATGTGGGAATTCAGAAGAAATTGGAAGCTATTTTGGGAGGGAAATCCTCTGATTTCAATGTTAATGAAGAATGAATTGTGAGATTTGGGAAATGAATATGTGTTACATCATGTTCAGAGCATAAGAAGGAAATTTTGGATGATGCACATAGTTCAAATTTCACTATTCACCCAGGAAACACAAAGATGTATCAAGATCTCGAGGAGAATTATTTGTAGGATAATATTATGAATGTGATTTCTGAATATACATGAACGTTCTGGGTGTGTCATAATGTGAAGGCTGAGAGACAGAAGACTAATGGGATGATGCAACCATTACCCATACCAGAATGGAAATTGGGGAACATCACCTGGGACTTGCTCACCAGACTTATGAAGACTTCCAAAGGCAACAATGGAATCTTTGTTGTTGTGATTTTTTTTACAAAGTCTGCACACTTTATTGAAATTCCAGAGGATTTATCATTGGATCAACTGGTATAAATATATATCAGGGATGTGTTAAGGCTGCATGGAGTACCACTATCCATTATATCTGATTGAGATCCAAGATTCACCTCTATGTTTTGGAAGAGTTTTCAACATACTCTATATACTGAGATTAACAACAGTACGTCTTATAATCCTCAAACTGAGAAACAATCTAAGTAGACTATCCAAAAACTTGTGGACATGTTCAGAAAATGATCAATGGACATTAAAGTCATATGGGATAAATATCTTACTCTGGTTGAATTCTCCTAAAATAATAGTTTCTATTCGTGCGCCCAAATGACACCATATGAATCCATTTATGGGAAAAGGTGCAGAAAACCGGCATGTTGGGATATAGTCAGTGAGCATAAGATGATTGGACCATAAATGGTCGATGAAATGGTGGAGATGGTGAAAACTATTCAGCAGCATATCAAGGTAGCCCAGAGTCGACAGAATAGTTATGTAAATAACCATTGACGAGAGGTTGAGATAAAAGTTGGAGACATGGTATTTCTATGCATATATCTTTTCAAGAAGGTAATGATATATGAAAAGAAAGGGAAGTTAAGTCATAGGTATATCGGCCCCTTTGATATTAATGATCGTGTCACTACTGTGGCCTTTTGACTAGAACTTCCACCTACCAAGGACAATGTACATGATGACTTTAATGTATCCCTCATAAGGAACAACATACTAGAACCTTCACATGTACACTCTTTAGAGGTGGTACAATTAGTTGATGTTCTTTCTCATGAGGAGCAACCAATAAATATCTTAGATCTTAGAGAAAAAAGGGAAATAAGACAATGCCCCTCGTCAATGTGTTCCGGAGAAACCACAAGCTTGATGAAGTGATGTGGGAATTAGAGGAAATGATGAAGCGAAGTTACCCACATCTATTTTAGTTTGGGAAAAAGAAATTTCGAGTATGAAATATCTTAAGGGGGAAAGATTGTAATTACTCAAAAATTCATTAATTATAATTCCTCTTGATCTAAATAAAATAATCACTATCTAAAATGTTTATATAAAATGTGATCTAATTTGGTTTGATGTTTTTGAATTTTAAAATACATGTAAGAATTATGACCGTTGCTAATATAGCCATTGAACAGTGATCACATGATTAGTATAAATATAGGGATTTAAAAAATCCAATTTATTTAGACAAAGGAAGCGATGTCCATATCTAGTAGACTTTCCCCATATGAAGACCATTAGTTGTAGATCATAAAGGAGGAAAATTAATTGGTCTTAGCTCTTGAACTAGCCCAAGACGGGCTTAATCAAGTTATGATCGAATTAAATCGCCTACAAGTGAAGTGTATGTTGATAGAGATTACAACCTGAGCAATGTTATCTAAGCCACCCTAAGAGTTTTCCACTATCGCACAGCTTACTGTTCGGTCTTATGTGGGTTTTATAAGGGTTTATGTTACACGACCATAACAATATGATTATCTTCATTACTATTGTTTATAATCATTTTTATACATTCATTTTATTATTGTTACTTTGTAAATAGTTTTTAAAGAAAAAATAGTATTTTTACTTAATATTCATCTAAGAAATATATTTTGATGGATTAATGGAAATTTTAATTAAATAATATTTTAATAAAATATTATTAATATTATAAAATTTATTTCTATTAAAAAATGACCGTATAATTTTATGAATGAAACTGTAATTATTATTAAGGTTTTAAAGCTGTTTTTTGTTAAAGAACCCTAAATTTTTTATAAATGGAGGATTTTATTTTAAAATTAAAAATTCACATATTCAGAAAATTATTTAGATAAAATTAATATTATTTTTGGAATCAAGACGTCAAAATTATACAGTGGTGAATTTTTCATAATTTTCTTAGACACTAAATTTTTTGGGTAAGAATTTAATACTGGTTAAATATATAATTTATTCTATGACATCATAATGACCCAATAGGGATTTACTAAAATTAAATAAATGATTTTTTTGGAGAATATATTATTTACGATTAATAGAATGTGATTTTATGTTTTTTGATATATTTTTCAAAACATTAGTGGAACCTCCAAGAGTTATAAAACATTCTCACTTTCTAAATGAATTTCCTTGAGAGTGTGACTCACCTCCACATAAGCAACCCAATTATTTTAAGAATTTCGGCCATTTTAATTATAAAATATTTTTTTCCATGCCCCTTTGGAAAAACCATTGTAAAAAATCATGGGAATGTTTGTGATATGGATTAGTTTAATTTGTGGTGACCCAAACCAAAATAATAAATAATACCATCACCTTTCTTATATAAACCCACCCAATATCCCAAATCCACTTAAGTAAATGACTTTAGAGTTCATCCAACATCTTCCCTCATCTCTCAAAAATCCTCCCATGAACCCTCCCTCAAGCCTCTCTCAAGACTTTGGGATCACACTTCTCTGAAAGGGATCATCATTGTCCTCTCCTTTCAAATTCTAGCATCTAATTTGAAAGTAGTTCTTTTGAATTTGAATGGTTATAATTTCATTATTTTATAATAATTATACTACTATCTATGTGATGTTATTTTAATGAGGAATTATTTTTACTTCTTTATTTTAACCCTTACCTAAGCCGTTAATATACTGAATTTCAGTAAGGGATTTCCTCTTTTATCATTTTTGTCCATGTTTCTTAATAATATTATTCCTTTTTTTTCAATTAGAAATGTTGGGTTATGATTTTGACCCACCCCCATACTGACCTCTATATTTTTTAAGGATGAGATACCCCATTCTCTCTCATTAAATGCCTCCCATGTACACCTGTTACTGTACTGAAAATCTTTAAGTAATCTTACTCTCCTCATTAATATTCAATCACTTATTTTGTATTGTAAATCTAAATTCCATTTATTATTTTTGGAGATGTATATATATGAAAACCTTACTATCCAATTCATATACATCTGGTGAGACACCTATTTCTCTCTCATCAACCATTTGTTATGAATTTTTATGTCACAAGGTTATGCTTCATAAATTGCACCGTGATTTTCCATGCTAAAGAAAATGTGTAGTAAATACCATCCATGTTTCTCTATAAAGGGTATTCAACATTATGCACATTTTCTTACTGATTGCAGAGTTTTATATTGAATTCCATATTCCTTTATCCTTGAATAAGGGTTTATGTTTAGTGAATCCATGTTTTAAGATCAATGCATCCCACTTATGCATAAAATGAAATGTTTATGAAGGGTGCACCCAGATAACTCTCCAATTCATTGGGTAAATATTTGTATTAGGATACGTAATGTTAAATGAGTGTTTACTCAAGGAAATTCAAGTGAAATTAGGGTTCACTCAAGATCCATGTTCAATGAGACTTGTCTCATGCAAAAATCATGTTTAATGTTTTTTCCACATTTCCTTGTTATGATTATCATGTTTTATCATGACTTTATGTTTCTCTTGTGCTCTATTGATATGCCTATTGTCTAACACCTACTATATTCCTCATATTATTCCATGTTTATTACCTTATTGGGCTTTATAGATCAACATTTTCTTATGCATGTCCTCAGGATATCCTTAGCAATGCTAAGTAAAAGAGAATGTCTTGGTCTTGTATAGGAAGTTTTCTATAAAGATGTTGTATTTCAAGTTTTAAGTCTCTATGTAATAGTCATAATCCCCAAAGACACTAGAACAATAGATATTCCATGTTGTATCAAGTTATGTTTTTATAATAAATAATGTTTAAATTTGTACTAAAGAAAAGGGTAGTTATAGTTTACATTGGCTCAACTACATTGATCTCTTAATGGGACTTCAAGAATGTATTCTCATTGAAATTAGGGAGATCTTTGTGTTCCACCACTAGTTCTATTCTAGGTTGTTCATCTACCACTACGTTATAACAAATATTTTCAGAATCCAAAAATTCATGAAATATAGATTGATGAAAAACTATGCTTGTATAATATTAGAAGAGATAGAGTTTGAAAAAATAATTACTCCCAAGATTAGTCTAGAGTCAATCAATTTCTCATTCGTAAGATCCCCTTGGAGTAGGTTCTAAGAGTATTGAGGTATATAGTTGGGATCTTCTATTGTAACATTAAATTTCGCCACATGTGGGTTTCTTAAATCACTAATTTTATAAATAATTCTTTTCATTTTATGAAGAGGTATTCAAATTCCTCAAATTCGTTCCATAACTCATCCAATTATAGTTGATCTCTTACATGTTTCTCTGTAGGAAAGTCATATTCAATTGACTCCTCTGGTAATAAAAGTGTCTTGTCTTATGGTTCAAGTTTAGATTTAGGTTTAGGATCTTTAAATTATTCTTGGATGTACATAGTTATCCAATCCATTATTCCTTACTGATCTTTCACCTTTTCATCATGCAGTTGAATATCGTACTATAGTTTCTATTTTTCCAAACTCTTCAAGAAATATTATAGCAGGACTTCGTTAAAAGTATTGGGATGAAACAAAGATCACTCTTATTGTGTCTTAAACACTTTTTAATATAAGTATGCATTATATTCCAAGAATTCAGTGAGGTCTCTGGACAATATTTCAACCACTACTTTCTTGAGGGTCTCCTTGAGATCCTATATGGTGTCATTTAATTCATCCTTTTTGGAAATATTGATTCAGGAACCCTAATCTATCTAGCCCATAATAAAACACAAATTTTTAAAGACTAGATCTTTAACTATTGTCTCTTTCTCCTAACATTATTTTCTGTTCCTTGAATTGAAAAAAATTTCATATAAAAAATCATGGAACATTTTTTTTACATTTAATAAACATTAATAAAAACATATCTAAATTATGAACTATATATAGATAATTAAACTTATGATTGTATCCCTATAAGTGATTCCAATTTTTACACAAACCTATAATAATTCATAGAAAGAAGTATTATTTTCCTAGTGCAACACAGTGGTTAACCACGGTTGTATCATATAAGGATCTTTTATCTTTGTTTACTCACTTATTCCAAATCACATAAACCATTTATTTTTATTGTTTTAATAATTCAATTAAAAAATGATAATCATTTTTCCTTTTTTATTATTTTAAAAAATTACATGGGAAATAATAATTCTAAATTTATACTAAGATGTAAATCTAAAGAGAATGAGTTAAGAAAGAAAGAACATGGTTTTGGGGTTTGGTATAAGGTTCACTAATTATTATCCTTTATGTGTTTGATTTTAGTTTGATAATACAAACATGAAATCCCATGTTTTCAATACTATTAATTATTTTTAAATTGTGGAATATCATCAAATTCCAAATCAATATTAAATATACCTCCTACTGTAATCATTATTGATGACACTCTTAGGTCCAGGAGGTCTCATCTTCTAGGAAAAAGATTTATCGACATTGTTTCATATATTTATCAGCTCAACTATAACATGTGAAGAACAAACCAATCAAGGGAGGGAAAAGTAATTAAATAAAAGAATAGAAATAAATTGAGTTTGATGTCATTGTTGGGAAGTAATTTATATTATATAATAATCTCATCATAAATTCTACTCAAATTTACCCAAAAATGAAATTAAACAATTAGGAAAATTTATGAACAGTTAGAACTCCTACAGGGCCATGACTCATGGTCGGCCTCTCATTTCTATGAATAGGGAATCGAAATGGTAGAGTGTATTTAAGGGGAATAGAAAGTAATAAAATAATATAAAATAGAAATTTGGATGAATGAAATAAAATAAAAATGGAAGAAAGTGGGATGAAGAGAGAGATAGAGGGGGGAATAAAATAAATGAAGAAAAACATTATTTTATTTATAATTTTATATTATAAAAAATATTATAATTGTTAATGTATTTAGATGATTGTTAAAAAAATGGATAGAATAAGAAAGAAATTAAAATAAGAATGTGAAATTAATAATAATATTTATAATAATAATAATAATAATAATTTTCAATTGTTATTATTGTAATTGAAGAAGAATAATTTTAATTTTGGGAATAATAATTATAAAAAATCAATGAAATTATTTATTTAATACATAAAACGAAATTATAGTTTAATATTCAATTGAAAACTAAGCGAAAAAAATTAACGGAATTAAAATGATGAAGAATAAGAAAGGGGGAGGGGAGAATGAAACATTTTACATATTCATGTGGGTTTCATCCCATGCTGGTGAGATGATGCTCAAAGATGGAGGCAAGGGTCTCTTTATATAGGCCAATGTATAAGCTCTTTGGTTTGTTCTTCCTATATGTCACCCCCTAGAGAATTGGGGGGGGGGGTTGCTCCTTTCGTGACATCACACCCATGTAATGGGGGTGTAATTTTCCATGTGGAATGATTCAACACGATGCACCTTCTTTGTTGGCAATTTTGTGTGAGGAAATAGAGTGTAATACAAAGACTATTGTAAATGAGTGTCTTAACCATCAATAATAGTGGCGAGATGTGGCAGTGTCCCTAGATGTGGCGATGATGTTGGAAATAAGAAGTAGTGGACCATTGGTTGGAACTGTCAGGGGATTGATCTTGGTTGTAGTTTCGGCTTATAATCAGTGAGATCCTCCTCCAATAGACATCATGATGGATAGAGGAGATGGAACCATGTAGTGGGTGGTGGTGGTCATGCCGCCGAGAAACAGTGGCTATGGTGGCTGGCTGTGGATGACACGAGGAGTAGAGGATGTCCCTATGGTATGGTGGTGACACTATAGGGAGGTCAAGGGTGGAGGAGGCGAGCACCAGTGGCATTTTGGTGCATTTCATTATTGTGGGAGTGGATGAGGAGGTGTCCAGACAAGGGGGAATGATGAAGAGTAACGGGTGCGGTAGTGCTTCAGTAGAGCTTGTGTCCCACATCGAAATGGTGGGATGCTGGGTGAGAACATATAATTCTCCGTATGGAATCAACCATCTACAATTATTCTTTAAGGTGGGCTCACAGATGACCCAACACGCACAGTCTTTGGTTCATGGCACATGTGGCCCTTGCGATCCCCTCGACTCAGCATACTACTAGTGAGGTTCACCACATGCAGGCCACCCATGCACGTGGTTCATCACCGATGCACTATTGGGGTTCTAGCTGTCCCTCCTAGGAAATCCTAACTATGTAACCCTTATGGTCTATATTATAGTTGTGCTAGCCCATTTGTAGACTTTTTGGGAACTATGTATATATTACACAATATTAAAAAAATGCAGATATAAAATATTAATAAAAAGTATATCATTATTTCATAAGAAAATTCCAAGTATAAAAACAACCTTTTTAATTATTTGTATTATCGTTTCCATTTTACAAAAAAATTTACCAATAAATTACTAAAACATTGGAATTTAAGGGTTTTTACATTGAAAAAAATCAAAAAATCATAGTTTTTTATTTAAATTAGGCATATAATATTGTACTATCACCCAAGAATTATTGTAACAATATATCCCATCATAATTATCCAATTTTCTCATGTGGAATATGTAAGAACATGGGATTTGGTATGTTGTATAATCCTTTCTTTATCATTTTTCATGCCTAAATATTGAAAAATATGAGTATCCTTTCAGTTCATTGATGTTTTAGGTGTAGATGAGGCTTGTTTGGAGTTCGGAATCAAATTTTAGGTAGTTTATATCCTAGAACATGGTTATTAAAAGCTGTACCAAGTAGGACAAATGGTTTTTAAAAACAGTGTGATGCTGTATAGAGGGGGAATATAGCCTGCATGTTTTTTGGAAACCTAGCGAGAATAGGTGCAAACCTATGCAAGTAGGACATCCATTTTCCAGAACATAATAACGATTTATACACAGTTTACACATGGTTTGTAAAATATGTAGTTAAACCTTTTGGGTTCCCTTTTTCATATACAAAACCACACAGGTAAACTATGAATCCATTATATTTTGGGTTTTTATTTAATTGTATGTTTAATTATTTATATATTTTAAAAAATAAGTTCTAAACCATCAATGCATTATAGGGGCTCTATGTTGAATACACAAAAGGACACCAATTTTCAATATCAGATCCACTACCTCTCAGGAATATGATTTGAGCGGGGGTTGTCTTATCATATCTGGAATGTAATGGCCTATATTCATTTTGAGGGTTTCTCGATTCTTCTAGATAACAATTCTGTTATTTTGATTTAGATTCATATTCCTTAATTTCCTATTATTCATATTTTCTTACCATTTCTCCAAAAATGCGGTGAATTGGGACTTGATACTCAATTATCACTCCACTATCAAGAAATGGTAGGTGGTTTATACTTTTCTTTTGGTTTTTGGTGTTTTTTGATATATCAGTTGTCACATCGCACGCCGAACATTCTTTTCCCACCATGATTTTGAATGGTTTACTTGAAATAGATGTAATAAAACCATATAAAGATCCCATAAGATATTTTTTGAGGTGTTAGTACTCATTCCCTGAATAGAGATCACCTATGGGGATCACCATACGGATATACCATGAATATTCCTTCCTAAACTACCCAAGGGGTCTGTTTTGGTGTTTCTTTGAAATATAAATCCAATTATAAATTGAATGATTTGAATGGATTGTTTAGATTATGGGTTTCCTCCTTTAAAATGATATATTTTTTTGAACATGAATTTGATAATTATTGGATTGATCAAATTAGTTATGTAAAACATGATGTGTTAAATGGAATAGTTGGTTTTAATTTAATGGGTGGGTATAACAGTGGATTATGATTAACTATAAATGGTGATAAATGGGTGAGTATAACCATGTGACATGTCTAATTGAAATTGATGATAAGTGGATGTATATACCCTTGTGACCTGATTTAACGGACATAGAATATATGATTGGGTATACTCATCTAATGATTATTTATGAAATTTTTTAAATGAGTATGTATACTAATTATATGGAATGGAATGAATGTGATAATATCATTTGGTGGGATCTTTGGAAAAATAATTCTTAAATGTTTTGATATAGATAAAAGTTTGTATGGATTCCATATATGACTCTCTAAGGATCATTAATGTGATGCCAGATTCCATGGGTTAAATATGCCCATGGGGTCTTCATTTTATTGGATCCATCATTCTTGGATTCACATAGGAATTTTTTGGTCTGACATACTTTTATTACTCCAACAAGTGAATATATTTTGTGACCATTGACATGCTCATGGGGCTCAAAGATGATTCCATGTTTCATCACACCTTGGATTCATCCCTTGTCTAGGATGATACTTGACATATGTCACAACCATGGAATTTAGGGCATGGTTGTTTGTATTACTAGGAAGTGAAATTTTTTATTTGAATTCATTGTATGAAATTGTAGTTTTGTTTATCTATACATATTGTAAATACATCTCTAGGATCCAATGCTTGTTTTAGGGAGCCTTTATAGGATTTTTGGTATTTTTTATTACAATAGACATATTTCATGGGCATTCACACATTCATTATAGGATACATACACTTTTTTAGCATAATACATTGTGCTACTTCTAAATGTAAAAATATATTGGAAATTTACTACTCAGATGCTTATCTCACACACTATTTGGGTCTCCATGGTTAACCAAAGAGATTATATGGTTTTATGTGATAGTAGGAGAAAACCCCCAAATATTGGATGTTATACATTGCTTTGGAGCATGGAGCATGGGACCAAGCTAAGGCATACAATGCTACAAGAACAATTCAATCATTTTTTCATCTTGGATACTTGTATTATACTATATTTCCATGTACTGGTTTTGTATATTTCCTAGATATATTTATCATATTCATTATTTTATATGATCCATATTTTTATATTTTTATTTCTTTTAATTCTTCCTCTATCTATATGTTATTTATTTCTATTTTGATATACTCTGCTAATGAGGGAATAGTGTCCCCAATGACTCATCAAGGACCTCACTTCTAGTCGGAAAACATTGTCATTTTTCGATATGGGATTGAGGCCATGTGGCTAACCGGGCTAATGGAACTATTTAGTGACATCCCAGACTGTGAGGTTACAATGTGGTAACAGATCCATGTGAATTTCTTTTTTGTATTACTATTTGGTGACAATAGACAGAGATATGAAAAAAAATTAAATTTAGTAATAATTATTTCCTAAGAGTAGCAACTATGTGTATTGTGAAAAGCCAATTTTCCTTTGAATAGAATTTTCATTTTTATTATTTTGATTGGTAAAATTGGTTTTATTTCACCGTAGGGTGACACACATGATTTTTTATAACATTATTGATGCAATTTGTTGGTTTCAATATTTTATCAATCTAATGAGATGAGGTTATATCATTTCTTTCATCATATAAGAACCTTGTAAAATTTCACATTACATGCATTATGGCATCAAATTTAGGGTGCATTAAATTACATATTTTGTCGTGATAAGTTATATGATAGTTTTTCATGCTATTCTGATTAATCATGTTCATTAGGAAATGAAGTGAAATCATCTTTAAATTCATATCTTTTATTTTCTTGTCTGTATAACAATTGGTGGAACTGTTAAATTCAATATT
The DNA here is from genome assembly GCA_963277665.1 of Viscum album. Classification (NCBI taxonomy): domain Eukaryota; kingdom Viridiplantae; phylum Streptophyta; class Magnoliopsida; order Santalales; family Viscaceae; genus Viscum; species Viscum album. Next base: position 1,664,748,792 of record OY728156.1, read on the forward strand.
TAATTTGAATTTTATTTTTATGTATGATATGGGAAGCAAACTTTGGATCTGGAGGCATTATGGTCCCTCATTTGTTGGAACACGGTGGGCAGTTGGTTGAATTATTTTAACTAACACTGGATAAATTTAAATGAAAAAGAAAATATATAATTTAACTATACATAGATTGTGATAGTGAATGAAGGTGTGTCTCTATTTGGGGTAAAAATATTTATTTTTATATTCATGGCTCTAGACGCTAGATTTGGGGTATGACTTGTTTTTAAGAGGGTTTTACATATCCTATGCTTTTGAGTTGTGACTTTGATATCATTCCTTCTCAGGCGTCTGATTAAAATTGTAGAGATATTACACCATGAATACCTCATGTTGTATGTTGGGAGGGGGGAAAACCTATCTCTTTAGGTAGTGATCCATGGGATACTATTTGATCATCCCATTGTTATAGTTACGACAGCTAAGACTGTTACGAATAATAGTGATGAGGCATACTTCTAGGTGGGGTTATTTTAGTATATTTATTATTTTTATAGAGAACCAAAGCCTTACCTAACTATGTTTGAGCAAACATAGGTGTTCCAATAGAAGTTTCATCCCCCATTTTGATCATAGGGTGGCCCACAAGAAATTTAGAGTTGGAATGTTACCATGATAGCTATCATCGAGAAGCTATAGAGACCTCATTGGATGTGGGTCAAGCTAGCCACTTATATGACATGTGGGGCTACCAAGAATGATCTGGATATTCTTAACTAGGATGGAAGGTTGTGATATATTGGTTGGACTGATTTCTAGAACTACTTATATGACTAATTTTTTCCTTAGTCTCTACGGTCAGAGTAGGCTATTGAGTTCGTGCATCTGGAGTTGGGTGTGATGATTGTTATACAGTAACAAATAGTATTTTTTTTAAAGTTGTGGACGAAGCCTCATTTATTATTAAAGGAAAGAAAATACCTCTTTTAACTGGGTAGAGTGAGACCCATTACATAGCCCGAAGGCCCAGTGGTAATTTAGCCCATTACATGGCCCGTAGACCCATTTTTTTGGCCCGAAGCCCATTCTGTGAATAGTACTGCTACAGTACCTGCAATGCTATAGTACTGCACAGTACCCACAACCGCTACAGTACTCTGCCGCTGCTATAGTGCCCTGTCGCCGCTACAGTGCTTGTCATTGCTATAGTACGCTGCTGCCACAGTCGCTACAGTACTGCTACAGTACCTGCACCTAATGGGTTTTTAATCCCCATTTTTCATGTATATTTAAAGGGTTCTTACCACTAAGCCAAACCCCAACTACAGTAACAAATATTCTTTATAAATCTACCTTTACTTGCTTACGTAACATACTGACAAGATATCTTGAAAGAGACACATCAGGGAAGGTCTTTGAAATCATATAAAATCTTAGCTCAATATATCCATATAGACATCTATTACTAGGATTGTAAATCAGTCTATAATTACATAGCGTAACTTGAGATTATTTGGGGGCGTATAGAAGGGGTGTTTTGTCTCTCGACCAAGTAGTTTTGTACATTCATGAAGGAATCTTGGTTTTTATCCATCATGTGAATTGTGTGAAAATAAGACTGTGAGTACTGGTTGTTTAGTATTTTGAAATAATCAAGGAAGGTGACGCCCTGAAAGGATTCAGTGCGAATGCAACATAGTTGAGTTTCAAACTTGTTGTGTGATGCGGAACATGCCATGGTTTTGCAAGACCTTTCATCCAACTACATGTGGTAGGGGGTCAGTTAGGTTTATGATTAGGTTATTCAGCACCATGATAAAATGGGAAATTGAGCAATGTTGTCTAGTTAGGTTGAGGTAGTGGTTTTTGAGGCAGAGGTAGCTGGGTAGAATCTACTTAGATCAATTAGAGTATAACATCTTAGAGAAGTGATGTTGAATCAAAGGGACATGGTTCAGTCCAGTTATATTCTGTATAGACTACCCATGAGAGGAGGGTGACAGAACATCTATAGTGAGAGGTATGATCCTAGTATCCCCTACTATTACATATGTTCTTTTTGATATATGTGTATCACATATTTTAATATCTGCACTAGCTGTGAAAATTCCGGGAATTTTTGTTCTACTAATAGTTTTTTGATAGTATAAACACCGTTGGGAATTATAATTGAGGGTGTACTCTAGTGCATAGAGTATTCCATTGAGGTATGTGGTTTTCAATTCACATCTAATTTTATTCCCTCGAGATGATAGAGTTTGATATCATAATCAGGATGGGAAGGCTAGCAGGATATTGATATCACAATAAATTCTGTATCTAGATGTTAAATTTCACATCACCTAATGGTGTAGTCTATAATAAAAAGGTTTAATGGGATGTATTGGCGTGTTGATTTGGACCTGATCAACTATATCTAGGGAGAATGATAGCCGATCTTGCTTGTTTGTATATGGATGAGCATGGAAGGTGTCAAGTGGGAAATCCATCTAGTGGATCATCGTTTCTGGGATGTGTTTCCCAACCCATTTTGTGGTTTAACTTTAAATAGATAGTTGGAATTATTCATTGAGTTAGTTCCCTGAGAAACACCATTATCCATTCTTACCTATAGGTTGACTACAACATAATAGTTGGAGATCAATATGTAGATAGAGTATTTGTTGGTAGAGGGGTTTATTTGATCTAGTAATTCTTCATGGGGTCTGCCGATCCTTTTTTTGGAAAAAAGGAAGACATAAATTATAACGACCCATACTTTACATACATTGTTAATACTTCAAAATTGAAGCACACTTATTACAACATATGACAAAACCACAAAGGACCGTATAGGTATAGTGTCTTTAGAAACTGGGAAACATAAACAACTGGTTCATAAATCTTCTATAGTGTCTTCCATTTATTTCATCATATCTAGGGTCCCTTTTAGCATATTCTACTTAATATTCATCTTCCTGACCTGGGGAAAAGAAAACATAAAAGGGTGAGCTCAAATGCTCAGAAAGGGCAAATAAAGGAAATAAAAATCATATCATATCTTTATGAAAATCAAAACCTGCAAAAGAGATCATAATATCTTAACATGGAATAAATCATAGAAGTGAAAATGAGATCCCCATAATCATAACATAAAACTTGAAACTTTGTGGCATGCACACATAATCATGGAAAATCATTTCTTGTTAGTCATGACTCATTGCCAAGACTATCTTAGTGGACAAAGTCCCTTTCTGAACTGAGTTCACTCCTCGTTTCAGTCCTGTATTACTGAACCGAAATAACCTTCCGTTCCAGCCATGTCTATCTCATGAGATATAAAATCATTACCCAATGCATTGGAGGGAGATATAGGTACCACCCATCTCATAATGATACCATTCTTATGTGTGCCACAAAATCATAAATCATACATCATTTCATAACCCATGTAATAAAATGGGATCCATAAACAATTGATATCATTTCATCATAAGAAAACTGAAACCATTTAAATCATAGAGACATTTTACTTGAAACATACATATCAAATAACGTCATCTTAGATGGAAAAATAGTTTTAAAAAAAACACTTGAAATGAATTCTTGAGGAAAATATCCTTTCTTCTTTAAAAACATTTTTCCTTTCTTAACATGTCATAAAACTTTAAACTAAAAGAAGTTGATTAAAAATAAACTTGAAAACTTGTAAAGTAAGATTCTTGGAAATAATGTTTTAAAAATCCATTCATGCCGTATACGTTAAAAAAAACATTCTTCGTACTTTTGTCGGAAAAGTCAAAAAATCACCTCGTACGAAAAAGCGACAAAAGATTCCTTTCATATTCTTTACTAAAAACTCACCGAAGGGTAAAAATGGATTTAAACAATTGTAGGTGGATTGAAATAATATTACATATTGATGAAACATGGATGTGGATGATAAAATACACCCCAGTAAATACTTACGAATAAACAATCTCGGATAAAAATGAGATTGTGATATTTCCCTTACCTTAGGTCCGATTTGCTTTATACGTGTCCGAAGCTCCTGTATAATGGTTTAAATAATGTTATTGACTTATTCCAGAATCATACATATTGATATGATATCATATATGGTCATATTATTAGCTTCTTGTTAGTAATATTTCATTGTTACTTGTTACTCGGGTCTTTATAACTTTTTGTTCTTATGCGTGTTTTGTCGAATAAATTCTTATTCTTATCTTTAGGTTATAGATAATTCATTTCCAGAATGGTATTAGTGTAGTATATACCATATTCATTCATTCAATCCATTTATATAATCATTATGAAATGAAGATCATGTAGAACGAGTCGCATCACATCGTGGAGACGGTATTCCGTACGTACGCACGAGTGATGATATCGTTCCTATGATCGTGGAATTGTATTGGAGTATATATATATATTATTTCAGTATCAATATTACTTAATAATAATCATATATAGTTACTCATTACACCATTATACCCATCCTTTTAAGGTGATGGTGGAAAATAGATTACACCGCGGCGTTGAGACGGTATTCCGTACGTACGCACGCGCGGTGATTTCATTTTTCCGTAGGATGGATAGAAGGTGAATTAGGGTTGTTTCATATTTATAATAACATATCAGTATGTATGTAATACTGATGTTTTTACTTTATCATGAAACAACTAAAGAAGAAGAAGTTGAAGAAGAAAGAAATTGAAAAGATCGGTAATGGATATTACCTCTTCTTTGAAACGCCTCTTTGAATCCTCCACTTAAGGAACTAAGATTGGTCTTTGGAGAAGACCAGGACCTCTAGGATTATTCTAGGGAAGTGGAGAGGAGAAAATGGCAGGGGTTGGCCGAGCTTGAGTGCTCAAATTGGTGTGATGAGGAGGGGGAGGAGGTGCCCTTTTATAAGGGAGGAGAGGGGCACCTTAGAAATATCTCAAAATATTATTTTATATTAAAGTCAAAATCGGTTTATAATGGTTCCAAAGGGTCTTATTTCGAAGCTAAAGTGGGGATGGGTCGAAATACTATCAACCAATAGGATTTAGACAAGTTTAGGGTATTAGTTTAACCTTATCAATTAGATTTAACTCTAAGTTAATTAATTTAACTTTTACCGTGTCTTTTTGTTTTCTTTCACTATATGGTTAATACACTTACTATAACATGCCAAACGAACCCCAAATTGTTTATTATTAATATATATATCCTTATCTAAGTCATTTGGCCGAACCTTAGATTTTTAGGAATAAAATAACAATTAATAATATAATATTTTATTTAAAAACTATTTTGTGTCAATTTTGACACTATTTGATATATGATTTTTGTGAAAGTCATAACAGAATTATATGTTCGAACCAAGTTGATTAAATCAACAATAATATATCATAGAAACCTATAAAATTAGTGGAATTCATAAAAAGTCTAAAATTACATTTATTTTGGTGTTTATAACATCAATTATGTCAATATTTCATTAATAAGATAATTACTGCATCATCATTGTGTCATAAATAAATTAAATTATTTAATGTCTAAAAATTACAAATAAAATACCCTTATGTAGGAAATCGTTTCAGCTTTCTAATGAATATTTATAGTCGAATTTATCTTATGTATAACCCCATATTAAAAATGATTTACTTATTAAACTTTGATTTTAACTATTTTAACCCTTCTTTAAATAAATTAATAATAAATGTCCTAATCTAATCCAAGTGGGCCTAAATGGTCATATTTTATTCCTAAGTTTATTTTTGGTCGAATTACACTTGTCCAATAGAATTAGGACATGTGTTAGGGTAATATTAATATCATATTTACCCTTAGTTACCCTATTTACTATTAACCGCGGTAAAAATAGTAAAAAGTTACTATTCACCAAAAAATTATTTTCATGTCATTGAACCACATTTTAGTCCTTGATATTAACCGTGTCTCTCGGATTTTTGAAATTCCATTCACAGAAGCGGTAAAATTATGTTTTATGCAAAATTCAGTTTTTAACCTACCACTTAGTGGTTTCACTATTCATCAAAAATTGAAAGTTTTCAGAAAAATACCAAAATTTCACCCTAGGCTAATTTCGATATTCTGAGTCCAAAAATGAAGTCCATTTTGAAAAATAAAATTTATAAATTTTCAAAAAGTGGTTATTACTATTCATAACGGCAAGTTTTAATAGCATATTGTTGTTTAGTGAAACTCGGTATTGCGTACGACGCAAGCTATCGAGGAAGGTTGCGATTGCGTGTAAAGCAAACCAAGCAAGTGTTGTGTAGAAAAATATTCCTTTGATGATTTATATAACATAAAAGTCTCGGGTGTTACATTCTACCCCCCTTAAAAAGAATTTCGCCCTTGAAATTCGTCACTTTGTAACAAACAAATGAGGATACTTCTCCCTCATCATATCCTCAAGCTCCCATGTAGCTTCTTCAAGTTGGTGGTTCCTCCATAAAACTTTCACCAAGAGAGTGGTCTTGTTTCGTAGGACTTTTTCGCTACGATCCAGAATCTCTATCGGCTGTTCTTCATAAGAAAGATCTTGCTCCAGCGGTACAACTTCTGAGCTGAGTACATGTGAAAGATCTGGTATGTACTTTCTCAGGAGAGATACGTGGAACACATCGTGAACTTGAGAGAGATTTGGTGGATGCGCCAATCGGTAAGCTACCTTCCCAACACGATCCAGTATTTCAAAAGGACCGATATATCTAGGGCTCAACTTCCCCTTCTTTCCAAATCTCATAACCCTCTTCCAGGGAGATATTCCTAAGAACACTTTATCGCCCACTTCAAACTCTAGGTCTTTTCTTCGGTTGTCGGCATAACTTTTCTGTCGACTCTAAGCTGCTCTTATGTGTTGTTGAATAGATCTAACCTTTTCTGCCATTTCATCAACGAGATCAGGTCCTAATAGCTTTCTTTCCCCAACTTCATCCCAGCAAGTTGGAGTCCTGCATTTCTTTCCATAGAGAGCTTCATAAGGAGCCATCTGAATACTGGAGTGAAAGCTATTATTATAAGAAAATTCCACCAAAGGTAGGTTTTGATCCCAACCTCCTTTGAAATCCATAGAGCAAGCTCTCAACATATCTTCTAGGGTTTGAATTGTTCTCTCAGACTGACCGTCTGTCTGGGGATGATAAGCAGTGCTGAAACTCAACTCTGTATCCAGAGTATGCTGAAGACTTCGCCAGAACTTCGAGGTAAATCTCGGATCTCGATCAGATATAATAGAAAGTGGTACTCCATGCAATCTTACCACTTCCTTTATATATATCCTGGCAAGCTGATCTAGAGAGAAATCCTCTCTAATAGCAATGAAGTGTGCAGACTTTGTAAGACGATCAACTATGACCCAGATAGCATTATTGCCTTTGGATGTTTTAGGAAGTCCTGTGACAAAGTCCATAGTGATGTTTTCCCATTTCCATTCGGGTATGGGTAATGGTTGTAACATCCCCTTAGACTTCTGTCTCTCAGCTTTAACTTGTTGACAAACCAAGCATCGAGAGACATATTCAGCAACATCTCTTTTCATGCCATCCCACCAGAAGTACTCTTTCAGGTCCCTATACATCTTCGTGCTTCCAGGATGAATAGAGAATGAAGAACTATGAGCCTCATCCAGCAGCTCTTTCTTTAATTCGGGGATGGGAGGAACGCAAACCTGATTCCTGAACTTTATTATCCCATCACAATCAAGGTTGAATTCAGGAACATTTCTCACCTTCTTTTGTAACTCAGCATCTTCTTTCTGTGCCTCTTTAATCTTCACATGTATAGATGGTTGAACATTCATTTGAGAAAGATAAGATTTTTCCCCTTCCATTATAATTCCAAGATCCATCCTTTGTAAATCCATAAATATTGGATCTTTTGTGATCCTCATCATGGATAAACTAGCATGGTCTTGTCGACTTAATGCATCTGCCACCTTGTTTGCTTTCCCAGGGTGGTAATGGATTGAGCAGTCATAATCCTTAATCAGCTCCAACCATCTTCTTTGACGCATATTCAACTCCTTTTGTGTGAAAATATTCTTTAAACTTTTATGATCAGTATAAATATCACACCTTTCACCATAAAGGTAATGCCTCCAAATCTTTAATGCAAAGATTACCGCAGCCAACTCCAAATCATGTGTTGGGTAATTTTGCTCATGGATTTTCAACTGTCGTGAGGCATAAGCTATCACCATATCATTTTGCATAAGAACACACCCCAATCCCTTCTTGGATGCATCACTGTAGATCACAAACCTTTCTCCACTACAAGGCAGTGTGAGCACAGGTGCACTGGATAACCTTCTTTTCAACTCCTTGAAATTCTCTTCACATTCCTCTGTCCAGACAAACTTAACTCCTTTCCGAGTCAACTTGGTGAGTGGATTAGATAATCGTGAAAAATCTTTTACAAAACGTCGATAATATCCAGAAAAACCAAGAAAACTTCGGATCTCAGTTACTGTTGTTGGTCTTGACCATCTTTCGATAACCTCTGTTTTTGCTGGATCCACAGATATCCCCTCTTTTGAGATTATATGACCCAAAAATGCAACTTTTTGAAGCCAAAATTCACACTTGGTAAATTTGGCATAAAGCTTCTCTTTTCTCAGGGTCTTTAATATAATTCTCAAGTGATCTTCATGCTCTTCCTTGCTCTTTGAATAGACAAGAATATCTTCTATAAAGACTACCACAAATTGATCAAGATAGTCTCTAAAGACTCTATTCATTAGATCCATGAAGATAGCAGGGGCATTAGTAAGACCAAATGGCATCACTATAAATTCATAGTGTCCATACCTTGTACGGAAAGCCGTCTTTGGTATATCCTCCCTTTTGACCCTTAATTGATGATACCCTGAACGAAGATCAATCTTGGAAAAGTATTGAGCTCCGCGTAGTTGGTCAAATAAGTCATCAATGCGTGGGAGAGGATATTTGTTCTTGATAGTGATCTTGTTAAGTTCTCGATAATCAATGCGGAGTCTCATTGATCCATCTTTCTTCTTAACAAATAGAACAGGTGCTCCCCAAGGTGACACACTAGGGCGTATGAATCCCTTATCAAGATTCTCTTGGAGTTGCTTCTTCAATTCTTGCAACTCAATTGGGGCCATTCTATAAGGTGTCTTTGAAATAGGCAAAGCACCCGGTACGAGTTCTATTGAAAACTCAACTTCACGATTTGGTGGAAGACCCGGTAATTCCTCCGGAAAGACATCATCAAACTCCCGTACAATGGGAATATTCTTAATCATGAGTTTCTCACCAACTATTTGAGATAAATAACCTTCATTTAGTGGAATCAATACCCATAAGATGGAAGAAATTTCCACTGGAAGGTTATGTTCATCCTTGCATTGATAGACGATCGTAGGTTGATCTGGAATATGAAATGTGACTTCCCTTCTTTGGCAATTGATATGAGCTCCATGTAGAGAAAGCCAATCCATGACAAGAATCACATCAAATTCCACTAAAGGAAGGATCACAAGATTTGAAGGAAGCACTTTCCCACAAACTTCAATCGGAGAAGAATTATAAACTTCTGATGCGACTGTTGTGCCATTAGGTGTTGTCACAGCTAACTCAACATCTAATTGTTGAGGTAATACGGTGATACCCTTAGAAAATTCTTTAGAAATAAAAGTGTGGGTGGATCCAGAATCAAATAAAACATTTGCTACTTTAGAGTGGATGGTAAGTGTACCTTTCACCACATCGTTATCGTACTCCACATCGCTGATAGAAATTGCATGTGACTTTCCTTTGTCTTTAGCCTTAAGAGTTTGTTGACGTCGACCATCATCATCAACCCTTGGATTTGGGCATTGATTGGCATAATGCCCCATCTCCTTGCACTTGAAACATTGAAGTGTAGTAGGTTCATTCTGTGTATCCCTTCCTTTGTTTGCATCATTAGACATCTTCTTCCCATTATCACGGCATTCAAATGCCCGATGACCTTCCTTTCCACATTTAAAACATTTACTTGTCCCTTTATGACATCTCCCTCCATGTTTCTTTCCACACTTTGAGCATAAGGAAAAGCTCATCTTCTTTTCCGTGTGCTCTTTAGATTTTTCTTTGAATTCCATCTTCCTCTTCTTATCAAACCCATGTGACTGATGGGTTACTCCAATCTCCATCTCGACTTTGAGAGCACATCGAACGATTTCCTCGTAGCTATTGAAGTCCCTTATGGCTAACGCCCTTCGAAGACTTGGTTTTAAGCCACTAAAGAATCGATCGATCTTACTCTCAGGTTGGATAATAATACCAGAAGCGTACCTTGAAAGTCTGGTAAAATTTGCTTCATAGGTACCAACAGATTCATCATCCCTGTGCTTCAGTTCAAGAAACTCTTTCTCCATCTTTGTTCGGAGAATACGAGGGAAGTACTTATTGAAAAATAAGTTCTTGAACTCGTCCCATTCCATAGACTCAATTTCATCCCTTTGCCTCGTATTCTTAACAAGATTCCACCATTGATCCGCATCTCCTTCCAAAAGATACACTGCTAGGATGACTTTATCATGCTCAGAACATTGAATAACTGAAAATATCTTTTCAGTAATACTAATCGATTGTTCAGCAACTAATGGATTAGTAGACCCGCTGAAAGAAGGTGGACGCTGCCTCATGAAGGATTCAACAGAATGTTGCTCCCTCCTTTGCTCGTTTGGAAATCCTGCATGATTCATAGCTTGAGAAAGTTGTGTGAGCATGGCTACAAGATTTTGCATTCCAGCTCCCATATCATTTGTTTGCTCAGGGGGACAATCATTGCATTGACCATCGCATTCCGCATTAACACGGTTCCTTCGGGTTCCAGCCATTGACTAAAACCAAGAAGAATAGTGTGAGCAACACTAATTATAATAGGAAACCACATAATTCAAGAATAAAATTTTCATGCTTAAGGTCTTATCCTAGGTTATTCAAGGCCATTTCTAAAACACTAAGATTGTGTTCTATGCTTAGACTTATCCTTAGGGTTCTTACTAAGGTTTTCACATCCTAGTTTCCAAAGGTTGACTATACATTTCCTCTGATACCAACTATAACGACCCATACTTTACATACATTGTTAATACTTCAAAATTGAAGCACACTTATTACAACATATGACAAAACCACAAAGGACCGTATAGGTATAGTGTCTTTAGAAACTGGGAAACATAAACAACTGGTTCATAAATCTTCTACAGTGTCTCCCATTTATTTCATCATATCTAGGGTCCCTTTTAGTATATTCTACTTAATATCCATCTTCCTGACCTGGGGAAAAGAAAACATAAAAGGGTGAGCTCAAATGCTCAGCAAGGGCAAATAAAGGAAATAAAAATCATATCATATCTTTATGAAAATCAAAACCTGCAAAAGAGATCATAATATCTTAACATGGAATAAATCATAGAAGTGAAAATGAGATCCCCATAATCATAACATAAAACTTGAAACTTTGTGGCATGCACACATAATCATGGAAAATCATTTCTTGTTAGTCATGACTCATTGCCAAGACTATCTTAGTGGACAAAGTCCCTTTCTGAACCGAGTTCACTCCTCGTTTCAGTCCTGTATTACTGAACCGAAATAACCTTCCGTTACAGCCATGTCTATCTCATGAGATATAAAATCATTACCCAATGCATTGGAGGGAGATATAGGTCCCACCCATCTCATAATGATACCATTCTTATGTGTGCCACAAAATCATAAATCATACATCATTTCATAACCCATGTAATAAAATGGGATCCATAAACAATTGACATCATTTCATCATAAGAAAACTGAAACCATTTAAATCATAGAGACATTTTACTTGAAACATACATATCAAATAACGTCATCTTAGATGGAAAAATAGTTTTAAAAAAAACACTTGAAATGAATTCTTGAGGAAAATATCCTTTCTTCTTTAAAAACATTTTTACTTTCTTAACATGTCATAAAAATTTAAACTAATAGAAGTTGATCAAAAATAAACTTGAAAACTTGTAAAGTAAGATTCTTGGAAATAATGTTTTAAAAATCCATTCATGCCGTATACGTTAAAAAAACATTCTTCGTACTTTTGTCGGAAAAGTCAAAAAATCACCTCGTACGAAAAAGCGACAAAAGATTCCTTTCATATTCTTTACTAAAAACTCACCGAAGGGTAAAAATGGATTTAAACAATTGTAGGTGGATTGAAATAATATTACATATTGATGAAACATGGATGTGGATGATAAAATACACCCCAGTAAATACTTACGAATAAACAATCTCGGATAAAAATGAGATTGTGATATTTCCCTTACCTTAGGTCCGATTTGCTTTATACGTGTCCGAAGCTCCTGTATAATGGTTTAAATAATGTTATTCACTTATTCCAGAATCATACATATTGATATGATATCATATATGTTCATATTATTAGCTTCTTGTTAGTAATATTTCATTGTTACTTTTTACTCGGGTCTTTATAACTTTTTGTTCTTATGCGTGTTTTGTCGAATAAATTCTTATTCTTATCTTTAGGTTATAGATAATTCATTTCCAGAATGGTATTAGTGTAGTATATACCATATTCATTCATTCAATTCATTTATATAATCATTATGAAATGAAGGTCATGTAGAATGAGTCGCATCACATCGTGGAGACGGTATTCCGTACGTACGCACGAGTGATGATATCGTTCCTATGATCGTGGAATTGTATTGGAGTATATATATATATTATTTCAGTATCAATATTACTTAATAATAATCATATATAGTTACTCATTACACCATTATACCCATCCTTGTAAGGTGATGGTGGAAAATAGATTACACCACGGCGGGGAGACGGTATTCCGTACGTACGCACGCGCGGTGATTTCATTTTTCCGTAGGATGGATAGAAGGTGAATTAGGGTTGTTTCATATTTATAATAACATATCAGTATGTAATTAATACTGATGTTATTACTTTATCATGAAACAACTAAAGAAGAAGAAGTTGAAGAAGAAAGAAATTGAAAAGATCGGTAATGGATATTACCTCTTCTTTGGAACGCCTCTTTGAATCCTCCACTTAAGGAACTAAGATTGGTCTTTGGAGAAGACCATGACCTCTAGGATTATTCTAGGGAAGTGGAGAGGAGAAAATGGCAGGGGTTGGCCGAGCTTGAGTGCTCAAATTGGTGTGAGGAGGAGGGGGAGGAGGTGCCCTTTTATAAGGGAGGAGAGGGGCACCTTAGGAATATCTCAAAATATTATTTTATATTAAAGTCAAAAACGGTTTATAATGGTTCCAAAGGGTCTTATTTCGAAGCTAAAGTGGGTATGGGTCGAAATCCTATCAACCAATAGGATTTAGACAAGTTTAGGGTATTATTTTAACCTTATCAATTAGATTTAACTCTAAGTTAATTAATTTAACTTTTACCGTGTCTTTTTGTTTTCTTTCACTATATGGTTAATACACTTACTATAACATGCCAAACGAACCCCAAATTGTTTATTATTAATATATATATCCTTATCTAAGTCATTTGGCCGAACCTTAGATTTTTAGGAATAAAATAACAATTAATAATATAATATTTTATTTAAAAACTATTTTGTGTCAATTTTGACACTATTTGATATATGATTTTTGTGAAAGTCATAACAGAATTATATGTTCGAACCAAGTTGATTAAATCAACAATTATATATTATAGAAACCTAGAAAATTAGTGGAATTCATAAAAAGTCTAAAATTACATTTATTTTTGTGTTTATAACATCAATTATGTCAATATTTCATTAATAAGATAATTACTGCATCATCATTGTGTCATATATAAATTAAATTATATAATGTCTAAAAATTACAAATAAAATACCCTTATGTAGGAAATCTTTTTAGCTTTCTAATGAATATTTATAGTCGAATTTATCTTATGTATAACCCCATATTAAAAATGATTTACTTATTAAACTTTGATTTTACCTATTTTAACCCTTCTTTAAATAAATTAATAATAAATGTCCTAATCTAATCCAAGTGGGCCTAAATGGTCATATTTTATTCCTAAGTTTGTTTTTGGTCGAATTACACTTGTCCAATAGAATTAGGACATGTGTTAGGGTAATATTAATATCATATTTACCCTTAGTTACCCTATTTACTATTAACCGCGGTAAAAATAGTAAAAAGTTACTATTCACCAAAAAATTATTTTCATGTCATTGAACCACATTTTAGTCCTTGATATTAACCGTGTCTCTCGGATTTTTGAAATTCCATTCACAGAAGCGGTAAAATTAAGTTTTATACAAAATTCAGTTTTTAACCTACCACTTAGTGGTTTCACTATTCATCAAAAATTGAAAGTTTTCAGAAAAATACCAAAATTTCACCCTAGGCTAATTTCGATATTCTGAGTCCAAAAATGAAGTCCATTTTGAAAAATAAAATTTATAAATTTTCAAAAAGTGGTTATTACTATTCATAACGGCAAGTTTTAATAGCATATTGTTGTTTAGTGAAACTCGGTATTGCGTACGACGCAAGCTATCGAGGAAGGTTGCGATTGTGTGTAAAGCAAGCCAAGCAAGTGTTGTGTAGAAAAATATTCCTTTGATGATTTATATAACATAAAAGTCTCGGGTGTTACATAAATATTTGTATATGTGTGGATTATCAGATGTTAAACCACGTGAATGTTAAAAACCAATATCCCTTACTGCAGAGTGATGATATTTTTGATCAGTTTCGAGGATCACATGTGTTCCAAAAAATTGATTTGAGGGTTGGATATCACTAGGTGTGTGTTCACACTATATACATTCCTCATATATATTTTTGTAGAATTTATGGTATATAAGAGAATATGGTTTTTCTGTTTGGTCTCAAGAATGTGCCAGATGTTTTCATGGTTCTAATGAACAGAGATTTCATTGCTTACCTGGATTATTTTGTGTTGGTTTTAATGGATGATATCCTGGTGTATTCTCACAATCCACATGAACATTCCAACTATCTTGAGACAATCCTAAATACACAGATAGAGAATAATTCATACACTATGCTAAAAATTATCCACTTTGGGATGGAAAATATTCACTTCCCGGGTCACATTTTCATAGAGGCAAGAGTATCAATCGACTGGGAGAAGATGAGACCTGTAGTTTCCTAGGAACAACCAAAGAACATTTTTGACATATTTAGTTTCTGGGGGATAAATGTTTAATACATTTATTTAATAGAGTACTTCTGACACATAGAATAATCATTGACATGCTTGAATATGAAGGGTGTGATGTATTTATGGTCATATTCTTATGAGATAACTTTTTTAAAGTTGATGGAAAGGTTGACATCCTCAACAATACTGACACATTAGAATACAGAAAAATAAAAATTGTGTATTGTGACACATCAGGTATTGGGATGGGCGCTGTGCTCATTCATAGGGATAGATTCATGGAATATAGATCGTGGTAGCTGAATCCATTTGAGAAGAATTAGCATACACATGGTTTGTATTTGCCTATATATGTGAACACATTGTGATTGTGGAGAGATTATATAATGGGAGAACATTTTTTGGTGTACACAGACCATAAAATCCTCAAATATTTTTTCAATAATCATTATATGAATATGTGGAAGTGGGGAAGGGTTGAGTACCATTAGTATTTTAACATAGATATTTTTCACATTCCTGGTAAGGGAAATATAGTTGATGGTGTGCTGAGATGGAGAACTCAGATATAGGTAGTGAAACATGATAGTAGAGAGTGTATGTTTCTAGCATTGTTATCTGAGTTGCAATTGTAGGTGGATGGAAGTTAATGGAATAGATATATATCATCCTTAGTTGTCATCCCTACCATTCCAGATAGAGTGTGGATGAGGAAATAATCAGATTTGGAAGAACTACATATACATGGGAGTGTGGTCGGTGGGGACACTCATCCTGGCTTGACAGTAGGTGAGGATGATTTTCTACATATCTATGAAATCATTTGGGTTCCATTGGATATATGTGAGGAGATGCTGCATGTGTTTCATGATTTATCTTGGCCATTGAAACGTGTAGTCAAGAATATGTACTATGACATGCAACATTAGTCATGGTGGCCAGGTATGAAGTGAGAGGTAACTGGTATTATTACCGGGTGTTCCAACTATTAGTAGGTGAAGGAGGAACATCAACAACTAATAGGGGTTTTATAGGATTTTCTAATTCCAGAGTGGAAATGGGATGCTGTTATGATGGATTTCTAGACTAGTTTACTGAGTTCACATCGAGGTAATGATGGTGTGTGGGTTGTTATTGAAAAGATCACAAAGGTTTTTCATTTCTTGCAGATCAAGGATAATATCAGTGCTCATTGTCTTGAATGGTTGTACATATGTGAGATAGTATGACTTCACACACTTCTAGAAAAGGATTTTATCCCCATGAAGCTACACCAATTGTTTAGAAAATATGTGGGTATATTTGTTTTTCATTATCATATACCCACTATTAAATTATAACCGTGGGTAAACTATGACCAAATTTCAACCCCCATTAGGCTTCTCCTCCCGACTTATCATTCCCATCGTGTTCTCCTGCTTAAAACCTCACCTGCCGGACCACCTCTTCCTAGCACTCTCCTTCCCTCTCTGACCTCCACCTCCCAGCCATCCAACCTCCACCTCCCATATCACTCCTCCCCTCTATTTCCTCTACCTCTCGTCCATCCGACCAATGTTTCCTAGCCTTCTCCTCCCCTCCATGACCATCGACTTCTAGCATCGCCTTCTCTCCCAACCTCGACCTCCCGACCTCTACTTATTCCTCAATTTCCCAGCATCTACATCTCTACACACAACCCCTCTCAACTCCCTCACCATCGGTGATGTCCCCCATCCACTCCCTTGGCTCTCTCTCCACTAGAGACATCCTTTGCTGATTCATTGCATCTAGGATTGGATTTTATTCTTATATATTCTTATTAGTCATTCAAAACTAATCACTTATTCACTTATTAACAACCTCATCAAGTGAAATAAACAATTTATCTAATCATTATTTCATAATAAATAAGAACTAACCGTAGATGTAAATTATTATTCATCACATTTTTATTGATACATCATTATCATAGATTATTCTGTGGTTCATATGATACATTGGAAATGATTTGTTCCATGCATAGTTTTCTCACAACATTTATACATTTTTATGTCCAATCGACTATTTAGTGATGCATCCTTAATATTTATTGCATCATCATGTAAAAGAACCAATTTAAATTATACTATAGAATGATATTGATTTTTATATATTTATTTTTCTTGGGATTGTTAGTTAAGAAAAGTAATCAACAATAATCTCATTGATATCACATCATTTTCATATGTATTCTCATTTACATTATTATCATCTTTAGTTTTATAAAACATATCTACAGTTTTATTGAAAATAATTTCCCTTTCACACCATATGGAATTTATCCTTTGATATTATTCATGAATATATAATAATTATAATATTATTATCTACATATATGACACAATTCTTCAAAATGTTAAAATATATATTTGGTGGTTAGATTTGGGGATATTATGGTCACATAAGTCTTCTACTGAGTTCCCTCCCTTAATTTATCAATGAAACACCCTTTTTATTATTTCCTTTTCACTATATTGGATATTTCATACAATAAAAAAAATATTTCGGTCAATACCTTCCACAACACTAATATAACAATTGAAATCATTAGCTTTCACGTTGAATCAAGATCACTCCAACACCGTGTTTTAATTTTCATTATGTAGTGTTAGAGTAATGCAAAGGTGAAATAATATATTATATCATGACACATGGGTGGATCCAAGATTATAGAAAAACACAGAATCAACATGTTCATTCACTAACATATCATGAAGACTATATCCAAGATCTAATGACCCTCTATTAATATTTATTATCTACAGATGTCCCAGATACAATACATTAATATTATATATTCTTATATCACAATGAATATATCATCATTATTATTTCTCTAATCCATATTCATATAACCATATCAAACCATGTAAATAAAAAATAATAATTATATCATCATTTTATAATTCAACTAAAGTTCAGTCATGGTCTTATCATTGTTTTAAATATTTATCCTGATTTTATAGAGCAATGCACATGATTAGTTTTCCATTAAAAATTATAAATTCTATCTAAATGCTAACTAAAGATTTTTACTTATCTCATGATCATCAGATTTCTCCATATTCTTGAACCATAACTCCTCCTAGAGTGTTATTACCCATGGGTACGACCCATTATATCAAACAAAAATACAATTGTTCGACCTTAAATATATTGATGTCAACTAGGATTGGAATATGAAATTAACTTCCCTTCTCGAAACTATACATATGGATGAAAGAAAATTCTCATATGTACTTATCTCAGAGAACCAAAGTCACCTAACACACCTATTAGAAATAAATTCAGAATTTTTTTGTGAATTGGTATCATGAACTGATGTTTTTACTTATGCCACACACACCAAAATGTTTTTAAAAATTTCCAACTAGTATGATTGGTTACCCTCAAAGGGTAGAATATACTGAACTCCAAATGGGTAGTCAGGATAAATAAGGTGACCAGTCTCTCTAACCTACTAAAAACCTTATGCCTAACGTTTTTCATATTTATGGGTTGTACTCATCCTTATATCATGGAAACAATGTCATTTTACATCCCAAATAGATATTTTTATGTTTCAACCACCTATTAAAATTAATTTAGACTTTTCCACTCGTAGGTCAAATATAAACCAACTGTTTCATAAGTAATCACTACACATCTCAAAACAAGCTCACTCACACTGTGACCTATATAAATATTTAGTATAGTTTTAGAGCCTCCTCTGTCTTATGGATACCTCATTACTCTTGAATGCTCTGTATACCCAACCACCAAAAATAGGATCCAAATCTACTACCCACCATGTCACCAATATATATATATATTTATTTATATTTCACAATTAAATTCATTACACTTTACAATTTTATATTAACCCAAAAATTCCATAGCAAGGGCATAGTTAGATGAAATTGAAATTAAATATTATAGATAAAAAGTTTTTATATTGTAATATGAATTTTATTTGTGATGGTGCCTCATAATAATAATGTTAAGGGAAAAAAAATATATTTTCACAATTTAATTTTACCCAAAACTCCATAGATATGCCTCAATTAAATAATATATAAATTACATGTTATTTAAGAAAAAAATATTTATGTAATAATTGGAATTTTGTTTAGTTTGAACCTTATAATAAATTCCCCAAGAAGTAACAAAACATTTCATTTCAAATTTATTGTATCGGATATGTAAGATGACTCCATAATCTTATATATTAAAAATTGGAATTTTCCCAAACACTTGAAATAACTAACTCAAGTCATAGTTCACATAAATAGTAAAATATCATCATGCACAAGAATGCTACATACTAGATTAGATTGTTGAACACACACCCTGTTGTCATTCCATTCCATGAGATGAATGTTATCATTATTCACTTCATAATCAATTGTATTAGATATGGTTATATTAAAAAAATTATATAATTGAAAAGTATAAATAGAAATTCAGTCATAGATAATATGGACATTCCTCAAACATGGGATGGCTAATCCCAGGTAAAATATAAATACCATGTATCGACACATTATTATTCTATTTTGAAAATATCCAAAATAGTAATACTAAAAAACTATAATAAGATTTTTCTAGGTCTTACCACCACATAGAACCAATCAGTTCCTGGACGAGTGGTAGATATAATACCCCATGAATTCCTCCCCATATAATAGAGGATGATGACTAGTAGTGAGGGTCTCAAGTAGTATGGTTGGGGGACTATAAAAATATATTCAATTAAAAAATAGTAGAAATAACATACTGATATAAACATATATAAATAATAAATTTAATGTAATAATGAAATTTTCTAATAATAATAAAAATAATCCAAACAATAAAAAATTAATTTTATGAAATACATTCATGGTTGATATAATATAATCTGAATTCCAGAAGAAAAAATATATAAACTACGAGAAAATAGTCTTGAGTATTAAATAGGTCCCATCACCAATGATTATTCATAGAAACCATGAAATCAAAAACCTTAGATGATTTCCCAAATCTAAATATACAAAATAATATTGATAAAAGATCAGGTACCCATGTTTCATGGTATAAAGTGCACGGTTTTATTATAAGTTGTTATGACTCCAAAAATTGTGACCCTAAAAATTAAAATTCAATTGTTTTTTCAGTGTAACATTAATTATTAATAAAGTATCGATTATCTTATTAATATTTTACAAATTTATAATTTACAAAAAATATTAATAAAAATACTAATGATTCTCGGTCTCTATAACGATACTCAACATCATTTTCTATCTACACATCCATCACTTTTGAGTTCATAGTCATGGAAAATGTCATATAATAAATGGTAACAATTTACATAAAAAAGGAAAACAATGGAATAATAATTTAAAATAACCTACATGGATCAATAAGGCATTATCTCTCCATAAAACTCATAAAAAATAAAAAGGGTTGAGCCTTTCAATTCCGCCAAATCCATTCTTCCTGTCTAAATACAAGGAACCATCCTTTACATTTAGATGAATGTTATTATTGTAACCCATAGCTTACAAAGGATGTATTCTTAGAATATATATTCTATCTAATCTAGTTTACTCATCCTTCACAATTAAATGAATGTACTCCATACAAATCCAAATAATTAATAAATGTAATTTTATACATTAGAGATTACAAATATCCCAGGTGAGATTCCCTTGGACATTTTTCTTCAATTTCCCTCATTTCTTTTCATATGAAAATAGTTATCATGGTGTTTGTAAAATTTACTATTCAATATTAATAAAATAATGTGTATTTGATTTTTCTATTGATTTTAAATTCAATTTTTTTACAGGAATGACCATTTCCTTATTAAGAGTCTTATTATGACGTGTTCCACGTTGTTTGTAGTAGGTGTTTCTGGTTAATTACTTTATTAAAAATAATTAGTGAGCGGATTTAGTTTATTAAATCCATATTTTAGAATATTTATAACAATATTGGATACCCATTATTGTTTTATATAAATTATGTAAATAATTTTCATTCCTAGAGATGAAGTGGGTTCCTTTAAATTTATTTTCCATGTTTGAATTAAAATTTCCCCCTTTACAAATATTAAGTTAAATGAAAATGGGCTTGTTTAAAATATTTTATTTTAATGAGTGAATGTTTTTATCTATACATTCGGTTTTAAATTAAATAACCCATGTTCGTGGGTGGTTTTAATTTTAAAAGATATTATTAATTACTAAATAAAAGGGAGGAAAAAAATTATCACTCCCTCAGTTCACCTATAATGATGCATACAACAATTTCATTGACATGGAACCTTATTTGGTAAATTAAGGATTATTCTGTTGATCACCCATTTATAGGATAATGGTAATAATTTTATCTCTTATATTGAATGGTCTGAAATTGTTGATAAAAAATAAGTCACTTGTGATACAAATGTGAATTAGATTTAAATATTAATTTTTAATCTTATAATAGTTTTATATTTTATAGTAAATATCCATTCTTTTAATTATGTTTTACATTATTAATTGTAAGATAAATTTTTTTCTTGTTATTGAATATATACAAGAAGGATGTGTCATAAAAAACATATTTCATCAATGGTTCAAAATAGATTAGAGATTATTTTTATTTCTCATTTTACAATGCTTCATATGGAAGTTGTATAATGTATCTATGCTCTAAATGCATTGGTTGACCATTGTTAAACAATGAATCTAGCTACAATATACGAAAATATGTATTTCAATAAAACTATAATGTTTCGTATCACCTTGGAGAGACGAGTCAGTGTTCTATTATTAATGAGTAAATTGAAAGAACATGCATTATGATTTTGATATTTTTTTGCTTTCCGTTTGTGCATTATCCTAGGAGATATAGTATGTCTGTTCAAGAAAGAAATGATATCAATAAAAATGAATAAAATAATGATGATGATGATGAGAGAGTGAAAAGTACATTGGATGATGTAAAAACTCTAGTATATCTAGAATGTACTAAAATGTCCAATTTAGAATTTTTTTTCTAAGGTCATATCATGGAAAAACATGTAATAAATTTTAAATACTATCATTGATTATATTTAAACATTTAAAAAAAATTCTTCCAGATGGTGAAGATGTTCCCTAAAATAATTATGATTCATGGAAGTTAATTAATGACATTATAATTGATACTAATACAATCCATGTTGGTTCAAAAGATTGTAGTTCATTTTTGGAGGAATCAACTTAACGTAATTACTATAAAGAATGTAGTATATCACAATGGAAGACCAATGATGATGGAAGACCATCTCATGTGGAACATAAACTCATGTTGAAATATCCATTTATCCTGAGGGAATTAATGGTAATAATGAGGTGGTTCATCCTACAAATGGATTACCATGGCGAAAAATTGATGCACAACATCCAGATTTTTTAGCTGAGGCATGTAATGTGAGGTTGGTTATATCATGTTATGGTTTTAATTTTTTGGTCATATTTTTATTTCTCACAACGCGTGTCCATTATTCATTCTTGTTTATAATCGTTCTTCATGGATGTATATGAAAAAACCACTCACTTCATTGATTATATATATATCTTGATATTCTGATCCTGGTAATGATATAGATGTCTACATAATGTCTTTAATAATAGAGTTGAAACAACTTTGGTAATTGGGTGTGCATACAATTTAAGTTTCTTCAAGGAATACGTTTCAGATACGTTCACCCCTACTATAGACCATAAATGTTTTCCTGGATTATACAATGATATTTGGGTGGAGAAAAATGGAAAAAATATCATGTCCCATTTTATGATGATAACATGATTTAAAATGATTAAATATAGTCATTGTTTCACATTCATGGGTCATCGAAGATTCTTGACTATGGACAATCAATACAGGACAAATCCCAAAGGTTTGATAATACTATTGAAACTGAATAACCATGAAAACATATGGAAGGATGTTATTTTATTAAGGAATTTAACACTTTTAGTTTTTCATTAGGGAATGGTCTGTTGAAATCTAAAAAGAGGGGAAATATTGAAAATGAATCCACTTACAATTGGAAAAAAGAGAGGTATATTTGTTGAGTCTCCATATTGGCCTACCATTTTGTTACATAATTTTTTAGACATAATAAATATTAAAAAAATATGTGTGAAATGTTGACACCAATTCTTATGAATATCAGGGGGGTGTCAAATATGAATTCAGATCATGTCGGGACAAGTTGGATTGGGAAATTCGACCAGAACTCTTTCGGTTGTGTATCTATAAAAATAAATGGAATGTTACTTATGATTCTTATGTGATGAAACCATTAGAGAAATATCAAATTCTATAAGTATTGGATTATATCAAGGGGTTTTATGGCTATTCTAGTCACATATCTATACAATTCAATATTAGAGATGTGAAAATAAAATCACAAAAAATTAATGAATGTCACATCTTTCTTTATGAATTGTTTCAAAAATAAATTTAGAATTTTCAATCCAATAATTTAAGGGTGAAAATGAATCACATGTTACATTTTTTAGATACCATTGTGCAAAAAGGTTATCCATGAAATTCTTGATAAAAATACAGTAGGAGGAACCATTAATTTTGTTTTATATGGAATAAAATTACATAAATCCTTTTTCACTTGGTTGTTATATTTAATAGTTCATATTCCAACTGAATCACTACATGGGGGACCAGATTCATTTCGGTGGATGTATACAATTGAAATATATATGACCAAAATGAAATCATATGTCTGAAAAAATAATTATATTGGAAGTTCGATTTTGAGGGGATATATGGCTCAAGAATGTATGGATTTTTGTAAATTGTTTTTGTCTGATGTGACCACAAGACATAACAAGAAAATAAAAAAAAATGATGACTAGAATGGGGAAATTGGGCCATTATTTCATTCTCATTTCCAAATATGAGGTATTCTAAGGTCATATAAATTGGATACATCGAGTGTTGAAGAGTGGGAGATGACACATCACACATTCTTTTGGAGATGTACTTTGTTTGATGGCTATATCAAGAATGGAAATTGGATGTTTTTATGTAATATCATATTATTAAATATAAGATACAACTTACAATTTTATTATAATTTAATTTAGGGAACATAAAAAAATTAAAAGTAGATATCATCGATCTTTTCCATTGAGAAGGACATAGGATCTACATAGCCTAGAGTTTCCCACATATATGAAATGAAAGGTATTACCATTAAATTAAATAGATCAACATACAGATATATATTTCATTCAATTATTCATATTTATTTTATGTGTTGTGTTTACCTGTTGACTATGTATATCAATAATAAAGATCTTTGGATGCTGGTGATAATTTTTCAATTCGTGAATGAAAATCATTAACAGCCAATTGGTATTAATTTGTAACAACTGGTCGAGCGGTGAAAATGAGAACACAACATGATGGATTTATGTTAACTTCTGCAATATATTGTTATTCTAGTGTATCAGTTATTTATCATTGATATGATGATTTTATTTTAATATGGACTTGTTATGAAAATATTTTTATTGGATTACTACTCTCAATGTAGAGTCACTGGGATGAAATGTAATTATTTTTTGAATTAATGACATGACATGGTACATTAATTAATGACTGTGGATTCAGAGTTATTGACATGATTCAATTCCAGTGTACTGATGAACCATACATTTTGGCAACAGGGGATAAACAAAAGTTTTATGTGCAATATCATCTAAGACACGAATATGGAATCATTAATAACTTAGTCCCAATATATATTTGTCTTGGTTTTGGTGATGAAATTTCCACCATTGATGCCTGAATTGGTGTTTTACCAAAATATTTCGTTTTAGAAATCAAATTTCCTTATTTTTAGAGTTGATGTTTAACCGGATTTGTAGGTCATTAATATATAGAATCAACCATATATTTTCACTTGTCATTCAGTTTACATTGGCAAGAATATATCTGGTTAGTATTACTCTAGTTATATTATTTACGTTTTTGTTTGTAATGATATGTTTTTTGTATTTTTTGGTGTCATTACATCAAATAAGATTTATTTCTATGTAGAAAACTTGTTTTAAATATTTTTCTAAAAAATATATAACATGGTAATGTAATTTAAAAAACAATGTTAGAAATTTATTTGTAATAATTTTTATAATTATTAATTAAATGAAACAAAATTTGTTCCACCCATAAATTGATGATATATGTATGTTACAGGCATTATTTATAATAATTATTTCTAAAAAAATTACAATTCATTCTTATGTATATTATTCCAAATTCTATAAAAGGTCTATGGAAGAAAATATTTTCTTGTGGTCAACTGTGGCATGAGATTATCTTACCTCCTTCACTTACATTAGTGATTAAAATAATTGTACTAGTTTTCTTCTCAATTACATATAATTTTCTTTTCAATATTATATATTAATTTTTTCGGGACATTTCAGTCCCCCGGATTTGACCTATAATCCTATTATCATGTGTATGAGAGGGGATGATTATATAACTATATGGAGCACCCGCATACCCATTCCCACATTGAGATACCTGGAGACACCCCTTCCAACACACCATTCCACCCTCCGCATGAGTCTTCGAGGAAGTTCTTATCCATGCCTCCATCATCATCTCATCTACCCTCTTATTCACATTCCTTGTATTTTCCTCTGTTAGGGATGATCCCAATGATGCCTCCATCATCTCAGTTTTCTTATTCATCCCATATGATGACTAAAAAGCCTCCATAAATTTTCCCACATTTATTATATCCATATTCGATGATATATCCACTATCCTACTACCCATATTATGGAATGTCTACACTGCTCCTAATACCTACTATCCAGTCAGTATCTGATGATTCTATTTTATCAGCTTCCACCCTAGTGCATGAATTTCACAAATATAATACACTCGAATAAACACTTCCTTCCAAGGTTACTGAGTCAGGATAGCCCACATATCAGTAACAACCTATTGACCAACCTGCAAATGTTTTTTTATAATAACTATTTTCAATTATATCGCTTTATTTTTGTCATTACATACCATGACTTAATTCTTACCCATATTTTTCATATTCATTGGGATCTTCTTCTAAGTGATGTGGGTTTATTTAGATAATGGATGTTATGAATCTCCAGACACATCAAATTGTGTATTACAATCGCCAAAATAACAAGGTTGTGACAAATGAAATGTAGTTTAGAAGTTTCATGGACACATTAGCCATTTATCTTGATATAATTATCGTGGAACATGAGACATGGAGAATACTAGTAATGAGATCAAGGACAAAGCATTGGAGAAAATATTGGTGAGAAAATATTATAAATTCATATCTATATTATTTATGTATTTAAATTAATTAAAATTTTCATTGTTGATTCACTTTAACATTTCCAATGGAGAAGTTGCTAAGACTGCAAGGTTGTTGGATATTAGAGAGTTATGGTTCTCAGAAAAGAATGAATTTTATCTTAGTTTGAAGAGAAGGGTTGGTATTGACTTTGAGGGTGTACCCACATTCCCTGAATATTCAAAATTCTAATATGAAAAAATGATTTGACAGTGGAAGATTGTTTATTTTAAGGTAATCTCAATCTTTAATGGTTTTTATTAAAAAAATTAAATTATTATTAGTTCTATTGGAATTTTTTTAGGAAGTGTAAATGAAAAACAAAAATAATGAATATTCAATGACATATCTCCACATATTGGGGTGCACTACAATGGCTAAGAATGGGATGTTCCAGGTACATTATATGTGTATTATTCTGTCACACATGATGGTCAACTAAAAAAAATTATTTAATAGACATAATCTAGAATTTTGAATATATCATAAATGTCTCTAATCTAGATTTTTTCATTTCTCATTTGTATCATGATATATTGGTCATAAATGTTCAAGTACCTCACAGAAAATTGTTTTTCTCTAGTATAATGAATAATGATGGAAGTGTATTAAATGCATTGACAGAAGAAAAAATTAAAATGTTCTTTAATTGTATTTTCAAAAATTATACAAAGTTTATAATTTAATTTTTTTATAATTTCAAGAATCTTCGTTGGAGGGCCTAGATGGTATGGAAGATGACATCCTCTGGACACATGGTTATTTAAGTCATGTATTAGTTGAGGAGAACACATGGAGAGTGCGATGTTTACCAGGGAAACACATCACCACATATAGGTATTGTTAATCATAGGGATCGCCTAAAGACACTCAGAACTCTGAGTTGGAAATCTCTCATGTTGAAGCATATGAGGAAATGAAAATAGATTTTGAGGAGTATGAAAGAAGTTAGATGATGACTGAAAATTCCATGAAAGATATGTTGGTTTGGAGTTACATACATTCAACATGTATTTTTGTTGATTTTGAATCATATATGGAATGAATTCTCCTTTTAAATGATGCTTCAGGTTATGAAAATGAGGGTCCTAGTGGTGATGAAGGTTCTAGCGATAGAGCAATGGTTGGTGAGGATGTTGTTGATGCTGCAATTGGTGATGAGGCTACTGACAAAGTTGTTGATGATGATGGTGGTGGTGATGATGATGGGAATGGAATAGGGATGAGTATGTCAGTAATAGGGAGGATATTAATCCCCTCATTTTTTAATTAGTAGGGATACTTATGTATATACATTATGAACAAGATTTCAATTATTTTATAGATGATAATGATTAATTTATATTTAGTTCATGTAAATCGTAAGTATTATGGATTTTATTTAATATTTTTTGGGATATCATTTCTTCACTTATTTTTGTTCTTAATTCAAAATAATATTAGCAGGTAATGTTAAGTGGGATAAATAGGTTGGGAGGGGCTAGATGATGGGTGAGAGGGGGTGCATGTATGGATGGGGATACGTTGGGAGGGGTTCGAATGTTGAGAGGGAGGGGTGGGGGATGTTGGTGGGGAGGGGAGTGGGGTGGGGTGTAGGTTTGGAGGGAGGGGGAAATAGGTTGGGATGGGGGTGAATGTTGGGAGAAAGGTGGTGAAAGTTGGATGGGGTAGGGGGATTCATGTTGGGAGGGGGAGGCGTGTGAAGTTTAGGATGGGGATTGGTGGTTCAAGATGGGACAGATGGGGAAATAGTTTGGGAGGGGAATGCATGTTGGGAGTGAGTGGGTGTGGTTATTGGTTGGGTGGGGGGCTGTGGGGGCTGCAGGTTAGAAGTGGGATGGGGTGCATCTTGGGATGGGGTTCAGGATAGGCGGGGCTGAATGTATGGAGGGGGTTTTGTAGGTTGGGAGGTATGTGGGGAAATAGGTTAGGACAAGATAGAAAATAGACCGTAATTTAAAGGTGAGTTCTTATATTCCTCTCCATTTTTTATATTATTTAGATTATGGAATCTTATTTCAGTGGTATTTTGGTAAGGGAATGGATGTTTAGTCCAACTTATCACAGAGGAATTTAGTGAAGATGATAGAGGGGTTTTTCAGCATTCATTTTGGATGTATTAGAAGGTTGACAACATGTTTTTGTAGAATTTTTTTGTTCGACAATTATTCCTGGTGAATTTTGATAAATTATTCCACATTGAAAAAAAAAACTAATAATTTTTTTTTATTGTGTGACAATGCTAGATACTTGTGGCTTTCCATTCCTGATCAGGATTTACTATCTAGGTTTTGAAAGAATTTTAATATCATTAATTCAAGTAATAATTTCATGGTCATTAAAATATAGTACCCCTGAAATATTACAGATTCATTGAATATATTAAGAAATCTGTATGCTAATATTATGAGTAAATACAATATATTACTATTGGAAATCAATAAATAATCCCTGAAAAGAGAATCGAACTCTACTTTATGGTAGAAAAATATGATAGAAATTATTTCATGGTTTTTATTTAGAAACCAACATCATGGTTTAGGTTTGAGTTTGAATAACTCCTCTATAGGAAAATAATAATCTATAATGTGTTGTAGGTATCAACCATGCTCCAAATCTTGTGCTGGTACTTGTATCAAGATTTTAGGAACATTAGGACTTTTTAATTCATATAATATAATTATATCCACAAGAAACACTAAAAAATTAATGGTATCTAATAACTTATCCATTTTTTCTTATATAAATTATTAGGGGTGATGTATTTAATTTATTTATTCACATTGATGGACATTAGTATTTAATAAATAGAAACATTTATGACCATTCATTAATTTATTATAATTGTTAATTGTAAATCCTATAGAGAGTTTCTTTTATATCATACTAGCCTAATTTACATTAAATAAATCTTCAAATACCCTTACCATATACTAGTACCATGTTATATATAAATATTATTTTGAGTGAGAATTCACTATTCCAAATAAATACTTCTACATTATCAAAAAAATATTTATCTTATCAATGAAACATGATATAGTTTAACCTTTTTCAAATCCATGATGTTTCTTTCATTTCCATTATTTCTTTTGTAAAACATTCTTTCCAAGATTTAATTTTTAAATCATTTTTTGGATGAATTATTTATCTCATGTTTAATTTTTTATAGAGGTTTTGGATTCTAATATAAATGAATTATTCACATATGAGGATATTGTTTAGGTAGATTTCACTTTTATGTAAACATTTTATCGAAAAATTATTTGTTTTGAAGATCATTGACATGAGTCGATGAAAATTTTGTTAAGTTTTCACCTATACAGTATCACAGAGGGTTTTAGGAAAAAAGGTATTTTGAAAAAACATATAGATTGGAATTATAATTAGATTTAGTGCGTTCATACACAACATAAGAGTTCTCACATTGGATACTTGGAATCAAGCTTATTTTTTGACCATAAAGTAATGGAACTGTTCTATGAAATTGACCTGTCCTCCATATATTCATGTCAGTAAAATATGAAAACAAGTTAGATTATCCTCTAAAAATGTTAATTTCATAAAATTTTTGGAGACTATAGTCACCATCTCACGATTTATAATTGATCTCTAGTAAACTGGAGGTCCTTTTTGTAGTAGTGAATGGCCCTCTTCAATGAAAATTGGTCTTTTTCCATTTGAAAACAATTGAATCTTTTATGGAATGAGTGTGGTTGGGACAAGGTACCATTATTATTAATGATAAATTCATACTATTGATTGAATAATTGTAACATTGGAAACTTAAAAATCCTCCCGTCTATATTAGAGACTATTATATTAAAATATATGGAAACTAAATCATTTAACTTTTATTAGCATACATTTTTGGCTATATGTTTCTCCTATTTCATCATATTTATTTTAATATAAAAATCTCATAGTCATTATTATATCCTTTTATTAAAAACATTTTATAGATCATTAATTTAAATCAAATTACTAATTATTTATCCATCTAATTGCTTGTAGTAATTTGATTTAATCGGAACCATGTTTTACCACTACAGTCACAATGAACATTCCTAATTCAGATATGAAACATGATGGAAATACCGGTATATCTGAAATTAGAACATGGTTTTAGGGGAATAATTTTATTTCTTTATTATATATTTTCTATTTATTGGGATGTTTTGTGGGATTGGTTCCCTTTAATAATTGATATTATTATATTGGTGTTTCACACTTTAAACCCTCTCCATATTGACCAACAAACTAGAACTGGTTTTGGTTATACCTGTGTAATAAATAACATTTTCACACTAATTATGATTTTGGTAATGACATCTACGACTTTACTTTATTTTCACCTTACTAGTCTGTTTTAACTGACAGTTTTTTATTTCAATTTTTCTATGTCATGATCTATTCTAGATTTTTTTCATTCATGATTTTGTTAAATGATTTGAAAGGTATTATTCTCTATACTAATTATAGAATCATGTGATCTATCATATGTTATAAGATATTTTTTGCATTGTTAGATAGAAATGAATTTTTTAGATTATAGACAGTAAATGGAACTTTAGAACTTATTCATTCATATTTTTTAAATCCATCAAAATTATAGTATCTTCTATTCAAGACCATATTTTATTTTCTTCCAAAGTTCATATTCATCTAGACATTGATTCCCAATGAATTGTGACCAAGATAAACCGTAGATGTCCAATGCATTTTATAATTAATTTCATGTGATATTTTAGTTTAATGTTAAAGTCCATCCAAGAACCCATTCATCTCCATTATAGTATACTAGGTTGTCTAGTGGATTATTCTGGTGCATTATCCAGTTCATGAACATTCCTATGCATTTTTTTGTCTATTTTTTATTCCGGTTTTTATGAAATAGATAAATCTAGGGATGAAAATATTGTTCTCAAATTATAGGATCCTCAATCATTCAGTAGCATTTTTCTAAATTTAATCACATCAATTGATCTACGATAACTATTCCTATAATTTCCTACTTCACCTATTTAAGGATTAAATTACATGAATTTAAAAATTTGGTGGCATATATCTATTTTACATAAATTATTTTTGTTATTTAATTTTTGAACTAAATTGATTATATATTTCATTAATATGATGTCATATATGTTGTATTGGATATATTAGATAAATGTTACATGTGCATATTTGGGACTATTCATTTCCCTTCATTTCCATTCTTGTAATCATAGTAACCATAGAATTGGTTGGATTTTATTAATTTTCATAATATTTTATTTGTAATTTATTAGTGTGGGTCCTTGAATGAAGTGATATATTCATACTCTATGCCTCAAATATGGTAATATTTCATATAATGTTGGTATATAAAGATCGTTGTCAAAATAAAGATTATAATTAGTTTTATTTTTTCGATCATTCATAAATAGGATCCACATAGTAAAAGAATACGTTTTCATTATGTATTTCACTTATTCATTGATGATGTGTTGTATATGTACTATAACATTAATTTAAATGTTTTACTTCTATATTTAGAATAAAATTTGGTTAGATTGATTCATGATAATAAAACAAATCTAAAAAATCTATATACATATTCATCTTTATCAATCTTTATATTTCATTATAAAATTTTACATTTATATTATTCCAATCCTTAATTCATCATATTTTCTATAATATATTCATAAATTATATATTCTATGAAATAATAGTGCACATTACTTTTAGTTATAATTTATTGTTACTTTTATTCATATTCTACATTATCATGATGAATATTTTATTTTTACGTTGTAAGAAATGTAAGCATACTTTATGCATACGTTGATTTAATTTATATATGTATGTTCAAATAAATTCACATCTATTGTTATATAGAATGATTTCTGCTACATATGTCACCACCAGCCTTCACTCCATTTCACTATTTCACAATGAATCCCATCAATTAACTTCATCTGCCATTTTACTCTAACTATATCAATGAGTTACTGATATTCCATATATCATCTCCATAAAGGATCTGAAAAAGTAATTCAATTAACATCAACGCAAGATGAAAGGATAAATAATATATATTGAAAAAAATTCAATTACTATGTTCAAATATTTATATTGGGATATTACTTTTTTTATGTATCAAATATTATTTACACTTATGTTTTTATCTCATCCTATATTTCATCATTCTAAATATTTAATATCTCAAAACTATGAACGTGGGTATAAAAATATGTAATTTAATGATCATGCCATGAAAATGAATGGGTTGTGTACTAGTTTCGTTAAAATCATATCATATTATCTATACATAAATTTGGAATAATAGCCCGATTCTTGAAAATACATCTTCAATAACTTGAATCCTAATCAAACTGGAGTTGGTTAACATTTTAGGAACTCGTCTTATTAGGATTTCATTGAATATAAGAGAACATGTTCTATAAATAAAGGAAGTTATTATTATTCCATTTAATTCTATAGTTGGTAGTTATTATTGAAAATTTATCAAATAATTTATTACTTTTGATAAGTAATTTTTTATAAACATTTTCATATTGAATACCGAAATGTAGTTTTTCTACAACTTATTGAAAGACTTTTTCTGGAAACAACTGAGTAAGTGTTTTTAGATAAGCAGAATAAAAAACACATTTATTTTAAAACATATTTTCAAAATTGAGTAGTGCCTTAATTAGTTCTCAATGTGTTGTTGAAAATTTATTAGTATTTCATGTAATGATGTTACCATTCAATATTTTTTTGATCATGTGTATGTATTTTTTGACATTAATGCTTGGATTATTTGTTGTTCCTGCATCTTGTAATGTCTGTTAATCTCCATTTTTATCATAATTTTAATACTTCTAGAATTCTAAATGATAATTTATGTAAAGTAATATTTTTGTAAGACAATATTCATT
Organism: Viscum album; assembly: GCA_963277665.1. Taxonomy (NCBI): domain Eukaryota; kingdom Viridiplantae; phylum Streptophyta; class Magnoliopsida; order Santalales; family Viscaceae; genus Viscum; species Viscum album. The sequence continues at coordinate 1,664,782,260 of OY728156.1, forward strand.
TGTAGTATAGGTTCATTTTTTTATCACACTTTCATACAGTTTTCCTTAGTTATGTATGTTATGTATTGGATTACATCGTACTTCATTCTTCTTATAATTTTAATGGAAGGTTCGTATTGAGTTGTTTACATGTGTTTGCAGTTAGTATGAGGAAATTAAGATTCTTATGAAATCTTGGACATTAATTATTTCTTGCATTTTGTATGGAAGTTTATTCACTATTTTGTTATCATAAAATGGTTAGTGACAGGTTTTCCTATAAAGATATAAGTGACTCTTAATTTTATTATTCCATGGATGATACCTTCATATAATGGAGTATATAAATAGACTATTAAATGAATATTTTTGTTAAATAATTTCTCAATAATTAAGATATATTTGTTTTTCCTTAATAATATTAATGTGTTAGTAACATCTTTTATTTCGTTTTCCCATATATGGGTGTTGATGAATATATCATGGTCAATTCATTTGGTGATATCTTGATCAAATAATTATACAAATCGATTGTTAAATAAAGGTTTCTATTAAATTAATTGTTACTAAGAAACATATAATGTGTCATAAATCATATCTTTTCAATAACACCATATCTAATGAAATCATTTGAACCTGTAATCTTATGAACATCAGAAAAAAGGAAAATGATATTTTGGAAATGTTTGGTAAATTTTGATATATGATTTTGAATAGTAGAAAATGATTGAAATAGTTATTGATTTTATGATACCTTATGGTGTGGATATGCATGGTAGTGGGATGATGCAAATTTAATGTTTTATTTATGTTTTCCAAGATACCCAGTTATATTTTAAAATATATTTGTGTTATAATTATAGTGATATGCTACCTCCGTGACCATGGGCCAACACTAAGACAATGACGATAAGAATTCCCATCTAGTTCTTGGGCTATATCCTCCTATGGTTTAGGGTCTAACTATGGATGATCAGGTTAGTGAGAGTTTTATGAATGTAGTCTATATGATTTTCATGGGATATTTTAAGGATTTTCCTTCAATGTATATCATTTTTAATGAATTTTATTTATTTTATGTGTGTGGAGTGTTCATTTATTCTTCCTGTTCTAATGATAGATTGTGCTCTATAACTAGTTTGTGTTATATTATACTTTGTATTATTTTGATATGTGAAATATGACATGAAGCAGTAAGGCATATTACATGAAGAAGAAGGATGAAGCCAGAAAGTGGGAAATTGATGCTGCATTAGGGAGATTCATCTATACCAATGGTTTATTGAATCATGCATGTGTTATATTTCTATGAAAATCAATTCACACTGTTTATAGAAATTTGTAGCTAGATATATACTAATGGTTTACTTAAGTCATGGGTATTACGAATTTCTGAGAAGAAATTACACCCATGGTTCATTGATCCATGAGTATATTATATTTCTATTAAAATATTTTTCAATAGCTTGTAGAACCGTGGGGATAAATATATGCCCATGGTTTACTTAAACCATTGGGTATTATGAAATTTCCTTTTGATATAACCATGGTTTTGTAAAACAATGGGTATAGGGAAATACTGATGACTCAGTAACCCATGGTCCATGAAACTATTCGTATAGCATGTACCCACATTTTCATGGGCTTTACCCATGTTTTAAAACAATGGATTTAGTTAATATTTCTAGTAGTGGTGGGTCCCATGAACTGAAATTTCATATAGGGATGACTTCATTACATTCCATTTCTGGAATTGTTTTTCGTGTTCACACAGAACATAGGTGTTTCTGAACCCAACATACCACCTTAATACTGATGGTCAATCAGTATGTATGATAAATGTGATGGAGGATATTCTATAAGCATGCTTCCTAGGTTTATGGAGAATGTTGGAGATGCGAAATACCCTAGTTGAGTTCTCTTACAACAACTATCACCAGGTGAAAATACATATTGAACCTTATGAGGATTAATATGGTAGGACATTTTGATCACCCTTGTACTTGATAGAGGTATGTGAGGCAACATTATCTTGACTATGCCTCATATAAGAGACATTTGAGCATGTCAAGTTGATTCAAGAATGGATGGATACTGCACTGTATTATTAGAAATCAAACTTCAATCACTCCAGATGACCTATACAGTTTGAGGTCAGGGGTCAGGTTTTTTTATTGTTTCACCCAGAATGGAAAAAAATGTAGATCATGAGACAGGGTAAGGTTTACATTTATATGTTGGGATGTTAGATATTATTGAGAGAGTTGGGTCGTTAGCCTATTAGTTGCTGTTAACTCATTGGTATGGGTCCATTCATGACTCCTTACACATATCTTAGTCACTCCACTATCATTCAGACTTTTATTAGGATTTTCATCACAAAGAGGTTGAGTTATAAGGTAATGATTCTTTTGAGTAGCATCTGATTCGTATCGTTGATAGGTGAATGACGGTTCACTGAGGGAAGTAGGTTCTTCTAGTATGGGTATTATTATAGATAGATTTTATATATGATGATACTTGAGAGGTGGAGGATAACTTAGGATATATGTTACCAAATTTGTTCTTAGGCAAATCTACACCACATTTTATAGAGCAATTTAGAGATGAATTGCTATAAGGGGAAGATTTTATGAACCCATGTATTCATATGAGGTACAAATCCCTTGTTTTTTTATTGAGTGCATAGATATGACATTATATGAGTAACCATAGAGGTCAAAAATTATTTAGGGTTGTATGGGGCTTGTACGAATCCATGAACCTAGATTTGGGGTGCATTTAGCATAGCGTACAGTTATTATAAACTGTGTGGGTTAGGCTGCATAGATTTTACAAACCATTCTAGGAAGGACATAGGATTTATATAGGCTGAAAATTTTGAGTAATCCATATAGGAAGTGGGGATCAAACCTGAATAATAGTCAGTATATTTTTAAGAACTGGATAGGGTTTTTTTTTCATGTTTTGCAAACCATGTAGGTAAACCGAGTATGTTTCGCTTGGCCTATAGGAAACCGTGTAGGTAAACTGTGAAACCCTTGTATTTTGGGGTTTTAATTAATATTATTTGTAATTATTTTTTTTAAAACCCAATCTTCTAAACCATCAATGAACAATAGGGGTCCTCGGTTGAAACCATCAAAGGACTCTATGCATTGATTTCAGATCAACTCTCTGCCTGGACACTAATTTGAGTAAGGTTTGTAACATCAGACCCAAAATGGTAAGGCATTCATTCCTTTTTATACATTCATGATTCTTATGGATATAGATTTCACTATTTTTATTTTGGATCGTATGCTCTAATTTCAAATTCATTATCCATTCTTCGGATTTATCCAAAACTGGGGAAAACTAGCACTTGATAATTGATGAACACTCCACTACCGAGTTAAAGTAGGTGGTATATACTTTTATTTCCAATTTTTGTTCTTTTTAATGATAAAACCCATTACACCACCTTACATACATTATTATGTGACCCCTATTTTTAATGAGTTATGTGAGATTGATGTAATCGAACCTATTATGTATTCCCATAGTTTCGATTTTAATTAATTAGTACCCTTTTCATGAACTAGGGTCTCAAATGGGGTTCACCTTATGGAAATACATTAATTATTCCTTATTAAATGTCCCAAGTGGAGTGTTTTGGGGTTTCCTTATTATATAAATCCAATTATAAATGGATATAGTTGAATGGATTAGTTAGGATATAGTTTACTCCTTTACAATGATTTACACAATCAAATAAGAAAATTGTAATTATTAAATTGATAAAATTTGGGATGTTAAACATTAAATGTAAAATTTTTTAGATGGTTTTAATCCAAATAGTATAATAGCCATGAATTATAAAAAACTATGAATGGTGATAAATTAGTTGGCATACCCGTGTCTCATGTCTAATTGAAATTAATGATAGATGGGTTTTTATAACCATGACACATGATTGAATGGATTTGAAATATATGACTGGTTATACACATGCGATTCCTAGTTATGAAATGTATTAAATGAGTGGGTATACTCATTATATGGAATTGAATGAATGTGATTATTTAAGTGCGAAGAATCATATGGAAAATTATTTTTTAGATAGTATGAAATGGTTGAATGTTTCTTTGGATTCCATGGATAGATCTCCATGGATCATGAATATGGTTCTTGATGCCTTAAGATGATTATGATCCATGGGTCTTGACCTATTAAGAGTCGTTGGGCCTTGCAACCCCTTGGATCTATCTTATTTGGACTCACATAAGATAATTATGGTATGAAATGCTCCTAGGACTCCAACCAATGCATATACCATGTTTTCATTAAGATGGACATGGGACTCGATGAGGATATGATGGTTTGTGACACCTTGGATTTACCATGTGTGTTCCATGATACTTGAAATACAAAATTACAATGGAATTTATGAAATGATTGGTTGGACAACAATTCAATATGTTATTTGTTATGTCTTCTTTATATGAAAATGACTTTTTGTTTATCTGTATTTCATACTGTAGGCACGTAAGGAGCTAAATATTTTTGTAGTGAACCTTTAAGTGGATGTTTTGTATTACATGTTGTAAGAAATATATTCCATTGTATTTCAAAAAATAACTACTAATTAATTATAAATTATTATGAAATTATATTTTTCTACTTATAACCCTATATACTTTTAGGTGGTTACCTAATGGGGTGTTTATCTCACACATTGTATGGGTCTCTTTTGGGACCCAAATAGATTATATGGTTATTAATGATAATATGGGAAATATCTCTTACACTAGTTGCTGATAATTACATTGGAACAAGGGAGTATGTGACCTAGAAGTGGCTTACGATGCTAAGGTATCCTTCTAACCTTTTTTCATTTTTGATAATTGTATTCAACTGTATTGATATGTACCTATTTTGGTTGTTTCTTAGATACATTCATCATCCACTTCATTTTATATGAGCATTATTTTTTATTGTTATATATTATTTTAGATTATCTATAGTTGGGTTGTTTTACCACTTCCTCTATATATATTATCACAACCCTAACCGTTCAAGGGCTCAAGCCGCAAGTAACCCAAGCCTGCCTCCATAGGCTAGGGGCTGGCGAATAGCGCCGAAGGCACAAAAAACTAGGGGAGGCCTTTTCCTAAGAAACTATAAAAAGACTCATATATAACTCAAAGAAAAAGTGAAGATAAAATAATGTAAGATACAACACTACTACAAAATGGAAACCAATATACATGCATCGACCTCTAACCAGTACAAGTAATGTACTGAAAAGTACTAACAAGATAAATGAACAGAAAAATGGGAAAACACGCGCTCAACTAGAAAGGTGTCACAAATTGGAAACAGGAAAACAAAGGTAAATCGTTGGTGAGTTTCACACCCGGAAATTCCTTCTATGACCATTGAACACAACCCAGGCTCCAGTGTTCTCTACGCTCCTCTGTAGTCTCAACCTACCTTTCTATCTTCTACATTGTCACACCAAGTGAGGGAAAATCCCAAGTAGGGGTGAGTATAAATATACTCAATAGGATACCCCAAAATATTTAGGGATCAACAAAGGAGGTACTAAAACGGTGAGCAGTGGAAATAATAGAGAACGATGTAAGAGTATAATAGTTAGAGTACAACTCAACCCAACAAAAGAAAAGAAGTGGGCTTGTCCAATCCAAGAGGAGCTAGACACGGAAAGCACATGGAATACCCCACTTGTCATTGCCCCTCCTATAAGGAGAGTAACCAAACCAATATAGTGGGAAAAAAGTGGGGTGTATAGATATTCTCAATAAGAATCCCGAATGAGTGTGTAAAAGGATCTCTATCTCCAAGCTTATCCCATGAAGAGTCACCACAAATTCAAAGGATATCCATCACTTATGCCCAAAAATCCTGCACGCCCATGCTGCCACATCGCTAAACCGAACAACCAAATTCCCACGCTGGTAATCATAGAGAAAATCCACTAACTAGCCTCATATGAAGGCCGAGTCTGAAAGAAGTCCTCAGGTAACCCACTGCTCAGCCCAACTGGAGGCTAAACCCCAAAATTTTGTCAGGTAACCCATTGGCCAGCCCTGCTAGAGGGTAAAACTCAAAAGTCGTAAGGTAACCCACTACCCAGCCCCGCTGGAGGGTATACCACAAAAGATCATCGGGTAACCCAATGCCTAGCCCTGCTGGAGGGTAAACCTCAAAAGGTTCTCCGATAACCCACTTCCCAGCCCCACTGGAGGGTAAACAACCAAAGGTCATTAGGTAACCCACTTCCCAGCCCTGCTGGAGGATAAAACTCAAACGGTTGTCAGGTAACCCACACCCCAAACCCGCTAGAGGGAAAGCCCAGAACTGGTCTGATAACTTCGCACTTCCCATGCAATACTGGGTGTTACTAACACCGCTATCGTGCATAGGTTCAGAGTTCATCAAAGTATCCTCCAACCAATTCCATTTCATGTTTCCACATTTAATAAGATATTGAATTTGCCTACGCACACCCAATCAAATTTCACCGTTGTAATCCTCACAGAAAAACATGTGAGATAGAATATTTAATTGCTGGAAATGGGATCCCATTTCAAATGTTATTCAACAATGCTTTATGTCCGTACAACGTCTCATGGGGCCCGCACCTTAGTCCCAAAAGAGGTTGGGAAAAATACTCCATCACAATGATCATGGAAAAACATGATGAAACGACTACTCATACACCCCAAGTGGATGTGTGATGAAAAGGCATAGTACGATGCACACATCCTGAGAGACTTCTTATGGGGTCCTTGACTCAACTCCGACTTCAACGCCTAAAACCAAGCTAGTCAACTTTGCCTCGAGGCCAGGGTCACAACGTCACAGATGGCGCCTAAAATGGACTTCGTATGCAGAAGCTGCAACTCCCCTTGTAATTTGCAAACAGGGCCCTGTGGGGCCCAAACCTCGATCCCGAAACATGTCACACAGATTGTACCATTTCATTCCTTGCATATAACTACATGACATAGGCTATTCATTTTCTAGGAATGGAATTATGTAGCATAAGTCGTAAAAACGTAGCATGTGTCCGAAAGCCACCTCGTGGGGCCCATGCCTTGTATCCGAATTTAGGCGGGTGGATTTCATGATCGCAATCCTGTCATAAATACTCTTAGAAATGAGTACTCAAACACCCTAAACAGATTCCAAGTGTAAAAAGTGTGTTTTCACCATAAAACGTGTGAACTAGGCCCTATGGGGCCTGCACCTTATCCCTAACCCAAATGCTTTAGAAAACATATCATAAAGTATGAACGAGGACTGGGGTCATGCTACCACTGGTGGCGCGTCAATTTGAAATCCCAAGCAGAAGTTAGGCCCAACACAAGATTAATTAATTAATTAAGAAATTAATTAATTATTCGCATTAAGTGTTTCGTGCCACTGAGCAATGAAACCAAACCGTAAGGGTCCCATAACAACTCTGGAAGGATTGTCACAACTCCAGGGCCACAACACCTCTGATGGAGTGTCAAACAGGCGACTGGATCGCGAGTATGTCTGTTGTAAACATTAAATATATCTTTTTATTATTAAATTAAATCATCATGGTTCACTACCCCTCCCCCCTATGGGTGCAGAACTCAAAAACCCAGAAACACCTTTTAAAAAGTCTTTCTCGCTGTCACGGACCTGTACTGGCAGACGGTATGTCAAACAAATGCACTGTTTGGAAGATATGTCCCCCCCCCCCCCCCCCCGAACGCAAGGGGGCGCAACCGGGCCAATTCACCCCGGTCATTCCGGTCTGAATTGCTGGCCCACAGCCCAGCGGTAGGTCCGACCCAACCAGCCACGACTCACTCCAGTTACACCATACACCCTCTGGTCAAATTATTCATGTAGACCAACCTTTTGGCTGGTCTTTGTCACCCAGCATGAACCCCGAAGCACGGGTCCTTGTCTCCTCCGCACACCCGAGGTGGTCAGCACCTCGGGTTCCCCCTTCCAAGCGTGATGCGCTGCTCACACCCCCTGATCATCGTCGGCTAGGCAGCCGCCTTGGCTATGATCCTCCACTGCAATCCACCCCACCGTACTGGCCTCCTGCAGCGCGCCGCTGCGCCACCACCCGCATGCACCATGTCGTGGCTGCCCGGTCTCCCCTGCTCCACCGCCAGCGCAGCCGGCTCCACCCAACCTACTTAGCTCGACTCCTCTACTAGACTCCATCGGCCGCACCCCGTCTGCGCTGCCTGGTCCTCCACGCTCTCCACCGGCACCACCAGAAGTTGATACCTCTAAATCCCTGGCAGCACCTCCTTGTCTCTTCCTGGAGCTACCCGACCACCGCACACCAGCCGAACGCCATTAGTCCGTTGCGCCACCCCGACCTCTGGCCACTACCCTTTCTAGAGTCGGGGCTTCTGAAAGCCGGTGCCACCACTCCGGTGGCCCGATTCCAAATCTAAATGAGGATTTGGAATCCTCGGGGGCAAGGCCTTTGCAGCGCCCTCCCCTAATCATCGATCCAACAAGATTTGGCACGTCTGAAAATCAGGATGAAGAACACCCAAGAAAGAGAATTGAAAATGGGGCTTAGATGATGGCCATGTTCTTTCGGCCATCATCCCAATTCCAACATTATAGAGATTAAATGAAAAAATTGACAGATATGAGGAAATTAATTAGAAATCCTACCTCAAGTCGGTCGTGCATCGTTGGTGGCATGTCCATGATGCCCCCTCTTGAATCCGCCAATGTTCTGGTAGATATCACTCCTCGATCCAATAATGAATGATGAAGAAAGCCGAAGAACAAGAGAGATAGAGTGGGGGAGAGAAGATAATGAAAAAATCCCAACTCAAAACTCATATTTTAATATTTATAGAAAAATCCGCTTTGCGTAGAATCTGAAGCTATCATGCCCACTCATTTTATATCGCCCCTAGGAAAAACATCCCATTTAGAACTCAATGAAAGTCTTGGATATCTATTCAGAGGCTTCATTCGAGTGTTATTTGAAAAGAATTGCAGTGATAAAAACCACTAAGTCATTATTTTAAAATGACGATTTTTCTCCTGGGTGACATCTCTCACAGCAGGCCGCGCCAGCAACTTTTACACCCCTCAAAGGTTAAAAGTCATGCTCCAGACGCAACCGTGTGATCAGATTTCCGATCTGAGCTACCATTTAGGAGAAAACACAATCTACCCACATGCATCTTATAAAAACACTAAATATTTTTATAAAATTAATTTCGTGCACACCGGGCCTCAGAATCGCACTCCATCTTCGTACCTAGATCTGGAATTATACGTATAAATATTAAAAAGTCTTACAATACAAAATCCAGGTCTCTACATCACTACCTCCTTCAATATTAGCATCACCAAAAAAAAATAGGAAAAAAAACTCGGGATAGAGAGCTCACACCATGCTCTCCCACTCCCAAGAAAACATGCACAAAATCATGTTGGCACAACACACAAACCAAAAGGATGGTTCATACTCCTATGTTCTGCTACTCTCATGGACTTGCATAGTAATACACCCGCACCTCATCAGGTGCGAAATTTTGAAGACATCGTGCAAAGACTCCTACTATTGGGATGGTAGGGCAAGTCGGTAGGCAACCTCTCAACCACTTGAATGATTCCCAAATGGTCCAAAGAAACTCGGGGGACATCCTAGGACGAACCACTACATTCCACATCATGACCGAAATCACAATTTGTTACTGGAACATGGTCTCATGATTCCATCCTTCAGAATACCAATATGGTGAAACGCCCAAGGATATCCGGTCACACCAGTTTTCACAGTTGGTACATCACCACCAAGGCTTGAAACAAAGGGAGACTGCTACAAAACTACCATTTTCCCGAAATATAGACCACCTCTACATCATAGTCTAGAAGAAATTTCAACAAGAATCATCTCCTTAGGATCAAGTCCCTCTAGGGGAGGATGTACTTGAGAAAATTGTGGTCTGAGCAAACCACAAGGCGCTCAACCTATTGAATGCATCTCCAAATTCTATGGGAAAAGACTACCACTACCAGCACCACATAGTGAATCACGTAGTTATGCTTATGGGGTTTCCTTCACCTCGACCTGTAATTGATAACAATATCTATATTGACGTTGATCACGCAAGGTACCAACGAACAGGGCAGATGAGAAAAATCATCCAATCTCTAGAGTCTTGACACAGAGAGCATGTGGAATACCCCACATATCTTTTCCCATCTCAGAAGGAGATTAATCCCCAAAACAGGCACTCTTCCCATCCTACTTGTGGAACCTCAAGAAAAAGGGGCTTAAGCAGAAATTCCCCCCGGCAAATCCAGAACATGCTCTGACACTCTAATGCACAAGCCTTCCATGAATGTACATGTCAGAGGGACTCATCTGCTGAACCTCAATACTATCTACTTTGGGTGGTACTAACTCTCCCTCATGGTTTTGATCGCATCACAAAAACACGTCTTAGTGGGGGAAGAACCCCTCTTTCTCATGCATTCAATGCTATGCCAGACAACACCAACACAAGGTTACACCGATACCCTACATCACCCTCGTTAACTCCTCAAAAAAAGCGTTAGATGAAAAAAATTACCTCACACAATGTCTATCATGTCCTACTAATAAAAGTATAAAATTTCATAGAGTGTTACTATTAACATCTCATGCGTTGTAGGATTGTAGAAATCTATAGAACACAGCCACCCACGTTCTCTTCAGTCATCTCCTTGAGCCTGACATGGGCCACCTAGTGGTGTTGGAAGGACCTTGAAACGTCACCTGCTAGCCATAGTTATTCATGCTTTTCTTCCAACACCGCCTCCCTAGGGACCACCCTGTCCTCACCTTGGAGTTCTCTGATCATGAAAGTACCTCTGTCATGGCGGTGAATTTATCAACTATCTGGAAAACTCAGCACATTTGGTCAAGTAGTCTCACTCAACGTGACCTCTCCCATCACAAACATAGCACTAGTCCTCCCTGGGCTATCTCAGTGCTCTACGCTATCCCCAACCATGTTCCTGAGTCTCGTCAATGGGAGACCTCAGACACCGAGGCCCAACCAATTGGCATACATCTACTAGAAATTTATCTGCCACCAGTGCCTTCTCCAGCACCCCGTGATGGGTGAGGATGCATTGGGGAACTAAAATGGCACAAATCCCCTCTACAGAGACCTCTCACAACTTCTCTGATCAGATGTTTCAGTCATGGACCACATCCAAATATTACTGAGTAAGGCCTGTGAACCTAGTCGCAGACTCGACCACTGCCGTCACTCCCTACTGAAGCTCTAACAGCTCTTGAAATCTTAAGAAAAAAACGTAATTAGTAGGGATAGTACTCCTCATGAAATAGCTGCTAGAAGTCATCCCACGAGAGTACCAACTCATTCTGAAAGTGAGTAACCATGTCTCTACTAATGCAAAACCGCTTGGTGGAAAAAGACTGACTATCAAAGACACCATCTAAACTGTCAGTGTCCCATCAAACCTGAAGAGGCACACCACCGACTCTAGCCAACCCTTTACTTTCTAAGTGCATTGCTCATTGTGGAACCTCAGCGGTCTCTGATGTAGGAACTCACGTAGCATGCCCACCCTGTGCTCATCATCAGTCCTTGTTGCCGGTACTATCTGCTACTCAACAAGTGGAGGTGCTACTACAAGTCCTCATAGAGAAATGGTAATTCTATGATGTTTCTTGAACTAAGTCCTCATCGCTCACGGAGTTCTCGTCATGAACTAGAGCTAGTATCCTGGCTATCTATCATCACGAAGACATCCTAAATCAGATCAAGGAGTACCGCAGTAAAATGAACATATATATATCTACAACAATGGGGATCTGACTCAAGAAGGACAGCCAATGACTCAATCCTCTATGACGCATGAACCAAATTCCCTACAACAAGTGTCTCAGAGTGCTGTGTCGACAAGCAGGTTATCAGGGTCCTGATGAATGGATAAGTCAGTCGTTGCGCCATTACTGGGCTCCCAGTCCTGAGATCCCTCTCGAGACACATTGACACTATTTCCCCAAAACTCAAACAATTACTATTTAGGGACGTCCGATCTATGACCCAAGGAATGAACCATCTCTGATACCACTTTGTCACAACCCGAACTGTACTGGGGCTCGAGCTGCAACTATCCCAAGCATTACTCCATAGGCTAGGGCCTTGAGACTAGAATTGAAGGCATAAAAAACTAGGGGAGGACTTTTCCTAAGAATCTGTACCCACACACACAGCTAACTCAATGAAAAAGTGATGTGAAAATGATGTAAGGTACAACACTACTACAAATGGGAAACCAACATACATGCATCTAACTATAACAAGTACTAGTAAAGTGTTGAAATGTACATACAAGATAACTGAATAGAAAAAGGGCCAAAACAAACACCCAAATAGAAAGGTGCAACAACCCGAAAATAGGTAAACGAAAGTAAATAGCCGGTGAGTCTCACACACGGAAAGTCCTGCTACGACTACCGAACACAACCCAAACTCTTATATCCTCTATGATCCTTCGTATTCATGACCGTCCTGTTCTTCTTCTGCAAGGGCACACCAAGTGCGGGCAAAGACCAAGTAGGGTTGAGTATAAATATACTCAGTAGGATGCCCCGAAATCTTGAGGGTGAAACAAAGGAGGTATGAAAACAGTGAGCAATTGACAGAACAGAGAATAGTGTAAGAGTACAATAGTGAGAGTACAGCTCAAACCAACAAAAGAAAGGAAGTGGACTCGTCCAATCCAAGAGGAGCTAGACACAGAAAATGCGTGGCATACCCCACGCGTCTTCACCCCTCCCAGAAAGAGAGTAACCCAACCCAAGGAGTGGGAACAAAGTAGGGTATATATATATTCTCAACAAGAAATATGAATGACTGTGTACGAGGATCTCTATCTCCAAGATCAGCGCATGAAGAGTCTCCAACAGTTCAATGGATATCCACCACTGATTCCCAACAATCCCACATGCCAAAGCTGCCTCATCGCTAAACTGAATAGCCAAATTCTTGCTCCGGTAAACATGGAAAAAATTCACTAACTAGACTCATTGGAAGGCCGAGTCTAAAATATTTTCTCGGGTATCCCACTGCCCAACCAAGCTAAAGGGTAAACCACAAAAGGTCGTCAGGGAACCCACTGCCTAGCCCTGCTGGATGGTGAACCTAAAATGGTTTTCAAGTAACCCACTTTCCAGCCCCGCTGGAGGGTAAACCACAAATGGTAGTCAGGTAACCCACTGCACAGCCCCACTGGAGGGTAAACCTCAAATGGTCACTAGGTAACCCACTGCCCCACCCCGTTGAAGGGTAAACCACAAAAGGTCATTAGGTAACCCACTGAACAACCTCACTGGAGGGTAAACCACAAAAGTCTATCTAGTAACCCACTACCCAGCCACATTGGAGGGAAAACATGGAATTGGTCCGATAACTCCTCATTGCCCATGCCATCACTGGGTGATACTAACACTACTACTGTGCGTAGGTTCAAATTGCGTCAAAGGAACCCTGACCAACACCCTTTCATGTTTCCACATTTAATGAGATCATGAAAGATCCGTCACACACACAAACAGGTTTCTCCATTGTAATCCTCGCGAAAAAATACGCAAGATAAACAATTTACTCGCTGGAATCAGGCTCCCATTGCAAAAGTAATTTAACACCACTTAACGCCCATTCAACGTCTTGTGGGGCCCACACCTCGGTCCTGAATGTGGTCGGGCGAACTGTGCCATCACAATGCTCTCAGAAAAACATGCTGAAACGACTACTCATACACCCCAAGCGGACACATGAAGAAAAGGTGTCGTACCCTGCACACAGCTTAAGAGATGGCACATGGGTCACATGCCTCAACTCCAGCTTCAATTCCTGAAACCTCCCTAATCAACTTTGTCTCAATTATAGGGTCACAATGCCGCTGACATCGCCTAAAATGGACTCCGAATTAAGAAGCTGCAACTCCCTGCGTTATATGCAAATAGGGTCCTGTGGGGCCCAAACCTTGATCCTGAAACACGTCAGACATATCCAACCATTGTGTTCCTTGCAGAAAACTACGCGGTGTAGGATATTCATTTTCCCTGAATGGACTTATGTAGCCTAAGTCATAAAAACAAAACATACATTCGAAAGCCACATCATGGGACCCATGCCTCGGGTTTGAATTTAGGTGAGCAGATTTCACCATCGCAATCCTCTCAAAACACACTCATAAACAAGTAATAAAACACCCCAAATGGATGTCGGGTGAAAAAGTGGTGTTTCATCGTAAAATGTGCGAACTAGGCCCTCTGAATCCCACACCTTATCTCCAACCCGAATGCTTCAAAAAATGTCTCAAAAAGTCTGCACGAGGACTGGGGTCATGTTGCTGCTGACAGCGCATCAATCGGACATCCCAAGCATGATTTAGGTCCAATGAAAGATTAATTATTTAATTAATCAATTAATTAATTATTCTCATTAAGTTTTTCATGCCACCGAGCAACAAAACCAAACCGCAAGGTTCCCAAACCAACTTCTGAAGGACCATCACAACTCCTGGGCCACTGTGCCTCTGACGGCGTGTAAAATAGGCATCCGACGTGTGAGTATGTCTATTGAAAACATTAATAATAATTTATTATTATTAAATAAATGCATCTCGGTTCATTCACACACGGGCACAGAACTCAAAAAGCCCGAAATACCCTTAAAAAAGTATGTCTCACTGACACGGACCTGTATCCATAGAATACACATCAATAGGACACATTGTTTGCAAGATACAGCCCCCCCCCCCCCCGAATGCAAGGGGGTCCAACCAGACTAGTTCACCACATTCGGCCCGGTCCAAACCACCTGCCCGCGGACCAGTCGCGGATCCGGCCCTACCCACCGCGTCCCACTGACCGTGGCTCGGTCCATCCACATCAGACCCCTACGGGTCCGGTTCTTCATGAAGATCGGCGTTTTGTCCAGTCTTCGTCGCCCCATAGGACCCATGTAGCACGTGTCCTAGTCTCCTCCACACGCCCGGGGCGGTCAATGCCTCGGGTTCCCCTACCGAGCATGGCAGGCCGCCCGTGACCCCTGCTCTCCGCTGGCTCCACAGCCACCTCGGCATTGCTCTTCTGTTAGAGACCGCCTTACCGAACTATCCTCTTGCAGCGTGCCGCCACGCCCCCTTCCATCTGCACCACGCCGCGTCCTTCGGGGCTCCCCCACTCCGCCGCCATTACGACCATCTCTGCCCGGACTACTCGGCTTGGCTCCTCCACCAGACTCCACTGGCCTCACCCCATTCACACCACATGGTCCTCCATGCTCCGCAACAGTGACCCCCAATGCTGACACATTCGAAGCCCCAGCCACGCCGCCTCAACCCCTCCCGGAGTACCTCGACCGCCACGCTCCGGCTGAACGCCATTTACTCTGCTACACCACCCCAACCTCCGACCACTGTAACACTTGAGACTTTTATGTTATATAAATCATCAAAGGAATCTTTTTCTACACACAACACTTTCTTGGCTTGCTTTACACGAAATCACAACCTTCCTCGATATCTTGCGTCGTACGCAATACCGAGTTTCACTAAACAATGATATACTAATAAAATATTATTAAAACTAGCCGTTATGAATAGTAATAACCACTTTTTGAAATTTTATAAATTTTATTTTTCAAAATTGACTTCATTTTTAGATTGGGAATATCGAAATTATCCTAGGGTGAAATTTTGGTATTTTTCTGAAAACTTTCAATTTTTGATAAATAGTGAAACCACTAAGTGGTAGTTAAAAAAACTGAATTTTTCATAAAACATAGTTTTACCACTTTTGTGAGTGGAAATTAGAAAATCCTAGAGACACGATTAATATCAAGGACTAGAATGTTGTTCAATGAGATGAAAATAATTTATGGTGAATAGTAACTTTTTACATTTTTTTACCACTGTTAAAAGTAAATAGGGTAATTAAGGGTAAAAATGATATTATTATTACCCTAACACATGTCCTAATTCTATTGGATAGGTGTAATTAGATCAAAAACAACATTAGGAATAAAATATTACCATTTAGGCCCACTTGGATTAGATTAAGAAATTTATTATTAATTTATTTAAAGAAGGGTTAAAATAGTTAAAATCAAAGTTTAATAAGTAAATCATTTTTAATATGGGGTTATACATAAGATAAATTCGACTATAAATATTCATTAGAAATATAAAAATATTTCATACATAATGGTATTTTATTTTTAATTTTTAGACATTAAATAATTTAATTTATTTATGACACAATGAGGATGCAGTAATTATCTTATTAATGAAATATTGACATAATTGATATTATAAACACCAAAATAAATGTAATTTGAGACGTTTAATGAATTAAAATAATTTTAAAGGTTAATATGACATGTTATTATTGATTTAATTAGCTTTTTTCGAACTAATAATTCTGTTATGATTTTCACAAATATTAATTACTAAATAGTTTCAAAATTGACATAAAATAGTTTTTAAAACAAATATTATATTAGTAATTGTTATTTTATTATTAAAAATCTATGGTTAGGCCAAATTACTTAGATAAGGTTATATATATTAATAATAAAAAACTTGGGGTTCGTTTGGCTGCTTATAGTAAGTTTATTAACCTTATAGTATAAGAACAGAAGAAGACAGAGTAAAAGTAAAATTATTTAAATTAATGTTAAATCAAAATGATAAGTTTACAATAGGAACCTAAACTTGTCTAAATTATATTGGATGAGAGGATTTCTACCCATACCCACTTTATATTCGAAATAAATCAATTAGGAGCTATTTAAAACCGAACTTGACTTTATAATAAAATAATATTTTTAGTTTTTCCAAAGGAGCCCCTCTCCTCACTTATAAAAGGGCACCCCCTCCCCCTCTTCCTCACACCACTTAGAGCGTTAAAGATCAGAAAAATCCTGCCAATTTATTCTCTCAACTTCCCTGAAACATCATAGAGGTTCTGGTATTTTTCAAAGACCTATTTTAGTGCCCTAAAAGGAGGTCTCAAAGAGGCGCTTCAAAGAAGTGGTAATGTCCGTTACCGATTCTTTCATCTTTATTTCTTCTTCCACTTCTTCTTCGTTAGTTGTTTAATTATGAAGTAATGACATACGTGTCACTCATATAATGATATGTTATTATATGTATGAAACAACCCTATTTCCCCATCTATCCATCCTACGGAAAAAGAAATCACCGTGTGTGCGTACGTACATAATACCGTCTCCACACCGTGGTGTAATCTATTTTCCACCACCACCTTATTTGGATGGGTATAATGGTGTAAATAATGACTATATATTACTATTATAAAGTTATATTGATTCTTAAATAGTATACATACACTCCAATACAATTCCACGATCATGGTAATGATATCATCACTCGTGCGTACATACGGAATACCGTCTCCACGATGTGATGTGATTAGTTCTACATGATCTTCATTGCATAATGATTATATAAATGAATTGAATGAATAAATATGATATATAGTACATTCTGGAAATGATGTATCTATAACCTGAAGAGAAGAATAAGAATTTATTTGACAAAACACGCATAAGAACAAAAAGTTATAAACACCAGAATAACAAGTAACAATGAAATATTACTACCAAGAAACTAAAAATATGACCATATATGATATCATAACAATAATTTTGATTCTGTAATAAGTGCCTTACATTATTTAAATCATTATACAGGAGGTTTGTACATTTACGAGGAAAATCAAACCTAAGGTAATGGAAATATCACAATCTCATTTTTATCTGAGATTGTTTGTACTTTGGTATTTACTGGGGTGTATTATATCATCCACATCCATGTTTCCTCAATATGTGATATTAATATACCTCTACAATAGTTAATATCCAATTTTACCCTTCTGTGAGTTTTTAGTAAAAGATATAAAAGGAATCTTTTGTCGTTTTTCGTACGAGGTACTTTTTGACTTTTCCAACAAAAGTATGAGAAGAATGTTTTTTTAACTTATACGGCATGAATGGATTTTTAAAACATTATTTTCAAGAAGCATTATTTACAAGTTTTGAAATTTATTTTTAATCAACTTCTTTTAGTTTAAAATTGTATGACATTTTAAATCATATAATTTCATAATTTTTTTATTACTATTCTTAACTTTAATCTCAATATTTATACATCAACTATCAAGCTAAATAATAATGTTTTATTAGATTGTCGCATTTCATTAAAACTCATTGTTGAATGTAATGCAACATAAAATATTTATTATGTGTGAATCATGATAAAAATAATATTGTGTGTAATGAATGATAAATTTGGTGTTGTTTGTAATGAAGGTTAAATTTAGTATTTCATTTAATGCAACATTTTGATTAATTTTAATTTATTGAAAAAAAATCTAATTCATAAAACTCAAGGTTTTAATTATACCCTCCATAAAATGAATTTGACACTCAAAATTCATCTAGGTCATCAATGTTTTAAAAAATTTAAATTAATTTTATAAAACCCACATCAGAAAAAGTAATTATAAAACATCACATAATAAAGAAATTTTGGATTTCTAAATGTAACATAAAGTATCATAAAAAATCGTTTCAACAGATGGATAAAATTAGTGAATATTAAAATATTGACATACAGTAAATGCTAACTCCCACCCACTTATAGAGACTGATATAGGACATGGTTATGACAATTTTAATGGTCATAAAACCATACATATACGTTGTCTGAAAAGGCCATCGATTAAACAGAAATGAATGTAAACAATTAACATATATTTATCCAGATCCTCTTCCAAATGTTGAGGGATCCCTTATCCAACTACACAAATAATATATGGTAATAAAAATAATTGACTATTCTAATTTCATATGTTAGTCAACTTGCAGCATATTATCATCAATTTATCCAGATGATGAGTATTCAATATGAATTTTCCATGTTTGAGCACTAAATATAAATTTTAATAGATTATAAGATCTATAAAATAATGAAAAGTCATTCATATTGACATTATATATTAAAAAAACAATATTATTAACATTGGTTATCCATTATCATCCATACATCAACATAATCCATTTCATGGGCGGTTAACCTTATGGTTTTTCCAAAATATGTTGTTCCAAAATAGAATCCCAATGATTGTAATGATATGATCTCAAATCCATCCATATTCTAATTAATAATAATTTTAATCACTCATAAAGACCCATTCAAAAATTTATATAAATTAATAACTTAAAAATTGGTCACTATAAAACTATAAGTGCTTCTAAAATATTATTGCCCATGTTTCTTTGAATAAGATCCTATTATATCCATAATCATTTAAATTGACAATCAGGGTTCATCCTTGAACTGATAAGTGGTCAGAAGTTGATTAATAATATCAAATGTTATTTCCGTATTCTAGAATATACATAGAGAGAGATAATATATAATAAAAGTCTCATGAAAATTCACTAAATTAAGAACAATAATAATTTTATAGAGCTTATTCATACAAAATACAACATAAAAGTCCATATATTATAGTGGAGGATACGTGTTACCTAATCTTGATGATTAACAATGGATTCCATGATATTATAACAGATCCCTTTTACCATTATTTTGAAAGGTTGTTTTAGATTTTTATCCTCATTATCGCGTAGATTATGGTATAGGTTGTTATAATTCCCTAAATCATTTCATTTGAAGTACTAGAGTGTTGGTGGAATATTTTATTGATTTCAATATCCATTAATTCAAATAAATGGAATCATAAAACCCCTTATACATTATTTTCCTTGAGGTAATTTTTTACCACACTTGTAACACCCACCTGTTCCACTTATACATTCACCAGAGTGCTTGTTTCAAAATTTCTGGTATATAGGTTACTGAAATTTCTATCCACCAAGTTTTTTATTGAATTTCTCATGATACTCAGTCATTAATTTATTATACAAAACATGATAATGGTGTGAATATAAAATTTAATATTTTACCATCAGTGCAAATATAATTAATTACAAATAGATACTAAAGTCTCTAATAGATAATAAAATTTAGCTAATTGGTTATAATCCACCAATGAATTAATAAATTTTACATTATGGATAGATTATAATACTATAATCATCTATTAAAAGACTTATAAACTAAGCTTCATAGATCCCAATTGATTCATCTTCAATTTGATTGAAATTGATAATGTCTATATCCATCCATGTATATAGAATAAAAGGGAAGTACTTTCAAAAAAATATCCTATCAAACTCCTCCCATTAAATAGTGTAAATTTCATCCTCTTGAATCTCATTATTAATTATGTTCTAATATTAATCTAGATCTTCTTCCAAATGATAAATATCAAGGAAAACCATTTCATTTTCTGACCAGTAGAAAATAGAAAATGTTTTCTCAATTTTTTTAATCCATCACTCATTAATTAGTGGATCAGAAGATAATTTTTTTTGGATGTTTCTTATGAAAGACTGAATATTATGTTCTCATATACTGTGATCGTTAGGTGGGTCAACAAGATTCCTGGATTGAATAATTTTTTTGCTCATAGCGAAGAGATTTTTTATTCCATTTCTCATATAATTTTGTTTTTCATGTAAACAATAATCAGATTATCCATCACATTTAGCATTGATATGATAGCTTCAGGTTCTAAACATTTACTAAGACAAAAAATCATAGTGTGAGAAACACTAATAGGAGGGTAAATCTATATATCTATGAATAAATCATCTATAATATGTCAAAATAATTAAAAGATAATTTTAATTTATAACTCCTTAGGAATAAACTAGATTTTCCATGATCATAATCTGTTCAAATCTATTATAATCATTCCTAAAGAAAATGTGGATTAACTAAAAACTATACCTATGGAGTCTTATACCTGGTGCAGAGTAATGCCTTTTTTAATGTAGAAGGTAATGATTGAGTCAAGCCTAACATTCATTTTTACAAATTATTACCCTAAGGTTCATTTATGCTATAACTGCATCAACATGTAGTATCCTTATAGGGATTAATTTCTAGGAAAAAACACTATATCCACCTTTCCAAAACATTAGTATGTTCACCAAAGCTTATCCTAATGGCCAATCTTATGAATATGTTCCCACATTTATTTATTTTTTAAAATATAGATCCCCATGATTATAGTAAACATTTTATGATTCCAAATTTAATTACCGCAATACTAATAGATTATAGTTGGTGGATCCTTTCATACATTGGTTCTAGATACAATAATTTTCATCCCAATGGACCAAAAACTTTAGTATTATTTTTAAACTAGATACATACTGAAATCTATTTTACATTTGAAAATATGTAATAGAATATTTAATTTTCATTGAGAACACCATTATACAATGTAGTATATCCTTGTATATCATCATAAATAATTTTTTAGAATCTAGGGTAATGGAAATATAAGTAATGGTTAGCTCAGATGATAAATATGGGTATGAATATAATGGAATATATCAATAATTATATAAGTGTAACAAGATTATAAGTGTACGAGAACATGATAATTACTTTTGAAATATCATACCCTCCAAATAAAATATCATAATATTAACTGATGGCATAAATCATGGAATTCCGTAAGACAATAATCATAATTTAATCAATGAGCATTATCCAAGAAAGCATATCATTGGTATAATACATGGAATTTTGTAATAAAAATAAGTCTAGAAAACCTTATATCATAGATACCTCAAAAATCATTCATTACATGTTAGGCATGGGCTAAACACCCATTAAATTGATTTGGGATTAGGTTAACCACCTGTTTAAATTTTTTTCGATTGTTATAACCTCACATGCCCCAAATTTTTTTTCCTTGGGATTACCCCCATGTATCCTCTTTTTTTGGATTATGATAACCTCATAAGTAATCACTATTTCTGGTATGGAATATCCTCTTATATACCCAATTAGCTAATATAATGTTAATTTGTACCCATTTTATTAGAGAGAGATATAGGTCACACCCATCACATGAATAAAATCATCAAAATGGTTTATATAAAACATTATTAATATATGAACCTGTTAAAATAAATGGTTTTTATAATTATATCATCAAATCATCATAGTATAACCTATGGAAAAAGGGATGTGTTTGAAAAAAAATTTACCATGTTATAAACCATGGATGCAATGCCCCAAACCCAGAATCTCGGAGATGACGCATTATTTTAATACATTGGATTGAATACTATGAATCATGTCGCGAAAGAATGATCAATTTATCATTCTTGTAAAATATATTTTATATATGAACGTTACATCACAAATTAGAAAATAAAACACAACATAAATTATCCTTTGAAAACACCATTAATCCCTTAGCTTTAACCTTCATGTCAATCATAATAACATTCTTTGAATCCTGGGAAAATAAAACATATGAAAGAGGTGATATCAGATTATCAGTAATAGCAAGAAATACATCATAAGATAATATAAACTTTAGGCATGGTGAATATTAAAAACATATGCCTTTACAAATAATTAACATGAACACTTCATGGTAGGAAAATGAGATGAGTATATAATTCCATAATAAAACATATTCATGGGTATTCTACTATTTGAATAACCATATGAGATATCAATAGCTAATCTCATAATGATAGAATGCATAATGCCAGACATCATAACCACATTGCCAAGGCCTCGTTCTAAGACTACAAAATAATATTTTGTTAAGGCCTTGTGCCAAGAAACTAGTCGGTCTCATTAGACCTAATAATGCATCGAGGAGCTATATATGTCTCCACCTATCACTTACTAGGTCCAATGCATTTCTCATATGAAATGGTTGAAACATAATCAAAATATTCTTGTCAAAACTAGCATAAAATTTTTCAATATATTAACCACAAACCATTGAAGGTATTAAATTACCACACCCACAGCCAAACATCACTAATTAATTACAATATGGGATATTGTATTATAATATATTAAAATTAATCTAAAATAATGAAGGATATTGACATATATTAAAATAATCCTCAAAACTATTTGAGAGAAATATCCCCCTTTTTCTTGAAAACATTTAAATGTCGCATTATTTATCATGAAGCAGTTCAAAATATAATTTGGAATAAAAGTGTCCCATAGAAATTTGTAACATTTAAATGGAATGATAATTTTAAAACATTAATCTCCATATAATTAAATCCTCAAAACCATTTTTAAAACATGGACATTAATGACAATGATTTTGAAGAATAAATCTTTAAAACGTTTAAATGATATTTTAGTTATAGTTCCTAACAAAAAAAGAGCCACATTGAATAAAATTAATTGAGGTAATAAAAAAATTATAATATCATGAGAATAAATGGATTCATGATATACTATGTCAATATACATTATATACACCATATAAGAGTGAATTGGTGTATAATAGCAAAGAAGTCTCAATGAAATGTAAATTGAGATTAAATCCCTTATAAATATTGTATCCTCAGGATAAGGATAAATAATAGACATAATTATGTGTGAAAAATATAAATACACTCAATATTATTGGATATTTTTGGTAAATTAATATGATTACATTCATACATATTCTTGTAAAAACAATACCAATGACTTGGATGTTTAACTCAATGAATGGAAATTGAGTTAAGATTACTCTTATCAAGTTCATATCAATGACTTGAGAAATTATCAACGGAGTGATAAAAATTATCAAAATTATATCCACACAAAGGGGAGTGGAAATTACTACATAAATAATATATAGATATTACACACATAATCTTTGAGTAAAATAATCAATGAAATATGTGTAAAGCCTAATGAGTAGAAATTCAAATGTGAAATTCCCTTACCGATTTGGTAACTAATAAAAAATACACCCCATGAAAGAAGAATCATATAATGAAGATTAAAATACCCATAATGTAATTTATATTAGACCATGAATACAATCATGGGCAGTACATACACCACACCAAAGGGAATAGTGGCAAATATAGCATGAATCTCACGGGAATACAAGGTGAGATGAGAAACCCTTACCATGTTTTAATCAATCTAGTCGTATGAAAAAAATAAATAAAAAATGAATCACATAATACAATGAAAATAAAGATAATGATGATAATATATATCAAATGTAAATACACATTAAACCACATACACAAAATATGTTGTGAACAATGTAAATCTCATGAAATTAAGAGTGAGATAAGAAACCCCTTACCATGTGTCCGACTTGACCCGTTTGTTCTTTAATCTATTGAATAACAAACTAAATATAATTTATACATGCTTCATAACATTTTACTAATTTAATATTTCTTTTATATCACTTATTATCATGTTATAAACATTACATAGTCATTTAATTTACTAAAGGTCATTTTGT
The DNA here is from genome assembly GCA_963277665.1 of Viscum album. Taxonomy (NCBI): domain Eukaryota; kingdom Viridiplantae; phylum Streptophyta; class Magnoliopsida; order Santalales; family Viscaceae; genus Viscum; species Viscum album. The sequence goes on from OY728156.1 coordinate 1,664,806,711, forward strand.
TGATATTTGGTACTTGAGTGAAAAATAAACTTCTTATAATTTGATGGTGTCCTTATAGAAAAAAATAATTTATATGTAGAATGATATTTATTATTTATATATCATATATATCTTGAATATATAATATATATATGTATTTATTATAGTACATAACATTTGAGAATAAAAAATGAAATGTACCGTTCATGGAGACGGTAGGCCGTACATACGCATGAACGCTACTTTCATTTCTTGTTTGTATTTTAATTGAATGAATAAATAATCATACTTAAAAATATTATAATTCAAGTATAATATCATCTATAATTTTTGTAACTCCATTCTTTATACATTCCATGTATCGCATAAACGAGTCATATCACTTTGAGGGGGCGATAGTCCGCACTTCCTCAAAAGAAATTATCGCATTTACTCATTATGGAAAACATAAAGTATGCTATAAATGAAATATACAGAGGAATATAAACAATATTAATATAATATATATCACATATAAATACAGTACCATATAAATGGCAACCATAATAGGTGGTTGCAGATAATTGAACAATCATTGTTTCGTGAGGCAATAGTTTGACGTTCAAAGAAAAATTATGCTCTATTCCCATTAGATGGAGGTGTGTGTATGTGTAGCGCGAATACATTCCATAAAAACAATATAGTATATTTAGGATATTATTTCTGTTAAAAAATAAAGTATTAAATATATTTTAGGGTACTGGAGAAGTAAAATAAAAGAAGAGAAATTTAGGGAAGACATTACATTAAAATTGGGTAACACCCTTTGGTTTAAACCAATGGATTTATTAAAGTGTCTTCTGACAATAATAAGGAATCTAGGTAGAATTTAGAGAAATTAAGACCTTATTTGAGAAGATGTTGGATGAGCCAAGGGGCCTGAGAGGTATGAATAATGGTTTAGAGGTGAGGGTTTCTTATAAGGGGGATGTGGGCTCTCAAGAAAACATTGAAAATATTAATTTACAAAATAATTATGTTAGGTTTATAAAGGTCCAAAACAAATTAAGATCCAATATAATATTACTATTGTTCGAAATAAAATAATCTAATAAGTGTTGGAAATGTTTGGGATATTATTTTAATTTTTATCATCTTATTTATTTTAATCATCTTTTAATGAGGTAAAAACAACATCATTATTGTGTCGTAAATAATTTTATATTTTTGTTGAAAAACTATAAACAAAATACCATGATATATGATTTCTTTTTATATTTCCAAATAATAATTATAGTATAATAAATAACTTATATAACCCCATGTAATAATTAATTTTCCAAAAGATATTTGTTTTTGTCGTTTTTTCCAATACATTAAGTTAAATTAAATAAAGCGTCATTATCACACTTAAGTGGCTTCATGAAGTCAAAAAATCATTATAAGGATGAACATGGTCGGCCATAAGTAATCAAATAAGGATAAAGATTGTGATAAGGTAATTTTTTGTTATTATAATACTCTTTTTACCTTAAATTACACTATTTACCATTAATCATGGAAAATAAAAGACAAATGTTATAATTCATCAAAAATTATGTTCATATTATTGAACCACATTCTACTTAATAATAACAACCATGTATGTTTGATTTTATAAATTAAATTCACATAAGTAGTAAAATTTCATTTAAATGTAATGGTCATATTTTTATCTACTACTTAGTGGTTTCACTATTCATCAAAATTGATGTTTTTCAGAAAAATACCAAAAATATAGCATAAGATCTATTTTTTATTCCAAATTCAAAAATGATATATATTTTATCAAATTAAAAACATAGATGTTGGATTAATTAATTTGAAATAAATTCATGTTGTCAGAACAAAAAGAGTGTTTTTATGAAATAATAACTATCAAAAGATTGACACTTGTTTAAGTCCAATTTCAAAGTGAAAGTACTTCCAATGTCACAAATTGGATTAAATGATAAAAATATAATATAATTATAACTAAATAACAATTTAAAAGATAATCTAATCATAAAAATAAATTAGATTAAAAGGCAGTTTGGATATAAAATATTGTATTTCTCACTATTCATTAAAAAATGAACATTATTAGAAAAATAACAAAATTTATTCTAAAGTAAATTTTAATGTCCTGATTCTAAAGACTAATTATATTTTTTCAAATTTAATTTGTAAAAGTGTCATATATTGGATTTAAAAGGGGTTTTTTATTAAAAGGTGTTAAAATTACATTAAAAAACATTTTTATCTAAAAAATGAATTTGTTCATATAATATCTAGGAATCACAAAATACATATGTTAAAATTATATGGAGTATAAAACATCAGAATCTAGTTAATACTATTCATAACGAATTTTGAATGACTAGTTTGATAAGTCATCATACGCTCGAACTCGATGTTGCATTTGGTGTAAGCTATTAAATTACTTTAAAGAGATAATATACTATGAAATCATGGGATGTTACATTATCAACTCAGTAAATAAATTGTTTCCTCATAATTTATGCTAGGGATAAAAAACATGTGTTTTGATATTTCAAAATATCTTTGTTGAAATCCCACTTTGAAAATTTGATTAATGAGGCCTCCATTTTGAAATAAAAAACGATAAGTATGAAGGTTATTGAAAATAACAAATTCTAGGGTCTCATGTTGGAAAAAATGGATATGGAAGAGAAATATAAACATCAAGTTTAAATGGTGAGTGATTGAGAAAATTATATGAAAAAATTTATCAATCTAAAAGCCATAAACTTATGATTTTTTGAAAGGTCATTAAGTACCTAGTAGAAGAAGTAAACGAGAAATGTTTTTATTTTTTTGTTAAATATCATAATTTTGAGGAATTTATTTATGAGATTAACTAAGAAAATAAAGAAATATACATAATTTACAATTAGACTATCATCCATTAATAAATTTCAACCATAAACTCTTCTTTTCTCCAAACGATTATTAATCCAGTTGACTTGGTCACACCTAGAGTGCTAGAATCAACTTATAGAGAATAACATCACTCACAAAAGATAATCTATATATTTCCATAGTATTTAGACACTATCCAATACCAAAATGGTTATTTAAATATTATATGATCCCAAAAAATCATAATCCATTATAGAATGAAATACTAATCTTAATCTCCAAAATTAAACCTATAATATCCAAAGATCAACAAATATAATTAAGAAAAAAATGACCTAAAAATTTATCAGAATAATCCAAAATATATTTGAAACCCAAAATTCAAAAGTATTTATTCCCATAGTCTTCCACGATAAATCTTATCATTTATCACCAAATAACATCGACTACTCTATAATTCACATACTAAATAGTTATTAACCTAATCACATATTCTCTATTATTGGTTAATCATTTCCATAAATAACAAAAAATTATATAATTATACTATAAAAACACACATTCTTCCAAAATAAAAATCCACCATTACTCCTCCTATGAAATCCCAAAGTATTCTATTTTCCATAGGCATATAGTGTTAAAAAAAGAGCGAACATCATTCAACATAAAATTTTTCACTTTATCACTAAAACATTTTCCTATACTAAGGATTAATAATATACTCCAAAAAAACATATTCTTAATCTATAAAATCATTTAAATAAAAATATTTATTCATACTGACAAGGGACTTCATGTAGTTTAGTGGTAGGCGATAAATCCGGGACGCACTTTGGTTGTGGGTTCAATTCCCACAACTTTGTCCGACACGATGGGTTGTCACACGGCCTGTGTTCTGTCCTTTTTAAAAAACTATTAAATTTTATTATATTCCCAAAAATGAGATATATTCCACAAAAATAACCCTAACATATTTTAACAACAAATGTTATATCATGCCTCATATTTTCATCCAAAAGTAATAATGTGTAATTGAATAACTAGTTTGACTAAAACTAGAAAGCATAGTGTGGGTGAAAATTTTATTTAGAGAATATCATGACAAATTATTTTTAATATGAAACACTTTATGATTAACCAAGGTAATTTATTACAATCTTATATTAAAATCCTTCAATTCGGTTTGTAATGAAAATGTGAATTGTTCTAGGCATATCCCCTAGTAGTGTCATAACCAAGAGTGCATCAAGGCCTATAGTCATGTTCCAGGATTCCACAGGTTAATCCCTAAACTCCTTGTCAAAGTTTTCACTCCTAGGTACATCTATTACAGAGCCACATGTACCTGATCATTTCCAAAAAAAGATGTATTTCTTAAAAAATATGAAAAATCTCTACATTACCCAAATTCTAGGAAGTTCTTCTATATTAATCCCCAATGTCTATCTTAGGGTAATTATGTCTAATTAGAGTTTTTATAAATTTATTTTCCATGTTTTTTACTAACCATCTATCTGATACCAACTGTAACCCACTGACCCTAGAAGCCCATAGCCGATGAATTATTTTAATACATTGGCATGATTACAAGGAATCAAGTCCCAAATGACCGATCAGTTTTGCATTCTTGGAAGACAGATTAGATACATGAATGTAACATTACACATTAGAAAATAAAACACAACATAAATAATCCTTTGATAAAACCATTAATCTATTAGCTTAACCCTTCATATAAATCACTATACAGTTCATGGAATCTTGGGAAAGTAAAACATAAGAACGGGGTGAGCTCAGATTCTCAGTAAGAGAAAGAAATACATCAGAATATATTATAAACATTAGGCATAGAGAATAATTGAAACCACTTTATTTAAAAATAATAAACATGAAAACATTATAGTATGAATATGAGATGAGTAAATAATGTGATAATAAAACATAATCATGGGTATTCTACTAGTCGAATAACCACATGAAATACTAATATCTAATCTCATGATTATAGAATGAATAATACCAAACTTCATAACCACATATCCAATGCCTCTTTCCAAGACTACAAAATAAGATTTTGTCAAGGCCTTGTTCCAAGACACAAGGCTGTCTCATGAGAACTTCCAATGCATCGAGGAGCTATTGCGGGCTCTTACTGACACTTACTAAGTCCAATGCATTCCCATATGAAAATGTTGAAGCATAATCTAAACATTCATATCAAAATGAGCATATGAAATGTTAATATTTTAACCACAAACCATGAATGGTATAAAAATAGCACATCCACAATAAAACATAACACATTAAATACAATATGTCAGATTTTATTATTATACATTAACCACAATTTATAATAATGAAGGATATTGACATAGATTAAAATAATCATCAAAACTATTTGAGAGAAATATCCCCATTTTTGTTGAAAACATTTATAATTATCACTATTTTTCAAGAAGCAGTTTAAAATATTTTTTTGAATAAACCTATACCATATAACATTGAAACTACTAAAAGGAATTATAAATTCAAAACATTAATTTCCATATAATTAAATCTGTAAAACCATTTTTTTAAATAAAGACATTAATGAGAATGATTAAGAAGAATAAATCTTTAAAATCTTTAAATGATATTTTAGTTATGGATCCTAACAAAAATAGAGACACTTGAATACAAATAATTGAGGTGATAAATACTTTATAATATCATGATAATAAATGGATTCGTTATATACTATGTCAATTAGCATTATATACAACATATAAAAGAGAATAAGCATATATCAATAATGAAATCTCAATGGAATGTAAATTGAGATGAAATCCCTTATAAGAACTATATCCTTAGGTTAAGGATAAACCAAAAACATAATTATCTATGAAAATATATATACACTAAATATGATTGCATATTCAGTGTAAATCAATCAGAGGAAATTTACACATATTCATGTAAAAACTACCCAATGACATGGATGTTTAACTCAATGAATGGAAATTGAGTTAATATTACTCTTATCAAGGTCATGTCAATGACTTGTGAAATTATCAATGGAGTGATTATGTGTATCAAAATTATATCCACAAAATGTGGGGTAGAAATTACTAAACATAATATAAATAGTGATTCCACACACAATATTGGAGTAAAATAATAAATGAAGTGTGCGTAAAGCCCAATGACTAGAAATTGAAATTTGAAATTCCCTTAGTGATTTGGTAACTCACGAAACATATACCCATTTATAAGGATCATACAATGAAGATGTAAATAACCATATATTAAAGTATATTACACCAAGAATACAATCATCAGAAGAGCATACACCACACAAAAAGAAATAGTGGATGATATAGCATGAATATCAATGGAATAAAAAGTGAGAAGAAAAACACTTACCACATTGTAATCAATTGGGTGATATGAAATAATGTTAATAACCAAAAATTAAATCATATAATACCATGAATAAAAATAAAATGTTGATAATATATATCAAATGGAAGTATACAGTAAAACATGTGCAATAAATAACTGGTGAACAATGGAAATCTCATGAAATTAAGTGTGAGATAATGAAACCCCTTACCTTGTGTACGATTTGACCCGTTCATTCTTTAATCCCTTGAATAAAAAACTAAAGTTAATTTAAAAATTCTTTAGAACCTATTCCAAATTTATTATTTCTTTTATATCACTTATTATCACAGTATAATCAATAAGTACTTTTTTATTTTAATAACGTCCGTTTGGTTAATATTTGGTACTTGAGTCAAAAGTATACTTCATATAATTACATGTTGTCCATGTGATCAAAGGTACTATTTCTCCAAAATGATATTCATGATTTATATATCATATATATATTATATATCCAGTATATATATGTATTTATACTAGTACATAACATTTGGAGAAAAGGAATGAATTGCATCTTTCATGGAGATGGTAAGTCATACGTACACATGAACGCTACATTCATTTCTAGTTTGTATTTTAATTGAATGAATAATTAATGATACTTAGGTATATTATAATTCTAGTGCAATATAATATGTAATGTTATTAACTTCATTCTTTATATGTTCCATGTATGGAAAAAATGAGTCCTATCACTTTGAGGGGGCGGTAGTCCGCACAACCTCAAATTAAGTTATCACATTTACACATTATGGAAACCATAAAGGTATGATATAAATGAAAAATATAGAAGAATTAAAACAATTATAAAATTAATATTTATCACATATATAAATAGTAACATATTAATGGACACCATAAGAGGTGGTAAGATATAATTAAACAATCAATGTTTTGTGAGGTAGTAGTTCGTCGTCTATATAAATATTATGGTATGTTCCAATTAGATGGAGGTGTGTGTAAATTTAGCTCAAATAATTCTCTTAAAAACAACCTATTATATTTAGTATACTGTTTTTGTTATAATATAAAGTAATAAAAATAGTTTAGGTGGATGGAGATGTAAAATAAATGAAGATAACTTTAGACAAGATGTTACCTTAAAATTGGGTAACTCCCTTTGGTTTGAAACAAAATGATTTTTTAAAGTACATTCTGCCGAAGGTATGGCTTATAAGTGTAATGGAGGGATCTTGAGATCTTAATTTTGCAGTGGTTCGACGATCCAATGGTCTTGAGAGGTGTGAGTAATGGGTTATAGGTGATGGAGTTTTAAAACAGGAAGGATGGGCTTTTTAGGAAACACTGAAAATATTATTTTATTATATAATGATTTTTTATTTCTAAATGTCGAAAACTCATTATGGTTTAAGATAAGATGGTACTGGTTCCAAATAAAGTCATCCAATGATAGTTTTATTTTTTTTAGATATTGTTTTAATTTTTATAATCTTATTTATTTTAATCATTTATTAATGAGGTAAAAACTGCATCATTATTGTGTCCTAAATAATTTTATTTATTTGATGTATACAAATGAAAAAAATCATGATGTAGAAGTAATTTTATATTTTGAAAGAATATTCATACTTGAAAATATAACTTATATAACCCCATGTAAAAATAAATTTTCAAAAAGATATTTTTATGACATTTTGCCTTTAATTTAAGTTAATTGAAATAAAGGGTCATTATCATTCTTAAGTGTTACCATTGGGGTCCAAAAATAGATCCAAGGTTTCCCATGGTCGCCCATGACTCATAATATAAGTGTAATACAATTATTATGGTAATTTATAATTATTATAATATTCTTTTTATCGTGAATTACCCTATTTAAGTTTAACTGCAGTAAATAAAAGTAAACACTGTCTATTCAATAAAAATTATTTTCATTTTATGGAACCCCATTTAACATAATAATAATAACCATGTACTTTGGATTTTCTAAATTCTAATCATAGAAGTGGAAAAATTTCATTTAAATGAAAAATTTGGATTTTCAACTTTTATTTAGTGGTTTCACTATTCATCGAAAATTCATGTTTTTTTGAAAAATACCAAAAAATCAGCCAAAACTATATTTTTTCTTATGAATTCAAAAACTATGTATATTTTACCAAATTCAAAAAATAAATATAGCATTAATTAATTTAAAATCAATTCCCATTGTCAAAACAGAAAATGTGTTTTTAAGAAATATTAACTATCAAAAGATTGACACTTGTTTATGTTCAATTTCAAAGTGAAATTACATCCAATGTCAAAAATTGGATTAAATGGAAATGTATAAAAAAATTAAACTTAAAAAATAAATAGAAAATAATCTAACCATATTAATATATTAGATTAAAAGGTATTTTTGAATTAAAATACATTATTTCTCACTATTCATAAAAAATGAACATTATTAGAAAAATAAAAAAATTTCATTCAAAGTAAATTCTGATTTACCATTACTAAAAAATAATTTTATTTTTTAAAATTGAATATATTAAATGTTCAAATATTGGTTTTAAATATTTTTATCCATTAAAAGGTGGTAAAATTCAATTTTTTTGAAAAAAAAAATTTATCTGAAAATTGTATTTGTTCTTATAATATGTCTATGAAACACATAATACATAATTTAATATCATATGGAGTATAAAAATTCAAAATAATATTAATAATATTAATAACTGTTTTTTGAATGGCTGGTTTGGTAAGACGTCATGTGATAGAACTCAGTACTGTGTGTAGTACAAGCTGTTGAATTACCTTAAAGGCATAACATACAATGAAATATTAGGTTGTTACAATGGTAGAGAAATGTTTTTTATAAACAAATTTACATCATAAACATAACCCATTATTGAAAATTAATATAATTGTATAATTTCATTATAACCCCAGTGAAGCCTAAGTAATATTAAAGCATATCATCTAATTTGAAAATTTATTTTGAAAGAACCCTTAGAACATTTCTTACGATAAATAACCTTTAAACTATGTAAATCATTTAAAAAATTCATAAAACTTATAAAAAATTATTTGAAAATATCATTTTCTTTCATATAAAAAAATCATAAAATATATTATTTTTCATGATGTATTAAAATTCAGTTTATGTTGTACAATTTAAAAATATGATTCCCATCACATTTTTTGTTAAAGCAAAATAGTAATTGTTTTGAAAATGACATTATGATTCCATTGAAAAAATTTTAAAAATTAAAACAAGGGTATAAATTGACATAAAATAATCATAGTGGAACATTATATTTATTTCTAACATATATTCAGAAAATGATGATAAGGAAGATATGGGGTTTTTGATCAAAGAGATAAATAAAATCCCTCTTCTTTAAAATAAATCCTTTGGAATATGAAGTACAAAAATAATGTAAAAAAGAGAAAATAATTTATTCTCATCAAATAAACATAGGATAAAAAAATTAATGATGTTATATATAAATATATCATAATATTTCATTATCTAAAATATTATCAGAAACAATCCAAATTAATAATGATATTGTTACATCAATCCCTTTCCACATTGTTATCTTTTCAATTGTAAACCCCATTAAATAGGGATAATGAAATGGATATGTAAATCCCTATAATATTCATCATAATTACCATAAAATAAATATATTGGTAGAATATATGAAAGACTAAATGAACAATTGGTGAATATTGCATTGATCTCAAAGTTACAAAAAGTGAGACGATAACCCCTACCTTAATAATCATCTTCATTATAAAACATTCAAAACTCATGTAAAATTAATATAGATTTAATATAAATAATTTATTAATCATATTAATATATTAAATGACGTATATAACCCCCTTATAATTTTTCAATACAATTTTTTAGATATTTGTTTATGAAACAGTCATTTCTTGGTGTATACTGCTTTGTTATAAATGAGAGTTATGGCTTGGTAGTTTTAGTCCATGTAATATTACAATCATTAAATCGTATAAATAATTTCTATGTTGTTATATATAAAATATATTCATTATTTACATTTTTATAACCATCCATACTTGTTATAGATTTCAAAATGAAATACACTGTTTATGGAGATGGTGGGTCATATATATGAACGAACATTGTTATCATTTTATAATGGAAGGAATGAAAGAAAATTAAATTATTATTCAATTATATAGAATAATTATGGATTTATATATATATAATATTAATTAAAATAATCTTTACTATAGTTCATGTATGTGTTTTGTGAAAATGAATAACATCACTTCATGGGGTCATAGTTTTCCTTATAGATGATAGACATTATCTAATCTCCCATGGATAAAAATGTAAAAAGTGTATAAGTTTTATTATATTTATATAAATATAAATATATTAAAAATATAAATTATATACATTATATCCATCATCATACCAAATCATGACATGTGTTGATGGAAACCCCGTCAGATCCGTAAGCGAGATGATAGTCTACCAAACACATGAGTGACTTTATCATTTCTCATTTTAGGGAAGATGATATAGATATAATTAATTACTATAAAAAATACATATTATAATATTTAATATATTGAGGTTATAATATAATCATGTATTAAACTTAATTTTATGAGGTGGAGGAAAAAATAAAATAATATTAATTATTGTTGAACATTTCCTGTTCTTTGGGAAACCTCATTGGGGTTTCACCAAGATCATCCCTAAGATGACTCATTGATAAAAATAAGTCTTATATAATGTTATTAGATAATTAATAATTATATTTTTGTAGTTATTGTCTGAATTAAATTATTTTTGAAGTGTGAATGGGAGATGAGAGGTGTTATACTTGTATATGTGGGGGAGATGACACACATAGATTTTTAGAGATAAAAAAGGTATACCCCCATTTTTCTCATGAAACAATATTCCATAATGGGTTGTTAATTATACTTATATGTTTTAAAGTCTAAATATGTCTACATAATTGATCTTGTACAAAATTTTAGGTCATTTTCAAACTTATATTTTTAGTTTAACCCATAATAAACATATTTGAATGTTAACTATAGTAATTAATTTTTACTATATTTACTATTCATAAAAGTCAAGAGTTATATCTTCCAAGTTAGAAAACATAAATAATAATTATTAAAAATTTTGGATATATTTTTTCCAAATTAATTTGTCTTAATTTTCTTGATTTATTTTTAAATCATACACATTGAGGTGATGAAAAATTAGTTTTCCAAAGGTAAATTTTTCATAAGTATCGAATGTTTTAAAATCCAAAACCAATATTGAATTCATTAAAATAAAAAAAATGGACTAAAAAATAAATTATTGAACTAATATTACTTTTAATTCCATTTTATAATATTTTTTAGTTTTTTAATGCTTTAATATAAATTAGAAATCTTAATAAAAATGAGCATTTTGAAGTATTCATCAAAAATTAACTTTTCAGGAAATTTTCATAAAATCACTCTAACATTATTTTTACATAATGATTCAAAAACATATTTCCATTTACTAAAATTTTTATTTCTTATTTTTTAATAAATTTCTTATAAAATACGTGCACAAAATATGGAAAAATCTCTTTTTAGAAAAATACAGTCATAGTGGGAAAAATTAAATTTGTTCCTCTATAACAATTAGAAAACAAAATAACGACTTTTATAAATTTTACTTGAATAGGTAATATATAAATTAAATTAAAATAATTCAACTAAAGTGATATACTAAAATAATTAAGATTTAATGAGTTTTTTTACATAAAAATAGTGTTTTATAAAAAGATTTAATTAATTCAATTGGTATTTATTTTTATTTATAATTTATTAATAATCAAAGAAATAATTTTACATGTCTGTTTAAATGATGTAATCCCTTATCTCAGTAAATCCAATTAATACCATTAATCCATATGGCTAGATGAAAACTGTCGTATTAAATTATAATTTTTAAATAGTATGTAACATTTCATTTAAACTCGGTGTTTCATGTAATGAATGATAAAATTAGAGTTTCTTGTAACATAACATAATATTGGTGTTCTGTGTAAATCAAGATAAATGTTTTATTTATAGTAACTCAATATAAATTTAGTTTATTGTGTAACATATTCTATTAATGAAATTAAATTTATTAAAAATAATAAAATTCGAAAAATCATTTGGGGTGTTACAAGAATATCACCATCCCAAGACCATTTATTATTATATTCATAGATTTTAGAATCACGTTTACAACTGAGTGAAATTTATTCCTATGTGGTATGAAGGGAACCATGTTTTAAATTTTTTTCATATATTGACCACTCTGGATGATCCATTTTTTTACTAGCAGGGGAACCCTTCCCCTAGAGAGTTTAAATAATGTTAAAGAGTATTCCATCGAGATACATATTTTTAGAAACCCCGGATCATATTTGATCTATTGGGTTTTTAAAAAATGCATAACATTATATGGAAATTTCAATTATGAAATATTAAATCAGAGATTATTTTTTAGTATGAAATCTAGTATACAAAGAGTATGTTTTCAACATTACAACATGGTGTACATGTTATGGGAATTAAAATTAGATTCATTGAAAGGTGTTCAATGACATTATAAGTTACTATGTTATAAAATAAGGATCGTGTAGGTTTTTTAGGTACCATCAAGGGTTAATAAATTTATAGTCAAGATTATACTTAAATCTATATATATCATTTTGATTATTCATGTAATGTGGCTTTAGATAATATCAATATTTTGTGAGTAATTTATTTGGGTTTTAGAAGAATACATGATTGAGGTGTATATAACCATAAGGGGTTTCATGGTGTTTATTATTATTGTTATATGGGAATAATTTTATTATAGTAGGGAAAATATTTTCATGTTAAACATAATCCTTTAGGTTACTATGATGAATTGACCAAGAGTACCATTAAAAATGGCACCTATATCAATCTTTCGCATACCGAAAGTGTATTTTCGATCCCTAAGGGCTGTCGAATAACAACCAAGAATCAAAAAATGATAGGGGGGATAATTTCACCCAAAATTTAATAACATACATGGAACATATAAATATCATAATAGCAATAATAAATATTATTTAGCATAAAATCATCAAAAACAATGGTAGAGATTCATATAAAAAATAGGTAAACCAAACACAATGGTACAATTGAAACATTAAAAAACTATGAAAAAAATAAGAAAACAATAAAAAAATTATATCTAGGGGATGTACCACCATCCTACCATTGGACACCCATACCACGATGACATAAACCTCATATCATAATTGTGACACTGTTCTTTCTCCTACATAAAAAGACAAAGTAATGTTTATAAACCTCTATTGGGGTTTGAAGGATGTTAGCTGAATAATACCATTAGGATCATAACCTAGTGTTCCATATAAAATATCTATAAAATAATCACAATATTCTCAATTTACAAAACATGGAATGATAACATGTAAAACAATTTACATCAAAATTTTGGAAAAACAATTTCTCTTTTTAAACATTTATAATTCTATCATGGTATAAAAAATTCCAAGATTAATTTCAATGAATTATTTCCTAGAAGGTATATAAAAAAACTAATTCCAACAAAAATAATAATGGTAAAAAAACACAAGGATAGCACAGGATCAGGATAGCTAGGAAAATCATAAATCAAAATGAATTGTGCACAATACAAGTACCAATGACCCATTAATAAATATATAAGAAAAATTGAACACCCTATAAATTGAACCATTATACCATTTCAATAAAGTGCTAGACATAAATTATCCTAGATCTAAGAATAAAATATATCCTATAAAGTGAACTAACAAACATTATAATAGACAAGAAACAATAAAAAACCATTCACCAAGCCTACAAGTCTCTTAATTCCTATATTTAGTTCATTTCAAAGGTATTAGAAAATTAATAATAAAAATTTAAAATCACATTTATTTCTATAAAAAATTCATTGAAAACCAATTTCTCTAATCCTCTTATAAATGGTTTGAAAAAAAAATTATGAACAATTAAATTGGAAACTATTTTTTATGAATATCCATTTACATACACATATAAAATCACACAATCTCAAACAAATATTTTTTAAGACAATTTATAAAATAAATAGAAATTATAGTTCATCCCAAAAATTCTAGGGATGGAACCAGCCAACTCCAAATCAGTTTCACACTTAATGTGAATTGATCCACAACAATGATAATGAATTTTGAATGAAAAAACGTTAAAATAATGATTATCAGATCTTATATTTGAATCACATAATCAGTAAGGAAATGTGTTTGTGGTTAACTCAAAGATAACATGGGAACCCAAAATGCCACACCAAAAGGTATGAAAGGGTTTGCATATGGAAGATAAGAAGATAACTAATTTAGAATGGTTCAAACTTACATCATCAAATAATGAGAAGATTCCATAAATGGAACCTAATTTTTCTCACTTAAACAAGAGAATAGAAGATTCAGAACGGAGTCTTACCTTGAGAGGAAAAATGTAACAAAGATGAAGATGAAGGAGATAGAAACATGATCTTGAGGGTAAGAATTATAGTGAACATGGTTTTTCTTACTAGACTATTACGTCAATTTAAAGATAAATAACATAATATCAATAAAAAACCATGATCAAAAGTTTTAGTATCTTCTTAATTTTTGGACCATAAAACACTTATACAAAATAAAAAATAATCCTTTATTTAAATTCATCTTCTTTATCATTATAATGATAACAAAATCTTTTGTACAGGCAGCAACCAAAGGATATAAATCCGTGAAAGGGGTGAGCTACAAGCCCCGTAGAAGGATAATAAGGACATGAATCTATACAAAAATGGAGAAAATAATATTCATATTCAAAATATAATCATAGTATCATCATCATAATCATGATATAAATATTTAGATAAAGTCATGGGAAATGGTAATGAATAAAAATGAACCATGATGTCTTAGTAGTCAAATACCACACGTAGTTTTGAATAGATCTAACCTAATGTTCTTGCATAACCTATGTGAATAATCATAAAATAAAAATTGGGAAAAAGATACCATAATGTTCATGCATAATAGACATTATCTCTAGACATACATAACATTAGCCGGTTCATTAGAGTGAGATATAATTCTAGGAAAACCCATCACATCCTAACATTGACATAATCATGTATGAAACATAGAACATATATCAATCAGAGTCAGGAAGTAACCCATAAAAATGAGTGGGTTTCAAATGGATTTCATTATTCATGTATAAAATTTAGGTTCATAAGTTAAAAGAAGAAATAATTTATTAATATAATCTTCATCATTCTTAAACGATGAAGAAACATGTCAGAAGGAGTAAAAATATCTGTTGGAAAATAGAGTTATTTTGTAAATATTTACATTATATTAAATTTAGATATATGAAAAACTATATTATTGAAAGGGAATTTTATGGATACTTGTATTATATTTGAGGGATATTAAAAAAAATTCACGACTAAAATTTAGTTTGATAAAGTAATAACAAATAGAAAAGGGGATGGGTTTGATAATCCCCTTTAACATATACTAAATAATTTAATCACATTAGTATCTTATATAATAAAATTTAATTAATTAATTAGAAAATAAATAACCTATAATAAATTTGTAATTATATTAAATTAATTTATATCCATTTTTGTGAGTTATATAGTAAAATTCTTTCATTTTGAGTGTATTTGTTTTCGTGGCTTTCATGATCGGTTCACTTGTATAAAGTATGGATGTTCATGTAAAATGATAATAATTTTCTATATTTGAAATTATATGTTATTAATGTACTTAAATATGTTTATGTGGTCTCATAAATCATTAATTTATATTTTATGATAAATCTTCATTAGAAAAACATTAATGTGAATAATTTAATTAATTGTGGATATTTTTACAACCATTATGGACATCTATCATTTGATTTGACATAATTTTTATATATTAGTTACAGAGCAATATATAACTTATATTATTTATAATAATATATTATTTAATAATAATAGTTGTTTTATGACCATAATTGATAGTGTTAATGGAAAATGAAAATGCATCATCCACGATGGAGGTAAATCGACACATCATGAATGATGGATTCATTTTCATAAATAACAGGGGAGGAGATGTAGTTTGATGTTGTATATTATATTACTCTAATAAAATTATATTATATATAATAAATTTCATTTATCGCTAATTGTTTTCATATAGAAGGTAATGAGAGGATAGGAATGGAAAATAAATTAAAATAAATTAAAAGATAAGAAATGCAGATTTTTACAGTTGAATTTTTTTTACATTTGAACATGTTTAAGGATCATATGATTGGTATTTTGTGGAGAACATAATATTATATATATTAGTGAGAGGATTATGATGAGTACTGTTAAATCTCTAGAAAATATTCAATTCTTTGTAGGTGTGTGGAGACGAGGTGGTGAGGGAGATATTTATAAGGGAGAAAATGATTGTTTTTATTAATAAATTCATTATTTTCTTAATTTTTATCAAGACTTTCAATAGTGTTGAAATATGTCACTATATATATTAAATAATTATTTACTTATCTGGATTATGTGATTACACCAGCTATACATCATCCCTCACTCAAAAATTCATATATTTCGTTTATATTGTAAATTATTGTATTTCCCTATTCACAAAAAAATTCAACTGTTTTAGAAAAATTAAAAAAAATCATTGTAATAATATTTTAAGTGTAGAATAAAAAACATTATTTTATGAAAATAATATTTTAAATATGAGAAAATTAATCTTTAATTAAAATAATCATTTATTCAAAAAATCCAAATTTCTATATTATTATTGATTTTACAACACCTTAACAATTTAATTAAGGGATCATTAAATTATCTTATAATCATAAGCAAAATAATAATTTATGAATCTATTTTCTAAAAATAAAATTTCTTTTATGTAATTATATTAATTATAATATTTTAAATAATAATTTATGTCTTCTAAAAATACCAACAAATAATTTATAATTTTTTAAAAAATTTATTTAATTATAATATGATATAATTATATCATAATTTAATCAATAATAAAATTATTTTTTAATTCTTTAATTGGATATGTTATGTTTATATTGGTTGAATTACTACTATGAATTTTCATGTTACTATTTCATGAGTCAAGTTACTATTCTACCAGTATCAGTTGTTTAATTTATATGGAAATCAATTATTACATTCTTTGTTTTTGCGAATAATTATTTTATTGCGATATATATGCTATGTATGCATCTTATACCATATAACATGTTTATAATAAGTTAAAAATATTTTCACAACCCATCCCTCGAGGCCATTGTTGTTACTACCCAAGTCCGCCATTCACAGTCCAGGGGCTGGCATCTAGAATTGAAAGGCGTATTACCTAAAATGGAAAGGAATTTCCTTTAACATATACAAATGCCCAGTCTTAGAACACAACAAGATGAAACTATAAAGTAAACTGCTATAGTTAAAGAGGTTGTAATACAAGCCCAATTGTAACAGTACGAGTACAACTGAAAGAACAATACAACGGAAAAACGGAAAATAACTATTGAGTCATCCTCTAAGGATCCTAACTAAAGGGTAGGTACAGATTCCCTCCTAGGCACTCCTTGTCAATCTATCTCCTCCACTTCACATCACGCAAAATGGTCTACCTCTGAACATCATCCAGTCCAGGCTCCCCCAGCATTGAAAATTTTTTTCTACCATCAACACAAGCCACAATAATGTACGGGTGAAGCCTGAGTAGGGGTGAGTATAACAATACTCATTAGGGAATCTGAGACCATCATCAGTATCCTTGAATTCCACAAAATAAATACGACCAAGGAAGACCTCAATCTCAATCACGAAGCAATATACATAAACTATACTTAGTTATATTCCCGTAAATATATAAGTTATCAAGACATACACATCTCATACATGAGAGATGAATACCGCAAAGGTAACACCATGGTGGTAGATGAACCACATCGGTAACACCACAGAGACACCACCTCAAAGGTAAAAGTACCACACAGGTAACACCACAAAGAAAGAAGTACCATACAGGTAACACCATGATGGTAGAAGTACCACAAAGGTAACACCATGAAGATAAAAGTTCCTCATAGGCGACACCATGAAGATAGAAGTACCACAAATCTAACACAATGAAGATAGAGGTACCACAGAGGGAACACCACGAAGATAGAAGTACCACACAGGTAACAC
Organism: Viscum album; assembly: GCA_963277665.1. Lineage (NCBI taxonomy): Eukaryota > Viridiplantae > Streptophyta > Magnoliopsida > Santalales > Viscaceae > Viscum > Viscum album. Next base: position 1,664,825,255 of record OY728156.1, read on the forward strand.
CCCAAAATAGAAGTACCACACAGGAAACCCCACATTGTTATAAGTTCCTCACATCTAACACTACGAGGCAATACGTACAACATAGGTAACCCCATAATGATAGAAGTACCACACAGGTAACACCACGATGCTAGAATTACCAAACTGGTACACCACATTAATAGAAGTAATAAAGAGGTAACACCATGAAGATAGCAGTACCACACAGGTAACCCCACGAAGATAGATTTGAATTGATTCAAAATCATGTATAACTTAAGTACTGAAGTAAAATTTTCTAGTCATAAGGCTAGATCATCTTATTCTGTTAAGTATCACTGTTTCTTACCCACACATGATCTATAGGTAACTGACCCCTACTAACCCACACATGAACGATAGGTAACTAACCCCCACTGACCAACACATGATCTGACCCACACAGGATTGGTATGCACTGACCCACATAGGATTTTTGAGTGTTGATCCACTTAGGGATTGACCAAAATAGGATCATTATGCGCTGACCCAAACATTATTGTTTTTCTTCCTTCACGTTACATCTGAATACATGATTTCTTTCACCCGGTGATCTCATGATCCGTAGAATCGGTCTCTCGAGATATAGGTCATACCTCAACCACTAATAATCTACGCAATGGTATATCTTAAAGTACATCCTTTTTATAAGGTCACCACCGTGCCACATGGTGCATCATTCAGACGCCCAGTCTGTGAGTTTTTAGTGATTCTGTTCTGAGGGCCGTGTTGGATTTGGGTACGATCCAACCTGGTCATACTCCTACATTATACAAAACTCAAGTAGAGTATACCAAAAATCCAAACATGGTCTTAGGATTTCAGTTACATTGAAGGTTCATCAAACGGATGCTCAGTTCTCATGATATAGGTAGAAAGGAATATTTGGGTCTAGATGGGCCTGGGTCTGGTCTGAATCGACCCGACCTGGCCTAGGCCGACCCAAACCAGTCTGGGTCTTACTCTTTTGGACCAGACTCTGTAAGGCCAAGACTGGGCCATGGTCCGGTCTGCTCGAATGGGTGGTATACTGTGGGAGGGTCCTCCAAAGCTGACACCTGGGGGGAGGCACCCCCTATATTCCTAATGGTCCATGGACCTTTATGTTGGCGCATATTGGCATGTGGGACCTTCCAGAGAAGGTCCTGCTCGGTGCGTCACTGGTGGCTGGATTTCCAGCTGGTCCTTCTAACAGTGGCGTGACGACACTGCTTCCTCCAGCGGCTAGCAGGGTGCCAACAGCTCTATGGGTGTGCTTCCTGCTCAATTCATGGCAGGCCGGGTTCTGACCGCCCTCTAGTGCATCATTGGCTAGAACTGTGGTTGTTCAGGTGCCTGCCGTGCTCCGGTTAATCCCCTGCTCGATCTACGGCTTTCATTGTGTCCACCTCCCTCCAATGCACCACCACGGCTTGACTGTCGCGGCCTCCTCCTCTAACGATGGAACGAACACATGCCACCCATTGTCTACGCATAATTGATGATTCTCTCCAAGCCTAAAAAATATTACGTTCTCATATTCACGATCCTCAGGTGGAGATCTCTATTTCCATATGTCACGCTCAATGAGACATTGTGTTTTCAGCACACTTAATTAATTGGCGCTGAAGAACTCCCAATGAACGCATGAAGAATGAATTAAAAGTGTTAAGGAATAAGTGTATAACGATGTCCATGTTTGTTTGTCCAACATAATTGAGAATCAAGAATATGATGAATCCACAAATAGATTTAATCATACTTCTAATTAATACCCTTACCTGGAAAAGATGTTTGCTGATGACAGTCGATGGAACCTCCTTCATCGTTGTCGTCGGTTGGTGACTCGGCAGCACTCATTACTATTTGTGGGAACCAGTCTTGTCCTCTAGGTTGTTGTTGTCATGGTTGATTTCAAGGGGTTTTTCTCTTGGTGAATTCATTCCAACACCACTCCCTGAGATCCATATAAATAAGAGAGGGGAATGGTGTGCAACTCTCAGGGAATTAATGAGGTTCATTTTATTAATGAGCCTCCAAAATTCCCAATGGTGCGGTTACAGGTATAGAAATGTCAATCCAATTATTGTATTGACAGGTCGCCAGTCCCACCAGCGTCATTCATCCATTGGAAAAAAAGAAAAGAAAATAGAAAACATGTTATTTTATTAATCAATCATAAGCCCAAAAAAATAACCTTTTCACCCATCCTATTGTGGTCAATGTAAATTCACTCTTAAGTGAATCCCAGATGTTTGGATTAAATAGTGTCTCTGATTTTTAATCTAATCACCATTTTAAAAGTTATAAAATGCCACTCACGCGTTTATTGAACGTACAGAAAAAAATGTTCTGAAAATTATTAATAGTCACCTTCGATCCGCGCCGGTCGAGGATAGGATTTTCCTAAGTGAAACATGCCCCAAAAAACACACCGGTACTCTTGGATTTCAAATATGATTTACTGTTTATATGTTATGGATTTTACAATAAATTCATTTCCACTTATTTATTTTATTTAAAACCAATAACTAACTCTCTCTGGTGGCATGTGCTGGCCAAAGTTAGTATCTCTCAAAATAATGATTACCCACATGAGTCCAGTAGTGGTCTTGGATTTTTAATCCATGTTACCGTTCCTAAGTTATAGGAATTTGAAAAAAATAACATTATTTAATTATTTTAAATATAGTTAGGCCATTTTTGGGTTTTCTCACTATAGGTTTACACCGACTAAACTTAACTCGTGACTAGGGTAAACCCACCATCTTGAGTGCAACATTGTCCTCATATTTCTGATCCAGGCAACCGTATAAGTGTTATTCCACTTTTTCAAGAAAACTTCTTCTACACGTTAATTAAAGATTAACCAAATTTGACTGTACATTTTAAGAACTACGGGCCTTAGAATCATGCACCATCAGATTTCATGGTCTCGAAATAATTCCATTTAATTAAATAAAATTATACAGAAATTCTGTGATATTACATTCTCCCCACCTAATGGATTTATGTCCCTGAAAGACACATCATAGACTAAAGAAATAGATGGGGGGTACTAAACACGAAATTGAGCCTCCCACACCCATGTGCTCTCTTGGAGGTTACTGTGCTGCTAAAACATGCACACAAAAGGTATCGACCACCCATGAAAGAGATGATCACATCGACCATCAATCTCTAATGGGACCTCCATAAATGTCACCCCATCTTCTAAGTTCAACAAGTTTTCTTCGATGACATGAGATGGGTTGTGGACATTTATTCTCAGTTGGGATATGTGGAATAAATCACGCACCCTCTCAAACTGTGGTGAGTGCTAAGCGGTATGCCACATCACCAATCATCTGATGTATCAGAAACATACCGATAAACCACGATGATAACTTGCTTCCTTGGTCAAATCTCCGTAGTACCAATCGAGGAGAGACTCGCTCGAAAACGTAGTCTCCTTCTTGGAACTCCCATGGTCTCTGTCTCCTATTAGCATGAGACTTCTTCCACTACTTCCATCATCCATATCAACCTGTACTGACATCGGATGTCCTGGTACACCTTCCCCTCACAAGGATATACCTCTAAAGGGGATTTATGGATCTCCCTCAACACCTCCCCTTGAAGCATCACTGGTACCATGGTGTGTCCTCTAAAGAGGATGACATGCTCCCCACCTTCAAAAAATCCTACAGGAGAATGTCCTGATGATATCTGAGCATGTTGAGCCTAATATTAAAATTCCCAAAGCTACATCTCCATGACTCGATGAAGGACTGGGGTACTGACAACTGTAGACTAAAGTTAACCTTCTCCATCATTATCTATGAAGGATATCTGCAACGTGGCTTTCTGCTATGTCACCTCACTCAGTAACTATAGACCAGACCTTCTACTGAGTGCATCATATACAACATTCCCTTTCCCAAGAGTATTTACACTCTCAAAGTCATAGTCCACGAGGAACTCTAGACATCGTCACTATCTCAGGTTTTTGTCTTTCTAAGGGAAGATATACCTTAGACTCTTGTGATTTTTGTAGAATGTAAAACCCTCACCCATCTTATGGTGTGCCACATTTTTAGCATAAAAATCATAGATAATAACTCCAGGTCATGGGTAGCATAGTTAAGCTCATCAGTATCGGTCTCATCTCCTAAAAGAATCGTTGAAACTTATCCATCCACAAGAAAGGCTCCCGCTTTTTCATCAAAGCTGACAAAGATTTTTATAAGGACCTGACCTTAAAACATTACATAATATTGAATTAATTGAATAATTTACATTGAAGATCTTTTCAGGTTTAGAGTTTTAGAGAGTTAGTCCATAACTATTACATTTCAAAATTATTACAAAGTTGACACTTCTACATAGTTTCCATTTTTTCCTAAAATAAAAACTCTTGAAAAAAAGGGTCATGTCTAATACACATTTAATATAGCATGACTTTTCCATGACCCCATCTTTGAGCCTATTCCACATTATGTCCTATGAAAAATATTTCAACAACTAGTGATGAGCCTAAAAACTCAATAAGGGATACCCAAAAAAGGGAAACCAGTTAGTTTTTAAAAATTACAAGTAAACCATGAATACTTTAACATAAGTAATACTTTTCACCTTTATGAAGTAGTAAATACACATCACAGAATAAAAGATCATTACATACCCTTTTGTAACCAATTTATTTCCATAAAACCCATATAAGGAATACATAACATATAAATGTTAGTTGGGACATAAACATACTTAAATGGAATAACCATACGGTCGAATTCCAGACATATCACTAAATGGAATAGCCATACGGCCGACTTTTATACATAATGAATTGGAGGTTATAATGTAACCACCCATCCTGGTATTCATGATACCACCCGTGGTTTCGTTTATCATGTAACCACCCATCAAATGTCCTAGTACCATTACAAAATGATATAACATAATTCAATTATAACAGAAAGAAAACATTTCCACATTTCAATCACAATATATCAATTAAATATATTGACATAACAAATCCATTATAAAAAAAAATTTAAATACAAAAATACATAAAATAGTATATGGTATTTATTTATTTTTTAAAACATTACATCTTATTGAGGAATCCAAAGATCAAATAATACTCGCAGAGGTGGAAAAGGTCATTTTCACCGCTTACGTTAAAAAGAAGCATACATTTTTGTCGTTTAGTAAAACACTTCATAGAAAATTATTACCTTTTAAAATTCAAGGGTTTTTATAAAGCATATAAATGAATGACAGTTATTAAAACAAAATATGCCTCAATTAATGGATATTGAGATGAAGTCCCTTATCTCATGTCCGACTTTCCTCTATCGTTCTTTAATCTCATGAATAATAAAATAAAGTTAATTTATACTTTATTAAGAACCTTTTTAAAGTTTATTATTCCTTTCATATCACTTAATATCATGTTATTAACATTATTTAATCATTTCTGTTAATAATTTTCATTTTGTCGATATTAGGTACTTGAGTCAAAAATGAACACCTTATATTACAAGTTGCTCATGTAGTCAATAGTCCATTATATCCAGAATGATATTCATTATTTAGATATCATATATATCATATATATCGAGTATATACATGTATTTATAATAGTACATAACATTTAAAGGCAAGAAATGAAATGCACCGTTCCTGGAAATGGTATGTCGTACGTACTCATGAATGCTACTTTCATTTCTATTTATTATTTTAATGGAAATAAAACATAATGATACATAGGTATATTATAATTCCCTCATAATTTCATATATAATATCATTAACACCATATTTTATACATCCCATGTAAGGCATTAACGAATCACATCACTTTCACAAAGTGCCTTCTGCCAATGGTACAGATTCTAGGAAGAGGATAAGGATGTAGGGAGCTTAATTGGGAATAGTTTGGATGAGACAAATGGCTTGAGAGGTGTGATCAATTGGTTATAAGTTGTCTCCATTTATAAGGGAGAGGAGGGGCTCTTTAGGAATGTGTGAAAATATTATTTTATAATAAAATTATATTCAGTTTCTAATGGTACAAAAATCATTATGGTTGAAGATAAGATGATGAATATTTGAAATAAAATCATCCAATCAGAATTAGACATGTTTTGGATAATAGTTTAATCATTATAATCTTATTTATTTAAATCATTTATTAATGAGGTAAATACTGCATCATTATTGTGTCATTAATAATTTAATTTATTTGATGTCTAAAAATTATAAAAAAAAATATGATCATGTAGGAAATATTTTTATATTTCCAATGAATATTTATAGGCAAAAAGATAATTTATATTATCCCTTCTAAAATTAATTTACTAAAAGATAATTGCTTTTGTCATTTTTTCCATTACTATAAGATAATTAATCTAAATGGTTATTATCAGCCTCCAAGTTGCTCAATGGGGTCCCAAAATCGACCCAATGATTCCCATGGTTGTAAAGGACTCGTCCAATAAATTTTGGACAAGTGTTAAGGTAATTTGTAATTATTATAATATTTTTTACCTATAATTACCTTATTTACCTTTAACCGCGATAAATAAAATTCAACAGTAACTATTCATCAAAAATTATTTTCATCTTATTGAACAACATTTTACTTCTTGATAAAAACCATGTATGTCAAATTTTCAACATTAAATTCATAGAAGTGGTAAAATTTTATTTAAAACAAAAAGTCATTTTTTAACTACCACTAAGTGGTTTCATTATTCTTCAAAAATTAATGTTTTTTAGAAAAATACCAAAAATTCTGCCTAAGCGATATTTGCTATTCTGAATTCAAAAATGATGTATATTTTTCCAAACTCAAAATATAGAAGTGAAATTAATTAATTTTAAAGTTATAGCCCATTATCAAAACAAATAACGTGTTTTTAAGAAACAATAACTATCAAAAATTGATACTTGTTTATGTCCAATTTCAAAGTGAAATTAATTATAGTGTCCAACATTGGATTAAATGGTAAAAATATATTTTAATTTCACATTAAAACCATCTAAAAATATAATCTAACAAAACAAATAAATTATATTAAAGGCACTTTTGAATTAAAATACAATATTTTCCACTATTCATTAAAAAAATTATTTTTATCGGAAAAATCCCAAAAATTTACACAAAGTAAATTTTTACGACCCCATTCTAAAGAAGGATTTTATTTGTTGATATAGAATGTATCAAAGTGTCCAGAACTAGGTTTGAAAATGGATCTCCATTAACAGGCGGTAAATCGACCTTTAAATGTAAATTATGCTAAAAATTAGATTTATTCATATTTTAAACCTATAACTTTTTATTTGATAAATGAAAAAACATTTAACAATCATGTATATTCATATTGTAGTTAGTTTATTTCATACCTTCCAGTACAAATACTAGGGGTTAACTACCATTTAAAATAATATTATTATATTATTAGTGTGCAACGTATGATTTCAAAGAAACCCGTTGCTGCGTATCGGGTACGCTATTGAACATAGCAACCCATTTAAAGTAAAATTAATATTTAATTCCTAAATATTAATAAATATGAAATTTTTTTATTCTTCATTTACTTGGGATGTTACATCCTTCCACCCTTTTGGAAATTGCATCCATACAATTTTTATTCACTTATCAAAATAAGTGGGGTTATTTATCCCTCATATCATTTTCAGAATGCCTCGTTTCCTCTTCAACCATATGGTTTTTCCACGAAACCTTTACCTGATGAATTACCATATTTTTCAAAACATTCTCTCTGTGGTCAAGAATCTGGACATTTTTTTCTTCATAAGAGAGATTTTCTTCCAAATAAACTACCTATGGGCTCAATACATGAGATGGATCTGGTATATACATTCTCAACATCGAAACATGAAAAACATTGTGTACCTGGGATAAACATGGATGTAAAGACACTTTTTATGCAACTGTTCCATCTTTCCCTAGAATTTTATAAGGTCCAATTAAACTCGGACTCAACTTTCTCTTCTTAAGAAAAGACATCAAACTTTTTCATGGAGAATGTTTGAGAAAGACATGATCACGTACCTCAAAAGAATGATCCTTCATCCAGTTATCTGAATATCTTTTTTGTCTGCTATGAGCTATTCTCATGTGCTTCTGAATCTACTTAACTTTCTCTGCAATCTCTTTAAACAATTCTAGTACCATCAGCTTCCTTTCACCTACTTCATCCCAAAAGCTGGATTTCGACAACGCTCTACATATAATGCCTCAAATGGATTCATCTATATACTAGATTGAGACTGTTACTATATGAAAATTCATCAAAAAAAAATGTGTTGGTCCCAATTCTTTGATAATCCATAGAGAAAGCACGTAACATATCCTCTAACGTCTGAATTGTTCGTTTTGATTTCCCATCTGATTGAGGATGAAAAGCTCTACTAAAATTTAATTCATTACCCAATGAATTTTGAAGGCCTTTCCAAAAGATAGAAGTGAACCTGTGATCATGATCAGATACAATGGAGAGAGGAACTCCCTGAAACATGACTACCACTATATCATACAACCGAGCAAGTTCATCTAGACAACAAGTATCTCGAATAGGATGGAAATGAACAGATTCAGTCAATCGATCAACTATAACCTAGATTGCATTATTACCCCAAGATGTATTTGGTAATCCCACAACAATGTCAATGGATATATTTTCCTTTTTCCACTCTAGAACTGGTAAAGGATGAAGCATTCCTTTCGGTAACTGATGCGCTGCTTTAACCTACTAACAAGTCAAACACTTGACAATAAAATCAGCAAAATCCCTTTTCATTCCATCCCACTAGTAAAACTCCTCAAGATCTCTATACATCATAGTACTTCCAGGATGAACTGAAAATGGGGAACTATGATATTCAAATAATAACTCATTCTTCAACTGTGAATCACAAGGCACACATAATATCTTCTGAAACAACAAAACACAATCATTAGAAATTTTAAAATAAAGTGACATACCCTTCTTAACCAATTCTATCTTTTTCTACAAATCATTGTCGTCTTTCTGCCTTTTCTTTATTCTGTTTTATAGAGATGATCTCACTGACACCTGATAGAAAATAGAACAATTTCCTACACCAAAAACTTCTGTTCTGAAGTTCATCAAATCAAAAACGAAAGGATCTTGTTCCAAAAGTAACATAGTTAATGATGAATTATATTTTTTAACTCAAAGCATAAACCACTTTATTTGATTTTACCCAATGGTAATGAATCATGTAATGTCACAAACCAACCCTACCCGGGCTCGAGCCACAACTACCCCAAACCCGCCTCCATAGGCCAGGGGCTGGCGACCATCACCGAAGGCACAACAACTCGGGGAGGCCTTTGCCGATGTACCTGTACACACACACACACACACATGTAGCACACTCAATGAAAAAGTGTAGAGTAAAAAAGAATAAAAGGGAAACTGCTATAAATAAACCATAATGTGCATCGGCCTATAAAAATAAAAAGTATAAGCTGAAAGTAACTGAAAAATAAAAGGGGAAAAACATGTGCCCAACCAGAAAAGTGCTACAACCCGGAAACAGGTAACAAAAAGGAAAACAGTTGTAAGGGTCCCCCACTTGGAACTCGGCTCCGACCACCACACGTGATCCACGCTCCTGAACTCCTAAGATCCTCTGACGTGACAACCAACATGTCTGTCGTCTGCAAGGGAACAACAAGTGATAGCAAAGCCCAAGCAGAGGTGAGTATAAAAATACTCAGTAGGATACCCTGAATGATCGAGGGAGCAACAAAGGAGGTACCGAAGGGTGAGAAGTAGAGCGAACAGGAAAAGTAGAGTAGTACAACTAAAAGTGCAGTAAGAGTAATAGTAGAGAGTCCAGCTCAACCCAACCAGAGAAAGGAGGTAGACTCGTCCAGACATAAGGATCTGGAAATAGTGAGAAGATAAACTTCTCATCATGTCTTCACTACCTATAGCAGGAGAGTAGACTCGTCCAACAATGAGAAGCTAGACACAGAAAGCAGGTGGCATCCCCCCGCACGTCTTCCCCTCTCCTGGAGGGAGAGTAACCAATCCCAAGGGGTGGGTACTGAAACAAGGTATATACAATTGCATATGCTGAATCAAGAAGTCTGAACAACGTTGTAAGGGGATCTCTCTCCCATATCTCTTCCCAAGAAAATAGTAGCCAACAATATCGGATGTAACACCCTTGATGCCCAACATCCCGCACGTCTGCCCCGAACCGCAAGCCAAGGGGCTCAATCACTGCACTTCGAAACTATCCACTTTGGGCGGCACTGACTCGCCCATACGGTTTTAGATCGTGTCAAAAGAACGCATCTCGGTGGGGAGAGTGCCACTCATACTTGACTGTTCTAGGGAATGTCAAACCACATCTTGTCATTGCCCTGCAGTCGAGAGGTCTTCTCAGAGTCAAATCCGTCACAACACTGAACCATATAACCAAGTGTCCCGCTCTGGTAATCATGGAGGAAAGCCATAGGCTAGCCTAGTAGAAAGGACTGAGCCTGGAATATCAACAGATGACCCACTACTCAGCCCTACTGGAGGGTAATTCATAATATGATATCGGGTGACCCACTGCCCAGCCCTACTGGAGGGTAAACCATAATACATAATCAGGTGACCCACTGGCCAGGCCCACTAGAGGGTAGACCATAATACATCATCAGGAAACCCACTGCGTAGCCCTGCTGGAGGGTAGACCGGGAAGAAGTTGACAGGTGACCCACTGCCCAGCCTTGCAGGAGGGTGGACCTGGAACTAGACGACGGGATACCTAGTGCCCAGCCCTGCTGGAGGGTATACCCTAAGAGGTCATCGAGTGACCCACTGCCCAGTCTCTGCTAGAGGGTAGACCCTAAGAGTGCTGGGTGACCCACTGCCCAGTCTATGCTGGAGGGTAGACCCTAAAAGCTTTGGGTGACCCACTACCCAGTCTCTGCTGGAGGGTAGACCCTAAGAAGCCGATGAGTAACCCACTTTCCAGCCCCGGTGGAGGGTAAAACTCAGAACTGCTTTGGCCATCTCCACTGGAGGGTACAATACTGGCCAACCGGACACAGAGTGGGTATCGCGCAACCACCCAACTCCAGAACAAATCACCCAAAAGAGGTCCAGCGCCTGCTCCATCACTGGGTGTCACAAGCATCGCTACCGGCCAATCCATCAAGAAAGAAACCAGGGGGAGACCACTCAAGCCTGTTGATCAAACAAACGAGCACAAATCCAGGGGAAAACTCCACCCTTCTAGTAAAAAAAAACAACCATAGAGGGACCCTCTACATCGCGAGAGGTCAAATACGCAATGTAGAGCTCAGAACGCACCTGGGGCCCACACAACATGTGGCCCCATCCCAAACCCAACCAAGTGTACAAACATTCCCAAGTACAAACATCTCCAACGTGTACCTCCAAGAATTCCCGTATACTACCAGAGTTTACCACGTCTCCAGCCCTAAGGACAATGTGCACAAGGTACCAAACGTCTTTGTGAATGTGTGACGTAACATCTCCAACTTTCCGCCTCAACGACTGGGGTACAGTCAACCACATATCTTTAGACACAAACCTCAATCTCCCAGGAGTGCATGCGATCACATGCTAATCGTCCGCTAAAAACACGGTAGAAGGACTATCACCAGGGCACCTTTCATACTTCCACATTTAATAAGATCACGTATAAGGCTCTGCAGAACCAAAAGGATCACACCATTGTAATACTCGCAGAAAAACACAAGAGATAGGCTACTCACTCACCTCCAACGAATATCCGACGGAAATTTCACCAACACCGCCTCATTCACGAACGACGTCCAGTGATCCCGAGCCTCGGCCCCGAAAACAGTCGGGCGCATTGCACCATTGTGATCTCCTTGGGAAAACACTTCAAAAAGACTACTCACTTGAGCGCAACAGATATCTGGAGAAAAATATGCATTCTGGCGAACAAAAACACGAGCGGTGCTACGTGGGACCCGCATCCCGGTCCTGAAACTCATCAGACGGATTGCACCGTTGCGATCCTCTCGAAAAAGTACACAAGATGGACTATTCACATGTCGAAAACGGTCTCCCAGTGATAAATCTGGAAAAATCACCGTCAACGCCCAAACAGCCCCTATGGACCCCCACCATCGTGCCGAATTAGAGCGGGCGGATTGCACCATTGCAATCCCCTTAGAAAAACATCCATAATCGACTACTCGCACGCCCCGAATGGAAGGCCGATTATAAAGTCGTGCAACGCTGCACGCAGCTCGAAAGATGGCCCGTGGGGCCCACACCTCAAATCAAGTCTCAATGCCCAAAAATTCCCTGGAAAGCTCCACCCCGGCGCCAAGGTTCTAACACCACTGACGGCGCTCAAAACGGACATCTGATGCATCAGTGCTGCTCAAAACAAGAAATCATGGGATGACGTCAATCCCCTCGATGAACGTGTCGCACCACTGAGGCCCCCTTATCAGGAATTATAATTGCCCGTGACTATCTCAAAAAGTTTTCCCTATTGTTAGGTCCATGCTTCCGTAGATGGAACGCAAAACAGACGCCCGTAGCTAAAGATACGAGCGTCCGAAGATAATAGGCGAGGCCCAGCTGCCTGGGTCTGGTCCAGCCGAACCCGCAGGCCGCCGCACCGTGGCCCGGTGCCTTGTGCACGCTCACCTCTCCCACGCAGCACGCGTGCGCTACCTTCACCGACCGACCGACAAGGTCGGTCCACTTTCCACGTGGAGACCCGCGTCATGTGGGTCTCGGTGTCCCCGCGGTGTCGCGCACCAGTGACCCCTATCCCTCGTCTAGCTCACCCGACGCCGGTGAGCCCGAGCCGCGCCACCCGCCTGAGGAACTCAGACCGCCCCCGGGAGATACGCCACCATCGCGCCAAGCCGAGCCACTCCACCACCTGGGAAGCCGCCACCGCCTCCACCGTCCGCCGCTGGGGACCGCCGAAAAAACAAGAATTCAGCTGTAACTTCTCAGTGCGGCCCGGGGCACCCTGAGACTCGGATTTTTGATCCGAGAAGAGAGTCAGAAATCCTAGAACACATTCTACGCGATTTTGGGCTTTGTTTAACGATTGGGCAACAAATTGACTGGGGAAATCGGGATCAAATATTGCGGGAAATGGAAAACGAAAATGATAAACCCCTACCTCGAAAGGTGTAGCCTGACGCCTTGTGTGCGAACCATCGGAACCGCTGTGCCTCGCCGGAGGTCGCCTTGCCAGAGCTGCCTTGCTAGAGATGGAGGATAGGGGAGGGTTGTCTCACCATGGACAACCACCAAGAGGGGCGGAGAAGTGTTTAAAAACAAAACGCTTAAACTCCTGCCCGTGGGCCCCGTACCCGAACCCACAGTAGGGTCGAGATTAAGCCTCCCCTAGGGTAAACACCACCTCCTATGAAAAATGGAGGTCCCGAAATTTTACCTGATGCCCCGTTCAAAAGTTAAAAAACATAGCCCCTGAGGCCGCCAAAATAGGAAAACGCCCCTAGGGAAATTTTTCACATATGGGCCGCGCTAGAAAAACTTATACCTGTCCTAGGGTAAACGGCACGCTAAGAACTCAACGGTGCTCTCAGTTTTCCAATCCGAGCCACCGTTTAAGAGATACTTTAGTTTCACCATTAAACGAATAAATTTATTAATTAAATTATCCATTTAATGTTCCAAAAGAGGGAGAGGGGTCCAAACGTCTCGTGACGACACGCTTTATGTAGTTCCTAGGGTAAAAACCCCATTTCACATTCATCAATACACTCAGATCTCTGATATGAAGCACTGTTTAGGAGTTATCCTATTTATTTTGCGTTTCCAGTGTGAACGCACTAAAAATATAATTCCAGCCACTCCGGGGCTCGGAATCGCACGCCTCTGAAGGCGCTGCTCTGGAATATCATCAAGAATATTCTAAAGTCTTACGAAGTAAAAACTGGGTTCTTACATCACTCCCTCCTTCAATATTTTCGTCCCCAAAAAGCAAAAATAGAGAAAAAAATAACGGTACTAAGCCCACACCCAGCTCTTCCGAACATAGAAGAACTCTTGCACAGTTATGCACCACCGCACATAGTCAAAAGGATTGACCTGTTCACACGAGGTCGGCCCTTTCCTATGTCGTGCACCCACACCAGACATTGGGGTTAGGGAAAGGCATTAGGGAACCTCATCATCCCCTTGCACGGTCTCAAACAACTCGAAGGTTCTCAGGGGTAACTCACCACCATGGCTGAACCTCTATGTCGCATGCTGCGACTGGAATCACCACCCACACCTGAAACAAGGCCCGATGATTCCCTCCTTCAGAATATCCATGTGCTGGAAACCCAAGGATATCCGATCACACAAGGTTTCACCATCGATGTCTCGCAACCAAGACTCTCTTACACGCACGGAGAGTGATGGAGTCAACACCATCGACTAAAGAAAAAGGTCTCACGCCTTTTACCTTACCAACACAGGGTTACACCGATGCATGGTTCCACCCTAGTAACAACTCAAACAAGGAGCCGAAAGAAAAATATTTCACATGCAAAGTCTAAACATTCTACTCCAAAAAGTAGAATATCTGTATAGCATACCTCTTATCACTTAATTCTCTGTAGGATCGTAGTCATCCAAAGGTCGCGGCTGTCAGCGGTCCCAACTTTCAGCACCCGGAGCCTAACATGGACCACCTAGTGGTTATGGGAAGACCTCGTAATTTCATCCCCCACCTCCATCTCCTCCCACTCCTCTACTAGCCCCACCTCTCTGGGCACTACTCTGATCACGATGATGCCTATGTTGTGGTGGTGCACCTACTGCCAGCTTGAAGCTCTCAGCAACTCGGGTCGGGCAGTCTCGTGCCAAGTGACCTCGCCCGTCACAAGCATATCATCGATTCTCTCAAGGCAGCACTGGTTCCCTCCAGCGCCACTATAGTGTACAACCATGCCCTGAGATCCAATCACGGAAGGGCATACTCGGCTGAGGCCCTGGGCCTTTTCACCAAAGTGGTATACGACCACGTCTCCGAAACCGGCAGTGGGGAGGCCACCTGCATCGAGGTCCTGTGCTCTAACGCCTGCTAACTATAGCAGACGTCTCAGCTCCTTCATGCCCTCTGCCACTACCAACCACAAAACATGACTGGAAGATCTCTGTCACCAATGCCGGCTCTGGCACCTCGGCATAAGTGTGTATTCCCAAGGGTACTATGACAGAACAATTCTCTCTGTGGAGACCCTGCTCAAATATTTGTGCTCAGAAGTTGTCATCATGGACCAAGTTTGGGTAAAAGCGTGCACGGTCTGTGAGAATATCCGCATACTTGGCCACCATCATACATCTCTGCTGAAACTGTTGGAGCTCTTGAATTCGAACAGAGCACAAGCCAGAGGGGCAAAACTCCTCAAGAAACAACAACTGAAAGTCTCCCCACGAAAGAGATGACTCGTCAAGATGCTGAGTCACTAGACTCCACCATCTCCAAGCTGCTCCACGAAAAAGGTTTGCTACCAATGCCACTCTCTGATCTGTCGGCATATGTACAAGCCTAAAAAGGTGAACCACTACCTCAAGACAAACATATGCTGCCTTAGTGTCTGGATCACTACATAACCTCACCGGTATGTATCGATGGAACCCACGGAGCACGCTCAACCTGCGCTCAAGCCCCCTGACTCTGCTAAAGATGTTTGCTGCTCAACAGGTGGGGGTGCTTCTACCGGCCCACCCGGAGAAAGGGGCTCACATGATGGGTCCTGTACTGTGGCCTCATAGCTTACAGGGTCTTCGTCATGCACCCAAGCTGATGTCATGGTTGGCTGTCTATCCGGAGACATCCTGAATATTATCAAGGACTGTCGCGGTTAGATGAGAATATATGTATATACCAACAAAAACAATGATGGGTAACTGACTCAAGAAGGACAGTCAAAGACTCAATCCTATGTGATGCACAACCCAAATTTCCCTGCAACAAGTGTCTCAGCATGCCGAGTCGACAAGCGGGTTATCAAGGTCATGGTGAATGGTTACGCCGGCCGTTGCACCATCACTGGACTCTATGGCCTGAAAGCCTCTCTAGAGACACATTAACAATGTTTCCCAAATTTCCAACCAATTCCATTCATTTCAGGGATGTCTGAATAGTTTCCCAAGGAACGAACCAACTACGATACCACTTTGTCACAACCCGACCCTAACTGGGTTCAAGCCGCAACTACCCCAAGCCCGCATCCATAGGCTAGGGGATGGCGTCTAGCGCCGAAGGCACCACAAATTGGGGAGGCCTTTGACTAAGTACCTATACACACACACACACACACACGTAACACAATCAATGAAAAAGTGGAGAGTAAAAAGGAAAACAAAGGGAAACTTCTATAAATAAACCATAAAGTGCATCGAACTCTAAAAGTACAAAGTACAAGATTAAGGTAACTGAAAAATAAAAGGGGAAAAACACGCGCCCAACCTAGAAAAGTGCTAGAACCTGGAAACAGGTTACAAAAAGGAAAAGAGCTGGAAGGGTCCCCCACCTGGAACCCAGCTCCGAGCACCACACACAATCCATGCTCCTGAACTCCAAAGCACCTCTAACATCATGACCAACTTGTCCTTCGTCTGCAAGGGCGCACCAAGTGCGGGCAAAGCCCAAGCAGGGGTGAGTATAAAAATAATCAGTAAGATAACCCGAAGGCTCAAGGGAGAAACAAAAGAGGTAACGAAGGGTGAGCAGTAAAGAGAACAGGAAAAGTAGAGTAGTACAACTGAAAGTGCAGTAAGTGTAACAGTAGAGAGTCCAGCTCAACCCAAAAAGTGAAAGGAGGTAGACTTGTCCATACATAAGGAGCTGGAAGCAGTGAGATGATGAAATTCTCGTCGAGTCTTCACTACCTATAGCAGGATAGTAGACTCATCCAACCAAGAGAAGCTAGATATGGAAAGCACATGGCATAACCCGCATTTCTTGCCCTCTCCTGAAGGGAGAGTAACCTAGCCCACGGGGCGGGTACTAAAAAAAGGTATATATAATTTCACATGCTCAATCAAGAAGTCTGAACAACATCATAATGGGATCTCTGTCTCGTAGCTCAGCCCAAGAAAAGAGTATCCAAAAATCCCGTAAGTAATACCCTAGATGCCCAGCATCCCGCACATCTGCCCCTAACCGCAAGCCAAGGGGCTCAATCACCGCACTTCGATACTATCTTCTTTGGGCGAAACTGACTCACCCCGCACGATTTTAGATCGCGTCACAAGAACGCCTCTCGATGGTGAGTGTGCCCCTCGTACTTGAGAGTTCCATGGAAAGTCAAACCACACCTCGTCAATGCCCTGAAGTCGAGAGGTATTCTCAAAGTCAAAGCCGTCACAACAATGAACCGTATAACCAAGGGTCCTGCTTTGGTAATCACGGTGGAAATCCACGATCTAGCCTTGTAGAAAGGACTGAGCCTAGAATATCAACAGATGACCCACTGCCCAGCCTTCATGGAGGGTAATTCATAATATGATATCGGGTGACCCACTACCCAGCCCTGCTGAGGGTAAACCATAATACATCATCAGGTGATCAACTGCCCAGCCCCGCTAGAGGGTAGACCTTAATAAATCATAAGGAGACCCACTGCCTAGCCCCGCTGGAGGTTAGACCTAGAATAAATCGACAGGCGACCCACTGCCCAGCCTTGTTGGAGGTTGGACCTAAACTAGACGACCGGTGACCCACTGCCCAGCCCTACTAGAGGGTAGACCATAAGAGGTTGTCGGGTGACCCACTGCCCAGTCTCTGCTGGAGGGTAGACCCTAAGAGGGTCGGGTGAACCACTTCCCAGTCTCTCCTCGAGGGTAGACCCTAAGAGCGTTGAGTGACCCACTGCCCAGTATCTGCTGGAGGGTAGACCTTAAGAAGCCGATGAGTAACCCACTGCCCAGCCCCGCTAAAGGGTAAAACTCAGAACTGCTCTAGCCATCTCCACTGGAGGGTACAACACTGGCCAACCGGACACGGAGTGGGTATCGCGCAACAACCCAACTCCAGAACGACTCACCCAAAATAGGTTCATCTCCTGCTCCATCACTGGATGTCACAAGCACCGCAACCAGCCGATCCATCGAGAACAAAACTAGGGGGAGACCACTCAACCCTACAGGTCAAACAAATGAGCACAGAGCCAAGGTAAAAACTCCACCCATCTAGTCAAAAAAACGAGCACATAGGGACCCTTTATTTTGCGAGAGGTCAAAGTACGCAAAGTAGAGATCAACATGCACCTGGGGCCCACACAACGTGTGGCCCCATCTCAACCCCAACCAAGCGTACAATAATTCCCAGGTACAAAAATTTGCAACGTGTACCTCCAAGAATTACTGTATACTCCAAGAGTATACCACGTCTCCAACACTAAGGCTATCGTACACACGACACCCAATGTGAACGCGAAGGCGTGACGTAACATCTACAACTTTTCACCTCAACGACTGGGGTACAGTCAACCACATCTCTTTAAAGACCAACCTCACTCTCCTAGGAGTGCACGCGATCACAAGACAAAGGTCTGCTACAAACACGGTAGAAGGCCCGCCACCGAGGCACCTTTCATCTTTCCACATTTAATAAGATCGCGTATAAGGCACCACACAACCAAATGGATCGCACCGTTGTAATCCTCGCGGAAAAAAATACACGAGATAGGCTACTCACTCGACTTCAACAGATATCTTATGGGACAGTCACCAACACCGCATCACGCCCGAATAACGTCCCGTGATCCCGAGCCTTGGCCCCGAAAACAGTCGGGCACATCGCACCATTGCGATCTCCTCGGGAAAACACATCAAAAAGACTGCTCACATGAGCGCAACAGATATCTGGAGAAAAAGATGCATTCCAGTGCACTGCACATGAGCAGTGCTACGTGGGACCCGCATCAAGGTCCTGAAACTCAACAGAAATATCGTGACGTTGCGATCCTCTCGAAAAAGTACACATGCTAGACTATTCACTTGTCCAAAATGGTCGCCCGGTGATAAAGCTGGAAAATCATCGTCAACAGCCAAACGGACCCCGTGGACCCTACACCATCATGCCGAATTAGAGTGGGCAAATTGCACCATTTCAATCCCCTAAGAAAAACATCCAGAATCGACTGCTCGCACGCCCCTAACGGACGCCCGATGAGAAAGTCGTGCAACGCTTCACGCAACTCGAAAGACGGCCCGTGGGGCCCAGGCCTCAGATCTAGTCTCAACGCCCGAAACCTCCATATAAATCTCTGCCCCAACGCCAGGTTTCCAACGCCACTGACGACGCTCAAAACGGACATCGGATGCGTCCGTGCCGCTCAAAACAAGAATTCCCAGGATGACGTCAATCCCCTCGATGTACGTGTTGTGCCACTAAGGCTCAGGGCGATATTAAAAACATTGTCTTGTTGTTAGGTCTGCGCTGCCGCAGACGACACACAAAATGGATGCCCGTAGATAAAGATATGGGCGTCCGAAGATAATAGGGGAGAACCCCTCGGGCCGGACCGGCCCGCTCCAGCCGGCCCACTGGGACTGCGGCCCTGCCGCCTGGGTCTGGCACAACAGAACCCGCGGGACGCCGCACCGCGGCCCGCTGCCTCGTGCGTGCTCACTTCGCCTGCATGCCACGCTGGCGCTTCCTCCACCGACCGGCCATCAAGGCTGGTCCGCTTTCCACAGGGAGACCCGCGTCACGCGGGTCTCGGTGTCCCTACGGGGTCACGCACCTGCGACCCCGATCCCCCGTCCAACTCCCCCGACTCCGGCGAGCCCGAGCCGCGCCACCCGCCAGAGGAACCCAGACTGCCGCCGGGAGCTGCACTACCGTCGCGCCCAGCCGAGCAGCCGTGCCACCTGGGAAGCCGCCGCCGCCGTCCCGGATTGCCATCCGCCGCCATCCCGAATCGTCGTCCGCCGCATTGAACCACCGCAAAAACAAAAAATTAGGCCGGAACTTCTCGGTGCTGCCCCGGGCACCCCGAGACTTGGATTTTCGATCCGAGAAGCGCTTTGGAAAGCCTAGAACACGTGCTATGCGATTTTGGGCTTTTTCCAACAATCGGGCAACAAATTGACAGGGGAAATCGGGCTAAAAGATTGCGGGAAATGGAAACCGAAAATGATAAACCCCTACCTCGAAGGGTATAGCCCGATGCTTCATGTGCGGTCCGTCAGAACCATTGTGCCTCGCCGGCGGTCACCTCACCGGAGTTGCCTTGCCGGAGATGGAGGAGATGGGAGAGTTGTCGGGCTAGGGAGAACCACCAAGAGGGGCGGGAGAAGTGTTTAAAAACAAAACGCTTAAACTCCCGCCCGTGGGCCCCGTACCCGAACCCTCAGTAGGGTCTAGGTTAAGCCTCTCATAGGGTAAACACCACCTCCCGAGCACAACGGTGGTCTCAAAATTTTAATTTGAGGCCCCATTCAAAGGTTATTAAACTTAGCGCCCGAGGCAGCCAAATTACGAAAATGACCCTAGGGCCATTTTTCACAGACTGGCCGTGCCCGTAAAACTTACACCCCTCCTAGGGTAAAAGGCATGCTCCAAACTCAACGGTGCTCTCGGTTTTCCAAATATGAGCCACCATTTAAGAGATACTTGAGTATTACCATTAAACAAATAAATTTATTAATTAATTTATCAGTTTAACGTTCTAGAAGCTGGTGAGGGGTCCAAACGTCCCGCGCCGACACACTTTATGTCATTCCTAGGGTAAACACCCCATTTTGGACTCATACGTACACTCAGATCATTGATCAGAAGCACCATTAAGGAGTTAGCCCATTTATTTTGCGTTTCTAGGGTGAACACACTTAAAATTTAATTCCGGCCACTCTGGGGCTCAGAATTGCACGCCGTCTGAAGGTGCTGCTATGGAATATCATCAAGAATATTCCAACCTCTTCCACAGTAAAAAATGGATTCTTACATGCATTCATAATCCTTGAATAATTCCAATATAATCTCTACTATCTCATGTTAAATTTTTTTGAGTGAATATATATTTCATGATTTTGTGATCGTTATATATTTCACATTTTACTCCATACAAATGATGCCTCACAATTTTGAAAGCAAAAACAATAGCAGATAATTCCAAATCATGTGTAGGGTAATTTAACTCATCTGTTTTCAATTGACATGAAGCATAAAAAATTACCTGATCATTTTGCATTAGGACACATCGCAGTAATTTTAACGAAGTATCATTTTAGATAACAAACTCAACATTTCTGGAAGGTAGTGCCAAAACTAGATCATTCACAAATCACATTTTCAATTCCTAAAAACAATCATCACAATCTTTCGTACTGATGAACTTAAGACATTTTCGAGTTAATTTAGTTATTGGACTAGATAACTGTGCAAAAGTTTCAACAACCCTCTAGTAATAACCATCTAAACTGGGAAAACTACATATCTCAGTTATATTTTTTAGTCTTGGCCATTATTAAACAACTATTGAATTAGAAGGATCAACAGTTATGCCATTTTTTGAAACAATGTAACCAAAGAAAGAAATGCTTTTTATCCAAAACTCACACTTTCTGAATTTCTCATAACGTTTCTTTTCTTTTCAGGTTTTGAATATGACCCTTAAATGACTTTCATTCTCCTCTTTACTTTTTGAATAAACCAAAATATCATCAATCTCTACTAGAGGCAAAACAATAAGGTTTGTATGTAGAATCTTTCCGCATACTAGGACATGAAAGTTCTTATGTTTTCTTTTTGTCTCATCATTTCCTTCAGGTGTTTTTACTATACGTTATGTATTCATATCTTGAGATGGAATTTGTAATTTACTAGAAAACTTCTCAGAAATGAAAGAGTGTGTAGACCCAGAATTAAACAACTCATTGGAAAAATCTTAACAAACAAATAGTATACCAGATACTACTTCAATTGATGGCCCAACATCTTCTGAAGTAGTTTCAATGGATTTCACCACTGCTTTATTTTTGTAGTCTGACTGATTTCCCTTAGTTGAGTTCATTTCTAAACACTCATTTGTACAATCACACATTTTTTTACCCTTAAAACATCTTATTGATGGATTTTCATTCACTACTTGATCTTCTTCCTTACAGTTACGAGCAATATGACCAGACTTACTTCACTGAAAGCACATTACAGACTTTTATAAACATTCTCCGAGAATATTTTTTCCACACTTCTCACAATATGGATATTTATTTTTCATAAATTCAGGCTTCTTTGTTGAAATATTCCTCTTTGCCTACCAACTGGGCCTCTTATTCTGTTGTTTTTCAAAGAACACTTGATCATTGGCAAACTCCATTTCCACCTTCTCCTTACATCGAACAAGTTTTTCATAACTTTTGAACTCACAAGAGGCTAACACAATTCAATATCATGGATTCAGTCCTGAGTAAAAACAATTTATCTTACTATCAAGATCTTGGATGAAATTTGGTGCATACCTTGACAATCGAGTGAACGTTCCTTCATAAGCAGCCACAATGTCATCCTCCTGCCTCAATTCTAAAAATTTTATTTCCAACCTAAGATGAACCACCTAAGGAAAATATTTCTCAATAAACAAAAATTGGAATTCATCCCAATCAAGATCATCAATATCCTCACTATCCTTGATATTTTTTAGCATTTACCACCACTGATTTGCTTCACCCTCAAATGGTAAACATCGAGACTAACCTTATGATGTTTTGAACAACCCATGACATCAAAAATATTTTCCAGTTCTTTATTTCCCCCTTGTGCTAGCATCGTACCAGATGATCCTATAAATGATGGGGGATGTTACATCAAAAAATTCTCCACTATTGAATTGTTCTTCTGTGGTGGATCTAGATGATCTCATGCATGAATAACACCACCATTTATGGCCTCAGTCAATTGTGCCATCCCTGTAACAAACTGTTCAGTTTCGATTCCGACCATCTCAGGTTGCTGATTTAGAAGGTTGTCTTACTCCTGATGTCATCCCAATATAGCTTCCCTATTTCCTCTATGGAAAACCATTCTAAACATAGAAATATCTTAGGTGAAGCAACAT
Source organism: Viscum album (assembly GCA_963277665.1). Lineage (NCBI taxonomy): Eukaryota > Viridiplantae > Streptophyta > Magnoliopsida > Santalales > Viscaceae > Viscum > Viscum album. Next base: position 1,664,848,340 of record OY728156.1, read on the forward strand.
GGTAATCCGTAAATTCTATAAGATATCAATATGAAAATAAATTACTTTATGGATATTAATTTAACAATCTAAAGTTGTCTAAACTGACTTCTGATACCAACTATAAGGACCCGACCATAAAACAATAAATAATCTTGAAATAAAAGAATAATTTACATTGAGTATCTTTTCATGTTTAGAGTTATATATAGTTAGGCCATAACAATTACATTTCAAAATATTACAAAGTAGACACTTATACACATTTTTTTTTTCATAAAATAAAAACTCATGAAAAAAAGAGTCATGTCTAGTTATATGTTTATGATAGCATGACTTTTCCATGATCCCATCCTTGACCCTATTCCACATTATGTAATGTAAAAAACATTTCATAAACATGGGATGAGCTTAAAAAGCTCAGTAAGGGATACACAAAGAAAAAAAAGTTAGTTTTTCAAAATAAGTAAACCATGAATGCTTCAATATAAGTTATACTTTTCCCCATTATGATGTTTTAAATACTCTTCACTAAATAAAATATCATTACTTACCTTTTTTTAACCAAAATATTACCATAAAACCCTTATAAAAACTCATAACATATAAAGGTAACTTAGGACATAAACATACTCAAATGGAATAACCATACAGTTGACTTCTTCACATATCACTAAATGGAATAGCCATTCTGCCGACTTCCATACCCAATGCATTAGAGGTTATAACATAAACACCCATCCTTGTATTCATGGAAAAAACCTTCATTTTGTTTATCATGTAACCACTCATGAAATGTCCATGTACCATTAAAAAATCATAACACATAATACAATTATAAAGGAATTAAAACATTTCCACATTTCGATCACAATATATTACATAAATATACTAACATAACAAATCCATTATCAAAACCATTTTCAATACCAATATACATAAAAGATTATATGGTATTTAGTTTATTTTAAAAAAATTACGACTTGTTGAGGAAGCAAAAGATCAAATAATACTCGCGGCGGTGGGAAAGGTCGTTGTCACCGCTTACGTTAGAAAGAAACATACATTTCTATCATTTATTAAAATGCTTCGTCGAAAAATATTCCATTTTAAAAGTCAAGGGTGTTTATACAGCGTATAAAATAATGTTGTGTATTAAATCAAAATATGCCTCAATGAATGGAGAATGAGACGAAGTCCCTTACCTGATGTCCGACTTGACTCGATCATTCTTTAATCTCCCGAATAATAAACTAAAGTTAATTTATACTTTCTTAATAACCTTTTTCATGTTTATTATTACTTTTATATCATTTATTACCTTGTTATAAATGTTATGTAATCATTTAAGTTTATAATGTTTGTTTTGTCGATATTTGGTACTTGAGTCAAAAATGAAAACCTTATATTACAAGCTGTCCATGTGGTCAATAGTACATTATATCCAGAATGATATTCATTAATTATGTAACACCCCAAGCTTTCACGAAGAACTTCACTTTCAATAATGCAATAACTTGCATTGTACACAAGTTCGAGATTCTAACTCACCACGACCAATCAAAGTAGCCTTTATGAATAGTAATACCCACCTTTTGAACTTATATAAATATTATATTTCAAAATGGACTTCATTTTTGGATTCGGAATACCGAAATATGCCTATGTTTAAATTTTGATATTTTCTGAAAAACATCAATTTTTGATGAATAGTGAAACCACTAAGTGGTAGTTAAAAAACTAATTTTTCATTTAAATGAAACCTTAACACTTCTGTGAATTGAATTTAAAAAATCCGACATACATGGTTTTCATTAGTAAGTAAAATGTGGTTCAATGGGATGAAAATAATTTTTGGTGAATAATATCTTTTAAGTTTTATTAATCGCGATTGAAGATAATTAGTGTAATTTAATGTAAATATAATGTTATAATAATATAAAATAACCTTTACACTTGTTCTACCATTATTGGATGAGTCATGGCCGACCATTAAAATCCATGGGTCAACTTGGGGACCCCATGGTGCCACATGGGTAAGAAAATGACAATAATAACTTTTTATTTAAAGTAAAAATAAAATTGTCAAAAACATGTGTAGTTTTACTAAAAAAATTATTACATGGGGTTATATAAGATTAAATTTAGACTATAAATATTAATTGGAAATAAAATAATATTTCCTACATCATGGTAATTTTCTTATAATTTTAAAGAATTAAATAAATAAATTTATTTATCATACCATGATGATGCAGCGATTATCTCATTAATGAACGATTTAAATAAAATGAAAAGATAAGGTAAAATATAAGACTTACACTTGTACAAAGCCTAGAGAATCAGTGGATTTTGATCCCTTGTCACCTTAGCCTCGAATTATATCATTTTGGGACCTTTATAATTGGAAAATCATTTCATAATAAAGTAACATTTCAATCTTTCCAAGAGTGACCCTCCTCTCCTCTAATAAAAGGCCCCCACCTCTACCACCTCATTCACAACATCAAAGACATTTGGCTTAGCCAACCTCTGCTCAAATAATCTCTCAACATACATCTGTTACTCCAAGAATCCTCATTTTTGGAATAAGACTTCCCAAGGAATATTTTGTCTTAAATCAAAAAAGAGTTACCCGATTTTAAGTTAATGTCTTCTCTTATGTTCTTTTGTGTTATTTTGCTTCTCCAACCCCTTAAACTATTTTTATTCCTTTATTTTGTAACAAAACCAGTATCTTCAACATACTAGGATGTTTTTTTGAGAATTATTTGATTTACATTTACTCACACCTTCATCTAATGGTTAAAGAACATACTGTTTCTATGGGTGGTGAATTACTGCCTCATGAAACGATGATTTTTCAATCTTTATTTAACACCTATCATGGTGGAAATTATGATGACACTATTTTTATATATGATATATATTATGTTTATATTTTCTTTATTCTTCTGTATTTTTCATTTATATCATACCTTTATGGTTTCCATTATGGGTAAACACGATAATCTCATTAGAGGAAGTGTGGACTACCACCCCCTCAAAGTGATCTGACTCTTTAATACCATATGTGGTATGTATAAAGGATGAATGTAATGATATTATATATGATTATATAATGGAATAATGATATAACTATTTATAACTATGTTTTAATTTCATTTAATATGAAATAGAAATGAATGTAGCGTTCATGCGTACGTACGGCTTACCGTCTCCCTGAACTGTGCATTTCATTTCTTACCTCTAAATGTTATGTAATTTTATAAATGCATGTATCTACTGGATATATATGATATAAATGATATCTACATCATGAATATAATTCTGAATATAATGGATATTTTACCACACATTGTAATTATAAGATGTTTATTTTTTACTCAAGTACCAATGATCGACAAAACGACCGTTATTAATTAAATAATTACATAATGTTCATAACATAGTAATAAGTGGTATAAAACGAATAATGAACTTGAAAAAGGATCTTACTCAATTATAAATTATCATTAGTTTATTAATCAGTAGATTAAATAATATTCATGTCATGTCGGACATGAGGTAAGGGACTTCCTGTCAATGTCCTTTCATTGAGGCATATTTTGTTTTATACACAACATTCCTTTATATGGTGTATAAACACCTTTTACTTTTACATTTATTCAAAATGATTATTTTTATAGAAATATTTTTTACTAAATGACAAAAGGAATGTTTTGTCTTACGTTTGTGGCAACAACAAATTCTCCACCGCCGTGACCATTATTTGAGTTTTGACTTCTTCTATAAGACATAACATTTTTTAAATGAGAAATAAATACCAAGTTTTAATTTTATTTTATTTTGGTATTGAAAATGGTTTTGATAATGATTTTATTATTTAAATGTGTTGTATTGATATCTTGTGATTGAAATCTGGAAATGTTATGTTTCTTTTATGTATGTTTTATGTGATACGATTATGTTATGGTTTATGATATGTTTAAACCTGTTCATATGAGGAATGAATTGGACTTAATAAGTGGTGGGTGGAGCCCGCTATAGCTCCTCGATGCATCTGAGGATCTCATGAGACAAACTAGTGTCTTAGCACGAGGCCTTGAAAAAATCATATTTGTAGTTTTTCCACGAGGCCTTGGCTACGTGGTTATGATAGTCTGACATTATGCATTCCATCATTATAAAAATGGTTATTTATATAGAATGTGATTATTAGACTAATAGAATATCCATGTGAAAAAGTAAATGGCATTATTTCATTTTATTTATTCCATATTATGTTGAAGTTCAAGTTTAAAAGGCTTTTGTTTTAGTTATACATTGCCTTAATTGTTTATGTTTATTTATGAATGTTTCCGGTGTATTGTTATCCTTACTGAGTATCTGAGCTATCCCCTTTCTATGATTTAATTTCACATGATGTGAAGAAATATTTTATGAATGACCAACAAGGATTGTCTGAAGGGGATATGAGTGTGGACTATGGGGATTATGTTATTGTTATTTTTCACTCTATTATGTAATTTAACATTTATAAATGTATCTACTATATCCAAGGCTACTAAACTAATCGGTCTTTCGAGACATGATCTTTTGTAATCATGCCAATGTTACGTAATAATGCACCGACTCTGGGTAACTGGGGTCGGGGCATTACAGTTGGTATTAGAGGTAGTTTATTACTAATCTTGGACGAAAGATTTATATAAAATCCGATTACCGAACATATCCCTAAAATAGAAATTGAGGATTAGTATTGAAGAACCTCCTAAAATTTTGGCATTATAGAGATTTTGTGAGTTTTTCAAGCAATACATCCCTGTCTGGATATGAGCGGGTAGAGGTGGCTCTGGCATAGATGTACCTAGGGGTAAAACCCTAAAACACCAGTTTGAGCTAGACTCGAGTGGGAACTAGTGCACGACAATGGGCCTTGCTGCACTCTTGGTTATGACACTCGTAGGAGATATGTTTAGGATAATTCTCATTTTTACAAACCATTATAAATGGTTTATGAGTATTTACATCATCAAAGAAAACATATTTATGATTATGGATTATATCCATAATCTTTTCAATTTACATTAAGTATTTTACAAGTTTGGAATTATTCATTGCAATCCATAAACTGACCCAGTTTCTGCCATTGTATAGAAATAGCACCCAGTAGAAGGATTGTGAAATCCAGCAATACGTATGATACAAAGAGTAAGAAGGATCATATCTTTCATAGTATTAAGACAACATTTAGATGGTAAATAGTCTCCCATGTATTCTCAACATTTGAAGAAATAGTATCATGTGTTAATAAGATAAGTAAAGAATTATCTGAGTCCTATGGCATTGAAGGTATGAAAGAGAAGAAAAGGATAGAAGAGAGAAAATGGATAAAGGGAAGATGGAAAAGAAGAATTTTACAATTTGTCATAACTGTAGGAAGAAACACCTTGGAACATTCTTAAAGGGAATGGGATTTTGTCATAAATGTGGAGAAAAAAGAAAACCAAGTGTGTGACTGCAAGGGTCAGAAAAAGTTTTCAAATGTACAATGCTTCATCCACAAGGAGTGGGGACACTACACAAACCAATGTCCAAATCATGAGAGTATGCCCCAAATGATGATATTGGATAATAATCAAGTTATGATACTACCAAAGATGAGGAGGAATGATTAGAGTTCTTATGTTGTTATTAAATAATTATGTCATTTGAGTGTTGTATCAACGATGTACTAGTTATAATAATTATTGAGTAAATAAGGATTTTACTACAATACTATTTCATTAAGGACTTGAGATTGGGTGGAACCAAGAAAAGTGACTCAATAGAAGGTTGAATTTTTGGAAAATATATAGTTGAGAGAAAGATAAAACATGATGTCATTCTGATACCAAGATAGTGATTTTGGAATAATAGATAATTGATTTGGATAAATTATATTGGATATTCTTGACTTCTTTGAAGCTGATTAATGATTTGTATACATTTTTGGATAGGAGGAGTATATATAGTATTCTATAAGGAATAAGGGATCAGAAATGTAATCAATACGGATTTATCGTAACTCAGGATGTTTCAGTGTTTTAAAAGAATACATGATGAAGGTATTCACGTGTTATTACCCGGAAAAAAGGATCATCACTGGTTTTACCTTCCCTATAAAATTTGGACTATGAGATTGGACATAGGTATTTTGGATAACAATAAAGTTTGGAATGGATTAAGGTGAACTTTTAATAGTATTATTTATGTTTAAAACATTTCTTATGAATATTTTTCAAAATTTATAATACTATAGTTTTAGAAAAAGGACAACCTGCAGGTCGGGCGATAACCCGTCGCGTCAGAAAAAGCTGCAGGAATCGAACCCACAACCATAGTGCGAAAGGTATTTAATACCTACCACTATCCTACAAGAAGTGCCTAGTTATTGCAAAATATATTTCCTAATATAAATTGCATGTGTAAATATTTGGAACAATTTACGATTAGGATTAATATAATATTTTTGATTTCAATTACCTTTTGGAGTGAAAGATGAGTTTGTGGAAGGAATTAGTTGAAGGTTGAAACTCTACTTTTCAAGTATATATATATATTCCTCTCTCTTATTCTATGAATAAATTAATTCATAATCTTTTGTAAAGGGATATTAAAACAAAAACATGTGTTATCCTAATACCATATGTTTGTTGAACTGATGATATTTTAAATCAACATAGACTGAAGGCATTGTGGCCCTCAATTTTACACTTTTTTGTGATTGATGACCTCAATCACTCCCTACAAATATTTACGTTTCCCTCCAATTATATGTCTCTAATTTCCACCAATGTTCTTGTAATTGAGATCATAATTTGTTGGTGAATTTTTCATTTCCCTTTCCCTCTTATTAAGGCTAAATTTTTTTAACCTTATTTTCAATGTGGGATTTCCAAAAAGGTATTTTCTATTTTTAACTTTTTATTTTTCAAGAACAATTTAAAATTGCGAGGATGAAAATTGTTGAAGGAGGGGAGAATGTAACACCCCAAGCTTTCACGATACACTTCTCTTTCAATAATGCAATAATTTGCATTGTATGCACGTTCGAGACTCTAACACACCGCGACCTATCAAAGTAGCCAATATGAATAGTAATACCCACTTTTCAAAATTATAAAAATTTTATATTTCAAAATGGACTTCATTTTTGGATTCGTAATATCTAAATTATACTACGTTTAAATTTTGATATTTTTCTGAAAAACATCAATTTTTGATGAATAGTGAAACCACTAAGTGGGAGTTAAAAAACTAAATTTTCGTTTAAATGAAACATTACCACTTCTGTGAATTGAATTTTAAAAATCTGACATACATTGTTGTCATTAGTAACTAAAATGTGGTTCAATGGGATGAAAATAATTTTTGGTTAATAGTAACATTTACGTTTTATTAATCACGATTAAAGGTAATTTGTGTAATTTAATGTAAATTTAATGTTATAATAATATGAAATTAAATTTACACTTTTCCTACCCTTGTTGGATGAGTAATTTCCGTCATATAAAATCCATGGTTCAACTTGGGAACCCCATGGAGCCACTTGGGAATGAAAATGACATTAATAACTTTTTATTTAAAGTAAAATTAAATTGTCACAAACATGTGTTGTTTTACAAAAACAATTATTACATGGGGTTATATTAGTTACCATTTCGACTATAAATATTCATTGGAAAGATTAAAATATTTTCTACATCATCGTAACTTGCTTATAATTTTTAGGCATTAAATAAATAAATTTATTTATCACACCATGATGATGAAGCGATTACATCATTAATGAACTATTTAAATAAAATGAAAAGATACGGTAAAATCAAAGAAATAAACTTGTCCAAAGCCTATTGGATGTGTGGATTTAGAAGTATTATCACGTTATCCTTGAATTATATCATTGTGGGACCTTTATAATCCGTATATCATTTCATAATAAAGCAACATTTAAATCTTTCCAAGAGTTCCCCTCTTCTCCTCTTATAAAAGGCCCCCACCTCTACCGGCTCATTCACACCATCAAAGCCATATGGCTCGGCCAAAATCATCCCAAATACACACTCAACTTCCCTATCTTACTCCTAGAATCCTCACATTGGGAATACATCTTCCCATGGAAGCCTTTGGCTCAAATCTAAAAGAGTTACCCGATTTTAAGGTAATGTCTTCTCTTATGTTCTTTTGTTTTATTTTGCTTCTCCAACACCATAAACTATTTTTATTCCTTTCATTTCTAACAAAAAAATTATCTTAAATATACTAGGATATTTTTATGAGAAGTATTTGATTTACACTTATACACACCTTCGTCTAATGGTTATAGCACATACTTATTCTGTGGGTGGTGAAAAACTGCCTCATGAAACGATGATTGTTAAATTTTCAATTAACACCTATCAAGGTGTCCATTATGATGACACTATTTTTATATATGATATATATTATTTTTATATTTTCATTATGCTTCTGTATTTTTCATTTATATCATAACTAAATGGTTTCCATTATGGGTATACACGATAATCTCATTAGAGAATGTGCGGACTACCGCCCCCTCAAAGTGATGTGACTTATTAATACGATATGTGGTACATATAATGGATGGAGTTAATGATATTATATAAGACAATATTCTGTAATTATGATATAACTATGTATCATTATCTTTTATTCCATTAAATTTTTAATAGAATTTTAAGTAGCATTCATGTGTACGTACAGCTTACCGTCTCCCTGAACATTGCATTTCATTTCTTACCTCTAAATGTTATTTATATTATAAATGCATGTATCTACTGGATATATATTATACATATGATAATTACATCATGAATATAATTATGGATATAATGGATATTTTTGTTCATGAAAAACTCGTAATTATAAGATGTTTATTTTTGACTCAAGTACCAAAGATCATCAAAATGACCATTATTAACTTAAATAATTACATAATGTTTATAACATGGTAATAAGTTGTATAAAACGAATAATGAACTTCAAAAAAGTTTTTAAGCAATTAGAAATTTACTATAGTTTATTATTTAGGAGATTAAATAACGATCGAGTCAAGTCGGACATGAGGTAAGGGACTTCGTCTCAATCACTTTTCATTGAGGCGTATTTTGTTTTATACTAAACTATCCTTTAAACGGTGTATAAACCCATTTGACTTTTACTTTTATCAAAAAGGAATATTTTTATATGATTAATTTTTACTAAAAGACAAAATTAATGTTTTTTCTTACGTATGCGGCAACAGTGACTTCTCCGCCACCATGACTATTATTTGAGTTTCGGATCCTCTATAAGCCCTAAATTTTTTTAAATGAAAAATAAATACAAAGTTTTAATTTTCGTTTACTTTTTTATTGAAAATGGTTTTGATAATATTTTTCTAATATCAATGTGTTGTATTGATATCTTGTGATTGAAATTTGGAAATGTTATGTTTCCTTTATGCATGTTTTATGTGATACGATTATGTTATGGTTTATGATATTTTTAAACATGTTCATATTAGGAATGCATTGAAATTTATAAGGGACGGCTGGAGCCCGCTATATCTCCTCGATTCATTGGTAGGTATCATGAGACAAACTAGTGTCTTGGCATGAGTCTTTGAAAAAATCATATTTGTAGTCTTGGAACGAGGCCTTGGCTACATGGTTATGATTGTCTGGCATTATGTATTCCATCATTATGAAAGTGGTTATTAATGTTGCATGAGATTATTCGACTAGTATAATATCCATGTGAATTAGTAAATGGAATTATTTCGTTTTATTTTTTCCATATTATGCTGAAGTTCAAGTTTAAAAGGATTTTTTTAGTTATACATTTACATAATTGTTTATGTTTATTTATGAATGATTCTGCTGTATTGTTATCCTTACGGAGCATCTGAGCTCACCCCTTTCTATGTTTTATTTTCCAAGAATGTGAAGATATTTTTTATGATTAACCTATAGGGATAGTCTGAAGGGGATAGGATTGTGGACTATGGAGACTATGTTATTGTGATTTTTCACTTTATTATGTAGTGTAATAGTTATGAATGTATCTAGTGTTTCCAAGGATACTAAACTAATCTGTCTTTCGAGACATGATCTTTTGTGATCATGCCAATGTTATGTAATAATGCACCGACTCCGGGTAACTGGGGTTGGGGAGTTACAATTTATATATCTTATATATCATATATATCTATTATATAGATGTACTTATAATAGTAAATAATAGTTAGAGGTAAGAAATGAAATGCACCGTTCATAGAGACGGTAAGCCACACGTACACATGAACGTTACTTTCATTTCTATTTCTTATTTTAATGGAAATAAAACATATTTATACATAGATATATTATAATTCCAGTATATTATCATATATAATATCATTAACTCCATCCTTTATACATCCCACATAAGGCATTAATGAATCACATCACTTTGAGGGGGCGGTAGTCTGCACTTCCTCAAATGAGATCATCATATTTCCCCACTATGGAAACCATCATTTCTTGATATAATTGGGATGTAAAGAAGAATAAGTAAATAATAAACATAATATATATCATATATAAATATATTTCCATCATAATTTACCCAATGAGAGGCGGTAGGAGAAAATCGAACAATCATCATTTTGTGAGGCTTTTGTTTTTCATCCACAGAAACATTATGTTCACCATCCATTAGATGGTGGTGTGTGAATGTGTAGTTCTAAAAAGTCTCATAACAACATCCTAGTATATTTAGGATACTGATTTAGTTACAAAATAAAGTAATAAAATGAGTTTAGGGGTTAGAGAAGTAAAATAAAAGAATACAATTTAAGAGAAACTCTTACCTGTAATTTGGTTAACTCTCTTTGGATTGAACCAAAAGACTTTTTAATGTTCCTCTAGCCAAAGTTAAGGCTTCTAAGAGGAGGATAGTGATTTAGGGAGCTTAATTAGGCAGTGATTGGATGATCCAAATGGCTTGAGAGGTGTCAGGAATTTGTTAGAAGTGGTATCCTTTTATAACGTAGAGGAGGGGCTCTTTAGGAAAGTGTGAAAAGATTATTTTATAATATAATGATATTCGGTTTATAAAGGTCAAAAAATTATTAAGGTCGAATATAAGATGACTCATATTCTATGTAAAATCATCCAATCCTAATTGGACATGTTTTGGATAATATTTTAATCATTATAATTTTATTTATTTAAATCATTTATAAGTGAGGTAAATACTGCATCATTATTGTGTCATAAATAATTTAATTTATTTGATGTCTAAAAATTATAAAAAAATTATATCAAGTAGTAAAACATTCTAGCTTTTAAATTAATATTTATAGGAAAAAAGATAATTTATATAACCCCTTCAAAATTTAATTTACTAAATGATATTTGGTTTTGTCATTTTTGCCTTTAATTTAAGTTAATTAATCTAAATTGTCATTATCACCCCCAGGTATCTCAACGAGGTCCCAAAATCGACCAAAATATGACCATGGTCATAAATGACTCAACCAATAAGTATTGGACAAGTGTTAAGAAAATTTTGATTTATTAAAATAATATTTTGACATTGAATTACACTCTTTACCTTTAACCGCGGAAAATAAAAGTCAAAAGATACTATTCACGAAATTTTATTGTCATCTTATTGAACCAAATTTTACATCTTGATGACAACCACTTTTGTATGATTTTATGAATTCAATTCACAGAAGTGGTAAAATTTCATTTAAAACGAAAAAGTCATTTTTTAACTACTACTAAGTCGTTTCAGTATTCATCAAACATTGATGTTTTTCAGAAAAACTACCAAAAATTCAGCCTAATATATATTTGATATTCCTAATTTAAAAATGATGTCTATTTTTTAATATTCAAAACATATAAGTTTCATTAATTAATTTTAAAATTATTTCCTGTTATCAAAACAAATATCGTGTTTTTACGAAACAATAACTATCAAAAGATTGATACGTGTTTATGTCCAATTTCAAAGTGAAATTAATTACAATGACCAAAATTAGATTAAATGGTAAAAATATATTTTAATTTCACATTAAAAACAACTAAAAATTTAATCTACCCATATAAATAAATTAGATTAAAAGGCACATTTGAATTAAAATACAATATTTTTCACTATTCATTAAAAAATGAAATTTATCAGAAAAATCCCCAAAATTTAGACAATATTAATTATGATGTCCCCATTCTAAAGAAGAATTTTATTTGGTCATATAGAATGTTTCAAAATGACCAAAACTATATTTAAAAAGGGTTCTCCATTAAAAGGCAGTAAATCGACCTTTAAATGTAAATAATGCTTAAAATTAGATTCATTCATATTTTAAACCTCTAAATTTTTATTGGATAAATTTAAATACATTTAAAAGTCATGTATAATCATATTGTAGTTAGATATGTTCATTCCCTCCAATACAACGACTAAGAGTTCACCACCATTTAAAATAATAATATTATATTATTAGTGTGCAACGTAAGATTTAAAAAACCCCGTTGTTGCATATCGGGTACGCTATCGAACATAGAAACCCCTTTAATGTAAAATTAATATTTAACTCACAAATGTTAAAAAATATGAAAATATCTTATTCTTCGTTTACTTGGGATGTTACAATGCTGCTACCCTGGAGAAGTCTAGTCCAAAACTCCTATAGTACCCAGCCAAAGCAGAAGTCCCTCTCCCTTAAAAGAGGAAATCCGAGAAACATTTTTTGAAAATATGTCCCCACACTCTACCACTACCGTTGGGATCAAAAAATCCCAAACTCCCACTACCACGAGGGTATGGTTGGACAACTCATGAGTGACTGACTGTACCCTCTTATGCATGAGCACATCCTGTGCGACCTAGGTTTCCTTTTTCACCGACCATGGTGAACCCCATTCCAACATTGTAGATAAAACAAAACCTTATTTCTTCATACATTCAATCTATGTATAAACTATAGATGTTCAGTACATACCCAAACTATCATCGTAAGGCCTCGACGGTTCCACCAGGTTGTTCCAACCGAAACTCTCACCTCAAGAGTCAGATCACACTATCAGAGTAGGTGTTATTAACGAGTCTGATCACAAGGGTATATCCAGACGTGAGTGTCAAGTCTACGACATAACCGGAAACTAAAGGTCATGGACATGATTCATGGTAAGAAGGAATGATTTGTACATATTTATATTAACATGGTAGAAATTAGTAGACACACATCGTACCTCTGATCATTCATGGAGCCCATGGGTCACACTCCTTGACCACAAGTGGCTAATCCCTTCTCATGTCCTCCACCTCTATAAGCCTAGTAAAGATCACATTGGGGTGGTGGTTGTAAAATGTTAGGAAGTACAACACCTCATGTTCCTCTCCCAGCACCACTTTCACGTATGCTTCTCTGAAGATTCATTTTTCCCTATCACATCCTCTTCCCAATAGATTTTCCATGCCCAAGTCTCTCAGACTGGCCCCAGTTTCCTGCTTTCCCATTGCTGACATTCATTGGCTGTATCCGCTCAGCCTAAGAACATTCAACCACAAAGGATCACTCTAGAACCCTAACATAGGTCGAAATTCATATAGGAATAGTGCTGGCTCAGATTTCGTTAAACACACCTCGCTCAGACGTCCGAGCCCAAAGGCACTGATCATATAATATTCTTCGTGTACTAGGAATGGCCAGTACTCCTTGTTGAATACTCAAATATAGAAATGTCATCCTGCCAAAGCTGTAGATGCTCTAAGTAACTCTCAACCACCTCTTCAAGCCCATCCTTAGCCCCCCCCCCCCCCCCCCCGTGAGTCTGGTTCGCATCTGAACATTAGGGGTATCTGATGCCGAAACATGTGTAAGGCACTAAGCCTACATGTTTCCTCTATCAGTACTGCTAGTTGAAACTACTGACGAACATGTACTGATATAGCTGGTACACTGCCCAAAGGCCCCTTATTGGTAAACATTCCAAGTATTGAAGCCTTGTCACCACGTGGACCATTCTCATGGTCACACAATAATAAAAACAAGCAGCCAGGATCAATATATGATCTACTGCTGTCTCATCTAGCTGAAAAACTCTAACGAAAGCCTCCAGCTAGTCCTCAACTACCTGGGAATCTGTCGCGTCGTGAAAACATGGTGGCCTTTACCACTGGAACTCGTACAACGTGATCATTCAGTGTGCACATCTACCACTGGAATCTGTCTAGCTAGTTGTCTACGTGGTGGAATCCTGATATGGAACAGGTGTGTCATGGTCATTAGTAATACCTGTTGAGCTGAATCCAATTAAATCAAAAGAAAAACTTTTCAAAAAATATACGCAATCTGTGTTTTCATGTACTGAGTTCGAAATCAGAATTCAGTGTCATGGTGTATGAATACGTTGGCCACCGCACCAGCAAAGGACTACCGAAACTGAAAACCATACTCATAACACATAACAATATTTCCATAGAGAAAATATCTGAGTCTTAGTCCTTCGTTATAACCGAACTCCTTGGGTACAACTTTGTCATGTCCCACCACCGGGGCCCTAGTCTTGAGTACCCCAAGCCCACCTTTCACAGCCCAACGGCTGGCATCTCGCACCGAAAGGTGTATTACCTAAAATAGGAAGGTATTTCCATTAACCTGTAGAAACTCATGGTCCAAGAACACCAAATGAAGCGACATTGATATAAACTGATGTACTAAGAGGGGCTTGAATACAAGCCCTACTATAAGTGTACATGTACAACTGAAAGAACAATACAACTATAAATGAAAAACAGCTATTATGTTATCCTCTAATGAGCCTAACTTAATGGTAGTTACATATTTTCTCCTTAACACTCCTCGTTCATCCATCTCCTAAGCATCACGTCACGCCAAATGGTCCACCTCTGAACATTGTCCAGTCCTGGCTCCCTCGGCCTTGATCAATGTTGTCTATCGTCTACGTATAACACAAATGGAGTGGGATAATCCCATGCAAGGGTGAGTATAACAGTAATCAAGAGAGATCCCATGACCCCCATAGGTCTCCTAGAGTTGCAAAATAGAAATACCCCAATGAAAGTCTTCAATCTCAAGCACGAAGCAATAGACATCAACTCAATATAGTTATATATCGATACATATTCCTAAGATATCAAGACATTCTCATCTCATACATGATGGATTTATACCAAAAAGGTAACACCTCAAAGGTAGAAGTAATACAACAGAGAAAACACCTTGTAGGTAGAAGTACAACATAGGTAACACCACAAAGATTGATGTACCACACATGCAACACCTTGAAAGTATAAGTACCACACAGGTAACAAAACAAAGATAGGAATACCACATAGGTGACACCATGAAGATAGATGTACCACAAAGGTAACACCAAGAAGATAGAAGTACCTCATGGGTAACACCACGAAGATAGAATTACCGCAAAGGTTACACCACGAAGATAAAAGTACCACACATGTAAGAACATAAAGGTAGATTTACCACACAGGTAAAACCATGTAGCTAGAACTACAACACATATAACACCACAAAGGTATAATTACCACATAGGTAACACCATGAAGCTAGAAAAAACACAGAGGTACACCATGAGGATAGACGTACCACAGAGGTAACACTACGAAGATTGGAGAACCACATAGTTAAAACCATGAACATAGATGTTTCTCAACTCAAAATTAGGTATTACATAAGTACAGAAGAATAAATGATTAGTCTTAAGGCTAGATAATCTTATTATGCTAAGTAGAACTTCTTCTGACCCACACAGAATCGATAGGTAACTGACCCCCGCTGGCCAACACAGGATCGATAGGTAACTAACCCCCGCTGTCCCTTACATGATTTTACCTATAGAGGATTGGTATGTGCTGACCCATATAAGATCATTGAGTATTGACCCACACAAAATATGGCCCATATAGGATCAGTATGTGATGACCCACACAGGATCGATGTTATTCATTCATGATATGGCCTACCACAAAATTCCTCACACCTCGTGCACTCAAGTTCCATAGAACCGGCCTCTTGATATATCGGACGTACATCAACCACTACTAAGTTCCAAAAAGGAGTAACCCAAAGGTCCTCTCTATCGTAAGGTTTCCAAAATGACAAATGGTGCATAATTTGGACGCCCGGTCTATGAGTTATTAACATTTCTATTTCAAGGGCCCGATTGGATTCAAGTTCGATCCAACCAAGATATACACCAACTTTATCCCAACTCAAGTGGAGTATACCAAAATGACAGTCTCGGTAGACCCGACCTGATCCAACCTGACCCAACCCAACCTGGGATGACCTGACCATGTTTGGGTAGACCCGACGAGGTTCAGGTCCGGCCCCGATGGGCGGGACCGCCACCGGCCCAGCCCACTAGGCACACCCCACTTGGCTTCGAAGTTCGTCGTTGTAGTGTCTACCCTACCCAACACCCGGGGTGAAATTCCTCCCAGATTTCCAAATTGTCCATGCACCATTTTTCTTGTGACTGTTGGTGCACGAGACCCACCAGAGTGGGTCCTACTTGGTGCGTCAGAGTAAGCTGAATTTTCTGCTTGTCCTCCTCCCAGTGGTGCGACGGTGCCATAGTACTCCTGTGGCTGGCTGGGGGGCGGCTGATCTCTGGGTGCACCGCATACTCATGTCACAGCCTGCTCGGTGCTGGCCGCCCTTTGGTGCACCGCCTGCACAAACCATGGCTAGTGGTTTGTTGACCACCCTCCTATGAGTTGTTCACTCGAACCGCGACCGGCCGGGTACCGGGCACCCATCGGTGCACCGCTGTGGCTTGACAGTCGTGGCCTCCTCCTCTACCGGTAGCACAGATGAGCACCACTCCTCATTCACATGTCATTGTAGCCTCGTTCCAAGCACAAAAACATGAAGTCTGCATATTCACGATCCTTGTGTTGAGATCTCTACATCCATTTGTCGCACTCAAGAAGACATTGTTTTTTCAGCACGCTTAATTAATTGGCGTCGATGAATGCACGATGAACTCAAAAAGAAATAATGAAAAATGTCAGTGAATTAGTGCGGAATGATGCCCATGTTTGTTTGGCCATCTTCATTGTGAATCATGAATAAGAAGAATCAACAAAATGATTTAATCATACTCCAAATTAAAACCCCAAACTAGACGTGGCATCCAGTGACGATTGTCGACAGAACCGCCTTCATTGTTGTCGTCAATTCGTGACTCATTGGCACTCAACACTAGTTACAGGAACTCGTCTTGTCCTCCAGGTGGTTGGTGTCGCTGTACATTGACTGGGCTTCGTCTCTTGGTCATGTTGCGACAAAACCCCTCCCTGAGGTCCATATAAATAAGAGAAGAAAAGGAGTGCGCAATGATCAGGGAATTAATAGGGTTCCTTTAATTAATGTACCACCTAATTTCCAATGGTGCGGTTATAAAAAAAGAAGAGTCAAGCCAATTATTGGCTTCACATGTCACCGGTCCCGCAAGCATCATTCATCCGTCAGAAGAAAGAAATAAAATAAAATAACAAACATGTTATTTTATTAATCATTCAAAATCCCTAAAAAATAATTTTTTTGACCGACCTACTCCAGTCAAAGTAAATCCTCCCTTAAGAAAATCTCAGTACTTTGGATTCAATAGTGCCCTTGCATTTTTTATCGATGCACAAGTTCAAAAGTTAGAAAATTCCGCTCACGCGTTTACAAAATGTATCTGAAAAAAATAAGATAATTATTAATAGTCACCCTTGACCCACACCGGTCGAGGTTTGGGTCTTCCTAAGTTAAAAAATCCCCAGAAAACAAAAGGTACTCTCAGATTTCCAATATGAGATACCTTTTATATGTTACAGATTTTACAATAAAATAATTTTCACTTAATTATTTTATTTACGGCCAACAAATAACTTTCTCTTGTGACCAACGCCGGCCATAGTTAGTATCTACCAAAAGAAATCATACCCTGATGATTTTAGAGGTGGTATCTAATTTTTAATTTTAGTTTCCATACCTGTATTATAACCATTGGAAAAATAAAATAAATTTATTTAATTATTTTATTTACGGTTATTCTATTTTTGGTATTTCTCATCGTAGGCTTGCAACAACTAAACATAAGACGTGACTAGGGTAATCCCGTCATCCTGAGCGTAATGGTGCTCTCATATTTCAGATCTGGGAAACCATTTATGATTCATTCCACTATTTTAGGAAAACTTCTTAATAACTTTCATTAAAGAATAACAAAACTTCGACGGTTCATTCCTGGTACTCCAGACCACGAAATCACGCGCCTTCTGATTTCACAGCCTTGAAATAAATCCATATAAACAATAAAATTATACAGAAATTATGGTACATTACAAATATCATTTATAATATTTTGGGTCATTACATTCTTCTACCCTTTTTATATTTCACCTCCAATTTTTTTATAGAAACTGCTGAGGGTATTTCTCCTTTTATTCGACCTAGGGTTCCCATGTCACTTATTCCTAATTATCTTTCTTACACAACACTTATACAAGGTTATTTTTCATATTACTAAAGATTGTGTCTCTTGGGGATATGATCCTTACCAGATTACCTTATTTTGAGAGGTTTTCATCAATTTGTATTAGCTCCAGATTAAGAACATGCGAGTGGGAATGTATAAACTTCTTTAAGAGTGATACAAGGAAAACATCATGAACTTTTTCCATACATGGTGTAATTACAATATGACAGTCCACAACTCCATTGAAATCCCATATATTAAAGGGGAAAATGTACCATTAGTTATGCTTCCATTTCTTTCTAATCCACTTTACTATTTTCCATGATGATATTTGAATCAAGATGTTGTCTCCAAAAGTGAACTCCAAATCTCTTTGACGGTTGTTATCATATCTATTTTATCAAATTGGAGAATCTTTGATATGTCGCTATATGGCTTCAACAATCCCTATCATCTTTTATAGAAGATGAGGTCCAAATATATTTCATTCACCAACTTCATCCAAATAGGTTAGAGATCTACATCGCTTCCCATAAAAAGATTTAAATGAAGCTATATGAATACTTGAGTGGAATCTATTATTGAATTAGAACTAATAAAATGAGACTTGATTTTCTCGTATCCCTTTGATTTCTATTTAGAAGGATCCTACTATGTCCTCAAGTGTATGAATACTTTTTTCAGATTGGCAATCAGTTTGAGGGTGATAAGCTATGTTGAAATTCAATTATGTACTCATAGAATGTTAAAGAATTTGATATAATTTAGATGTAAATATTTGATCATGACCATATATGAATGAAATTGGAAACCCATGTAGCCTCACCACTTCCATCACATATATTTTTCCATTTTGTTCAACCAAATGATCTTTCTAAATATATATAAATTGGGATTTATGGGTTAGTTGATTCACCAAAACCTATATCACATTTTTCATATGGATATCTTTGAGAGACTAGTGACAATGTCCATTGCTAAATAATAATATTAGAATATTGGTATAATAAATGGTTTCATCATCCAGATTGAATTTTATTTTACTTCTTTTAATTTTTAATATTTCAAGAACCTTGATATATATTTTTCAATATCCTTCTATATGTTATCCCATATTAAGTTTTCTTAGAGAGCATGATAAATCTGGGTACACACATGATAGAAGGGTAATGGTGAGCTATGTGTATTATCCAATAAATCTATATTTATCATAGGAAATGAATGCGCACAATGCATTGTCCTAAGCCAAATCACAAAATCGAAATCAATATGGAACTCTGGAATCCTCCCTAACATTATTGAATTCCCCTTATTTTGATGCTCCAGATAATCTATGAGTTCCTCCATGATCTTATATTGGATATAATATTTTTGAATCATTTTGAAATTTGAGGATATATTCCCTACCATTATTATTTCAAGATACATTCATTTAATATCCATAAATAATGTTTCATTCTCAATCATGATCATTGATAGAGTAGTAGGTTATTTTTTCCTAAGAGAAGCTAGTTTAATGTACTTTTTACCTTTATGATAGTGAATAGATAGAATTTAGTCCTTTATTATATATAACCATTTCTATTTATCCATTTTGGGTTCTTGATTTTGAAATATATACTTTTGACAGTCATGATTGGTATATGTTTCATAATTTCCACCATATATGTATTGCCTCTATATTTACAAGGAAAAAATCCTTATGGTTGTCACTAGATCATGTGTCGGGTAGTTTTTCTCATGGATAATCAAATTCCATGAAGAATAGTTTATCACATAATCATTATACATGAGTACACAATCCAACAATTATTTTATGGATCATTTTATATCATAAAAAATTCTCCACATTTTGGTAATTTTAGTACAAGTGCAGTGATCATATAGTTCTTTAGATCCTTAATGCTTTCCTCACAAACTTCCATCCAGACATACATTACATGATTCCTTTTTAACATAATTAGAGGGCTATAAAATCATAAAAAATTTCCCATAAAAATTTCTTATTACACATCCAGTCTAAAAACTACGGATTTCCATGACCATAATGGGTTGGGCCTTTTCCACAATTGCCTTTACCTTTGATGGGTCCACATATGTGACGCCCTAACCCTAGTTACCAAGAGTCGGTGCATTATTACATAACATTGGAATGATAAAAAATGATCATGTCTTGAAATACCGATTAGTTTAGTAGCATTGGAAGGAAAATAAAAATTAATATGTTTTACATAACATTATTAACTGGAAAACAAAAAAAACAATGTATCTATTTACCACAGTCATATCCCATTGTCTATCCCTATAGAACTGTCATAATACCCTTCTTCACATCCTGGGAAAAATAAAACATAGAAAGGGGTGAGATGAGATGCTAATTAAGGATAAAAATATAGAATAAACTTTCATATATAAGCACACACATTTAAAGAAATGTATAACACTAAAACAAAATCCTTTTTAAATTAATATTCATTATAATTTGGAAAATATAAATCAAAATAATATCATTTACTTATTTACATTAATATTATAATATTTGAATAATCACATGCAATATCAATAGCCAATTTTATAACTATTGATTACATAATTCCAGACTTCAAAACCATATTGTCAAGGTCATGTGCCAAGACTACAAATAATATTTTGTCAAGGCCTTATGCCAAGACAATAGTTTGTCTCATGAGACCTACCTATGCATTGAGGTGGTATAGCGGGCTCAACCCAACACATACTAAGTCTAATTCATTCCTTATATGAAAAGGATGAAACATAACATAAACATTCGTATTAAAACTAGCATACAAAATGTTAATACATAATCCATAAACCATGAATGGTAAAAAAATAACACATCCACACTCAAGAATATATCAAAACCTTAAATAAACTATGGAAGATTTGTATCATAATAAATCAATTTCAAACAAGTATAAAATCTATTAAAGGATGTTGACATAGATGAAGTCAAATCTATTTGAGTGAAATATATATTTCTATTTTAAAATCATTTATTTAAAACAAAAAACTTTTTTTTTTGTAAATATTCTCATAATCTTATAAGGGAAGATTTGATGATGTTATAATGGTGGAAAATAGCTGCACCCATCATATAAGTTAAAAAGGACATTCTTACCTTAATTTTGTCGAAAACGTTATAAAGAACACTATTTGGAAAATGACTAAAGAATGTATTTATAAAAAAATTATAAAAAGTAAAAAATGTGTTTAAATGAAATTATCCCATATTCTATAAAATAGTAAATTTTTTGAAAGACATTTTATGAATCATGGATTTGGATGATAAAGAGTTACTAGTAGATAATTAGGTTTAAACAATCTCGGATAATAAAGAGACTGTAGAATAACACTTACCTTGTACTTTTTCTTGGTAGAGGGTGCATTAACCTCCTATATAATAGTTAAATCATTGTTATTAAATTATAAAAGAACCATATACAAAAATATGATATCACATAAGATCATTTAATATTGATTTGTTAATAATATTTTACTATTATCATCGTTTCAGGTGTTAACTGGTTCATTTTCTTTTATATGTTTTGTTACGCATGTCATTTTAGTTTTGGATAGGATGTATTTGATTCATATCCAGAAAGATATTATGTTTTTAAAGATTATTCTTAATCATAAAATAACACTTATTCTTGAATGGTTACAATGGGGAAGTCAATCTCATCCCGTTCGTGATGACGGTAATCCATACGTACGCATGAGCGACAATATCATTCTTTTGATATTAAAATCACATGTAAATATATGGTATATCATATATACAGAATCATTAAAATGTTATATTTATTATTTAAGTCAATTATATGTCATTGTTATACCCATCCAAATAATAATGTATTTAATAACGACTAAACCACGACGTAGAGACGGTAAGCCGTACGTATGCACGTGTGGTGATTTTTTCCATTTATATGGTGGATTAAATAATGAATATGGTTGTACCATATTATTAATATCCTCAAAATATATAGAAGATTCTAGAGTTATTATTTTATAATGGAAACACCAATTAAAGAGGATGTAGAAGAATAAATGATCTTGAAAGAGGTGATGAAATATTTACCTATTCTTCGGTTGATTCCTTTGGTGTTATCAAAAGGGCTCCTTATGCTGGCTTTCTGACCAAAATAATTCCTCCAGGTTGAATTGAGAGATGTTGGGAGGATATTTGGGCAGGTTTTGGCAGAGCTAAATGACATTGGAGGTGCTATTTTGAGAGAATAGGTAATGCCCTTTTATAAGAGTGGTGAGGGTAACCTTAGGGAAATATTGAAATATTATTTTATAATAAATTTATTTTTAGTTTCTAATGGCTCAAAAATGATTTATTTCGAGGATAATGTGGCAATGTGTTGAAAAACTATCGACCAATATGTTTTAGATAGGTTTGTGACACTATAATAACTTTATCATTTAGATTTAACTATTAGTTAAATATATTAACTTTTACCATGTATTCTTGTATTTTTATAATAAAATGAATGCGAACCTCAAATTGTTAATTAATGATATAACTATAATTATATAATTCCTTTGTCTTGACCTTATATTTTTTTATAAATATTGTAGAAATTATTAATTTATTATTTGTTTTAAAAACTATTTTATGTCAATTTTGACACTATTTGGTATTTTTTGTTAAAGACATAACAACATTATTATTTCAAAAAAATCATTTAATCTACCATAAAAAGTCATATTAACCTAAAAAATTAGTTTAATTTGTCAATAGTTTCAAATTACATTTATTTGGATATTTATAATATCAATTATTTTTATCTTTTTATAATACGGTAATTACTACTTCATCATTGTGTCATAAATAAATTTAATTATTTAATGTATAAATATTCTAAATGAAGTTTCATTATGTAGGAAATCTTTTTAAATTTCTAATGAATATTTATAGTATAATTCATATTATTTATGACCCTGTATTAAAAATATTATAGTTATGAATCTTTGAATTCAACACTTTTAACTCTTCTTAAAATAAAATAATAATAAATGTCCTAATCTAATCCAAGGGGACCTAAAGGATCATATTTTTCTTCTGTGGTGAATTTTTGTCAAAATAAATGTATCCAATAGAATTATGACATGTGTCATGGTAATAAAAATTTAATTTTTATCTTTAATTAACCTATTTACTTTTAACCATGCTAAATATAAGAAAAAATTTACTATTAACCAAAAATTATTTTATTCTTATTAAACCAATTTTTACATACTTAAATCTACTATTTCTCTTAGATTTTCTAAATTCCACTCACAAAAGCGGTAAAATTATGTTTTATGCAAATTTGTAAATTCTCCTGCAAGGTTGGTAAAAGACGGTAAAAAGTTCAATAAATTTTTTTATATCTGTTCATATGATAAAAAGAATTAAATAGAATTACATTTAACATATAGAGGTATTATGTATCTGTTTTGACCTATAATAAATTTAAATAAAATAAATAATTATTTAAATAAAAGGTTATTTTTAAACAATAACGTAGTGTTTTTTTATTATTCTTAAAAAATTGAATGTTTTTTGAATAATAAAAACAATTCACCATAAGCTAATTTTGATATTCCAGATCCTAAAATGAAGTCCATTTTCAAAAATAAAACGTATAGAATTTAAAAAATTGGGTAATACTAGTCATAATTTCTATATTAAATGGTTGTGGTGTGTTTGAACTCGAAGTTGCGTACAATGCATACTATTGTATTATGCATAGCGAAACGTACTGTAGAAGCATGGGGTGTAACATTCCACCCTCCTTCAAATTATTTTATCCTTAAAATTTATAGAATATAACAGAATAGAATGATTCAGATGGATCTTCATAAAAAGTTCCTCAGGTTTCCACGTTGCCACATCCATCATATGATTTCTCATTAGAACTTTTACAAGATCGGTCGTCAGTTTTCTCAACACTTGTTCTCTTGTATCAAGAATCTTGATAGGCTCTTTATAATAAAATAGAACGGGTTCCATTTATATTTCTTCATAGGTGAGTGCATGCGTTGGGTCAGTCATGTATTTTCTCAATATTAATACGTGGAACACATCATGAACTTTGGAGAGACTTGGCGGCATTCCCAAATGGTAAGCTACAACCCCAATTCATTCAAGAATTTCGAAAGGTCTGATGTACCTGGGACTCAATGTACCATTCTTACCAAATCATGTATAGACCCTTCCATGGACATACTTTCATGAAAACACGATCTCCTACTAGAAATTAAAAATCCTTCCTTCAGTTATCAACATATCTCTTTTTTCCTTCATTGAGATGCAATGGTGTGGGTTGGGATATTCTTCAGTTTTCCATTGTTTCATCAACAAGTTCTAGGCCAATGAGTTTTCATTCACCAACATTATCTCTACAAGATTGTGTCTGACATCTCTTTCTATACAACACTTCATATGGATCCATCTGAATACTTCAATGGATGCTATTGTTATAGGAAAATTTTACCATAGGTAAATACTCATACCACATACCTTGAATGTAAAGTGAGAAACATATCATCATGTATTCTAAGGTTTGAATTTTCCGTTATGATTGTCCATCAGTTTTAGGGTGGTAGGTAGTGCTCAAATAAAGTTCAGTATCCACGGGTTGTTGAAGAATTTTCCAGAATCATGATGTAAAATGAGGATCACGATAAGAATCAATCGATAAGGGTACTCCATGAAGTCTTACAACTTCGTTAATATATAGTCTTTCCATACTTTAATTTGGTAAATCATCTCTTATAGCAATAAATTGTGTTGACTTGGTTAGATGATCAATAATGACCCACATTGCATAATTCCTTCTAGGAGTATTTGGTATCCCCATGATAAATTCCATCATAATATCATCCCATTTCTTCTCAGGTATCTAAAGAGGTTGCGTGAAACCTCTAGGATGTTGTCTTGCAGCATTCACTAGTTGAAAAACAAAACATCTTGACACATAATCAGCAATCTATCTCTTCATGTTTTTCCACCAAAAACGTTCTTTCAAATCTTTATACATCATAGTGTTACCAAGATGTATAGAGAAATTGGATCTGTGAGCATCATCTAACAATTCCGTTTTTAGATCAGGTATGTTTGGAACACATATTATCATCCCAAATTTCAAAATCGCTTCTTCATATATAAAGTCGACCAATCTCCCATCTTTTAAAATAGTAAATTTTTTAAACCCCTCATCATTATTCTGAGATATTTTTATCCTTTCTAGTAATGATGGTTTAGCAACCATTTGAAAAGGTATTGAGGTTTCACCTTCCACGATTATTCTCATATCAGACATTACTAGACCCATGAACAAAGGATCCTTTCAAATCTCATATTGTTCAAAAATCAATGATATTTTCTAATCAAAGAATCTGCTACCATAATTTCCTTCCATGAGTGGTATTTCATAGTGCAAAAATAATCTTTGTGTAGTTCAAGGCATCACATTTTCCATATGTGGAGTTCTTTTTGTGAGAAAATTTACTTCAAACTCTTTTGATCAGTATAAATCTCACATTTTCACCGTATTGATAGTGTCTCCATATCTTCAGAGCCATGATTACAGGTGCTAACTCAACATCATGATTGAGATAGTTTTTTCCCTGAATTTTTAGTTTCCATGATGCATATGCAATAACTCTATATTTCTGCATAATGAGACAACCAAGTCCTTTTATTGAAGCATCACTATAAATAAAAAAATCACCATTCCTCGATGGTAAAGTCATGATAGGATCATTGAATAATATTATCTTCAATTCTTCAATGGAAATTTTTATGCATTTTTTTCCAAACAAATTTAAACCCTTTGCGTGTGAGCTTGGTTAATGTGTTATCAAATCGGGAAATATTCTAGACAAAACATTAATATTATCCTGATAAACCAATAAAATGGCATACCTTTGTTATACTCATTTTTTCTAGTAATTCTTGGATTTAAATGGTCATTTAAGGATCAACAATGATTCCATCAATTAAGACAATATGGCCATGAAAAGAAATCTCATGAATCCAGAATTCACATTTTCTAAATATCCCATATAATTCATTTCTTATAAGAGTCCTTAGGATATTCCGCATGAGATTTTAATTTTCATCATAGATTTTAGAGTATACCAAGATATCATCAATATATACCACTAAAAGTCATCAAGATATTCCTTGAAAACTATGTTCATTAGATCTATGAAAACAGAGTGCATTAGTCATCCCAAAAGGCATTACTGTAAACACGCAATGCTCATACCGAGTTCAAAATGTTGTTTTCAGAATGCCTTCCTACTTCACACATAGCTGATGATATCCAGTTCATATGTTAATTGTTGAAAAATATTTAGCATCATGATGTTTTTCGAATAAATCATCAATGAATGGTAGGGGATACTTGTTATTTAATGTTATAACATTGATCTCCCTGTAATCAATTAAAAAATTCGTAGATACTCCGTTCTTCTTAACAAAAAGAATATGGGCCCCCTTGGAGAAACACTTGGGTCAATAAATCTTTTATTACTCAATTAATCTAGTTTTTTATTCATTTACACTAATTCTACAATGTCCATTCTATACTGGGTCTTTGATACAGGCCATGAACCAGGAATTAAATCAATGGAAAACACAATTTATCATTCTGGAGGATGTCTAGATAAATCCTCTGGAACAACATCAAAATATTCTTTCAGAATAGGTACATATTCTATTTTAACATTCTTTTCCTCACCCATAGTTGTTTAATTCTCTTCCTATACAATTATTGAGTTTTGTAGAGCTACTAGTTGTGGATATAGATATGAATCTGGTGGTTATGTTTCTAATCTAAAGAAAATGTACTCTTTCTCATCATTGATAATTGTCACATTCTTATTCTTAAAATAAATTTTCGCATCATGGTCCGAAATCCATTACATATTGATGATTATATCAAATTCAATCCTGGGTATGATGAAGAGATCAACAAATAATGAACATTTATATGCCCTAGAGGGAACTGATTCACATTACATTGTTGCAATGATACTTCCTTTATGAGTTTTGACTGAAAAATCTCTTGTTAAATCAAATTGAAATATCTAATTTTCTTAGCAAAATGGGAAGATATGAAACAATAAGATGATCCAGAATCAAATAAAGAATTGGATATACTTCAGGAAACCATTAAATTAACTTCCACCATGTCTTTCAGAGCAACAACCTCAGCAGTAGTGATCGCATAAGCATGGCCTTTCCCCCTTAGCCTTTTCAGAGGAATGTTTTCTTGTCTCTTATGAAATTCATTCACATAATTCCCCCTTTCTCTACAATTGTATCATTCAACATTGACATCATATTTTTTCCTTTGCAATCACAAACATAGTTTCCTTTTTCACCACACCTTTAACAGACTTCTATTCCCTTTCGGCAAGTACCAGAGTGTATCTTCCCACATTTAATGCAATATGGATATTCAAATTTTCCCTTATCCCCCTTATTTCCATTTCTAAAGTGTTCAGTAGATCCCTTCTTCTCATTTATTTCTTAAAAGTCATAAGACATAGATAATTCCTTTTCTATATTGATACCACATGAGACAATATCTTCATACAATGAGAAGGATTGTGAGACTCGTGCTTGATAGAGAAATGGTTTTAACCCATCAAATAAAAGATCAATCTTACTCATTGGGTTATATATGTAACCTTCAATATGCCTAGCTAACCTTATAAAGTTATCCTCACACATTGAGACATTCTCATCCTCTTTTTGCATCAAACATAGAAATTGTCATTCCATATCCATTCAATGGTCACAAGGAAAGTATTTTTCTATGAAAATATCTATAAACTCCATACATTCCATATTTGATACGTAATCGTATTCCTTTGGGTTTTTAATCAATGACCACCATTAATCTGTATCTCCTGTGAGGCGATAAATAGCCATCACCACCTTTTCCCTTTCGCTACTCCCCAAGGAATGAAATATTTTCTCTAAGTAACATATCAATTTCTTGAATACAAATGTATTTTTAGTCGCATTTAATGTTGGTGGTTGTTTCCCCATGATTCTATCTAACATTGATCCTCCACATTGTGGTTCAGGGTGCTCCACACAGGTATGGTTATTATTCATCACCAGAGTGAATTGTCCATGTACGGAGATAAGCTTATCAGTTTCAGTTGTATAACCATCTCTACTATAATTATCTTGAATATGAGGAAAATCCCTAAATGGATTACATGAATTGATATGGTTTCCATTCCTCCTCTAGGTTCCAATTTTAAACAATAGCATACACTCGATTAGTTTATGAATCGCAATATATAATTCCAAACTTCTAAAATACTAAACCTAAATTGAACAGTTTATTGATATAATCAATAATCATAGAAATGTATTCATTTATGAGATATATACTCATAAATCTTTCATAATGGTTTGAAATGAAAATGTGAATTATCCTAATAATATCCCAAGGAAGTGTCGTAACCAAGAATACAGTAAGGCCCATTGTCATGTTCCTTGATACCTCAGGTCAATCCCAAAACTCATTGTCAGAGTTTTCAATCCTAGGAACATCTGTGCTAGAGCCTCCACTACCTTCTTGTATCCAGACATGGATGTATTTCTTGGAAAATATAAAAATCTATAAATTACCAAAATTATAGTGATCTCTTCTATAATAATCCTCAATGTCTCTATTAGGGTAGTGTTCTCTAATCAAGGTTTTTATAAATATAGTTTCCAAGGTTAGTACAAATCATCGAATGATACCCACTAGAATGCCCCGACCCTAGTTACCCAGAGTCCGTGCATTATTACATAAAATTGGCATGATCACAAATGATCAATTTTAAAAAGAAAGATTACTTTAGTTGCCCTGGAAGTACTAGATACATTCGTAAGATTACATTACATTATTAAATCAAAAACAACAACAAAATTATATCCATTGACCACATTCATATCACTTAGAAAATCCCTGTAGGTCAGTCATAGTACACTTTTTCACATCCTAGAAAATCTAAAACATAGAAATGTGTGAGTTCAGATGCTCAGTAAGGATAAAAATATAGAAAAAACATTCATAAAAAAGAAAAATCATTTCAAGAAATATATATGACTAAAATACAAGCTTTTTAAACATAAACATCCTTATAATATGAAAAATATAAATCAAAATAATTCCATTTACTTATTCACATGGATATTCTACTAGTCGAATAATCACATTCAATATCAATAGCCAATTTCATAATGATGGAATGAATAATGCCAGACTTCATAAACACATATTCAAGTCATTGTGACAAGAATAAAAATAATATTTTGTCAAGGCCATGTGCCAAGATGATAGTTTGTCTAATGTGACCTAACGATGCATCGAGGAGCTATAGCGGGCTCCACCCATCAAAAACTATGTTCAATGCATTCCTCATATGAAAATAATGAATCATAACATAAAAATTCGTATTAAAAGTACATAATAAATGTTAATAATATATCCATAAACCTTGAATGGTATAATCATAACACACCCACAGTGAATCATATCAAAAAACATTCAATACAATATATAAGATTTATATCATAAAAAATCCACTTCAGACAAGTATAAAATCCATTAATGGATGTTGACATAGATAAAATCAAAACTATTTTAGAGAAATATCTCTATATATTTTAAAATCATATAATTAAAAAAGAAAAAGTTTATGTTTTTAAAAAATTATTATAAGATTTTAAGGGAAGCTTCAATGATGTTATAACAGAAAAAAATAACAGCAACTGCTGTATAAGATAAAAAGTACATTCTTAGCTTAATTTTCTTGAAAATGTCGTAATGTAACTTATTTGGAAACGATGGAAGGCTTCTTTATAAACATACTATAAAATTTAAAAAAAGGTTTTAAACGACTTTTACCAATAATCTAGAAATATTAAAATAATGTTTTGAATTAAATTTTATGAAACATGAATGTAGATGATAAAGAAGTCCTAGTAGATAATTACGTATAAACAACCTCGGATAATGAAGAGATTGTATAATTAACCCTCACAATGTAATTTTCCTTGCCTAAGAGTATGTTAACCTCTTGTATAATAGTTAAATAATTGTTATAAAATTATTCTAGAACCATAAATATAAATATTATATCATATATGATATTCTAATATTGTTTTGTTAATAATATTTTAGTATTATCGTCGTTTCGTGTGTTAAATAATTCGTTTTCCATTATATGTTTTGTAACATAATTCATTTTTTTATGGATAGGATGTATTTAATTCATATACAGAATGATATTACATTTGTAAACATTATTTTTAAACATAAAATAAAAATTATTCTTGAATCTTTATGATGGGGAAATGAATATCATCACGTTCATGGAGACGGTAATCCGTACGTACGCATGAGTGACAATATCATTTTATGTTATTTTTATCATATGTAAATAGATGTTATATCATATATAAATAATCATTAGTATATTATATTTAGTATTTACATCAATTATACATCATTATTATACTCATCCAAATATTAATGTATTGGAAAACAACTAAACCATGATGAGGAGATGGTAAGTTGTACGTAATCACGTATGGTGTTTCTATCATTCATATGATGGATATAATAATGAAAATGGTTTTACAATATTTATAATAACATCATAGTATTTAGAAGATAATGGAGTTATTATTTTAGAATGGAAACAACAAAGAAAGAGGATGGGGAAAAATAAAATATCCTGAAAGAGGAGATGAAATATTTACCTCTTCTTCCAGTGATTCCTTTTGAGTTGATCAAAAGGGCTCCTTAGGTAGTATTTCTGAACAAAATAAGGCCTATAGGTTGATTTCAGATAATGTGGGAGGATATTTTGTAAGGGTTTGGCCGAGCCAAATTGCTTTGGAGGTATGATTTTGAGAGAAGGGGAATTTCCCTTTTATAAGAGATGAGAGGGGCACCTTAGGGAAAGATTGAAATATTATTTTATAATAAAATAATTTTTGGATTCTAATGGATCCAAAATGATTTATTTCATGGAGAAGGTTGGGATGGGTCGAAAACCTCCCAACCAATAGTTTTGATATTGGTTTGGGTTACTATAATAACTTTATCCTTTAGATTTAACTATTTATTAAATTGTTTAACTTTTACCACGTATTCTTATATTATTATAAAAAAATGACAAGAGAACCTCATGTTGTTCATTAATTATATACCTATCGTTATATAATTCCTTTTTTCAATCCTTATATATTTAGGAATAATATATCAATTAAAAATATAATATTAGTTTTAAAAACTCTTTTATGTAAATTTTGATACTATTTGGTATTTTATTTTCGTTAAAGTCATAACAACATGATTACATAGAAAAAAATAATTTAGTCAACCTTAACATGTCATATTAACCTAGCAAATTAGTGGAATTCATCAAAAGTATCAAATTACATTTATTTGGATATTTATAATATCAGTTATTTAAATCCAATATTAATAAAGTAATTAATGCATCGTCATTGTGTTGTAAATAAATTTAATTTTTTAATTTCAATAAATTTTAAATAATATACCTTTATGTAGGAAATATTTTTATACTTATAAATAATATTTCTAGTCTAATATATTTTATGTATAACCCTATTTTAGAAATGATTTTTTCTGAAACATTAAATTTAACACTTTTAAATATTCTTTAAATAAAATTACAATAAATGTCCTAATCTAATCCAAGTGGACCTAAGGGATCATATTTTATTTATAATGATGGTTTTGGTCAAAATAAAATTAGTTAATAGAATTAGGACATGTGTTAGGGTAATAATAATATAATTCAAATATTTAATTACCCTAATAACTTTTAACTGTGGTAAATAAATTCAAAAAATTTACGATTCACCAAGAATTATTTTCATCTTATTGAACCAAATTTTACTTATTGATATCAACCATGTCTCTCGAATTTTCAAAATTCAACTCACAGAAGTGGTAAAATGTTTTTTTATGTAATTTACAAATGCTCCTAGTAGGTGGGTATGAGACTGTAAACAGTTCAATAAAATTATTTATATCTAAACATTTTATAAAATGACTCCAATGAATTACATTTATAATATATCAATATAATGTGTCTATTTTGACCTAGAATAAATTTAAAAAAAATTATTTTAATAAATGTTCAGTTTTAAACAATAACGCAAGGGTTTTCACTATTCATCTAAAATTGATTGTTTTTAGAAAAATAATAAATAATCACCTTAAGATCATTTTGATATTCCAAATCCAAAAATGAAGTCCATATTCAAAAAGAAAAATTATGAAATTTCAAAAATTGGGTATTACTTTTCCTAAAGGCTAGTTTGATTGGTTGTGGTGTGTTAGAACAAAATGTTGCATACAGCGTAAGCTATTGTATTATTATTCAAAAGGAAAAATACTGTAGAAGTCTGGAGTGTTATAATAGGAACACCATACATTGTGATAACAATACCCAATAATGAGACTTTTTTATTCTGGAATTTAGACTTCCTATTCGTGGAAAATATTCTCTCTTTCTGTAATGTTTGCAGCATAATCCTTAGATATTATTTATCTTCCTACTTGACCCTAGAGTATATGATAATATCATCAAAAATAAATACCAAAATAATCAAGGTATTGTTTAAACACACTTTGTATCATACCCATGGAGATCTTAGGGGAATTAGTATGTCTGAAGTGAATCAATAAAAACTGAATGTGCCAATACCTTATGTCAAATGTAGTGTTTTGCATATATTCCTTCTTAATATTTTGTTGATGATATCCATAATGAAGATTCTCATTGGAGAGGCACTATGATCCTCGTAGTTGATCTAATAAGTCATCAATCATTGGAAGTGGATACTATATCATTATGGTGATATTATTGTGTTCCCGATAATTGATACACAACCACATTGATCAATCCTTTTTTCATAATGATGACCAATGAAACACTAAAACATGTTGTACTTGGATGTATGAAAACTTTTTTCAAACATTCTTTCTTCTAATTCTATAAATAATCCTATTCAATTGTGGATATCCTATATGGAATTATGAGAGAGGGTTAGCTCCGATTATGATATCTATTGTGAACTATACCTCACAATCTGGGGGTGTTTTGGGAAACTCTTTTTGAAATACATCATTACAATCCCTCTTAATGAGTATTTCCTCAAGACAAGAACCTTCATTCGACTAAACCATTTGAGTGATGTTTTATCATTATGAGGTAATCAACAACAAAATAATTGAGGACATCCTAAATGAGATTCATGGTATAACATGCATGTATAGAATACCATGGGATGATTTAGAATTTTAATATACGATTCCATTTAACCAAAATTTATATGTTATCTATATAATGAGAGCCAATCCATGCATAATATATAATCAAATTCATCCAATATAAGAATCATAAGATAATCTAGATGAATCATTCGAAATATTCCAATAGGAGATGTGTCCAAAACATGGGTTGTAATGATCACAACACGAGGTTTTTTAGATATTTCTTTACATAAAGTGTTCAGGGGTTCAATTCAATATTTCTAGAAAACCTGAAAGATTAAAAGTAATTCATATAAAAATAATCAAATAATATTCTTTCCATTATTTATTTTATAGGAATTGTACCCGTATGGCATTGGTTTCTTTCTCAGCATTAGAAATATTTATTTAATACTCCTTCCATTGGTCATTTGTCTTTTTGGATGTTGACATTGTTTACTCTAGATGACTCTTGTAATTGTTTAGTATCTTCAATTGTTCATTTTCAACTTTATTTGAAGAATTGAATCGTGGGTGGTTCTGTCCTTTCCTCTATAATATTGGTAAGTAACTTCATGTCTCTTCAACAATCATGCGATTGGTGAACTTATCTCCCAATCGTATTTCATTTCCCCTTCTTGTTGATGTAGTTTCCTTGATACTTTGTCCCACATTTTAATCTTGTGAGTGGTTGATATTTCATTCCACCATTTACCTTATATCTTCTAGCATGAAAATCCGTCTTTCATTTCTTATCTCCATGTCCATGAGAGCATTATCCATACTCCATTCTACTATAAGACCACAATGAACAAATTTTTCATTACTCTATAATTCATGAATAGATAAATCCTTTACAAGGAATGGTTTTAAAACACAAAATAATATATTTATTTTTCAATAATTATTAACAACAAAAATAAAGGTGTACCATTAATGACTTGTGAATCTTTCATCATAATTCATGAAGGATTCACCATCCATTTCCTTTATCTTTATTTTTTATATATCCATCATTGATCGAAGTGTTTGAAATAAATACAAATTAATAAATATTTTCTTAAAGTATTTTCATTCCAAATCTTCAGTTTCATCCTTAATCATGGTGTTAGTAATCAACTCCCAACATTGACCGATCTCTCAATCTAATTGATAGATTACTTGATTCAAATTCTCCATTATAGAATAGTAGAGCCCAAAAATGTTATTGTCTATTGAGTTGACCAAATTTTATGTTACTAAATAATAAAAAGATATAGTGAACATTGGTGGTAGTTTCCTCATAAAATATTTGCTAACTAGTTTCTCCCTATTAGTTATAGGAGGATGTTCCACATTAATAATTTTTTTATTCATATCCTTATACAAATAAGTATTAATCACCATGAAATTTTGAGCTCCACCACCCTATGGAATTGGGAATGTTGTCAAGGAAATTATTAAATTGTCCCTCAAAATGGGCTTTAGTCTTGGATTATTCTAGTTTCCACAATTTTATAAAATAGAAATGGAATTATTACAACATAGTTCAATAGGTCAAAAATTAATTACTAATTCCTTCATGAAATTAACTCGGAGGGCATATCTTATGGGATCCCGATACATATAATTTTTATAAAATAATGATTCATGGGGGATTAAATATACATAGCCTCATACAAAGGGTTTTCAATAATCGTCTCTAATCCAAATTTCCCAATCAACTAAACTGCGTTCTGATAGAAACTATAGCGAACCTACATTTTACTACATGACTATTACATCATTTTAATGATAAATAACATAATAGCCATAGAAAATTATGATCCAAAGGTTTAGTATCATGGGAAATTAGAACCATACATTAATTAGGCTTAATAAAACATAAAAATTTATTTAGGATCATCTTCTTTATCATTTTAAATCTCATGATCTTTATAGTATGTGTTGTCACCCGATGATACACATAAATGAAATAGGTGACATAAAAGCCCAATAAGATGACAGATAAAGAGATGAATCAATACAACATGGGTTGTCATAATAATAATGATCATAATATTACTAAATATCATCATCATAATCATGAAAGGAAGTATTAGTTTATGTAATGGAATGTAGTAATTCATAAAAATGACACATCGTGACTTTGTGGTCAAATACCATATGTTGTTGTTAACAAATATATCATCATTTTCATGCCTAAAATATAGGAATATTCATAAAATAATCATTGTGAAAAAACACAGCATCACTTTAAAACATATTTCACATTATCTCATGAGGTAGATATCATTACTGAATACATTCGTGTTCTAAATAATTTTGGGCACACTCATCACATAATAAAATTTACTTAATCACTCATGCTACACAGAATTTATAAATATCAAAGACATTATGTAAAACATTTTAATGAATTTTTTTCATAATAATTTCAACAATCATGAATAATAATTGCATTACTGAATGAAAAAGGAATAAACATACTTGGTGTAAGATTCATCAATCTTGACAAAATAAGAATTGACTCAAGAGGAGTCAAAATAAGTTTTCAAAAGAAGATATATTTTTGGGAAATAATGGTATTATCATAAAATCTTATTTGAATACATTTATATCATATTAAAAATAATTTATGGGTAATGATATAATATTTTAGGAATACTAAAAGAATATCCACAATGGAAAATTTCTTGAAAGAGTAATATCACAATGAAATGAAATTTAGTTCTAGAATCCCTTTGACTTATGCTTGGATGCTTTATTCACATTAATGTAATGTATAATAAAATTAGATTCATTAATTACCAAATTAATATCATATTATACATTTATATGTTTATTAATTTCATTTAATGACATTTTGGTGAGTTATGTAGTTCAATTCATTTATTTTGGGAGTGATCACTTTTTGGTTTTCATGATTTGGTTGATTATATACAAGCACTCAAGTTCATTTAAAATTTGAATAATTATCTATATTTTAAAATATATGTTATAAATGGAATTATATAACTTTTAATAATCATATATACCATTTGGTTATATGTTATGATGATGATCATTAGGTAAACAGTTAATAAAGATGATTTAATATATTTTGGATTTTTTTACAACCATCATGAACTCATATTACATTTTTATTATCATATTTATAGATTTGCTAAAGAAAATTTTATAACATATAATAAGTATATTAAAGAATTATTTCCCCATAATAATGTTTTTATCACCAGTATTGAAGGTAGAAATGAAAATTTTAAACACATCTTCCAGGATGGTGGCCAATCGACACATCACATATGATGTTTTCATTATCGAAAAAAGTGGTATGAGAAGGGTTTTGATGATGGATATTACATTGAAATAATAATATTAAATTAGATATAAGATAATATATTAGTCATTCATGTTGGTATATTGGAGTTAATGAAAGTATAATAAAATAAAAATTAATTAAAATATTATAAATAATAACGAAATAGGATTTTACATCTCAAATTATTTCTCCTTGACATCCTCCTTAAGTGACTTAGTTATAATCTATTGTTGAAAATAGAATCTCCATGAATTGAGGGAGAAGATTCCAAATCATATTAGGAATAATTTGGACAAACTTCATGGATTTGGAGCTACTAGGATAAGAGGGGGGTGAGGGGTAGTATTAATAGGGGAGGGGAGGGGTGTTTTATGAATATTATATTGATTATTTTATTATTTTGGATCAAGACTAACAATATTTTTTAAAATTATCCATAATTATTTAAAATAATAAATTATTTATAGATATTATGGTCTTACATCTGTCATATGTCATCCATGACTCAAAAATTCATGTATTTAGCATATATCATAAATTATCGTATTTCACTACTCACAAAAAATGAACTATTTTAGAAAATTCGAAAAAATTAACTGCAACCATTTATAAACATATAGAATTTTAAAATTGTATTCATTTTATAAAAATAATATTTTTATTATGAGATGTTTAATTTTTAAATAAAATAATCATTTATTTGATACATATCCTTTCTAATATTATAATCAATTTCAGAACACATTGAAAAATTAATTAGGATATCATAAATATATATCATAATAATAAGGAAAAAATATATTATTTTATGAATATATTTTATAAAAATTAATTTTATTTTAAATAAATATATTAATTATAATATTATAAATTGAGATTTATATTTTAAATAAATATCAACACACAATTTTATAATTATTCATACATTTATTTACTTATACTATGATATAATATTTTCATATTTTAATGTATAAAATTCTTAAATTTTATATATAAATTTATAGAGGAGGATACTATTCTATTGGATGGAATACTATTCTTAATGGTCATGATAAACTTCTAAGGGTCAATATTATAATGACCCATACTTTACATACACTATTATTACTTCATAATTGAATAATACTTATTAGAACATATAACAAATCCATGAAAGGATAGTATACGTATAGTGTCTTTAGAAACTAGGAGACATAAACAACTGGTTCATAATGTATCTACATTATCTCCTGTTTATCTCATCATATTTAGAGTTCCTATTGGAATATCATACTTAATACCCTTCTTCCTGACCTGGAGAAAAAGAAAACATACAAAAGGGTGAGCTCAAATTCTTATTAAGGGTAAATGTAAAAGATATCAATCATATCATATTCAGAAGAATATAAACTTTTGAGAATCTTAACCTGAAAAAGAGATCATAATATTATATCATAGGTTAAATCATAGTAATGAAATGTAATCCCAATAATCATAAAATGAAACTTTGTTTCATACACACATAATCATATAAAATCATTTCTTATTAGTCAAGACTCGTTTCCAGGACTATCATAGTGGACAAAGTTCATTTCTGAAACGAGTTCACTCCTCATTCCAGTCATGTATTACTGAACCAGTTTAACTTGTCGTTCCAACCATGTCCATCTCATGAGATATAAATCTTTACCCAATGCATTGGAGGGAGATATATGTCCCACCCATCTCATAATTATACCATTATTATGTGTTCCACAATTTTATATATCATACATTATAGCATAACCCATGTAACAAAAATGGGATTCTTAAACATCATGGAATCATAACATAATCTGTAAAAGGACCTCACAAAAATAATTCCATAATTACATAATAATATTAATTTAAAAATAGGTATATAATAATAACCCTATATTATCTTAGATGGAAAATAATTTCGATAAAATAATTGAACTTCATTCTTGAGGAAAATATCTTTTATACTTCAAAAACAATTTTCCTTTCTTAACATGTCATACAATTTTAAAATAAAAGAAGTTAATTAAGAATAATATTTAAAACTTTTAAAGGATGAATCATGGAAATAATGTTCTATGAAATCATAAAAATTCATTCATGCCGTATAAGTTAAAAAACATTATTCTCATACTTTGGCCGGAAAATAAAAAAGTATCTCATACTGAAAAAAAAGATTCCTTTAATATATTTTCCTAAAAAATCACCAATAGGTAAAATTGGATTTAAAAAATTATAGGCGGATATAAATAATATTACATATTGAGGAAACATGGATTTGGATTATAAATATCCCTAGTAAATACCGAAGTATAAACAATCTTGGATACAAATTGATATTTCAAGATTTTCCATTACCTTAAGCCTGATATGCTTCATACGTATCTGATTCTCTTTTATAATGATTTAAATAATGTCATTGGCTTATTAAATAATCATATTCATTGTTATGATATCATATATGGTCATATTCTTATCTTATAATTAGTATATTGCTACTTGTTATTCGGGTGTTCATTGCTTTATGTTCTTATGCATGTTTTGTCAAATAAATTTGTATTCCTCTCTTTAGGATATAGATACCTCATTTAAAAAATGGTATTATTGTAATATATATCATATATATTAATTTAATTCATTTATATAATCATTATTCAATATAGATCATATAGAATGAGTCGCATCACATCGTGGAGACGGTAGGTCGTACGTACGCACGAGCGATGATTTCATTCCCATGATTGTGGAATAGTATTGAAGTGTATAGTGTATAATATTTCAGAATCATTATCAATTTACAATAATCATATATATATATAAACCATTATACCCATCCAATTATGGTGGTGGTGGAAAACAAATTACACCACGGCGTGGAGACGGTATTCCGTACGTACACACACGCGGTGATTTTATTTTCCGTTGGATGGATAGAAGTTGAAATAGGGTAGTTTAATATTTATAATAACATATCATTGTATTAGTGATACTGATGTTATTAATTTATAATGAAACAACTAAATAAGAGTAATTCGAAGAAAGAAGAAGCTTGAATGAATCGGTAGAAGAGATTACCTCTCCCTCGACATGCCTCCTTTAAACTTCCTCTTAAGGGTAAGAGATTGTCTTTTGAGAGTAAAAGAACCACCAGAAAATTACTAGGGAAGTTGATAAGAGCAATGGTCATGGGATGGATGAACTTGAATGCTCAATGTTATGTAAAGAGGAGAGGGAGGAGGTTCCCTTTTATAAGGGAGGAGAGGTGCACTTTTGGAAACCTCTAAATTATTAATTTATAATAAACACAAACACCACATAAATACATCCAAAGTGGCTCAATTTCAAATATTAGGTAAGATAGGGTTGTAATATCATCAACAAATTCAACTTGGACTTGTTTTTATTTTATTTTAAACCTTATCATTTTAATTTATCCTTATTTAATATATTTAATTTTACTAGTGGTAATAATGTTATAAATTTTCTATGGTTATAAATACTTACTTATGTGTTCTTAATTATACTTAATTTGATAATTTATGAAATTTTAGATCATAATAATTATAATATGTAATTTTTAAAATATTTTTGTTATTTTTAAACAATTGAATATTATAAAATTTCAATAGTGTCAATTTTGACACAATTCATTTATTTGAATTTAAATAAAATGCACACGTAGATATGTTCGATCAAAAAATTTTAATAGATTCATAAGATGTCATATATATCTATAAAATTAATGGATAACATTAATTAGTTCATATAATATTTATTTTAATATTTTTAAAACCATTTATTTGATATTTCAATCAATAAAATAATTTCTACATCCCTATTGTGTCACCTTTAATGATAATTATTTAATCCCTAGAAATTATAAATAAATTCACATGATGTATATAATTTTATTATATTTCTGGATACTATTAATGTTTCATGCTTCATGAAGTGTATCACTAAATTAAAATTATTATACTTATAATATTAAATAGAGTGAATGTTGTCACTTTCTTTAGTTTTAATAATAATTAAGTTATTTTCATGGTCCAAAGTCCATAAAATTAATCTATTATGACCCTTAGGTGATATGGGTCGACTTTTAGTCATCCAAAGGAATTTTGGCAGGTGTTATGGTAATTTTATAATCTTATTTTTACCCTTAATTACCTGATTTAGCTTTAACTGTAGTAAATAAAAATTACCGTAGTTACTATTCATAATATCAAAAATTATAAGTAAACTATTAACAGAATTTGGACCCACTGAATTCAAATATTGAATATATTTTTCAAAATTCAAAACACAGAAGTTGCATAAATTAATTTATAATTAATCTCGTTGTTATGAAAACGAGTTTTAAAAGTTAAAACCTTTCCAAAGATTGAAATAATTTTACCTATTAATTCAATGTAAAATTAATTATAATGACATAAATTATATTAAATGGTAAAAATATATTCTATTTATACTTTAAAATCATTCAATATTATAACTTAACAATATAAATTAGTGCGATGAAAAAAGTAGTTTTTAATTAAAATATAGCGTGTTTTTACTATTCATTAAAATATGAAAGTTATCAGAATAATATGAACAATTTATCCAAAGTAATTTTTTATATCCTGATTCCAAATAAGAATTTAATTTTGTAAAATTGAACATATAAACCTGTCAGAAACAAGATTTATTGTGGGTGCGCCATCAAAAGGCTGCAAAACTGCATTTTTCGCAAAATAATTATTTTACCCAAAAAAATTATTTTGATCACAAAACGTGTTTTAGAAAATTTGTAAGATGAATAATAGTGTTATAAAATTCAATTTTCAGTTATTATTATTCATAAAGGCTAGTCCATACTAATATTATAACAATATATCATTGTTTAGTGAAACTCGTTATTACATGCTACACACGCTATCGAGGAAGGCCGTGATTGCATGTAACACAAGCCAAGCTAGTGTTGTGTGTAGTGAAATATTTGTTTGTTGTTTTGTATAACATAAGACATAAATATGTATATATATATATATTTCTAATAAAATATTAGGGTGTTACATTCTACCTATTTAAAGAGAATTTCGCCCTCAAAATCCGTCACTTCGTCACAAACAGATAAGGATACCTCTCCCGAATCATATCATCAAGTTCCCATTTAGCTTCTTCTAATTGGTGTTTCCTCGGTAAAACATTTACCAACCGAGTTTTTTTGTTTCGTTGGAATGTTTCATTACGATCCAGAATCTCTATCAGCTGTACTTCATAAGAAAGATCTTTCTTCAGTGGTACAACTTCTGGAATTAGTACATGTGAAGGATTTGGTATGTACTTTCTCGGGAGAGATATATCGAACACATCATGAACTTGAGATAGATTTGGTGGAAGTGACAACCCGTAAGCTACCTTC
The DNA here is from genome assembly GCA_963277665.1 of Viscum album. Classification (NCBI taxonomy): domain Eukaryota; kingdom Viridiplantae; phylum Streptophyta; class Magnoliopsida; order Santalales; family Viscaceae; genus Viscum; species Viscum album. Next base: position 1,664,890,910 of record OY728156.1, read on the forward strand.
CCAAAACGATCCAATTTTTCCAAAGGACCAATATACCTAGGGCACAACTTTCCCTTCTTTCCAAATCTCATTACTCTCTTCCAAGGAGATATTCGTAAAAACACTTTATCACCCACTTAAAACTCGAGGTCTATTCTTAGGTTATCGGCATAACGTTTTTGTCGACTTTGAGATTCTCTTATGTGTTGTTGAATAGATCGGACCTCCTCTTCCATCTCATCAACAAGATTAGGTCCTAATAGCTTTCTTTCCCCAAATTCATCCCAGCAAGTTGGAATTCGGCATTTCTTTCCATATTGAGTTTCAAAAGTAGCCATCTGAATACTGGAGTGATGGCTATTATTATAATAAAATTCCACCTAAGGTAGGTGTTGATCCCAACCACCATTTAAATCCATAGAGCAAGCTCTCAATATTTCTTCTAGAGTTTGAATTGATTTCTCAGACTGACCGTCTGTCTGAGTATGATAAGCAGTGCTGAAACTCAACTCTGTGTCCAGAGCATGCTGAAGACATAGCCAAAACATTGAGGTAAACCTAGGATCTCGGTCAAATATAATGTAAAGTGGTACTCCATGAAATCATACCACTTCCTTCACATTTATCCTAGCAAGTTGATCATGAGATAAATCTTATGTAATAGGAATGCAGTGTGCCGATTCGTAAGATGATCAACTATAACCCCGATTGCATTATTGCCTTTGGTCGTTTTAGGAAGTCTAGTGACAATGTCCATAGTGATGTTTTCCCATTTCCATTATGGTATGGGTAATGGTTGTAACATCCCATTAGACTTCTTGTCTCTTCTTTTTAACTTGCTGAAAAACCAATCATCGAGAGATATATTCATCAATATCTCTTTTCATTATGTCCGACCAGTAGTACTCCTTCAGGTCCGTATACATTTTCGTGCTTCCAGGGTGAATAGAGAATGAAGAACTAGAAGCTTCACAAAATATTTACATCTTTAATTCTGTGATGGGAGGAACACAAACGCAAATTTTGAACCTTATTATTTCATCACAATAAATGTGAAATTCAGGAACATTTCTCACCTTCTTTTGTAACTCTACATCTTTTTTTGTGCCTCTTTAATCATCACATGTATAGATGGTTGACCATTCATTTTAGAAAGATAAAACTTTTCCCCTTCTACTATAATTCCTACATCCAGCCTTTGTAAATCCATAAATATTGGATCTTTTGTGATCCTCATCATTGATAAGCTTGCATGGTTCTGTTGACTTAATGCATCTACCACTTTGTTTGCTTTACCAGGGAGGTAATGAATTGATAAGTCGTAATCCTTAATCATCTACAACCATATTCTATGGAACATATTCCACCCCTTTTGTGTGAAAATATACTTTAAACATTTATGATCAATATAAATATCACATCTTTTACCATAAAGATAATGCATCTAAATCTTTAATACAATGATTACCGTAGTTAACTCCAAATTAGGAGTTGGTTAAATTTTCCCATGGATTTTCAACTATCGTGAGGCATAAGATATCACCCTATCATTTTGCATGAAAACACACCCCCAATACCTTCTTGGATGCATCGCTGTAGATCAAACACCTTTCTCCACAACAAGGCAGTGTGAGCACAGGTGCACTAGATAATCTTATTTTTAACTCCATTATATTATCTTCACACTCCTCTATCCAAATGAACATAACTCATTTTTGAGTCAACCTGGTGAGTGGATTAGATAATCGTGCAAAATCATTCACAAAACATCGATAATATCCCGCCAAACTAAGAAAACATCAGATCTCAGTTACTATTGTTGGTCTCGAACATCTTTCTATAACCTCTATTTTTTCTAGATCAACAGATATCCCCTCTTTTGAGATTATGTGACCCAAAAATTACACTTTTTGAATCCAAAATTCACACTTGGTAAATTTGGCACAAAGATTCTCCTTTCTAAGGGTCTTCAATTCAATTCTTAAGTAATATTCATGTTCTTCATTTCTCTTTGAATAGACAATAATATCGTATATAAAGACTACCACAAACTGATAAAGATAGTCTCTAATGACTATATTCATTAGATCAATGATTATTGTAGTGGAATCTGAATGACCAAATGGCATCACTATAAATTCATATTGTTTATACCTTGTACAGAAATTCATCTTTGGTATATCCTCCCTTATGACCCTTAATTGAGATACCCTGAATGAAGATCAATCTTGAAAAAGTATTGAGCTCCACGTAATTGGTCAAAAAATTCATCAATGTGTTGGAGAGGATATTTGTTTTTGATAGTGATCTTGTAATGTTCTCGATAATCAATGCAGAGTCTCATTGATTAATCTTTCTTCTTAACAAACAGAACAGGTTCTCCCCAAGGTGACACATATGGGAATATGAATCCCTTATTAAGATTATCTTGGAGTTTCTTCTTCAATTCCCGCAACTCAATTTGGGCCATTCTATAAGGTGTCTTTGAAATAGGTAAATCACCCAGTATGAGTTCTATTGAAAACTCAACTTCATGATTTGGTGGAAAACCTAGAAACTCCTCTAGAAAGACATCATCAAACTTTCATAAAATGGGAATATTATTTATTTTTAGTTTCTCGACAACCATTTGAGAGAAATTTCCTTCATTTAGTGGAATCAATACCCATAAGATTGAAGAAATTTCCACTGGAAGGTTATGTTCATCCTTGAATCGATAGATGATCATAGATTTATCTAGAATATGACATGTGACTTCCCTTCATTGTCAATTGATATAAGATACATATAATGAAATCCAATCCATGCCATGAATCACATCAAATACCACTAAAGGAAGGATCACAAGATTTTTAGGATGCACTTTCCCACAAACATCAAATGGAGAAGAATTGTATTCTTTTGATGGGACTGTTGTGCCATTATGAGTTGTCACAGCTAACTCAACATATAATTGTTGAGGTAATATGGTGATACCCTTATATAATTATATAGAAATAAATTAGTGGGTGGATCCAGAATCAACTAACACATTTTCTACTTTAGATTGAATGGTATGTGTAGCTTTTACCACTTCCTTATCGTAATCCACATCGCCAATAGAAATTGTATGCAACTTTCCTTTGTCGTTGGCCTTAAGAGTTTTTTGACATCTATCATCAACAACAACACTTATATTAGGGAATTGATTTGCCTAATTCCCCATTTCCTTGAACTTGTAACATTGAAGTGTAGGAGGTGCATTCTATGTAGCCTTTTCATTGTTCTCATCACTAGACAACATTTTCCCATGTTTGTGGCATTCAAATGCCGGATGACCTTATTTTTCACATTTGAAACATTTACTTGTACCTTTAAGACAATTCCATACATGTTTCATTCCACACTTTGAGCATAAGGGAAAACTCATCTTATTTTCAGTGTGGTCTTTATATTTCCCTTTTAATTCCATTTTCCTCTTCTTATCAAACACATATGATTGATGGGTTACACCAATCTCCATCTCAACCATGAGAGCACATAGAACAATTTCCCCATAGGTATTGAAGTACCTTATGGATGACTCCTTTAGAATAGTTGTTTTTAAGACACTAAAGAATCCATCGATTTAACACTCTAGTTGGATAATAATCCAAGAAGCATACCTTGAATGTATTTTAAAATTTTCTTCGTAGGTACCAAATGATTCATCATCCTTTTGCTTTAGTTCGAGAAACTAATTCTCCATATTTGTTCATTGAATACAAGGGACATACTAATTGGAAAATATGTTCCTGAACTCATCCCATTCCATGGACTCAATTTTGTCTATTTGCCTCGTATTCTTGATAAGATTCCACCATTGATCAGCATCACCTTCAAAAATATATACTACTATGATAGCTTTATCATGATCAAATCATTGAAGAACTAAAAATATTGTTTTAGTGGTACTGATCCATTTTCTAGCTACTAATAGATCAGTAGACCTGCTGAATGAGGGTGGGCACTGCCTCATAAAGGATTAAACATAATGTTGCTCCTTCCTTTGCTCGTTTGGAAGTTTTGTAAGATTCAAAGCTTAAAAAAGTTGTGTGAGCATGGCTACAAGATTTTACATTCCAGCTCCCATAATGTTTGGTTTCTCAGGGGGACAATCATTGCATTTCCCATAACATTCATCATTAACACAGTTCTTTCAGGTTACATCCATTGACTAAAACCAATAACCATAGTCTGACAAACAATAATAATAATAGGTAAACCACATAATCAAGAATATAATTTTTACACTTAAGGTCATATCATAGGTTATTCGTGGCCATTTATAAAACACTAAGATTTTTTCTTTTGGTTAGACATATCCTTAGAGTTCATACTAAGGGTTTCACATCCATGTTTGCAAAAGTTGAATATAACATTCCTCTAATACCAACTATAATGACCCAAAGATTACATACATTGATATTACATCAGATTTGATGCATACTTATTACAACATATAACAAAACCATGAAAGGACCGTATAGGTATAGTGTCTTTAGAAACTGGAAAACATAAACAACTAGTTCATAAGCATCTACATTGTATCCCCTTTATTTCATCATATATATAGTCCCTTTTGGCATATAATACTTAATACCCTTCTTCATGACCGGGGGAAAAGATAACATACAAAAGGGTGAGCTCAAATTCTCAGTAAGTGTAAATGAAGGAGATATCAATCATATCATATTCATAAAAACAAAACATTATGGGAATCATATCCTACAAAAGAGATCATAATGTCATAACATGGGATAAATGATAGTAGTGAAATGTAATCACAATAATCATATCATGAAACGTTGTGGAATACAAACATAATCATAGAAAATCATTTCTTATTAGTCAAGGTGTGTTTCCAAGACTATCATAGTGGACACAGTCCATTTTTGAAATGAGTTCACTCCTCGTTCCAGTCCTGTGTCACTGAACCTGATTAACCTACCATTCCAGCAATGTCTATCTCATGAGATATAAATATTTCCCCAATTAATTGGAGGGAGATATAGGTCCCACCCATATCATAATGATACCATTATTATGTGTGTCATAAAATTATAAGTCATACATCATAAAAAACCCAATGTAATAAAAATGGGATTCTTAAACATCATGCAATAATATGATAATCCATAAAAGGACTTCACAAAAATAATTCCATCGTAACATAATCCAATTAATTTAAAAATAGGGATTGAAATAGAACCCTATATTATCATATATGGGAAATAGTTTTCATAAAACACTTGAACTCCATTCTTGAGGAAAATATCCTTTCTACTTCAATTTTTTTTTTCATAACAAGTCATACAATTTTAAACAAAAAGAAGTTAATTAATTATAAAAATTAAAACAGGTAAAGTAAGATTCTTTTAATTAATGTTCTATGAAATCATAAAAATCCATTCATGCCGTATAAGTTAAAAAAACATTCTTCTTGTAGTTTGGCTGGAAAAGTCTAAACGTATCTCGTACTGAAAATGACAAAAGATTCCTTTCACATCTTTTAATAAAAATTAACCAATATGTAAAATTGGATTTAAACAATTGTATGAGGGTAGAAGTAATATTACATATTGAGGAAACATGGATGTTGATGATATATATTCCCCAGTAAATACCGAAGTATAAACAATATTGAATAAGTATTGAGATTTCGAGATTTTCCCTTACCTTAGGTATGATATGCTTCGTACGTATCCGAACCTCCAGTATAATGATTTAAATAATGAAATTAACTTATTACATAATATTATTCATTATTATGATATCATATATGGTCATATTCTTATCTTCTTATTAGTAATATTGATACTTTTTATTCGGGTGCTCATTGTTTTTTGTTCTTATGCATGTTTTATCGAATAAATTCTTATTCCTCTCTTTAGGTTATAGATAACTAATTTAAGAAATAGTATTAGTGTAATACATATCATATTTATTAAAGAAATTCATTTATATAATCATTATTCAATTAAGATCATGTAGAATGAGTCACATCACATTGTGGAGACGGTATGCCGTACGTACACATGAGCGATGATACCATTCCCATGATTGTGGAATTTTATTGAAGTGTATAGTGTATAATATTTCATAATCAATATCACATTAAAATAATCATATATAGTTATTTATTTAAACCATTATACCCATCCATGTATGGTGGTGGTGGAAAACAGATTACACCACGACGTGGAGACGATATTCCGTACGTACAGACGCGTGGTGATTTACTTTTCCATAGGATGGATTAAAGATGAATTAGGTTTGATTCATATTTATAATAACATATCAGTATGTGAGTGATAATGATTTTATTACTTTATAATGGAACAACTAAATAATTGGAAGTAGATGGAGGAAGAAACCTGAAAGAATTGGTAGAAGAGATTACCTCTTCCTCAACGTGCCTCCATTAAAATTCCTCTGAAGGGACTAGAGTTAGTATTTTGAGAAGACCAGAACCTCCAAACCATTACTAGGGAAATTGAAAAGAGTAATTGGAAGGGTTTGGCCGAGCTTGAAGGCTCCAAGTTATGTATAGGGGAGAGGGAGGAGGTTTCCTTTTATAAGGGAGAAGAGATGCTCTTTTGGAAACCTCTAAAATATTAATTTATGATAAACCCAAACCCCACATACAAACTTTAAAAGTGACTCAAATTCGGATATTAAATAATATAGGGTTGTAATATCATCAAAAAATTAAATTTAGACATGTTTTGATTTTATTTTAATCCTTATCAATTTTATTTATAATTATTTAATCTATTTAATTTTATTTGAGGTAATAGTGTTATAAATTTTATATGGTTATAAATACTTATGTGTTCCAAATTATACATAATTTTATCTTTACGACATGTTAGATCATATAAATTTTATTTTAAATTTTTTAAAATATTTTTGTGATTTTTAAACAATTTAATATATTTAAAATATCAATAGTGTCAATTTTGACACAATTCATTTATTTGATTTTAAATAAAACCCACACAGAAGATATGTTGGAACCAAAATATTTAGTAGATTCATATGATGTCATATTTATCTAGAAAATTAATGGAGAACATTAATTAGTTCATATAATATTTATTTCACTATTTTTAACACCATTTATTTGATATTTCAATCAATACAATAATTTCTACATCAGTATTCTTTCAACTTTAATGATAATTATATAATGCCTAAAAATTATAAATAAATTCACATGATGTTGATAATTTTATTTAATTTTGGAGACTATTAAATTTTGATGTTTCAATAAGTTTATCTATAAATGAAAATTATTATAATTATAAGATTTAAGAGAGTGACAAGTTGTCACATTATTTGGTTTTAATAATAATTAAATTATTTTCATGTTCAAAAGCCCATAAAATTAATCTATTATGACACTTAGGAGATATAGGTGGTCATTTAGTCATCCAATATAATTTTGGCAGGTGTTAGGGTAATTTTATAATCTTATTTTTACCCTTAATTACCTGATTTACCTTTAACCGCAGTAAATAAAAATCATCGTAGTTACTATTCATAATATCAAAAAAATAAAAGTATCCTATTAACAGAATTTGGACACCATGAATTCAAATATGGATTCCATTATCAAATTTCAAAAAACAGAAGTTGCAGTAATTAATTAAAATTAATCTCGTTGTTAAGAAAACGGATTTTAAAAGATAAATAATTTTCCAAAGACTGAAATGTTTTTACCTATGAATTCAATGTAAAATTAATGGTAATGACATAAATTATATTAAATGGTAAAAATATATTCTATTTATAATTTATAACCATTAAATATTATAATTTGACCATATAAATTATTGCAATGAAAAATGTTTATTAATTAAAATATAGCGTGTTTTTTCTATTCAACAAAATATGAAAGTTATCCGAATAATATGAAAAATTTATCCAATTTTTTTATATATCATGGCTCCAAATAATATTTTTATTTTGTCAAATTTAACTTATTATCCTATAAAATACTAGATTTAAAATGGGTGCCCCATAAATAGGTGGAAAAACTGTATTTTTTTAAAAATACTTATTTTACATGAAAAATTTATTTTGTTCACATACCATGTTTTAGAAAATGTGTAAGAGGAATAATATGGTCATTATATTAAAATTTTAGTTAATAATATTCATAACGGTTAGTCCATAATAATATTATAACAATATATTTTTGTTTAGTGAAACTCGGTGTTGCGTACTACACACGCTATCGAGGAAGGTCGTGATTGCGTGTAACGCAAGCCATGACAGTGTTGCGTGTAGTGAAAGATTAATTTGGTGTTTCATATAACATAAGACATATATATATATATATATTTCTCATAAAATCTCATGGTGTTACAATGACAGTATTCTATCGGTATAGGTTCCTTAATTTATATAAATATCACTCATTTTACTATTAATTTATTTGAAAAATGTTTTTATTTGGATCAAATACTATGTATTTGTTTCATACCGAATAATATATTTATTAGAATGGAAAATTTACATTTATAAATGTTTGGTTCATTACAAGGATCACCTAAAATCACCTAACAGAGGCCTAGGGATTATGATTGGATAATATGGATGTAATGAATTCAGATTCTGGAATGATGCTTGTATTACTTCATTGAATTGTGAACTATTCATGTGATGAATCAACAATTCATGTATTGATCTATCCTTGTTACATATATAGTAAAAAAGTAGTTGTATCAGGTTAAAACTAATAATAATAAAAAAATAACATGATGTAAATCATTTTTGGACATTATTTCATCATAACATAAACCACATTCATGGATTATTCCTTAAAAAAACAGATGTCATTATTTTATTTCACAATGTGAAATGTTTAAAATGGTATCTAAGAGTTCCATAAATAGTAGAAAACCCAAATACCCCAAAATTTATCTACAAACATAATAAATATCTTCCTAATGTTAAAAGAATATCATTCCTTTAACTAGGATGTTACCACTCCCCACAATTTCAATTTCAGTCTCTGAGAATTTAGGTACTGAAAGGGTACTTCATAAAGTGGTGAGGAAACTTCTCCTTCACTGATTATTCAAAAACCCAATTCTTAGATGAATTTGATATGTGATGCGTGAAACATTGTCTTAATGAATAATATTTATTTATAATACATAATTGAATAGACCATAAAAACTATGAAAATAGTGTATGAGTGGACACCTAACCGATTAGGGGATGAAAAATTGATCCATAAGGATTATAATATAACCAATAGGGGGAGATTAACTTGAAATTATCACCCTAATATTTAGTGTATCCCTAAATCCTTCGAAGTCATCCCAATGATTATGACCATACCGAAAGACTCTACAAATGATGGTGATAATTGAATGATAGTTATAATCAAACCTAAATCCTATTCCCATGGGACCAGATGAAATAATGTAATGAGTCTCAAAAGTCTCCCCTAGTCTATTGATTCTAAAATATTTTATTATGGTGCACTGAAAATTAGTGCATTACCTATGATATTCCAATTTCATGGGGTGTATAAAATTTTGATGTCATACATCATAGGGTATCCAAATCACCACCTCATATTGAGATTTAGGACCTTCTAAATAAATTTATAATTCAAACTCTTATGTTAATAAAATATAAATATGCTTTACTAAAATACGTATTTTTCCAATATTTTAGCACTTGCACAATTCTAAAAAGATCCAAATCACGAGTGTGGTATATTTTCTGATGAAGATGAATATCATGAGACTCCAAAGAAAAAACATGAATTTCATACATAAGAACATATCCCAGAATAGTACCAATTTCATCACAGTAAATCACACAACCCTTATAAGGTTCAATAAATATAAAAACAAGCGTAGAAATTTGAAAATATTTCAACACATAAAACATATATAATCTCATGTGAGTTTTACCACTTTACTCATCAGTGTAGTTAAAGGATATTAGAAATTTAGGAAATTTTTGGTGAACTGTAGATATAATCCATTAGGAATTATGATTCTTTTAATATTAAAAATGTTACATGTTCTTCCCATAATAAATAAAAAAATTCTCCTTTTTAGGATCAACTAAAAGTAAATTTTCAGAAATCACATGTCTTAATAAATTCATGTATTGGATACAAAAACTTCACTTCTAAGAATTTATCTAAATCTAGTTGCTACAAAATATTTCCTAAACAAATTTGAAAAAATTTCATGAAAAAACATGGATCTTGAAAATTGAAATATTTTTTCACCAAATTTACAAAAAAACATTTCGGGATACTGATGGAATATTTAATTAATCAAATCAATAAAATCAACATGTCTTTTTGTGGGACCTGACAGAATCAATAGATATTTATAATGAGAATATATGATCCTACAAGTGGTCATTGAAATATTAGTATATCAAACATTGAGTTGATGATACACCGACCGATTATCATTTTATATAACAATTTCCCACCCCTTATCTAATCAAACATGTCATCCATATGGGGAAAAGTTTATTTTTTTAAAATAATATCTATTCCACTTTTGGTAGTATTCACACAACTAAAGTGAACAATGAACATTCTTAGCAATTATAATTGATGGGGGGCATCCCATGATGAAATACTAGTGAGAAATAATTGATATAAAAAATTAAGCAGCATTCTATCTTTCATGGGATTTGAATTTAAAAGATACAAATGTTTTGATGGTCTTCGTTAACTCAAATCTAATTATTAATTTTTAATGATTCTTCTTGAAATTAATTATTTAATGAATGGTGTATTATATCATAAGGTTTTAATTCATGTTACATTCTATTCTTGTATAGGGAGAATGTATTTTAAAAATAAATTTTCACCTTGATGAGTTTCCTCTGAAAAAAAATTAAATCATTGTTGGGATATATTCTCATCATATTTAATGAATGTTTACCCTCCATGTTGGTATTTTCATATCCCATTAATGTTATAGATTGTATTATGAAAACCAATTATTTTTCTCTCATGTGAAAATTATATTTATATTTTAATATTTTCAAAATTATGTTTTGAAAATATTTTCATGGTTTTTGTTTCAATAAATGTATTCAAAAAATTAAAAAAACATTCCAAATTTTCATAATAATCGGGTTCTATCTTCTAATCCACATTCAAATTTGATAAATGTTATTTAATTTTAAAGATATATTATTGAATAATCTTTTTATGTTTAATAGTTTTCAAAAAAAAATAACATCACCTTTTGAAACATTCATCTGTTTTTAGTGATCAATTAATGGATATGAGTTTAATAAAATAAATGTTTCCAATATATTTTTACTACATGTTTATTTAATATTTATTTAATTTTGAAGGATACACTATTGAATATTATTTTTAAAAGTAAATGATCACTATATTTTTCACCTCACATTTTGAAGAATTACTTTTGAATGTGATCCATAACTTCTTATATTACGAAAATGGTATTTTTTTTGAAAACTAATTTATGATTTCTCTACAATATTAGTCTTTAAATATAATTTATTTATTTCTATGAAAATTATTTCCCTTGGCTAACTCTCTAGTTTTTCTTAAAAATTAATATTTTAGGGTGATGGAATTTTGGGTATCACCTATTTACATTCTTGATGTAAATTTTGTTGATAACAATTTTAAATGTATAGAAAACATATTTTTCTATCAATGTGTTATTCATCATGTAAAAAGTAATTATTATCAATTTGAACAAACAAGATTGAATGGTTGATTGCTGGGGTCCTATATCACCATATAATTCATTAGTTATGTTCTTTTATTTTATAATATTGACATTTTGTTTGGGTATATTTGCGGATATTTTCTTCTAAAAATATTGGGAATGGGTTTAATTATGATTAATTAATAATAATAATTAAATGTATTGATGTAATTATTATAAATATAGGCTCTACAGAATTTTTTCGAGTGTTATTTTGGTTAATTTATTATCACAATATTGTGTATGGTTTAAATAACTCTTATGATTTTCTAACATTAATTTTTTTTTGTGTATTTTTGGATACAATATGTTAATAAGAATGTGCATGGACAAATTTTTGAATAATAAAATGTTCATATTGTTATGATTTCATATTATTAGGAGTGTTCTGTAGTTACTTGTTATGATACATTTCAATTACATGCCACAGATCCCTGACACATTACTTTTATTATGTGTTATTAGTCATGTTTATTACCTCACACTCTTTATTATTTTGTACAAGTTTCTTCATTTAAAATTATATATCTATATTTCATGAAATATAGAAAATTGTTACTGGTTTATGCTCTGTTTAATAAGATTTTTTTCCTTGGTTGAACTTTTCTCATCTTCTTATCATTTAATGATCAATGTCATACTGACTATTTATTCCTTTTCTATGAATTTGATCCCACCCCTTTGTTATATATATATTCCATATGTTTTGAAGATTATTATAACTTATGAAAAGTATAAAAGGCACCATCATATGGAAATATTATAGAGTATTGTTCACAAGTTTTCTATAATAATTTACATATTTAGATATTCCTCAAAGGCATTAAGTCATCCATTGTTGGGATTTTGTGTTCATACATGACTTTTAATTGTTAAATTTTGAATATTATTTAAAATATAATATGTTTATCTTGTTCCATCTTAATTAATATCATTAATTGTTTTTAAATAAGGGTTTTTACTATAGATCCTTGCTATGTTGGTCTAGGGTAACTGAACACTATGAAATAAATGTCTTATTCCATACAATGTCTTATTAGAAATTACATATGATGTCTTAAAAGATTAAAATAGATGTTTCAATGGATTATTCTTCGAGACAAGTATCACAAAAATCCACACGATGTTCTTTCACAAAGAGGATTAATGTCTATTGATCAACCCCAAAGTATTATGCTTAAGGATACTAACCTATATTCAGCTACAAAAGCCTTTCACATAGTGAATATACTTTACCATTAGTAATTTTTTAATTTTCCCATTTCTTATAGATTTCAAGAATGAATTACAAACTTATCCACAACACATCCATCACTTTTCAACCATCTCAAAAATAACTCAAACAGTTACACCTGATATATAATCAATGTTGAAAAAAACTCAAATGACCGAAAAAAATCATCAGTTAATCGAAGGGAACATCAATTGGATATCATAATTCATGACTATTTTAAGAAAATGATCATATTATTGAAAAATGATGATTTTATTTTCGATGGTGACCATTGTTTACCCACTTAATGTGGTAAAATTATTTTCAGAAAAATACACTGCATTATAGAATTTATATAACTCTATTATCACATGTATGAATAATATAAAATTTGCATCCACTCATATAGATAAAATTGAATGAATTATTGAATACTATATTGATAATCCTAAACCACGTGATAAATAATAACTTTTTATCATGATATCACTACTATACAGACAATATATTTAAATAAAAATTAATATACATTGCAAATATACTTTTTTAACATCATATTTTTGGGATGCAATACTTCATAATTATAAATAATATTGATTGGGATATTTAAATATGTATAGTTAGAAACCCACATTTTGTTGTTATATTATTATTATATGTTTATTTTTCATACAAATAATACACAATGATCATTAAAAAATTTCATATTCACCACAAAATTGAATTTAAATTAAATCATGAAATTTTTTATATAATTTTAGTAATTAAATATATTTATTTTAATAATAAATTTTTTTCACTTCATTTAATAGAATAAATTTATTCGATTATATTCTATATTAAAATCAAGAAAAAAATGTAAATTTAATTTTATATATTCTTCCACTTTTGAGGATGAATAAATATTAAAAATAATTATATTTTTTCAGAATGTGCACGTAATTTATATCCTATATTATATATATAATAAATAAATTTTAAGTGATAAAGGAATTATAATAATAAAACATTTAAAAAATAAAATGAAATATCATATATGCCATTAGAATTTATACATCATAGTCATAATAAAAACATTTAGAGTATATAAAGAAATACGATATTTCAAATTTTATCATTTTAACATCATTGTACATTGCATGATTGGTTATGTTCACTTTGACTCCTCGGTGTATGACATGTATGTGATGGTACTTATTTGATCAATTCCAGGGCAATTACGTGATCAATTTATTTGATGAATGATGTTTTTCATAACATTATTCAAGTTGTTTAATAAAAAAATTAAATAACAACTTTTCACATCCACTTTAGAGAATATATTAGAATTTCATATTAGTGAGTCCAAATGGATCTTACAAAAAACATAATATTTCCCATAATATAATACTTAGATAATAATTCAATTTTTGTCAACATCAAAAAAAGGAAAAAATATGTATCATAATATATGATATTTAAAAAAAATATTAGGGATTAATTATGTTAATACAATGAGTGGATCTGATTAACACATGATGGAGTATACCAAAAGGTGAAAGTCTAGAAAAACATGATTAATAAATTTTTCACATAAGACGTATCTTATATAAATTATAATTATTCAAGCAACATATTCAGGTTACATAATTTTGTGAATATGACCATGATGATAATTCATTTGTTTTTTAAGAGTTCAATAACACTTATTAGAGGAAGATACATTAATAAAGAAACCCAAAACAAGATCTCCATGAATGATTAAAATAACCCTGAATAGAACTAAAAATAACAAAATCTATATACTTATTTTTTGATATACATTGATGAGAAAAATAGATACCTTCTCTAAGATCTGTGGTGGATAATGATCAATATAGTGGTTATTGATGAAAAACCCACCAATGTAGTTAATCCATGAGTTAGGCGGAATCATGCAACATTTTTGGGGATACATCAAACAACAATAAGATGCTAGAGAGTCAATATAAAAATAAAATCATTAAAACATTTTTGGGTAGAAGTTATCATTATTCAAACACGATGTACTTGCATGAAATATCATCCCATGGTAGTGGGATCTTAATAAGACCCTCATGTAATCTTCTTGACCATTTTCACATAAACTCAATTGTTTTAATTCATTATTTAATGACTTGGTAAGCAAAATAATTGTCTGGATGATGATATATCCCTTGTCATAAAATCTTATGTAATAACACTTAATTCAATATATCATATGTGTAACTTTCATGAGAATTTTAATTTTTATCATTTTTATTGTCATGTTGTGTTGAGACAATCCATCTTCAATATGGGAATCTCCAAAATATCATAACACATTTCCCCCAAGGTACCCATATGCATATTTTAAGGATATATTAGTGGTTATGTATCCTAGTTATATTAAATAAAGGTATGTTTATGACTACATGGTCATAATAATATTATTCATCAAATACAAATCATAATATATAACAAAACATGCTTCATCATATACAAATGGATTGAAGCCATAAAATATACATTAATATTCCATTTGTAGTAAACAATTAAAGTCATTGTGCTATTTCAACATAAATTGTATAAAATACAATAAACCATTACAAAATATCTAAAACTATTTTTTATATCTCCGAATATCTTTAGGGAAATCTATCCTCAAAATGACCCCATACCAATTTATAAAAAATAAAATGTTAATATACATCCTAAAAAATGAGGTTTACTACTAAAAAATGTTTAGAGTATATTTCAAAATTATACTCAATCCTTATTCATTCAAACACAAATTTTGACCCCATGTGTCATTTTAGTGTAAACAATAACTAATAGATCAATAAATATATGAAAATATCATCATATAAGAAAGTATCATTTCGACTCAATATATAAATGGATCTTGTGTGAGCTTTTTAATGACATATATCTCTATACTTGTATCCTCCTGCTGTATTATATACATGTGTGGTTCCTAAAAAAAATAGTTTTTCGAAGACATTGAGTGACCATAAGACACTGAATATGTCCCTCTTATATGGTCAACATTAAAATTCTTGAGACGATAAGTATAGATTAACCAGGTTGATGAATACATCACATTTCATGAATCCTTATGAATGATCACATCACATACCCCCCATCCAAATATATTTGAGTATCATATGTATTATATAGTTGTGATCTCAAACTCATTACTTTATATTAATCGATGGTTCGTATATCATACTCAGTAAATAGGAAGAAAAATTATATCTCTATTTAGATCTGAAAAAACATGACCAACAACTTACAAATTCACACCATAATTTTCAACAAATCAAGGCTTGTGAATGAATGGAAACAATATAAAAAAAATCTCTTGATTGCTATCTCACCGACCTCATGTAATAAAGACAATATGATCTATACAGTTAATATAGAAAATTAATTATTTATGACACTACATATGGTTTATACTTCTTATTTAATATCTGTTCTAGGATATTGTGTGTATCCCATAAAGGATATACAATGTGTCCATGTATGGGTACATGGTGTGTGGACTCTTCAGAATCAATCAGTGTGTACTTATAATGTGGTGATGTTATCTATGGACAAGTGATAAATGATATTTTCTCCAAACTAGTGGGTCATTTGTGGTCATACTACCACCTTGGTATGCACCCCCTGTACATACATTCCAGTTATCTTAGGGATAGAAAACATGTGCTCTGGGGATACACTTTGTGTAATAATAATTTCAATTGGAAACATAACCACTATAGGTTGGCGATATATAGTGTGTGGTTTTGGATTAAACTCTATGTGGTCATGACTTCATTCTATATTTTATAAAACATTTTTAATAACCCATACACCATTGGTATATCCCTCAATGAAGATCAAAGCACCACTGATAACCTAATTTACCAATATCATGTAGCAAATGGTCTTTTTTTTGATTTTTTAGAGTCCAATAAAAATTATTTCAACTAGGGGATGTGATAAAATCCACTATCCAATATCTCAAAGGCATTAAATATGAAAGCATAATATAAACTAAAAAACCAATATTGTTGTAAATATATGTATTTCAAAAATGATAATATGAATCTTATTTAATATCTTTAAACAACTTTGGATGTTCTTGATAAATATTAATGAGAGGAATACAAATAAAATACCACCTCTAATGGTATCAAAATGATTAGTGAATCATCCAATGTTTGGATTGGATCCATTTTATATCTAAATAATGTTAGTTCCTCTAATGAAAAATATATGAATGATGTGAGATTTTGGTTATTGAGAGTACCAACCATGTCATAAGAACATCTTCTAACTCATACCATCATATAGAAGTGTATTAAAAAATACCTATGGATTATCCTTGGTGATGTAATAATTAAATATCACATTTATTACATAGTATTTTCTTCTCATGCTAGTTCATGAGTTGCATATTTTAATGAAACACCTTCCACATGCTTCATCTTGTGGAAAAATTAGTTAAACGATATTTTATATAGAAAATTTATTTATTTTTTATAGGGGATATCTATGAATGTGTCATACTATCCCATTATAAAATGTATTAGAAATGCATCACATTCAAAGTTGTACTTTAATGAATTTATAACCTTTAGGTTTTCGGGTGATCATTTCCATAATACTAATTGGAAATGGATTAACAGTTAACCTTATCAGCTTCGCACATCAGTTTATTTATTTTACCATGCCATTATTCATTCCCGTGATCGACCAACTATATTCTTTGAATCTACATTATTTATACCCTACTACCATGCAAATATTCATCTATTAGAATACCATAAAATCAATTTACCACAAATACATTACTGATTCATCGATCTTCAATCAATAATAATGGCCAGTGAAAATCTACAAAGAAGAAATAAATAAAATAGTGTATATTGGTGTGTGAATGGTGTAATGATTCAGATGACTTTTGTTAGGGATAGATCCTATAATGAATAAGAAAAAATGGAAAAACATAACATAATAATGATTTTTCCATGGATAAAATTTGATAAATAACAGAGCCACATAATAGAGAAAATAATCTTATAATGATAAATCTTAATAAAAATCCAAATTAATTGATCCAATCAATATAAAGAAAGCACTGCATCGTCAATAGATCAATCACTAGTAATTATTTTTCCTATTCCGTGTTTTCTTTTGTGGATCCTTGAGGAGTGTCATTAATATTTACAATTTTATATCTTAATACCTATATTGATTTTGAATGTATTTTTGTGTGTTTTAACTTGGTATGATATTTATAGAATATTTAATAAGTGGGTTTATTGTTTTTATTATGTATATAATTATCTACAAAAAAATAATAAATTTTAACAATTAATTCATCATCTGATAACTAGATCATATGGACCATAGAGTGAATGAATATCATTCCATCTGTATTAAAAACCCATTTTCCAGATGCAACTATGTTCTTAAATTTCCAATTTGATTTTCTTTAAAATGAGGACTTCCATTTTCTCTCAAAGGAATGTGCATTTAATAAAAATTGAAGTTCATGTATGTTGATTGTATTTTTCCAATATGGAATTTAATATATATTAGAGTTTGACTGAGATACTTCCATTATATATAGAAAATATAAAAATATTGAGATGGAGTAATATCCTACAAATTTTATGTAAATAGAATTAAATAAACCCAATATCAAGAATTATTTAAAAATTATGTTTTCCATAATGTCACCTATGTTAATGGTAATTGGATATGGAACTATGTAAAAAATTATAATTTACCATCCATTAGTGTATTTAAATGGATAATCATCAAGGTGTGTGACGAAATGTGATATATTTGAGTTCCATACATATATATATCCATTCAACATGAAGATTAATTGAGGTGAAGAGAATGAAAATATTTATTATCTTGATTTATATTTCTTATTATGGATTAGAAGTTAAATTTTATATTTTGGAAAAAAATTAATAAGTGTTAGCTAAAAATATGTCAACCCAAACTTGGAATGCAAAGTTAGCTCAACAGAACTTGTTAGAGCAGTGTCAACCACTCATGTTCCCCCATGCAAAACTCACTCGAGCTTGTTTTGATGATAATTAATGAAGGTAACCAATACAGGTATGATGGATTGTGAAAATAGATAATTAGAAAAGGAAGAGGAACTAATGTGTAAAGAATCATGACAGTTAAATTTTAGGGGGCTCCTAGAGTAGACCAGAATACTTGAATCAGTCATCAATGGGAATAGAAATTATTGTTTAGTGACAGAAGACCAAAACAATCATTGATGTGGTCATATGAATCATGTTATAATATTCATCCATTTTAAAAGGTACTCTTAAAATTAAATCATCTGATAAAAACATGAAACTATTTCTGATCAATATTTTTATCCTTCAACCTCTTAATATAAGTTTCTTCTGAACATAATAATTTATAAATTGCACCACCATTATCAAGCCACATTCTTTTATCAAGCCTAAATAATATATAATTAACGCTTATATGGATCAACCTTGCACATGCTTCAATGTCAACACTAATTTTATATAGGAATAATTCATATAACATAAGTGTAAATGAGTATATTCATTGAGTAAGGTTGATCAATCATGGATGGGAATTTTCCATTACATTCATAAAGAAACATTTTCAGGAATAAGAACATTTAATTTTTGATTATAATTCTTGATTATATTAGATTTTTATATATCATACATGAGTGTTGAATTGTTGCTTCATTAAAGAAGGGCATGTAACTTTTTTGTGATGATATGTCTTATTGTGTCTTCAAAGAATTAAATAATAAAAAAATCACACAACCAAAGGGAAAAATTTTATGAAACGGGAATTCATAGTAATTCATCTAGAAAAATTAAAAGTGTCTTCAAAAAAATGAAAAATAAGAAAGAAATCAATTAATAGTATTAACTCAAATAAAGAAACAAATTTCAATTGAGAATGATGGTGAAAAAAAGAAGATTAAACACTTTATAAAAATAATAAAATGTTTCACTGGGATGAGATAAAAGTCACAGTCCCACTATTATTATAAAATAACAATGATTATCCCCCCACCTTACAACCATAGATTTTTTTAATATTCAAGAAAGAAGTGAACTAATTGATTTTAACTCAAAGGGGGAGACAGACGAAACATTCATTTCTAGATAGCATGGAATAAATTTCAGTCATTTTATATTGATAAACATAACTAAGCATGAATTGGAAAATATAATTAAACCCGGTCAGGTCCACCTGTCTAGATACCCTAGGGGGGGGGGGGTAAATCTTGGAATGACTGTTTAAAATAACATCCCCATTGAACATGTTTTTTTAGTAGAAACCAATATATTCTACCTCCTTATCATTTTAGATTGTGAAAAAATATTAAATAATGAACATGACACAACAATTTTGCATTGTTCACCCTCACAAGGCTACACCTAAGGTGCATAAACTGACAATGTTCTGATGTACCAAATCCACTTAAAGCACACTTCTATTTCACAATTATTTCAATGGACTTACTATTTCATCTGGTTTACAACCAATCACAATTTGAAAGCTCACTGCTCTCTCAACTGATGTTTCATCACTGCGACTTTATACGATCCAATCACATTTTGTAGACTTGTAGGTCCATTCATTATCTATAATGAATGCATCATCCATTGTATGTATATTCTCTATTTATGTCCCACTTTCATCCACTTATTAATACTTCTTTACAACATTTATATTGGTAAAATAAAAAACTTTTGCAAAACCCTTATTTCATATTTCATGCAAATTTAATTTCTTGAAGGAAAGATTCCAATTTTGTTCTGAAACACCCCTTTCACACAAGTTGAATCTTACACACAACAATAATCATACATGCAACATTATTAACTTGAGGGAAACATAAAATATTGCATGAAACTCCCTATGATTAAAAATTAGATGTGATTTCAAGCTCGGATTCACTCTATGGGTTGAGCTATTTGGAATGAGGGGGGTCGCATATTATTTATAGGAAGTTTTTACCAATGTGTGAAGATTTACCATGTTGTAGAAGATCTGATTCAAGAATGAAAAATCACATTTAGCATTACATTTGGTGAAATGATTCTTTCGTGCATCCTCATATTTCACCAAACTCCAAATATTTCCTTCAATTCATTCCATTTATATATTTTGACGTTCTGATCCCAAAACATGTTTTTCATACAAGTTTCCAAACCACTATAAATCTTCTGTGCAACTTCCTTTGAATTTTTTTTCTTCATATAATATCTATTTTTTAGACCCTCTATCAAATTAACTATTCCCTTTTCATGGTACATTTTCATCATATGATGTCAATAATATATATAGAGCACCACAACTGACCATGGAAACCCTATTTTTCAACAATAAATCTTGATTTTTCAATAAACTCAAACACCTCATAAATAATTCTATATTATATTGAGGGATTTATTCCCAACAAACCCATTAACTGTTATCAAATAAAAAAGGTGGTTGTTAAAATAAATTTCTTAATTAAAATTGTAATTTAAAAATATTAATTAAATGATGATGTTTAAGGTAATCTCAATGAAAATATTCACTGTTATATCATTATTAATAATATATATAATGGTGGAGTAGTGGATCATATGAGAAATAGAAGTTATTAAATTAAACCATTAAATTACTAATTTGTTTTATGATGAATGAGTGTATGTTATGTATTGATTGAATATTTTATGAATAAACCTAGAATTAATAACCATGATAATGGCGTCACATATGAGTTTTTAATTGAAAATTTTGAATTCCAAGGATATAATCTCTTATTTTCATCATCATGTTCCGCATTATATATGTAGAGTGATTAGTTTATGGATCATTGGTAGGTGTTATATGTAGTTTATACCATATTTAAATCACTAAAATAGGCTGACATGTGGATATAGTTTGAGATGATCATATGTGTATATGGAAATCCAAATTCTCAAATAAATAACAAGGAAAACGAGAATGAGGTTCATTCCTGATAAGACCATTTTATCTTATTTTTTTATGGGTAGATAAAAATCACACATATTGACACATAGATGCATAGTTATTGAAAACAAACAAAAAGGGAATGATTTATGGTCCCATGTTTTAATTGAAATTGTTTCATGAAATACATGTGAAAATATTTTAAGGATACCATCATATTTAATGATTGCTAGCCTAATATTTATTTCTCAACGTAACATGTGATAATGATAATTAGAAATTAAACTATGATTACAATTAATAGTTCATATCCTATGATGTATTTTAAATAATAATCATCAGAGTGGATGATGAAATGAAATTTATTTGAAGGCCATGAAAAAACATTTTATTTTTTATTAAATTTTAATTAAGGTAAGGACAAGGAAATGTTTTATCTATATGAAATATATACAAGAGTTTGGAATTAGAATTTTAAATTGATATTTGATGAATAATTTTAAAATGTGTAATCAATAAAATATTCCATCATTGAATAATCCAAGATATTATACTTTTACAATAGTTGTGGGAGTTGTCTTAACTGTGAAGAAGCCTGCCTAGCTAGATTGGACCATGGTGGCTGGGGAGAATAATTAATTCAGACCACCATACCTGGAAATAAGAAGCATAAAAAGGGTTCACAAGGAGTTGATGATGAACCAATGTGAAGTGAATAATGATGGTTTGTGAGGGGATTATAGAGAGGAAATTTTCATTTACATCATATAGAAAAGATAATGTGATGTATTATTAAGTAATTGGAGATTAAGAAAATATTTTATATAGGATTATAGAGTTTACTATATTGTTCATACATTTTAAAATGCATGAATATAACCAAATTTTCAATGTTAAAACTAACTACACCATCAGATCAAGATTTCGACATTTATTCAAACCTCTTGATCATTTTCTCTTCTTTGAAGTACAAATATACAAATCAAAACAACAAATATTGATCTATGTTCTATGATCAATCAAAGAGATTCCTTGAGTAACTCTTCCATGAATATTTTTTAAGAATCAATTTTTGTGAACACATAGATTTAGAATTAAAATAATGGAAAATATCAAACAATGAAGAATAATATGTGATTATGTATGATCGATAATGATTAGGAAGCCACCACGAGAGTCAGAATATAACTCTTACATGAAGAATCATAGATATTTGGTTAGTTTAATTCATGAATCTATGAAATATTTACATATCAGTCATGTGTTTCAGACTAAAATTTCATTGTTAACAAGAACAAATATTTGGTGTGAAGATAATTCTTCAGGAATCTTTCATGAGACCTCTAGAAATATTTTAGGAGGTATAATCATCCATGTGTGAGGACCTTTTTGTAATTCATAAAAAGTCTCAAATTACATTTATTTGTGTATTTATAATATCAATTATGTTAATAATTCATTAATAAGGTAATTACTACATCATCATTGTGTCATTAATAAATTAAATTATATAATGTATAAAAATTATAAATAAAGTACCATTATGTAGTAAGTCTTTGTAGCTTTCTAATGAATATTTATAGTCGAATTTAGCTAATTTATTACCCTATATTAAAAATGTTTTATTTATTAAACATTGATTGTAACTATTTTAACTCTTCTTTAAATAAAATAATAATAAATGTCTTAATCTAATCCAATTGGACCTAATGGGTAATATTTTATCCCTAAAGTTGTTTTTGGTCGAATTAAACTTTTCCAATAGAATTAGGACATGTGTTAGTGTAATAATAATAACATTTTTACCCTTAATTACCATATTTACTTTTAACCGTGTTAAATAAAAGTAAAAAGTTAATATTCACCAAAAATTATTTTCATCTCATTGGACCACATTTTACTGGCTGACATCAACCGTGTCTCTCGGATTTTTGAAATTCCACTCATAGAAGAGGTAAAATTATGTTTTATTTAAATTTTCAAATACTCTTTGGAGGTGGGTAAAAGACGGTGAAAAGTTCAATAAAATTTTTACATACCTAAAATTATTATAAAATGACACCAATGAATTACATTGAACATATATAGGTATTAAGTTTCAATTTTGACCTAAAATAAATTAAAATAAAATAAATATTTATTTAAATAAACAGTCGGTTATTAAATAGTAACCCAGTGTTTTCACTATTCATCAAAATTTGAAAGTTTTCCATAAAATACAAAAAATTCTCCCTCGGATAATTTCGATATCCTGAATCCAAAAATGAAGTCCATTTTGAAAGATAAAATTCATAAAATTTCCTGAAGTGGGTATTACTATTCATAACAGCTAGTTTTGATAATATTTTAATAACATATCGTTGTTTGGTGAAACTCGGTATTGCGTACAACGGAAGTTATTGAGGAAGGTCATGATTGCCTGTAATGCAATCCAAGTCTAGGACGCGTTCAGTACAAGATCCATTTGGTGTAGTGTATAACACAAGACATCAATGAAATTAAAAAAAACATTTTTCATAAAATATCAGGGTGTTACATTCTACCACCCCTAAAATGAATTTCGCCCTCAAAATTCCTCACTTTGTAACAAAAAGATGAGGACTTCTCTCCCTAATCCTATTTTCAAAGTCCTATGTAGCTTCTTCTAATTGGTGGTTCTCCATAAAACATTCACCATGCGAGTTGACTTGTTCTGTAGAACTTTTTCACTACGATCCTGAATCTCTATCGGTTGTTCTTCAAAACAAAGATCTTCCTCCAGCTGTACAACTTCTAAGATGAGTACATGTAATGGATCGGGTATGTACTTTCTCAGGAGATATACAGGGAACACATCATGAACTTAAGAGATATTCAATGGAAGTGCCAATCGGTAAGCTACCTTCCCAACACGATCCAGTATTCCGAAAGGATCAATATACCTAGGGCTCAACTTTCCCTTCTTTCCAAATCTCATTACTCTCTTCTAATGAGATATTCTTAAGGAAAATTTATCACCAACTTGAAACTCTAGGTCTTCTCTTTGATTGTCGGAATAAATTTTTTGTCGACTCTGAGCTGCCCTTATGTGTTTTTGAATAGATAGAACCTTTTATAACACAACGAGATTTTATGAAAAATATTCATTTTAATTTCATTAATGTATTGTGTTGTACGCTACACTAAAAGGAGCTTGCACAACAGGCATCCTTGACATGCCTTGCATTACACGCAATTGCTACCTTCCTCGATAGCGTGTGTAGTACACAATACCGAGTTTCACTAAACAACGATATACTATTAAAATATTATTAAAACTAGCCATTATGAATAGTAATAACCACTCTTTGAAATTTTGTAATTTTTATTTTTCAAAATGGATTTCATTTATGGATTCGGAATATCGAAATTATCTTAGGGTGAAATTTTGGTACTTTTCAGATAACTTTCATTTTCTGGTGAGTAGTGAAAATTACTAAATTTTAATTAAAAATAACCTTTTTAATAGAAATAATTAATAGTGATAAATTATTAATTTGATTGGTTTTAAAGTATATTTATAATATATGTTTACAATTTAATACAATGTTGGGTATTGGATGTAATTTCACATTTAAACCAGACATAAACAACTGTGAATCTTTTGATAGTTATTATCTCTTAAGAACACGCTATTTGTTTTGACGACGGGAATTAATTTTTTAATTAATTAACGCAACTGATATGTTTTTAATTTGGTAAAATAGACATCATTTTTGAATTCATAATATCCAATGTATCTTATGCCTAATTTTTGGTATTTTTCTGAAAACTTTCAATTTTAGATT
Organism: Viscum album; assembly: GCA_963277665.1. Taxonomy (NCBI): domain Eukaryota; kingdom Viridiplantae; phylum Streptophyta; class Magnoliopsida; order Santalales; family Viscaceae; genus Viscum; species Viscum album. The sequence goes on from OY728156.1 coordinate 1,664,916,631, forward strand.
AATAGTGAAACCACTAAGTGGTAGTTAAAAAAACTGAATTTTGCATAAAGATTAATTTTACCACTTCTGTGAGTGGAATTTCGAAAATCCGTGAGACATGGTTAATATCAAGGATTAAAATGTGGTTCAATGAGATGAAAATAATTTTTGGTGAATAGTAACTTTATACTTTTTTTTACCACGGTTAAAAGTAAATAGGGTAAATAAAGGTAAAAATGATATTATTATTACCCTAACACATGTCCTAATTCTATTGGAAAAGTTTATTTCGAACAAAAACAACCTTAGGAATACAATATGACCATTTAGGCCCACATGGATTAGATTTGGACATTTATTATTAATTTATATAAAGAAGGGTTAAAATAGTAAAAATCAAAGTTTAATAAGTAAATAATTTTTAATATGGGGTTATATATAAGATAAATTCGGCTATAAATATAAATTAGAATTCTAAAAAGATTTCCAACATAATGAGATTTTATTTGTAATTTTTAGACTTTATATAATGTATTTTATTTATGACACAAAGATGATTCGGTAATTATCTTATTAATGAAATATTGACATAATTGATGTTATAAACACCAAAATAAATGTAATTTGAGACTTTTTTTGAATTACACTAATTTTATAGGTTAATATGACATGTTATTATTTATTTAATTAACTTTTTGAGAACTAATAATTCTGTTATATGTTTCACAAAAATCAATTACAAAGTAGTCTCAAAATTGACATAAAATAGTTTTTAAAACAAATATTATATTATTAGTTGTTATTTTATTCCTAAAAATCTATTGTTCGGACAAATGACTTAGATAAGGTTATATATATTAATAATAAACAACTTGGGGTTCTTCTGGATTCTTATAGAAGGTTTATTAACCTTATAGTATAAGAACACAAGAAGATACGGTAAAAGTGATATTATTTAATTTAATGTTAAATCTAAATGATAAGGATAAAATAGGAACCTAAACATGTATAAATTATATTAGATGAGACTATTAAGACCAATCCCCACATTAGCTTTTAAATAAATCAATTGGGAGCTATTTTAAATCGAATTTTGATTTATAATAAAATAATATTTTTAGTTATTCCAAAGGAGCCCCTCTCCTCCCATATAAATAGGCACCTCCTCCCTCTCCTCTTCACACCAATTTGAGCCTTCATGTACGTCCAAACCCTACAACGTTCTCCTATAAACTTCAATAGAGACATCCTATAGGTCCCGGTATTCTTCAAAGACCAATTTTAGTGCCCTAAAAGGAGGTCTCAAAGAAGCACTTCAAAGAAGAGGTAATATCCGTTACTGATTCTTTCATCTTTATTTTTTTTCTTCCACATCTTCTTATTTAGTTGTTTCATTATGAAGTAATAACATCAGTATCACTCATATACTGATATGTTATTATAATTATGAAACAATCCTATTTCACCATCTATCCATCCTAATGAAAATGAAATCACCGCGCGTGCGTACGTACAGAATACCGTCTCCACTCCGTGGTGTAATCTATTTTCCACCACCACCTTACTTGGATGTGTATAATGGTGTAAATAATGAATATATATGATTATTTTGAAGTTATATTGGTTTTAAAATAGTATACATACACTCCAATAAAATTCAACGATCATAGGAACGATATCATCACTTGTGCGTACGTACGGACTACCGTCTCCACGACCCGATGAGATTCATTCTCCACGTTAACCATTCATGAATGATTATAAAGTATATATAATAATTAATAATGAAATATATGACATAATAATGATTCTGGATTTATGTGTATATATATGTATGTCATCTACTTAATTCCATTCAACTCAATAAGGAAAAGAAAACATCGTTCATGCGTACGCACGGTCTACCGTCTCCATGAACGGTGTATTTATTTCCATTTACTGATCTATTATATATATATATATATTCTGAATATATATTATATATAAATCATGTTTTAGATTCCAGAATTAAGTAATCATGATCTATGTAATCATATGAATAATTACAAGTCAAAACATGGACGACAAATGAAACGATTTTACCCAAAAAGCTCTTTAACATGGAATTTACAAACGAATGGGTAATATAAAGCAATAAGTGAACCATATATGATATCATAACAATGAGTATGATTCTAGAATAAGTCAATGACATTATTTAAATCATTATACAAGAGGTTCAGACACATATGAAGCAAATCGGACCTAAGGTAAGGGATAATTGTGCAAATCTCATTTTTTTCCGAGATTGCTTATTCGTAAGTATTTACTGTAGTTATTGCTATCATCCATGTACAAGTTTTATAAAAATGTATTCATGTATGTTTAAAGTTATTTTTATCCATTTTAACTTTTACCCCTTGGTATGGAAGGAATCTTACTTTTATTTACCCTACAATGTACTTTTTGACTTTTCCGACAACAGTACAAGAAGAATGTTTTTTTAACTTATACGGCATGATTGGATTTTTAAAACAATATTTCCAAGAAGATTCCTTTATAAGATTTGAAGTTTATTTTTAATAAACTTATTTTAGTTTAAAATTTTATGAAATGTTAATAAAGGAAAATGTTTTTCAAGTAGAAAGGATATTTTCCTCATGAATAGAGTTCAAGTGTTTTATCAAAATTATTTTCCATCTAAGATAAAATAGGGTTCTGATTCTATCCCTATCATTACATTGATTTGATTATGTTGTGATGAAATTATTTTTATGAATTGATTTATCTTATATGAATTGTTTTATAATGTCACGATGTTTAAGAATTCCATTTTTATTACATGGGTTATGAAATGATGTATGATTTATGATTTTGTGGCACACATAAGAATGGTATAATTATTAGATGGGTGGGACCTATATCTACATACAATGCATTGGGTATAGATTTTATATCTCATGAGATAGACATGGCTAGAACGGTAGGTTAAACTGGTTCAGTGAAACAGGACTGAAACGAGGGTGACTCAGTTCAAAAATAGACTTTGTCCACTAAGATAGTCTTGGAAATGAGTCTTGACTAATAAGAAATGATTTTCTACGAATATGCGTGTATGCCACAAAGTTTCATGTTTTATTTTATGATTATTGGGATTTCATTTCACTACTATGATTTATCCCATGTTATGAAATTATGCTCTCTTTTGCAGGTTAAGATTTCAAAAATGTTATGTTCTTATGAATATGATGTGATTGATATTTTTTTGTTTACCCTTACTGAGCATTTGAGCTCACCCATTTATGTTTTCTTTTCCCCAAGATATATAAAAAGGTTTTAGGTAAAAAAATGGAAGATATTTATGGGAGATGTTGAAGATCTTTCACCACGATTAGAAGATTATATTCTGAGTTTCCAAAGACACTATACTATTACAATCCTTGTGTGTGTATTTTGGTTATGTACCAAGTATTCCGCAAAAGTAATGTAATGTCCATGTACGTCAAGCTTCGGGTCTTTACAGTTGGTATCAAAGGAAAGGTTTAGTCAACCTTTGGAAACTAGGATGCGAAAACGTTAGTTAGATCCCTAGAGGTATTTCTAAGGTATGTCTAGGGATGTCCCTAAGGATAAGTATACATATAAGATACACTCCTAGAACTACAGTAATGATCATAGAATTTAACCTAAGATGTTAGATATTGAGGATACTCCCCCTTTATTATGTTGTTTTCCCTAGCATGATTTTTTCCTCTCACACTATTCTTTTTGGGTTTTAGACGATGGCTGGAACCCGAAGGAACCCTGCTGATAAATGTAATGGAAAATGAAATGACTGTCCTCCTGAACAAACAAATGTTATGGGAGATGGAGTGCAAAATCTTATTGCTATACTTAGACAAGCTATGAATCATTCTGGACTTCCAAATGAGCAGAGAAGGGAACAACATTCTATTGAGTCCTGCATGAGGCAACGTCCACCTTCTTTTAGTGGGTCTTCTGATCCACTTGTTGCTGAACAATGGATCAGTACCACTGAAAAGATATTTTTAGTTCTTCAATGTTCTGAACATGATAAAGTCATCTTACCAGTATATCGTTTGGAAGGTGAAGCTGATCAATGGTGGAATCTTATCAAGAATACTAGGTAAAGAGATGAAATTGAGTCCATGGAATGGGACGAGTTAAAGAACTTATTTTTCAATAAGTACTTCCCTCGTATTCTTCGAACAAAGATGGAGAAGGAGTTTCTTGAACTAAAGCAAAAGGATTATGAATCTGTTGGTATATACGAAGCGAATTTTACAAGGCTTGCAAGGTATGCATCTGGATTTATCATCCAACCTGAATGTAATGTTGATCGATTCTTCAGTGGCTTAAAACAAAATCTTCGAAGGGAATTAGCTATAATAGATTTTAGTAGCTATGAAGAAATTGTGCGTTGTGCTATCAAGGTTGAAATGGAAGTTGGTGTTACTTATCCATCTCATAGTTTTGACAAGAAACGAAAGATGCAGTTCAAGGAGAAATCTCAGAATAATGGTGAAAAGAAGATGAATGTTTCCTTATGCTCAAAGTGTGGAATGAAGAATGGTGGAGATTTTCTTAAAGGGACAAGTAAATGTTTCAAATGTGGAAAGGAAGGTCATCGGGCATTTGAATGCCGCAATGATGGGATGAAGATGCCAAATGATGCAAACAAAGGAAGGGATACTCAGAATGAACCTACTACACTTCAATGCTTCAAGTGAAAGGAAATGGGGCATTATGCTAATAAATTCCCTAATCCAAGGGTTTGTGATGATCGACATGAGAAACCACTTAAGGCAAAGGACAAAGGGAAGTCACATGCGATCACTATTGGCGATGTTGAATATGAAAACGATGTGGTGGAATGATTATGTTTTTATGTAGTTGGATTCTAGAATAATGTAGTATATAGTATCGTGGAATATTGGAATATTTATGTTTTGGTCTATTATGGTTCTCAATAATTTTATGGCATCAGTAACCATGAAAAGTGATTGAAATATTTTTGGAAAGCAAATGATATGCACATAATGAAGGGATAAAGAGAATCTCATATGTTTGATAGTATTCATGAGCTCATGATTGATATAAGGACTAAGTGATATCATGGTTTGAGGACATATAATTTTGAGGATTTTGGTATGTGGAAAGTGTTAACTTTTAACTACATTCATGTTTTCACTAAGGTTCAATGGGTATTCAAGAGAATACATGATTATGGACTTTGAATGTTTGGAATGTGACCAACAAGACATATCTTATGATATATGCAGATCAATGATGGTATTAAATCACTGGTAATCATTTTCACTATATTATTAGAGTGGACTGTAGTATTATTGATAAGCCTAAAGATTGGAATGGATTATGTTGGACATAAGTTACTATTGTTTATTGATAGAAGTTTTGTCGATATTATTGATGGGATGTTATAGTAATATATTTTTAGAAAAAAGACAACCTACAGGATGGGCGACCGCCCATCGTGTCGGACAAGGCTGTGGGAATCGAACCCACAACCGAAGTGCGACTGGCCTTTATTTCCTACCACTGGCCTATAAGAAGTCCCTGTTTAGTAGAAACTAGTTTTATTATATTAAGAAGTATGATATATGAAGTATATGTCCATTTTAGGAACCATATATGATTAATCTCACTATAAATGGACTTATGTATTTTTTGATAACTTTTCTATCCTTTTGTTTGAGACAGATGGAATGACCCATCATTCTATCACATGACCTGCTAACACATCAAGAATGAAAAATTCAACTTCATTTTTTTAAGAGATGAAATGGAAATTGTGCAAAGAATGATAAAAGATGAGACTATACCAAAATCACGAAAGTATTTCTTCTAATTCCAATTTCATCATCTTTAGGGAAATGATCTGGAAACCAAAATGTTGTCCTAGTGCTATTATTTCTGATGAATCAGATGGTACCTTAGATCGTCACAAATTTATGGCTTTGTGATTGCTGGCTTTTCCATAGCCATGTTCTCTACCACTCTCCATCAGAACATGATGGTTAGATTTCTCTTCCATATCCATATTTTCATCTATGTGGAAACCCAGTGATTATTTTATTTGGTTAACCATTACATTTCATACTTTTGATTTTAAATATTGGTTTTGTTTTTTTTATGATGTGGGTTTCTATTGAAGAAACATTCTAATAGTAAACCATTTATAACCCCGACGAATTTTGAGGGCGAAATTCATTTTAAGGGGGTAGAATGTAACGCCCTGAGATTTTATGAAAAATATTCTTTTCAATTTCATTAATGTCTTGTGTTGTACGCAACACCAAAAGGAGCTTGCACAACACGAATCCTTGACTTTCCTTGAATTACATGCAATCACGACCTTCCTTGATAGCGTGTGTAGTACGCAATACTGAGTTTCACTAAACAACGATATGCTATTAAAATATTATTAAAACTAAATGTTATGAATAGTAATAACCACTTTTTGAAATTTTTTAATTATTATTTTTAAAAATGGACTTCATTTCTGGATTCGGAATATCGAAATTAGCTTAGGGTGAAATTTTGGTACTTTTCGGATAACTTTCATTTTTTAATGAATAGTGAAATTTACTAAATTTTAATTAAAAACAACCTTTTGAATAGGAATAATTAATAGTGATATGTTAATAATTTGATTGGTTTTAAAGTTTATTTATATTATATGTTTACAATTTAATACAATGTTGGTTATTGGATGTAATTTTACATTTATACTAGACATAAATAACTGTCAATCTTTTGAAAGTTATTATCTCTTAAGAACACGCTATTTGTTTTGACGACGAGAATTAATTTTTAAATTAATTAATGCAACTGATATGTATTGAATTTTTTAAAATAGACATCATTTTTGAATTCATAATATCAAATATAGAATAGGACTAATTTTTGGTATTTTTCTGAAAACATTCAATTTTTGATGAATAATGAAACCACTAAGTGGTAGTTAAAAAAACTGAATTTTTCATAAAACATAATTTTACCGCTTCTGTGAGTGGAATTTCGAAAATCCCACAGACACGATTAATATGAATGACTAAAATGTGGTTCAATGAGATGAAAATAATTTTTGGTGAATAGTAACTTTTTACTTTTTTTTACCATGATTAAAAGTAAATAGGGTAATTAAGGGTAAAAATGATATTATTATTACCCTAACACATGTCATAATTCTATTGGAAAAGTGTAATTCGATCAAAAACAACATTAGGAAAAACATATGACCATTTAGGCCCACATGGATTAGATGAAGACATTTATTATTAATTTATTTAAAGAATAGTTAAAATAGTTAAAATCAATGTTTAATAAGTACATCATTTTTAATATGGGGTTATACATAAGATAAATTCTTCTATAAATATTCATTAGAAATATAAAAGGATTTCCTACATAATTATATTTTATTTGTAATTTTTAGACTTTATATAATTTAATTTATTTATGACACAAATATGATGCAATAAATATGTTATTAATGAAATATTGATATAATTGATGTTATAAACAGACAAATAAATGTAATATGAGACTTTTTATGAATTAAAATAATTATATAGGTTAACGTGACATGTTAGTATTTATTTAATTAACTTTGTTCGAACTAATCATTCTGTTATCATTTTCACAGAAATCAATTACTAAATAGTGTCAAAATTGACTTAAAATAGTTTTTAAAACAAATATTATATTAGTAATTGTTATTTTATTCCTAAAAATCTAATCTTAGGCCAAATGACATAGATAAGGTTATATATATTAATAATAAACAACTTGGGGTTCGTTTGGCAGCTTTTATTAAGTTTATTAACCTTATAGTATAGGAACACAAGAAGACACGGTAAAAGTAAAATTATTTAATTTAGTGTTAAATCTAAATGATAAGGTCAAAATAGGTACCTAAACTTGTCTAAATTCTATTTTATGAGATGATCTCGACCCATACCCACCTTACCTTTGAAATAAATCAATTTGGATCTATTTAAAACCGAATTTGGATTTATAATAAAATAATATTTTTTGTTATTCCAAAGGTGCCCCTCTTCTCCCTTAAAAATGGGCACCTCCTCCCTCTCTTCCTCACACCACTTTGAGCCTTCATTCTCGGCCAAACCCTGAAAAATTACATTCTACACTTCCCTAGAAACATCCTAGAGGTTATGGTTTTCTTCAAAGACCAATTTTAGTGCCCTAAAAGGAGGTCTCAAAGAGGCGCTTCAAAGAAGAGGTAATGCCCGTTACCGATTCTTTCATCTTTATTTCTTCTTCCACTTATTTTTCTCTAGTTGTTTCATCATGAAGTAATAACATAAGTATCACTCATATACTGATATGTTATTATAAGTATGAAACAACTATATTTCACCATCTATCCATCCTACGGAAAATGAAATCATCGCGCGTGCGTACGTACGGAATACCGTCTCCATGCCGTGGTGTAATCTATTTTCCCCCACCACCTTACTTGGATGGTTATAATGATGTAAATAATTACTATATATAATTATTGAAAAGTGATATTGATTCTGAAATAGTATACATACACTCCAATACAATTCCACGATCATGATAACGATATCATCGCTCGTGCATACGTACGGACTACCGTCTCCACGACACGACGAGATTCATTCTCCACGTTAACCATTCACGAATGATTATAAAGTATATATAATAATTAATAATAACATATATGACATAATAATGATTCTGTATTTATTTGTATATATATGTATTTCATCTACTTAATTCCATTCAACTCAATAAGGAAAATAAAACAGCGTTCATGCGTACATACGGTCTACCGTCTCCACGAACGGTCTATTTCTTTCCATTTACTGATCTATTATATATATATATATATTCTGAATATATATTATATATAAATCATGTTTTATATTCAGTAATTAAGTAATAATGATCTAAGTAATCATATGAAAAATTACAAGTCAAAACACGGACGACAAATGAAACGATTTTACCCAAAACGCTCTTTAACATGGAATTTAAAAAAAAAGGGTAATATAAAGCCATAAGTGAACAATATATGATATCATAACAATGAGTATGATTCTGAAATAATTCAATGACATTATTTAAATCATTATACAGGAGGTTCGGACACATATGAAGCAAATCGGACCTAAGGTAAGGGATAATTGTGAAAATATCATTTTTATCCGAGATTGCTTATTCATAAGTATTTACTAGGGTTATTGCTATCATCCATTTCCATGTTTTATAAAAATTTATTCATCTATGTTTAACGTCATTTTTACCCATTTTGACTTTTACTCCTTGGTATGGAAGGAATCTTTCTTTTATTTACCCTACAATGTACTTTTTGACTTTTCCGACAAATGTTCGTGAATAATGTTTTTTTAACTTATACGGCATGAATGGATTTTAAAACATTATTTCCATGAAGCATCCTTTATAAGCTTTCAAGTTTATTTTTAATCAAATTCTTTTTGTTTAAAATTGTATGACATGTTAAGAAAGGAAAAAGTTTTTGAAGTAGAAAGGATATTTTCCTCAAGAATGGAGTTCAAGTGTTTTATCAAAATTATTTTCCATCTAAGATAAAATAGGGTTCTGATTCTATCCCTATCATTAAATTGATTTGATTATGTTGTGATGAATTTATTTTTATGAATTCATTTATCTTATATGAATTGTTTTATAATGTCACGATGTTTATGAATTCCATTTTTATTACATGGGTTATGCAATGATGTATGATTTATGATTTTGTGGCAAACATAAGAATGGTATCATTATGAGATGGGTGAGACCTATATCTCCCTCCAATGCATTGGGTAAAGATTTTATATCTCATGAGATAGACATGGCTAGAATGGAAGGTTAAACCGATTCAGTGAAACAAGACTGAAATGAGGGTGACTCGGTTCAGAAATGGACTTTTTCCACTAAGATAGTCTTGGCAATGAGTCTTGACTAATAAGAAATGATTCTCTATGATTATGTGTGTATTCCACAATGTTTCATGTTTTATGTTATGATTATTGGGATTTCATTTCACTACTATGATTTATTCCATGTTATGAAATTATGCTCTCTTTTGCAGGTTAATATTTCCAAAATGTTATGTTCTTATGAATATGATGTGATTGATATTTATTTTGTTTACCCTTACTAAGCATTTGAGCTCACCATTTTATGTTTTCTTTTCCCCAGGATATAAATAAAGGTTTTAGGTAAAAAAGGAAGATCATTATGGGAGATGTTGAAGATCTTTCACCACGATGAGAATATTATATTCCAAGATTCCAAAGACACTAAACTATTACGATCCTTGTGTGTGTGTTTTTGTTATGTACTAAGTATTCCGAAAATGTAATGTAATTTCCATGTACGTCATGCTTCGGGTCTTTACACATTTTCTGCCATCTCATCAACAAGATCAGGTCCTGATAGCTTTCATTCCCCAACTTCATCCCGATAAGTTGGAGTTCTGCATTTCTTTCCATAGAGAGCTTCATAAAGAGACATCTGAATACTGGTGTGAAAGGTATTACTATAAACAAAATTCCACCAAAGGTAGGTGTTGATTCGAACCTCCTTTTAAATCCATAGAGAAAACTCTTAACATATCTTCTAGAGTTTGAATTGTCCTCTCAGATTGACAGTCTATCTGAGGATGATAAATAGTGCTGAAACTTAACTCTCTATCTAGAGTATACTGAAGACTTCGCCAAAACTTTGAGGTAATCCACGGATCCTGATCAGATATAATGGAAAGTGGTACTCCATGAAATCTTACCACTTCCTCCACATATATCCTGGCAAGCTGATCTAGAGAGAAATCTTCTCTAATAGCAATGAAGTGTGATGACTTTGTAAGATGATCAACTATGACCCATATAGCATTATTTCCTTTGGATGTTTTAGTAAGTCCAGTGAAAAAGTCCATAGTGACATTTTCCCATTTTCATTTGGGTATGGGTAATGGTTGTAACATCCCCTTAGACGTCTGTCTCTAATCATTAACTTGCTGACAAACCAAGCATCGATAGACATATTCAGCAAAATCTCTTTCCATGCCATCCCACTAGAAGTACTCTTTCTTGTCCCTATACATCATCATGCTTCTAGGATGAATAGAGAATGAAGATCTATGAGCCTCATCGAGCAGCTCCTTCTTTAATTATGGTATGGGAGGCACACAAACCCGATCCCTGAACCTTATTATCCCATCACAATCAAGGATGAATTCAGGAAAATTTCTCACCTTCTTTTGTAACTCTACATCTTCTTTTTGTGCCTCTTTAATCATCACATGTATAGATGGTTGAACATTAATTTGAGAAACATAAAAATTTTCCCCTTATATTATAATTCCATGATCCATTCTTTGTAAATCCATAAATATTGGATATTTTGTGATCCTCATCATGGATAAGCTAGCATGGTCTTGTTGACTTAATGCGTCTTCCACCTTGTTTTCCTTACCAGGGTGGTTATAAATTGAGCAGTCATAATCCTTAATCAGTTCCAACCATCTTCTTTGACGCATATTCATATACTTTTGTGTGAAAATATACTTTAAACATTTATGATTATTTTAAATATCAAAAATTTCACCATAATGATAATGCCTCCAATCCTTTAATTCAAAGATTACCACAGCTAACTCCAAATCATGAGTTGGGTAATTTTTCTCATGGATTTTCAACTGTCATGAGGCATAAGCTATCACTATATCATTTTGCATGAGAATACACACCAATCCATTTTTGGATGCATCATTATAGATCAAAAACCTTTCTCCACTACAAGGAACTGTGAGCACAGGTGCACTGGATAACCTTATTTTGAACTCCATGAAATTCTCTTCACACTCCTCCGTCCACATGGACTTGACTCCTTTTCAGGTCAAACTGGTGAGTGGATTAGATAATCGTGAAAAATATTTCACCAAACGTCGATAATATCCAGAAAAACCAAGAATACATCGGATCACAGTTACTATTGTTGGTCTTGACCATCTTTCGATAACCTCTATTATTGCTGGATCCACATATATCCCTTAAATTGAGATTGTGTAACCAAAAATTGAATCTTTTTGAAGCCAAATTTCACACATGGTAAATTTGGAATAATTCTTTTCCTTTATCAGGGTTTCTAATACAATTCTCAAGTGATATTCATGTTATTCCATGCTCTTTGAATAGACAAGAATATCCTCTATAAATACTACCACAAACTAATCAAGATAGTATCTAAAGAATCTATTCATCAGATCCATGAAGATAACAGGGGAATTAGTAAGACCAAATGACATCACTATAAATTCATAGTGTCCGTAACTTGTATGGAAATCCGTATTTGGTATATCCTCCCTTATGACCCTTAATTGATGATACTTGGAATGAAAATCAATCTTGGAAAATTATTGAGCTCCGCGTAGTTTGTCAAATAAGTCATCAATGCATGGGAGAGGATATTTGTTCTTGAAAGTGATCATGTTAAGTTCTCGATAATCAATGAAGAGTCACATTGATCCATGTTTCTTCTTAACAAAATGAATAGGTGCTCCCCATGGTGACTCACTAGGGCATATGAATCCCTTATCAAGATTCTATTAGAGTTTCTTCTTCAATTCCTGCAACTCAATTGGGGCCATTCTGTAAGGTGTCTTTGAAATGGGCATAGCACCCGGTATGAGTTCAATTAAAAACTCAACTTCATGATATGGTGGAAGAACTATAAAATCCTCTAGAAAGGAATTATCAAACTCCTATAGAATGGGAATATTCTTAATCGTGAGTTTCTCACCAAATATTTGAGATAAGTAACCTTCATTTAGTGGAATCAAGACCTATAATATGGAAAAAATTTCCACTGGAAGGTTATGTTCATCCTTGCATCGATAGAGGATCATAGATAGATCTGTAATATGAAATGTGACTTCCCTCCTTTGGAAATTGATATGATCTCCATATAAATAATGCCAATCCATGCCATGAATCACATAAAATTCCACTATAGAAAGGATCACAAGATTCGTAGGAAGCACATTCCCAAAAACTTTAATCAGAGAAGAATTATAAACTTTTGATGTGACTATTGTGCCATTAGTGGTGGTTATAGTTAACTCAACTTCTAATTGTTGAGGTAATATGGTGATACCCTTAGAAAATTAATTAGAAATAAAAGAGTTGGTGGAGCCCGAATCAAATAAAACATTTGCTACTTTAGAGTGGATGGTACATGTCCCATTCACCACTTCGTTATCATACTCCACATCACTGATAGAAATTGCATGTGACTTTCCTTTTTCTTTGGCCTTAAGAGTTTGTTGACATCGATCATCGTTAAAAACCATTGGATTAGGGAATTGATTGGTATAATTCCCCATTTCCTTTCACTTTTAACATTGAAGTGTAGGAGGTGCACTATGTGTAACCATTTCTTTGTTTGTATCACTAGACATCTTCTTCCCATCATTCCGGCATTCAAATGCCCGATGACTTTCCATTCCACATTTGGAACATTTACTTGTCCCTTTAAGACAACTCCCTCTATGTTTCTTTCCACACTTTGAGCATAAAGGAAAACTCATCTTTTTTTCAGTGTGGTATTTATATTTCCCTTTGAATTCCATTTTCCTCTTCTTATCAAATGAATATAACCGATGGGTTACTCCAATCTCTATATCATCTTTGAGAGCACATCGAATGATTTCCTTGTATCTATTAAAGTCCCTTATGGGTAACACCCTTCGAAGACTTGGTATTAAACCACTAAAGATTTGATCGATCTTACTCTCAGGTTAGATAATAATCCTAGAAGCGTACCTTGAATGTCTTGTAAAATTTTCTTCGTAGGTACCAACCGATTCATCATCCTTTTTCTTCAGTTCATGAAACTCTTTCTCCATCAATGTTTGAAGAATATGAGAGAAGTACTTATCAAAATATATGTTCTGGAACTTGTCCCACTACATGGACTCAATTTCATCTCTTGGCCTCGTATTCTAGATAATATTCCACCATTGATCAGCATCACCTTCAAAACGATATACTCCAAAGATGACTTCATCATGTTCAGAAAATTGAAGAACTGAAAATATCTTTTTAGTTGTACTGATCCATTGTTCAGCCACATATGGATCTATAAACCCACTGAATGAAGGTGGATGCTGTCTCGTGAAGGATTCAACATAATGTTACTCCTTCATTTTCTCATTTGGAAGTCCTTCATTATTCATAGAATGAGAATGTTGTGTGTGCATGGCTACAAGATTTTGCATTCCAACTCCCATAATGTTTTGTTTCTCAGGGGGACAATCATTGCATTTCCTTTCACATTCTGCATTAACATGGTTCTTTCCGGTTCCAGCCATTTACTAAAACCAAGAAGTATAGTGTGAGGAACAAAAATTGTTATAGGAAAACCACATAATCAAGAATAAAAGTTTACACTTAATGTCTTATCATAGGTTATTCATGGACATTTCTAAAACACTAATATTGTGTTCTATACTTTTATATATCTTTAGGGTTCTTACTAAGGCTTTCACATCCTAGTTTCCAAAGGTTGACTATAGCTTTCCTCTGATACCAACTATAACGACCCATACTTCACATACATTGTTATTACTTCAAAATTTAAGCACACTTATTACAACATATAACAAAACCATGAAAGGACCGTATGGGTATAGTGTCTTTAGAAACTGGGAAACAAAAACAACTGGTTCATAAATCATCTACATTGTCTCCCTTTTATTTTATCATATCTAGAGTCCCTTTTTGGCATATCTTACTTAGTACCCTTCTTCCTGACCTGGGGAAAAGAAAATATACAAAAGGGTGAGCTCAAATGCTCAGTAATAGTAAACAAAAGAAATATCAAGCACATCATATACATAAGAACATAACATTTTGGAAATCTTAACCTGCAAAAGAGATCATAATTTCATAACATCGGATAAATAATAGCAGTGAAATGTAATCCCAATAATCAAAACATGAAACTTTTTGGAATACACACATAATCATATAGAATCATTTCTTAGTAGTCATGACTCATTTCCAAGACTATCTTAGCATACAATGTCCATTTCTAAACCGAGTTCACTCCTCATCTCAGTCCTATATCATTGAACCAGATTAACCTGCCATTCAAACCATGTCTATATAATGAGATATAAATATTTACCCAATGCATTGGAGGGAGCTATAGGTCCCACTCATATCATAAGGATACCATTCTTATGTGTTCCACAAGATCATAAATCATACATCATAGCATAACCCATGTAATAAAATGGGATTCCTAAACATCATGAGATCATAACATAATGCTTATATGATAAAAGGACATCATAAAAATAATTCCATCATAACATAATAAAATAAATGTAATAATAGGGATAGAAATATAACCCTATATTATCTTAGATGGAAAATAATTTTGATAAAATGCTCGAACTCCATTCTTGAGGAAAATATACTTTCTACTTAAAAAACATTTTTCCTTTCGTAACATGTCATACAGTTTTAAACTAAAGGAAGTTGATTAAAAATAATCTTGAATAATTTTAAAGTAAGCTTCATGAAAATAATGTTCTAAAAATCCATTCATGCCATATAAGTTAAAGAAAATCATTCTTCTCGTACCTTGGCCGAAAAGTCAAAAAAGTACCTCGTACTAAAAACGACAAAATATTCCTTTAATATCATTTACTAAAAACTCACTAAAGGGTAAAATTGGATTAAAACAATCGTAGGAGGATATAAATAATATTACATATTGAGGAAACAAGGATGTGGATGATAAATATTCCCCAGTAAATTCTGATGTATAAACAATCTAGGATAAAATGAGATTGCGAGATTTTCCCTTACCTTAGGTACGATTTGCTTCATACATGTCCAAACCCCCTGTATAATTATTTAAATAATGTTATGAATTATTACAGAATCATACTCATTGTTATAATATCGTAAATGGTCATATTCTTAGCTTCTTATTAGTAATATTTCATTGCTACCTGTTTTTCGGGTGTTTATTGCTTTTTGTACTTGTACGTGTTTTGTAGAATAAATTCTTATTGATCTTTTTAGGTTATAGATACCTCATTTAAAAAATGATATTAGTGTAATATATATCATATTTATTCATTAAATTAATTTATATAATCATTATGCATTGAAGATCATGTAGAACGAGTTGCATCACATCATTGAGACGGTAGGCCGTATGTACGCACGAGCGATGATATCGTTCACATGATCATTGAATTGTATTTAATATTATGTATACTATTTAAGAATCTATATCACATTACAATAAGAATATATAGTTATTATTTACACCATTATAGCCATCCATGTAAGGTGGTGGTTGAAAAGAGATTACACCACGGCGTGGAGATTGTATTTCGTACGTACGCACACGCGGTGAGTTCATTTTCCGTAGGATGGATTGAAGGTGAAATAGGGATGTTTAATATTTATAATAACATATAAGTATATGAGTTATACTGATGTTATTACTTCATAATGAAACAAGCAAATAAGAATAAGTAGAAGAATAAATAAAGTTGAAAGAATCGGTAACAGACATTACCTCTTCTTTGAAGCACCTCTTATTAACCTTCGCATAGGTCACTAAAAATGGTATTTGAAGAAGTCCACAACATCTAGGATATTTATAGGGAAGTTTAGAAGAGAAATTCGCAGGGTTTTTCCGAGAATGAAGGCTCAAACTGGTGTTAGGAGGAGAGGGATGGGGTGCCCATTCATAATGGAGGAGACAGGCACCTTAGGAAAACATAAAATATTATTTTATTATAAAGTCATATTCAGTTTTTAATAGCTCCAAATTGATTTATTTCGAAGATAAGGTGGGGATTGGTCGACATCATCTCATACAAATAATTTAGAGAAGTTTAGGTTACTATTTTAACCTTATAATTTAGATTTAACTTTATGTTAATTAATTTTACTTTTATCGTGTCTTCTTGTTTTCTTACACTATATGGTCAATAAACATACTATAACAATCCAAACAAACCCCAAGTGGTTAATTATTAATATATATAACTTTATATAAGTCATTTGGCCGAACATTATATTTTTAAGAGTAAAATAACAATTAATAATATAAATTTATTTTAAAAACTATTTTATGTCAATTTTGACAATATTTGGTACATGATTTTTGTGAAAATGATAACAGCATGATTAGTTAGAAAAAGTTAATTAAATAAATACTAACATGTCATATTAACTTATGAAATTAGTTTAATTCATAAAAATTCTCAAATTACATTTATTTGGGTATTTATAATATAGATTTTGTTAATATTTCATTAATAAGGTGATTACTGCATCATAATTGTGGTGAATATTAAATTTCATATATTATTAGGATAAATGTGATATAAATGTGGTGAATATTATAAACACGATGAATGAGGAATGATATATCATTTTAACATGAATGAAATATAAGAAATGTGGTGAGAACTTTAATTATGGAATCATGAACATAGGTCAAGGATAACTATTATGAAACGCTGGTGGAAAATTTCCATTGATTGATTAGTTTAAAATCATAATCCTTTTCATGACATCTTAGGAGTCTAAAGAATCACCCAATGCATTGTAGCACTTTATAATTTCAGGCACACCCATCTCGTTCAAAGGATACACTTATGTATGTGTGCCAAAAAAAACTCTGAACATAAGATCATATTTAATCATATTTAATTCTGTTATCATGGAAAATAGAAAACATACAATAATTCCCCAAATAAAAGGAGCGTAGTTATGTCTAGGTGAATACCATTGAGTGGAAATATTAATGCAGCTCATAATAACCAGATTTGGAAAGGAATGATTGCTTTAATATTTTGTCAACATAATAGCGGAACATAAAGATTCTTAAATGATTTAAATTGAGAGATAGTGGTATATTATACTTTTTAATCAAATAAATTGTGAGGGGAAATGAAAAATAATATACCAATATTATGAATTTGAAATAAAAGACATAAAATGATGAAGATTAATAAATAAATTATGGAAGGAAAGGATCCAATTATAAGTTACTCCATGGAAAAATGTCTAAATAAAAGTTTAGGGCGGGTTTAATGAGAGTGAAACTGTTATGAAAGCTTATGGGAATAAAATATTAGTAATATGTAGGTTTAAAATCATTCTTAGATAATAAAAAATTATAATTAAGAGCCATACAATAAAATTGGTTCTTGAATAAAAAGAATATTTTGAGTTCTATTACAGGGAGAAGGTGATTCCAAAAGCATGGTAGGAGATTCATGAAGGTAAGGTTCTACATGGGAGGACTCTATTTAGGGTAGGGAAGATTAATGATTTTCTAAATGGGTTTTTAGTGAAATAATGGAGAACTTAAGGCTGATTTATATAGGAAAAGATATTGGTGTTATTTATTATTTCTCAAACCTAGGTTTTGAATAATATTCAATAAAATATCCAAAACCACAATCCTTAACATGGTTTTTCCCATTCATTATAGCCAATATGGATTCATTAATTATTTTATCTGCCCATGGGAAAATATCATTCTAATTTTATCCTTGGTTACATTGAAGAGAGACATGTCATCAAAAAATGATTTTAAAACCTAAAAATATAACATAGGTTTTGTAGAATTCTTAGAGGCAATATGAAATTAATAAAATTAACTTAATATCACATTATTTTAAATTGGTAGCATATATGTTTTCTAGGGAACATGTTATAAAATTTATTACATCACTTTTGGGATATTATGATGTGAAAATACTCATAAAATGTTTATACCGAATTTTGGTTTTACCCAAAAATTTTAATATCTTAGGAAATTATTAAAAAATTACCACTAGATAATTGTAATTTTTCTATTATAAAAATTATATTTATTTTATAAAATTAATTTTATCCTCATATATAATTTCTATTTTATGATGTAATTAATAGTTATGGAGAAATACTGTTTTTTTTTACAATAATAATTTTCAAACAATTATAGAAATTACCTTTAAAATTAATAAATTTATAATAAAATTTAAATTTTAAATTACTAAATTAAATATAAAATGTTATTAAAATATAGTACAATTCAAAAAAAATTTATCCTTCAAAAATAATGTCTTAATTGTTATTTCGTAATACGCTAAAATAAAATTTCTATTTCATCGTATCGAAATTATATTTTTTCCATAATGATTAATTAATAATCTATAATGTAAAACAAATAAGTAATAAATATTATCATTATTTCAATGTAAAGTAAATACTAATATTCTAAAAGTCACGATTACTTCGTTTCAAATATTTGTAAAATTATTTTTACACAGAATTAATATTTTTTTAATTTAAAATTTTAAAAAATATTTACTATAGTTCCAATTAATATTTTTCAAAAATTATGTTCCACTCATTAGAAACATAAAATTATTATTATTACAACTATATAATCCATTTTATCCAAATCAATTCATATACCTAGTAAATATCATTTAATATGGAACCTACAAAAATGTTTTAAAGTTGTTTTTTTAAATGTATTTGTGTAGAAATTATTATTTTAATTTATTTATATAACCAGTAGTATATATTATATTAATTTTAATTAATAATGGTAGATATAAAACCTATAAAAAAATTTCATTTTAAATCAGCTTTCTTAAAAATATGTATTTATGCCTAAAAATAAACATGTACTAAATATTTCCATAAAGAAGATTTAAATGTATTTGTTTGTATTAAATATAAATAAAAAGTAATTAAGTTTCCTTGAAATCAAATTAAAGGAGTTAATATGGTAATAATAAATTAATTTATCAAGAAAAAATGAAAATATCAAATGAAAATGATATTTTTCACTATTCCCTAAAAATATATATTTTAATAAAAAATATAAAATTTACTCCCAATGTAAATTTTGATATGAATATATTAAAAATGGATTTTGTTTTATAAAATACATTTTCTAAATATTCTAGAAAATAATTTTTTGATAGAAATAAATTAATATTAATTAAAAAAACATAATTTGAAGAACAAAAAGTCATTACCAAAAATTCAATGATTGATTACCAGGAATGTACCGATATATTTAGGGAATATATATTTCATAAATTAGTTAATCCAACTCATATGTTAAAAAAGAATGGATATGTAAAAATGTTCTTATTTAAAAAATCATTATTTGTTTTGGTTTGGTGATTCATATCACATGTGTTATAGAAAATAATTTTTTTAAAAAAAACAACGGTGTTACAACCTTTGAACATGCATAAAATGAAGTTGAGTTTGTTACATGTTGTATTAAAGAATCAAGAAATCTCAATAATTCTATGGTAATAAAAAATATTTCAATGTTCAATGCATCCACTATAAGGATAAGGGGTGTTATGAAAATAAATACCCCATCCAATAAAGGAATATATACCAAAATAAAAAGGATCAAGGATAGGTTTCTGTTATTAAAATATTAAAGGATGAATGATTAATGTTATTATGTATTTAGATTAGTTAATTATTCTTTAATGGTATATTATGATAAATAACCTATTTATAATTATCATGAGATATATAATTATTATACTATAGATCTTAATATTTAATGATATTAAAGCATTTGATGAATAACACCGGTAACAAATTGAAGTGATTCTATACGATGTTGATCTTAATGTAAATGCCTAAATGCGGATAGATAACTAAAATATGTGATTAATTATAAGATAATAACTATATAGTTATTTTTTCGGGATATTATTGGTGACCATGGAATTGGTCAGTGATTTGATGGTTTGGAATTCTTTATTAGGTTTACTTCATGTCTATATTTAAAAATATATTTGACAACCTGATACTTCATTTAGAAGCATTCATGTTATCATTAAGGTTTTAAGGTGATATATGAATTCATATATTTTGTATTTGACAATATGATCTAAATTTATTTATTTGGGAAGTATACTATTATGTTGATTTTATAGTTTAGTGACCATCCTTCTAAATGTTTGAATTTTGATTTTGGGAAGAGGTATTTTGGATGATTCATATGATTAAATAATTATGGATTGGATTAAGTTGATCATTGTATATTATTACTTGATGTTAATGTATTATTTTAAATATGGGGAACCATTGAAAAACAATTTTTATTATATTAATTATTTGATGGAAGAAAGAAATAATTATGGATCTTTTGATTAAAGTGCATTAGACATAATAATTTTCCTTTAATGTCCATATATAGATGAAAGAATTGCATTGAAATAGGTTAAGTCCAAAAAGGATTGGAAAATTCCATGGAATAAAATCAAGTAATTTTATTCACTAAAGTACATTCTATGGATATAAAAATAAACCCTTACCTCTATGAAAATTATTTTTGATTAAAACAACATCTATCTACTATTCTTACTAAATAATCAATCCTATTTTATTAAATAATAAAATTATGGATTCATGACTGTAAAATTTATCATGATAAAATTTTCTATAATTATTTAATAGTCCTTTATTGTTAGATTTACCTTCTATGTACATATTTTCATTTTTAACTAATTTTATCCAATTTAGAATCCTAGTTTTTTTTGTGGCCTGCACATTTCCCATTACCGATTTTTTATGATGATGTTTTATTAACGTTTATTTATGATGTGGGTTTTTAAGAAATGAAATTCTAAATATCAGAAATTGATTTTTAAAGTAAAATTTAATATTTTCGTATTGTAATCTATTAATGGTGGATAGAATTTAATATCCCATGATCATTGAATATATGAAATTTAATTCATATCATATGGTACATGCAATACTGAGATTAAATAAACTGTGATAAACTATTTAATATTATTATTTTAACATGAATGTTCAAAACCAAACAGTATGTTTCCACATTTGAATATAAATTAATATATTTTTAATGATATATTATTTTTATTTTCAGTATAAATTTATCACGCTTTTGAAATAAACAATTAATTTAATGAAAATTCATTTTATTCTTGAAATATATATTTTCTTCAAAAATGAATTTTGGATTGATTAAATGAGAATGTAAATATAATAAATTTTTTACAATTTTAGAAATTATATTTCATAAAATAAAATTAATTTCTTAAATAAAAATATCAAAGTTATCATAACATGAATTTTTTGGAATCTTTTTAAAAATATTGACATTCTAGTGATTTGGGTAAATTATGATTTTTTAAAACTGCATTTTTATTTAAAATAAAAATATATTTATGATTTTAATTTGATCTAATCTTTAGTTATTTATAATTTAAAAAATTACATTTTATTCATCCTTATACCTCATCTGGGTATAAGCACATTTGGTTTATAAAAAATACATTTGTCAAGAAAATTTCTTTTTTTTTTGTGTTTTATGGGATTAATTTATATTTTAATTATATGTAATATATATTTTCTTAAAGATCCATTTTTTGTATATAAAAGGTCAAAATTTATTAGTTTTGTTACTTTTATTTTTTAAAAACATGAATAGTAGTTGTGGTAATTCTTGTTACCACATTAAAGGATAAATTGTTTAATTTATTTTAGAAATAAAAATACAATGACAATAAAACTATCCTAAATAATTATCCATTTCTTTATCAGTGATATATATTCATAATAATTTTATTTTCATATATACGACCATTTATATCAATTTTAATGAGATTATGATATTTATAAAATTTTATTTAACAAAAAGTCAATGTTGTTACATTCCTGATTTTAGTAACTATATCTTTTTTAATATAGTGATATTAAGAAGATATATTTGACTATAAATATTATTTTTAATTAAAAAATAATTTTATATATCATTGTAATATATTTTAAATGTTAGGGAAGAAATTGTTACCTTTCAAACATTCACAATACTAATGTACTAATTATTTCATTAATGGAAAAATCAAATAAACGATCCCACAAAATATTAAAATAAATATATGTTTAGATAATTAATGTGATCATTGAATTTTATAGAATAAATTAAAATGTTATTGATGTATGAAAATCATTTTTTGAGATATAAGAGTCATGTTGATATTATTAAATTTTATGAAATGAATTATTTTTGAAATCAGCCTTATGAAAAGTTTATATAAAATAATATATTTTTTAAATGATATAAAATTCCAAAATTAAGAAATTTTAAAATAGATTAGGATTATTTTTATAACGTGATTCATTATTAGTTTATCTGTGTTTTAACATTTTATAGTAACTATAGTAACCCTCGAAGTATAAAAATCCATGCTGTAAAATTATGAGTTGAAGATGTTAAATTGTATTAAAACTAAAATATAAGGGAATAAATTTAGTCAAAACATATCTAAATTATATTATATGAGTGGATTTAGACACATAATTATCAAATATTTTAAATAGATAATGTTTTTTCTGTTTGTAATGGAAAATTAATTTATTTTGAAATTATTATTTTGATAAATTCCTAATGTGCCTCCCACCTCAATTATAAAACTACAATCCTTACTTCACTTCTTACACCATAATGAGCCATTTAGATCGAGAAACTAATACCCATTAATTTTATAAAATATATAATCCTTGTTAGGGAGGTTATATACTTCTCAAAAGGCCAACCCTATTAACCTTAATAATAGATCTAAAGAATGTATAATGAAGAGCCTATAATCATTTTTCTCAACTCATTCAAGTTTATTTCTTCTTATAATTCCTAGTCATATGTTGTATCTAGAATAAAATAAAAAATAATATATAATCTATATAAAATGATATTATTATTATTATAAAACAACATTATTTCACCTTATATACAAACTATGAAAAACAAAATCACCACACGTGAAAAGAAATCACTTACGGTGTCCATTACAGGGAGGAATTCAATTGTAATCATGACATTAGAATAATGGTTATAATTTTGGGAATAGATGATATATATGGTATTTATAAAATGATATTGATTATTTAAAATTAATATATTCCGGAATTCTTTACCATTTCACCCATTAATGTAATGATATCGTCATTCGTGTGTACGTATGACCTACATCTCTACAACATGATGTTAATAATTTATAATGTTGAACATTAAATATTTATTCTAAAATATATATATATATAATGGATAAATATTACATCTATGACCATAATATAATTATTTACATGATTAATTTACATCTTCGGCATAAGAACCGGGATATACATGAAAAAACAAATAATGGAAAATGAAGCACTTAACACCTGAAATAAGGGTAATAACAGAATATTATTAATTAATAGGTGATAAGATGATAAGAGAGGACCATATATGGTATAATAAAAATAAATATTTTTACAATATATATTAATAACAATCATTAAACTATTATATAGGTGGTTAAATCAGGTTCACGTAAGAGAATGTGGAAGGTACGGGTTTCTCGTCTCAGTTTTACTTATGTGAGATATATTCCCTATTCACCACTAATTTCATTTATGTAGTGAATACAATAATAATTTGGTTCATCATATAATTAATATGAAAATATTTATTTCACTAATTATTTAATTTAATGAATATTACTGTTATTGTGGATAAAATTCAAAAGTTTCCAAAGTGTTAAGAGTATATTCATAATCCCATAATTATTTGAGGTTGTTCTTATTCATATATTTTGTGTTGGAATTATTTATTATTTATATGTTTATCTCAATATATTATCTTAATATATAGAAAATAAATATCTCTTTATGTGAAATTAACATTATTTTACTATTTTGTACATAGAATTATTGAGATTTTTTATGAAAATATCATTTTATTTCTCCCTTTGGTTAGAAATATATTCTCATAAAATACCTTGTAATATAATATGGTTTTCAAAAATTAATTTTAAGCAATTTAAAACGGTTTTTTAAATAAATTTTTAAATATTTTTGAATTTTTCCTAAAATGGATCTTAAGGCCATTTTAAAAATAATGCCTACTTTGATTTTACTAAAAATGTGAAAAGACACATTTCATTCACATGTATAATATGATTTTAATTTCATTTTTTCATGACGACACAATTTTTAAAAGATCATTTTAATATTTTTATAAAGATATATTAAAATAAATGTATTTTTAAAATGTTTTATGATCTTCAGGTTTTAAATTGTTATATTTAAAAATGAAATGTTTATTTTTTTCAAAAAAAAATTTAAATATATTTTAATTCATTAATTACATCAACCCTTTAATGCACTTATTAACCCTGACACCCTGAAGCCTAACTCTCAGACACCATGACCACGAGATACCGTGACACAGAAAGCCTGACACCGTGAAGCAAGGCTAAGAACATACACTTTAATCCAGACAATCTGTTTTCCTAAGTGCCAGACAAAGTTAGGAAGACACAGTCATCAAGGCACCGTGAAGGAGACACCGTGAAGGAGACACCGTAAAGGAGAAATCACGAAGGGGAAAATATTATGGAGACACCATGAAGGAGACACCGTGAAAGAGACACCGCGAAGGAGACACTGTTTTCATAACTCATGTGACATTGTTTCCTAACTATTTTTTCGTTTTTCTATTTAAATTTATAATGGTCATATTTGATGTCTTCAATGAACTCACATAATTAATTTTTTCTTGTAGAAATAGTATGAGGTATGTGGAACGACACATATGGAACCCTTCAGCTAAAGGTCATGCATTGTGAAGATAAAGAGAATAATGTCCAAGAGAAAGAACGACGACAACACAGTCAACAACACAAGAAACGTGAGTGCACAATACTCGACAGAAAATCATGCCTAAGCATAACAATGAAAAACATATTGCAATAACTTCATAGAAAGCATTGTATCATGCATGAAATCCAATACTACTCAATAACACAAGAAGTACATTGGAATCAAGAGAACATCTTCAATGGTGAAGAACAAAAGCTGAACCGAGACACTCTGTTTTTCAACACAAAAACCAGAGAAGGACTCAAAAGAATTTTCGTCTTTTCCAAAGAGTCCAGATATGCACTGCTAATCACTAGTGCATTGTAAACTCACATCTAATCCCTCTTAGTGAATATTTTATTTATTTTCGAGCAGTGCATGTACTCAGTATATTTTACAGACAAACTGACTCATGCTCTGAAGTGGATGATTTTAAAATCCTCATACCAAATTCTTTAATCTTGTTTACCCCTGAAAACTGTGGATGAGGTCCTAGTGTGGCCTGGTCAATATTTTGTATTCCCACGAAAACATTGGAAGAGGTCCATGTTTGGACTGGATAGTCCATGTACTCTTGTTAACCCCATTCCAGGGTTTGAATAAGAGTGTATTTATATAAACTACTTGGTGGCTGGTGATCAGCAAGTGGGCGGATTAGGTCTTGGCTTGAGACAGAACCACTTGTTTTATATCCACTATGCAATTTAAATTTAGTCTACTCTGTTTTACATCTTTACTGCACAATCCAAAAAAACAATAAATTCACATTTATAGTTAGTCTTGGAATGATGTTATATCTGATATCTTAGTAGGATAACATCAAAAGTAATTTTAATAAAACCAATTAAGATTACTGAGTATTAATCAATCATTTAAGAAGTTTTTTAAATATTCAAACTCTTATAACAGTATAAACTTGATTAACTGGGCTGTATCTATTTTGGTAGAAATCAATATTTTTAAAACTAATATCTTTTAAACATAAATTTTTATAGTAACTCAATTCACCCATACCCTCATGAGTTATCTACTCTGACCAATATTTGGTATGAAAGGTTGCTTTATTAGGACTTTGTGTAATCTTATTCAACTGTGATTATAGTTAGACTTTAAAGATCTGTAAATTTCTGTCAATTCTAAATTTCTAGATCATTTAAAGTCATTTGTTATTATGGAAAATAGTTTGGATGTTGTTTCAACCAACAGACCAACATTCATTAATGGAACAAACTATGCTCAATGGAAAATTAAAATGAAAATGTATCTAGAGATTATAAGCTTTGAAATCTGGTCATCCATTATAGATGAATACAAAATTCTTGTCTCTGATAGAATTACATGGGATAAACCCACCAAACTTGCCTACAATAAAAATTGAAAAGCTATGAATGACTTGTACTGTTACTTAAGAGATGAATAATTTAATAAGATTTCTTCTTGTAAAACTGCCCATGAAATCTGTGATACCTTGTCTGTCTCACAGGAAGGCACGTCTAGTGTAAAGGACATGAGACTTAATACATATACTATAAAATGTGATAATTTTAGGATGAAACCTAATGAGATACAATGAACCCTGACACTATGAAGCCTATGTCTCAGACACCGTGACAACAAGATACCATGACATAGTAATACTGCCACCGTGAAGAAAGACACGAAGAATAGACACCGTAAGCCAGACACTATATTTGCCTAAGTGCCAGACACAGTTAGCAAGACATAGTCATCAAGGCATCGTGAAGGAGAAACCATTTTCATGGATACCATGACACTGTTTCCTAAATATTTTGTCATTTTTCTATTTAAATTTTTAAAGATAATATTCGATGTCTTTAATGCACTGACATAATTAATGTTTTCTTGTATTCAAAGTAAGAGGTATGGGGTACAACACATATGGAACCTGTCATCTAAAGCTCATGAATTGTCAAGATAAAGAGAATAGTGTCCAAGAGAAAGAACAACAACAACACAGGCAACAACACAAGAAACGTGAGTGCACTTTACTCAAAAGAAAAGAAAGCCTGAGAATAACCATAAAAAACATATTGCATGATCTTCATAGAAAGCATTGTCTCATGCATGAAATCCAATACTACTCAATAAGACACGAAGTACACTGGAATCAAGAGAACATCTTCACACATGAAGACCACAAGCTGAACCACGACACTCTATTTTTTAACTCAAAAACCAGAGAAGGACTCAAGTGCATTTCTGTCTTATCCAAGGAGTCTAGAGCCGCAATGCTAATCAATAGAGCAACATAAACTCACATATACTCCCTCTGAGTGATTATTTTATTTATTTTTGAGCAGTCTGTGTACTATGTATATTTTACAGACACACTGACTCATGCGATGAACTGGAAAATTTCAAAATCCTCATACCAAATTTTTTACTCCTATTTACCCATGAAAACTGTGGAAGAGGTCCCAGTGTGGCCTGGTCAATATTTTGTATTCCCACGAAAACTATGGAAGAGGTATTTGTATGTCCTGGATAGTCCATGTACTGTTGTTAACCCCGATCCAGGGTGTGGATCAGATATTATTTATATAAAATACATGGTGGCTAGTGATCACCAAGTGGGGTGGATTAGGTTTTGACATGAGACTGAACCACTTGTTTTATATCCACTGTTCCATTTAAATTTAGTCTACATTGTTTTACTTCATTACTGCATAATAAAGAAAAACACTAAATTCACTTTTATAGTTAGTCTTGGAAAGAAGATATATCTGATGTCTTAGTAGGATAACTTCAAAAGTAATTTTAATAATAAAAATTAAGATTACTGAGAATCAATCAATCTTCTAAGAAGTTGTTAAAACAATCAAACTCTTATAACAGTATAACCTTGATTAACTAGGCTGTATCTATTTTTGCAGAAATAATTATTTGTAAAACTAATATCATTAAAACATAATTTTTTAGAGTAACTCCATTCACCCCTCCCCTATAGAGTTAACTACTCTGACCAACATTTTGTATCAAAGGTTTCTTTATTAGGACTTTGCTTAATCTTATTCAACATTGATTATAGTGGTACATTAATGATCTGTAAATTTTTGTCCATTATAAATTTCTAGCTCTTTTAAAGTCATTTTTTATTGTAGAAAATAGATTGGATGGTGCTGCAACCAACAGAACCCCATTCATTAATGGAACAGACAATGCTCAATGGAAAATTAAAATGAAAATGCATCTAGAGAGTATAAGCTTTGAAATCTGGTCATCCTTTATAGATGAATACAAAATTATTTTGACTGATAGAATTACAAGGGATGAACCTACCAAACGCCTACAATAACAATTTCAATGCTATGAATTCCTTGTATTGTTCCTTAGGAGATGAAGAATTTTATACGATTTCTTCTTGTAAAACTGCCCATGAAATTTAGGATTCCTTGTCTATCTCTCATGAAGGCACATCTAGTGTAAAAGAAATGAGACTTAAAACATATACTAAAAAATATGAAAATTTTAAGATGAAAACTGATGAGTGTGTTTCTGATCAGTATCTTCAGTTCAATGAGATTGTAAACACAATGATTACTCTAGGAAGAGAAGACACTATCAAATAACAGGTCATGAGAATTCTTAGATGTCTACCTGACATATGGAGTAGAACCACTATCTCGATTAGAGAGTCATGCGACATTAGTAGGCCACCTGTAAAGGAACTCATTGGGAAAATGATTATGTATGAGGAATAGTTGAAAGTCAACAAAGAAGAGGAGAATGATCCAATGAAGAAATCTGTTGCATTCAAGACCACCCTCTCAAAGGACAAATACAATAGAAAACTGGAAGCTTCTATAGACAGTTCCACTACTGAAAAATCATCACCAGAGAGTTATGAAGAGATGGGTCAACTGGCCATAAGATTCAAAACATTTTTACAAGAAGAATTTTTTTTTTTCAGAAAACCAAACATCAAGGGAATGTATGATCAAAATGGAATCTAGATAAATTACTGGAAGAGAAGTGACAAAACTGATGAGATTGTGTGCTATGAATGTAAGCACAAATGAGATATATATACTAAATTTCCAAAGCTCAAATATAAGAAAAAATATGAAGATAAGGACAAGATGTACAAAAAGGAAATGAAGGCAACCTGGAGTGCCTCTGAGGATAGTTCAAAAAACTTAGTGACATCACTTGATGAACATGATAACAAATCCAATATATGTTTTATGACAAACACATCTGAGGTAACACTGAATCATTCTATGCATAATTCATACTATTCTGAAGAGGAAAGTGTCTCTGAAAATATTACTAATCAAGAAATGTTTGAATATTGAATCATGATGAAGATACATACAATGAATTAAAGGATAAATATAAATCATTGAAAATACAACATGCTCTAACTATAACTGTTAAGTCTGAACTTACTACTAAAAAAGGGAAACAATCTCAACTGATAAAAGAAAACAAGGAACTAAAAATGTCTAATGAGCAATTAAAATGCGACTTAGAAATGTTTACTAATGGTAAAAATACCCTTACCCATATGCTAGGAAAAAAATTTCCCCTAAATATAATTCTATAATTGGTTATAAACTTAGTAAATGAAACCTTGGTAGATCTAATTTTGTTTCAAAGTATAGGACATATTGTTTTGTTCCCAGTTCTAGACATAGCTCAACTAGCTCGAGTCAAGATACATATTCTACTATTTCAAGTTTGTGTGGACCAAATAGAGTTTATTTTTCAAATAATTTACAGAATTCATATAGGAAACCTATGAGACAAATATGGGTTCCTAAAACACTTATTACTAATGTTACTGGACCCAAACAAGTATGGGTACCAAAATCTGTCTTTGCTTGATCATGTTATAGGAAAGCTTCTTAAGGAGCTCCAGCACAAATCTGTGGTACTTGGATAGTGTGTGTTAAAGACACATGACATGAGACTACTCATGATTCAATAACCTAGTAAAAGTAGATGTAGGATATGTCACATTTGGTGACAATGAAAACGAAAATATCATTGGCTTAGGACAGATTAGTAAATCTGATTGGATTCTAATCTCTAAAGTACTGTTTGTTAATGGTCTAAAATATAATGTTCTTAGTATCTCACAATTGCGTGATGATGGATATCATGTTAAAATTGAAAATTTATGCCTATTATGTCTTTAATTATAAAGATAAATTAGTATTTTCTGTAGAAAGGCATGAAAGTGTTTATTCTGTTAATTTAGATTCCTTAACATCTAAAAATGTTTCATACATAAGTGTGTTTCATAAAGAATCAGTTCTCTAGCATAAGAGACTAGGACACTGTAATGTTAACTCTCTTAGAAAGCTAACTAGAAAAGGCCTAGTTAAATACTTACCCCAAATTGAGTTTCCAAACGACAAAGTGGGTAATCCTTGTCCAAAGGAAAAACTTCACAAAATCTATTTCAAACCAAATAATGAAGTTTCTACTTCTCGACATCAATAATTGGTTCACTTGGATTTGTTTGGACTATCTTGAGTTTCTAGTTTAAATGGGAAGCACTATATCTATGTTCTAGTAGATGATTTTTTAGATATACCTAGACCATCTTCATGGCTCACAAAAGTGAAGCTTTCTCTTATTTAACTATGTATACCATGTTTGTAGAAAATCATATTGGCCTTAAAAATAAATCTCTAAGAAGTGATCGTGGTCGTGAGTTTGAAAATCAAGAGTTTGAATCCTTTTTCTCACAAAATAGTTATAATCACAATTTCTCTACCCCTACAACACCTCAGTAGAATGGAGTTGAAGAAAGAAGAAATAGAACCTTGTAAGAAATTTCTAAAAAAATATTAGTAAATATGACATACCTATTTACTTTTGGGCTGACGCTGTTAATATAGCATGCTACATAATCAATAGAGTCTTGATAAGACCCATTCTCAAGAAGACCCCATATGAACTCTGGAATAATAGGAAGCCTAAGGTCATTTACTTTGGAGTTTTTGGTTGCAAAGTCTTTATTCTCAACACTAAGGACAATCTTGAAAAATTTTCATCCAAAAGTGATGAAGGAATTTTCCTAGGTTATTCAATTTCAATTAAAGCTTATATGGTATTAAATAAGAGAATGAAATGTGTGAAGGAATCTGTCCATATCATATTTGATGAAACAGATCCACATGAACATAGAACCATCTTCGAAAATCTGGAGGATGATGTATCAAATTTTAACATCAACTCAAAATCCTCAAATACATCTGTGAAAGAAATAGTAAAAACTTCCAATTCTAGATATTCTATGAAATCAAGTCATAATGAACACGAATCTGTTGATGAACCTGAATTCACTAGTCCCCCTATTTCTAGAAAGGTTAGAACCCTTAGAAACCGTCCCTTAGATGCAATTGTAGGAGACTTAGATAATGGAACACAAACTAGGGAATCTATTAGAAATCAGGTTGAACACCAAGACTTATTGTCACATCCTGAACCTAAAAACATTGATGATTCTATCAATGATGAATGTTGGGTAATTTATAAGCAAGAATAACTCAATCAATTTGAAAGAAATAAAATTAGGAATCTAGTTGAAAGACCCAAGGATATTTTTTTCATAGGCACTAAATGGGTGTTCATAAATAAGGTAGATGATGCTGGAAATATAGTTAAAATAAGGATAGATTAGTTGCACAAGGCTATAGTAATGAATAAGTAATTGACTATGAGGAGACATTTTCTCCAGTAGCTAGACTTGAAGGCATCAGAATTCTACTTGCTAATGTTGCTCCTCTGAATTTAAAACTACATCGAATGGATGTTAAGAGTGCATTCTTAAATGGGTATATAGCTGAAGTTGTTTTTGTTGAACAACCCCCAGGATTCAAAAACCCTCATTTTCCAAATCATATTTTTAAACTATCAACAGATTTATATAGTTTAAAGAAAGCTCCAAGATCTTGCTATGACAGATTAAGTACATTTCTTATTTCTAAAGGTTTTACAAAAGGGATAACTGATCATACCCTTTTCATAATACGAATTTCTAATGATTTTTTAGATGTTCAAATCTATGTAGATGATATTATTTTTGGATCTTCATAAAATCAATATGTATGGATTTTTCTAAAATTATGAAAAACAAATTTTAAATGATTTTAATGGGTGAACAAAAATTCTTTCTTGGATTTAAAATATTTCAAAATAATGATGGAATTGTTATAAGTCAATTTAAATACCCAAGAGATCACCTAAATGTTTTGGATTGGATAACACAAAAATTTGTGACACTCCCATGGGAACCATCTGTAAGTTGGATCTTGATGAAGATGGAAAATCTGTTGGTCAAACCACTTATAGAGGAATGACTGGACATCTACTCTACTTAACTTCTTGCCATCTTGATATTATTTTTAGTGTGTGAATGTGTGCTCACTTTCAAGAAAACCATAAAGAATCTCATTTAAATGATCTAAAAAGAATTTTCGAATACCTTAAGCATACACCCAATCTAGGAATGTTCTATCCTAAAGGAAAATCATTTCAACTAGTTAGTTATTCTGATGCTGACTTCGGAGGCCATAAGTTAGAGAGAAAGAGAACCTCTAGAACATGTCACTTTTTAGGCAAGTCTCTAGTATCATGGTGTAGTAAGAAACAAAACTATGTTGCATTATCTACTACCGAAGCTGAATACATAGCTACTGACAGTTGTTGTGCACAAATTTTGTGGAGGAAACACATTTTACTAGATTATGGATATCAATTCAGACATGTAATAATAAATTATGACAACACAAGTACTATTAACATTTCAAAATATCTAGTTTCACATTATAAGAAAAAACATATTTATGTAATACATTACTTTTTGAGGGATCATAATAAAAAGGTGATATTACCTTTGAATCATTGGCACTGAATATCAACATGATGTTATATTTACTAAACCATTAAATCATGAGATAATAGACTAAATCATACATGATCTTGGAATGATCAATCACATATTGATATTTTACTGGTCCTACTATTTAATATTTTACTACTTTTTTATTTTACTATTTCATGTTCACTATTTCTCTGTTACTGTCTCATGTTTACGGTCACATAGTTGGAACTTTGTATTCACGGTCTATAACTCGATGTCTCACCATTACTGAATAACGATTACTTACTATCTCACCGTGATAGAACGGACCACTCATTGTCTCGCTATGATGACCACTGACTATCTCACCATGACAACCATTTATCATGGCACCAAAATGACTATTCAAGGTCTCACTTTGAAAATTATTTTTCGTTTTCTTCTATTCTGTATAGCGATATTTTTTATTTCACCACTTTTTACATTCCCGCATTTTTAATTTTATGACGTTTGACATTCCCAAATGATAAAAAAGGGGTTTACACTCGATTCTTCACCCGAACTCTCTCCCACTCACTCTTTCTGAATCCTTTCAATCTAGAAACTATTTCTCTCCCTTGACCGTTAGTGGATACCATGGATGAATTTTCCATCTTCATCCTCATCTGAGAAGCACCACTCGAAGAAACAGAAGAGAGAACCGAAGTTGGGACCCGAAGGACCCCTAAATGTAAAACTGGTAAATCGCGCTGTTGTACCTGAAAAGGAAGTTTTCCCTGAGTGGATGTTGTCTATAAAACGACTATTTTTAAATGTTTTAAATGTACAAGGATAGCTTTAATGGTTATCAAGGAAGGATAGACATATTTACCCGAGGATGGTAGCTCAGTTCTATCAGTATGTACAGTTTTCTTTTGATGCTAGTGAATGTATTGTTGTGAGAAGCAGGATTAATGGCCAGAGATGCTCATTCTCATCATGGTTATGGGATGCATTCCTTATGATACCTCAAGAAGGAATTTGTGATGATTATTAGAGAGATCCCCCACCTACAACATATTTCTTCAACATGGAAAATGCACTGGAAACCCTAACTTAAAATGGCCCAAAGATAAGGGGCATAGCTGCTGAACATGATGGC
Organism: Viscum album; assembly: GCA_963277665.1. Taxonomy (NCBI): domain Eukaryota; kingdom Viridiplantae; phylum Streptophyta; class Magnoliopsida; order Santalales; family Viscaceae; genus Viscum; species Viscum album. Next base: position 1,664,951,348 of record OY728156.1, read on the forward strand.
GAGGCAAGGCTGTTGTTTAAATTTGTTCATAATCTGAATAGCCCATGGGATGGTGACTTTAATGTCTTAATGTATTAGGATGTGTTCATGAATCATCTAATGAAGAGAAAAAACAAGATAAATCTGTGAAAATATATCATTCACTATATGTGTGAATTGATTAAGGTCACATCAAAATCCACCTCTCTGTTTTACTCTTGTCATGATTTCAGGAATGTTTTTTTCCAAAGATTAGTTGGACCTAGTGAAGAAGAACTGGTGGACTATGAATAATGTTTTTCTAAACCTACCATAATAAGGTTGAAAATAAACGGGAACCCCTAGAAGAAGAAATGGGTTGAAGATAATGATAATCTTTATGAGAAGTATAATCCCTTGGATTATCCAACAAGGCCAAAGGAATTTTCTTATCCTAGTTTGGAACCAGATGAACTTGCAGAGTATCCGGAAAATGAAGAAGAAGAAGAAGAGGCAACTGAAGTACCACATCAAGAAGAGTCTGATTAACCTCATAGGGAATAAGTTGTTATTGAGGAAGAAAGGGAAATTATTCCTCCAGCTGTTCTTGAAGAAGAACCTCCTGCCCCTACAGACGATGTTAATCTTGAAATCCAATATGAGGATGGAAGAGAATTAACTGTCCCTGAATCTGAGCAGCAAGCCTTGGAAGAGGCTGTAGTAGGAGAACTCCCTACTTTGTAAGAAGAAACGCAAAAAATATCCCACTGTTATAGAAGAATCAAATCTGGAACAACTCCCTACAATCCAAGAAGCTAATCTGGAAGACCTTCTTGTGGAATAAACTATTATTGAGATAATTCCCTATAATGAAGGGAGGATAGAGATATCCTTTCAGTTGGCCAGGAAAGAGATGGATGAGGATATTAGAGATGATCTAGTATATTTAAATCATGTTCTTGAGCCTCAAGGTCCAGAAAAGGAAACACATATTTAGGGGGAGGAACATCAAAATCTTGAGACTGGTGAAGATGAGTCTGATGAAGCATCTCAACCTAATGAGTCATATTTTGTGTACAATCAGTATATATTCCATAGATTCTATGATTTGAGTGAATCTCAACAGGTTACTGCCACTGGGATTGATCGTTCTTCTTTATGACAACTAAAATCTACCACATTCTTTGCACCTAAATCTGATCCTCAACCTGAACATCAACCTGAGCCTCCACCTATTCCACTTCCTACACCTGATCCTTTACCTGAACAACAATATTTTTTCCGCAAGGATGATTTGAAAGTCTTTGTAGACACTATCTTAGTTGTATTTTACAATCTTTTGTCCTCTAAACCTCGTCTTGTGACCCAACTATGTTAGGAAGATTCCTCACTACTCTTAGAGAAGATTATCTGGCACATTCAACCCAAGATGATAGATGAGATTCAAGAAGTAAGAGTTGAGAATAAGTTTCTTAGTACTGATGTTGCAACTCTGAAAAGTATGGTTGAAGACTTATAGAGAGAATTTCATTCTAGATTAGAGCCTGCATTTATTGTTAATGCTCTTGAACCTGATGTTTCTCACATTTCTAGAGATATTGTGTACCCAATTCATCTATACCTTTTATCCTTTGATGAAAATATTTGAGAAAGTCACACGAAGATGTTGAACCACATGAGAGAGCATGTGGAGAACCTGAACAAACTCACTGATGAATATACTGGCTATCATCAAAAGGTCCTGGAACAGCCCAAGTCTCTTACCATAGTAGTAAAAGCCTCTAATTCCTCTGTTCAAACTTATACTCCTTCCTTCTATAGTACTTTTCTCATATCCATAGTAAAGGAAGAGATTCAGAATGCCTTCAGTGGTTTTGATATGGATCCTTTATTTGAATTTTCTATGAACAATGATAGAGTGCTTGATCTGGTTCAAATTCACTCCAAAATTGCCAATGGTGCCCAACCAGATATCTCTATAAAAGTGGACATCTATTTCAACCAGATTTTATCCATGACATTAATGACCAATCACTCTAAATATCTTGTAGAGAATCAGAGCATACCTCTTGTGACCCAAGACTTAAAAGCCCAAGATCAGAAGCTCACTGAGATAACCATATTGACGGAAAAGTTCATGGAAAATAAAGATTATTTTGAAAAGGCTCTACAGTATGGAGGAGATAATATTTCAGACTTTATTATTCTTCTAAGACTGTATCTTCATATGAAAAGCACAACATTTTTCGCATCAGCGGCTGCTCCTCTCAGACCTGGTTAACCTACTTTCACTTCTGCCTAGGCTTCAACATCCATGTCTATTGGCCAGGCTCTTAGTCAGATCCGGAATGTCATTCTAGACCAGCAAAGGCCAATATCCTCTATAGCTCCAACATTGGGTCCTTCAGTCTTTGAAGGTATACCTTTACCTTTTTGTCTACCACTTTTATGCCTTCTTCCACATCATCAACTTCCCCTATGGATTCCTCTTCTGCTACTGATAAAGGAAAAGATAAGGCCACTTCATGAAGAAGACCAATGATATTTTCTGATGGGGATGTCATTTATTTTTTATATTAATTATTTATATTGTATTATGAACACTTTTAATGTCATATTCACTATTTTCCCTCTATTATTTGATGTTTTTGATAATACCAAAAGGGGGAGAAGTTATCAGTTATGAGCAATTATTCAATTATTATGTTTTTATTCTCTATAGTTGCATCTCTCTTATACTATAACTAAACATTATTTTTTTCATCAATAAGGGGGAGACTGTTGGACTCCTCATGTACTAATCTTGTTTTAATGATCACAAATCTAAATAATATTTACAAATCTTATTACTGATCACAAGTCTCACAAATATTATTAATCATGTGTATTTATGTTTCAAGTTATCTCATACCATATAATGGTTAAGCTCAATTCATTTTATGCATATTACTGTTTAAGTCTGAATACAATTATTTGTCTATGTTTAAGACATCGTGAAGCCAGTCATAGTGAGCCAGGCACCGTGAGCAAGACAACGCGAACCCTAACACCGTGAGGCCTAAGCCTCAAACACCGTGACAACGAGATACCATGACACAGTAATCCTGACACCATGAAGAAAGACACTAAGAACAGTCACCGTAATCCAAAAACTCTATTTGCCTAAGTTCCAGACACAGTTAGAAAAACACAGTCATCAAGGCACCATGAAAGAGACACCATGAAGGAGACACTGTGAAGGAGACACCGTGAAGGAGAAACTGTGTAGGAGACCACATGAAGGAGGAACCGTAAATGAGACACCTTGAAAGATACACCTTGAAAGATACACCGTGAAAGAGACACTGTTTGCATAACTACTATGACACAGTTTCGAAACTATTTTGTAATTTTTCTATTTATATTTTTAATGGTAATATTTGATCTCTTTAATTCACTGATATTATTAATGTTTTCTTGTAGACATAGTACGAGGTATGGGTAACAACACAAATGGAACCTGTTGGCTAAAGCTCATGCATTGTGAAGATAAAGAGAAGAGTGTCCATGAGCAAGAACAACCATAACACATGCGACAACACAAGATATGCGAGTGCACTATACTCAATAGAAAATAAATCTTAAGAATAACGGTGAAGAACATATTGCCTAATCTTCAGAGAAATCATTGTCTCATGCATGAAATCCAACACTACTGAAGAACACAAGAAGTACCTTCGAATCATGAGAATAGCTTCACTCGTTAAGAACACAAGCTGAACCACGAAAATCTGTTTTTGCAACACAAAAACCATAGAAGGACTCAGAATCATTTTTGTCTTATCCAAGGATTCTAGAGATACCCTAATAATCACTAGAGCATTCTAAAGTCACATCTAATCCCTCATAGTGATTATTTTATTTATTTTCAAGCAGTGTGTGTACTCTGTATATTTCACACACACATTGACTCCTGCACTGAAGTGAAGGATTTCAAAATCCTCATACCAAATTCTTTACTCCTGTTTACCCACGACCACTAGGTAAGAGGTCACTGTGTGGCTTGGTGATTATTATTTTCCCATGAAAATTATGGAAGAGGTCCCGGTGTGGCCTGTACAGTCCATGTACTGTTGTTATCCCCGATCTAGGGTGTGGATTGGAGTTTATTTATATAAACTGCTTGGTGGCAGGTGATCACCAAGTGGAGTGGATTAGGTCTCCGTTTGAGACTGAACCACTTGTTTTATATCCGCTGTGCCATTTAAATTTTGTTTACTCTATTTTACTGCTTTACTGCACAACCCAGAAAAACACTAAATTCACTTTGACTGTTAGTAATGGAAAGAAGTTATATCTGATTTGTCTTAGTAGGATAACTTCGAATGTAAATTTAATAAAACCAATTAAGATTACTGAGAATTAATCGATCTTCTAAGTAGTTTTTTAAACACTCAAACACTTATAACATTATAACCTTGATTAAATAGTTAGTATCTATTATTTGGGAAATCATTATTTGTAATTACAATATATTTTAAACAGAAATTTTTATAGTAACTTAATTCACCCCTCCCTTCTTGAGTTAACTACTCCGACCAACAAATATCATTATAAATACATATTTTGATATTTTATGATTAGTTTCTCTAGAAACAATTGATATTTTTTTTGACTATTTGTTCAAATATATATGGTTATTGTTTTCATTAAGGCATGATGATTCAGATATGAGGAATACATTAGAAATTTTAAGTGACAAAAATGCCTACTATATCCCATTGAATCATAGATAAGTCTCTTGAAAAAAATAGATTGGGAATTGGGATAGTTCTTACCTATTTATCTATGATATCTTGCTCGAATCCTTAATGGTATAATTATGATGACTTGTATTATGAATTCCCTTATTATGAATTCATTTATTGATATTCTATCTGATTATTCTATTCGTAGAATATCTATGGTCATATCTCATTACAATGTGTTTTTTTAAATAAAAAAATTTGACTATGTTTTAATCATCTCATATTATTTACATGTCATTAATTAAATGGCATATTTTATAGTTATTTTCTTTTCTATATTTTTTATACCATATTTATTCATATCTTCCACTTTACTCTTACCCTTACTAAGAATTTGAGCTAACACATATATTATTTTTTATTTTTTCCCTAGATAAGATGATGTGTTTTATAATTGATATATATAGACACTCTAAGTGGAATAGATTAATTTAGAATGACTTTATTTATATTATGTTTAATAATGAAATGTAAATTTCAAGTATGTATCATGTTTTCAATAAATACTAAACTACTCTATCCTTCGGGATGTGATTTCCTTGTATCTAATACAGATATAATAATGTAACCACATACTCTGAACTACTATAATCATGGTCCTTACAAAAAAACGCATGCTTTTACATATTTGAAATAACTCATTTGAATATTTAATTAAGGAGTTTCATTTCACCAAATCATGGATGATTATTGTATATACAATAATCATAGTTTTATTGTAGTAGTATATATAATACTATATATTGATGACTTGATGTGAATTGTAAATGATGTCATGAAACATCACTATATAAAGATATGGATAGGGAAATGATTCTCAATGAATGAAATGGGAAAATCATATTACATACAAGGTATGGGGATCTATATAGTTAGATCCAATAGGTTTATTTGACTAAGTTAGAACTCATATATTGGTAAGGTTCTAAAATTGATTGGCATTGAGTACTACATGATGGTGTCTTTACCAGTGAATCATTTGATGGATATTTGGATGATTTTAGATCATAATAATGTTTGGGGTAGGATGGATATGATTCATTATGCATCCACCATATAACCTATTATGTATTTTATATTTTGTACTTGATCTTATGACTATTATGATTTTAGAATATCATATAGATACCAATCAAATATTGTTAGAGGACACTATATTACTATGAATGACATCATTAATTAATATATAACTATACATGATTTAGTCTTATTCATTGGATTATATAATGATATCAGGGTAGATTATTATAGTAATTCTAGTTTTCTCTTTCACAAAGATGATATAAAATCTGAATCAGTATTTTTTTCTAAATTGATAATAAACATGTTGGAAGAGTTCTGAACGTGCCACCATAGAAGACTCTAAAATAGAGGTAAAATTTTTGTCAACATAAAATTCAATGAAAGAATATGTTTGGATTAAAAGTTCATTTTTAATCATAGAGTCATTTGATTATCAGTGTATGAATTAATATTTTTATGATTACAATAGTTCCATTGTACTGCAAAAGGATCCTTGATCTCATCAAAGGACCAACATCATTATTGAAAATACCATATCATACTATAAATCATTGAGAGGATTAATATAATGATTAGTTGGGTGGATACATGTGATAATTTTGTTCATACACCGATAAAGCCACTAAAATAAATAAGATATGAGGGTCATGTAAAATATATGGGAATTTGACACATGATATATTGTTTTTAATAGTTGTAAATCTATGATGTAACTATATTAATAAGAAATATCCCATTAAAATTCACTCTATTGTATTGAAATTTTATTTTATATGAATAGTTTAGTGATAATTTCACATCAATATATGTATTTGATTTTATCCAAACTGATGATCATTATGGGGTGTTAGTGGTTGTAATGATATGATAACATTAGAATAAATAGAATCATTTATTTTTTATAAATGTTTGTATATTGGAAATGAAAAATATATTCATAAGGTAATAAATAGTGACATATTACATGGAATTATCATCTAAAGATTATATTTGGTAATTTCATACAATCATACCAAAATATAATTATGTATGTTTATTATTAATCCCTATTACATATGTTTGGAGAGATAATTTTCATTAGATCAATAATATATTCATTCCTTTATTGTGTAATTAAAAATATGAACATATCAAACTAGGGGTGGATAGGTATATTGTCAATTATTTCAATTGTCACAGTATATGGTAAATAATATTTTTTCACTTGTAAGAAAACAAAAGAAATCAGTCTTTTTAATAAATTGTATTGTCTAAATTCATGTTTTTTCTTAGTTGTTTGACATATGATGTGTTCAACTACTAATATGAATAACATTAGATATATACAATGATTAGATCAGTAATGTTTAGAAAATTATGATATGATGATATGTGAATACTATATCGACATGTTCCACATTCATTGGCCACCCAATGTCATAGAAAAATAGCTTATATATGTTACATCTTATAGTGCCCATTTTTATATAGGGATATGAATATATTTTGTGGAGATCATACCATAACCCTTAGTGGCCTTATTTGCACTAATGTTTTTATAGAGGTCAATATTTAATAAAATCATTGAAATTGGGATTTAATAGTTGTTTTCTTTATTTTTATGCACCATAACATCAAACAGTTAGTGTACCACCTCATTATTTTTTAAAATAAATCTTTGTTCAACAGAATTCAATATACACAACATCGAGCATAAATGAACCGTGAAATATTATTATTTAAATATGACTATTATCACTTAACCAATGAATTGGTTGGTTTGAATAGGAATAACCATTTTATGAATTATATTTAATTTTCATAATAAATAAAATTTTATTTAATATTTTATGAAAATGAAAATTCAATTTTTAAAAGTAATATTGTGCTTAAAATATGTTTCCATAAAAAAAAATTTGTTAGTATTTTTGTATAATTTATTATAATTTATCTTTTAAATAATAATTTTTTTAATAAAATAAAAATTAATTTTTGAAGAAATATATAAATATAGAATTACAGTGATGTTTTTTTATTTTTTAAAATTGATGGATTTTAGTGAATATTGAAAATAACGATTTTTTAAAGGTTTGGAATTTGTTTAAAAAAATAAAATAATTTAAAATTAAAATTATATTTTATGATTTATATTAAATTAAAATATTTTTTATTTTATTTATAATAACCATATTAATTCCATTTTAATAATTAATATTCATGAATTTGTTATAAGATAAAATTTAAACTTAAAACACATTTATCTAAAAAATGATTTTCATATGATTTTATACATTAATATTAATATATATTTCTTCCACTAATGTAAATTGAGTCTTGAAAAATTTATTTAATATTTGTAATTGAAAAATCTAAATCTGGTAAAAAGTTCTGTTTTATTTCTTTTTTCATTATGAATAGTAACCACATTAAATATTTTTCACCTCGGTAATGGTAAAATTGTAAAATTAGTGTTATAATATTTGGATTATTAATTTATATTTCTATAAAATTTTTATCATTTTTTTATTTCATCTCTTTACAAACAACCATCAATTAAATTTTCACTCAGTTCCATTTTTATTTTATTTTGACATTTTTATTATTTAATAAAAATAATAAATTGAAAATTTTACTCCATAAACATTAATATATATCTATTTTTAAATAAAGATACAAAGTGTATTTTTTCAGCAATAAATAATTTTTTTAAATATGAATAAATTTTAAATATTGATTTTTTTTTATTTTTTAGTGTTTGAAAAATTACTTTTAATTCTTAAGCAACACAAAATAATGTATTTATTCAATTAATAGAAACATATAATAAATTGTTAAAAAATATTAAATGTATCTCAAATTGGATAAATTATCATATTATATGCGTTTTATAGATTAATATAACATGTTAGGGATTTCTGAATGTATTATATTAAAATTCCATCTTTGTAATAATGTCTTTAAAGTCAAATTGAATGATTAGTGTCAAAAATGACATTAACGATATTTTGTTCAAATAATAATTTAGAAAACTATTTAATGAACATAAAAATATGATATTCAACTAGGTGAAAGGTATATGGTATAAAAATCAAACCATGTTAAATTTAGTGGACATTATTATTTTTATGGTTACATTCTTTACCATTAAATATAAAAAATCATTTACAATATATTAATTATCAAAAGGCCTACTGGTGGGGGGGGGTTAAACTGAGCTAATGGTGAAAATATTATCTAAACCTAAACAAATTTTATTATAATATATTATTCAGACAAAAAATAATATGATATTTATATTATATCATTTTGGATCCTTTTTTACTTAAAATCCAATATATATTAATTTAATATTTTATATAATTCCAAGAGTGTGCTACCCCTCAAATAAAACAGGTCACCCATTATATTTTCTATTTAAAAATAATTGATTTATCTAGGAAAAAATAATTAATTATCTTACAAAGTTCCTTTTACATCAATTAGGGGGTTTTTCTTCATTACAAAATACCAAGGGCCATTAACAGGGGATCTATAGGAGGCCATCAAAAGATGAGGTCATCGTCTTACCTAACCTCATTAAATTTTTTCTTTTCATTATTCTACTTAATCCAGATATCCAATTTGAAATAATAATTTAAATATAATAAATATACCTTAAATGTTAATTTTTTAAGGTAACCACAATTTTTACCGATTATTTAATCAAATTGGAAGGGAATGTATCCCTCGTGTGTGCGTGTAGACTTCCACCTCAACGTGGTGATATAATTCATTTTACATCCCTATAATTAATGGATGGTCATTATTATGGGTTTGATTGTTAAAAAATATATTTATTATTATAAATAATATTTTATAATTATAATATCATATATATTTTTTACCATCCAATTCGTTGAAAGAAATTATGTTTCTCATGTGTATGTGTGGATTGTCACCTCCATAAAGAGACGTGATTTATATTTTTTATTTTAAATGGTTTATATTACGAATATATTTAATTAATATATATTATATATATATTATATAATAATTATATAATAATTTTTAATTATTATTTATCTTTTTTTATTTATCATTTAAAAATGAAAACATTGTTCTTGTATACACATGACCTACTGTCACATGAATGGTGTAATTCATTTTTCAGTCCCCCATTTTTTAGATGAATCTGATTTTATAAATATAAATATATATATTCAATAAATCTATATTATATGTATATCATTATTAATAATATAGATATCATGTTACCATACTAAAAGTAGAAGATCAAAACTACCGAATCGAAATTCTCAAGAAATGCATATGAGTTATCACTTGAAAACAACATTTTAAATATAGAATTTTTAGTAAATGGTTCTTAAAATGTTATAGGTGGAACATATATAATATTATAAGTATGTAAAAGATTCACTTATATAAATATAATAAATATAAAATTATTATATGGGAAGATAAACCACATTATAATAAATTCATCCTCGAGTAAAGGGAATTATGTTACAATCATACTATTTATTAGGATTATATTCGATATGTTTATGATGATGAAATTTAATGTTGTATCTCTAAATAATATCAATAAATTTTTTATCCTATATTAATTTATTAATAATCAATTTTTTCATATTAATTTTATTTATTTATGTACTCCTGAAATAAATTTAAACATTTAAAGGAAATTTACTTTATGTATCTCTTCAATTAAAAATTTTTTATATTACAATTCAATTTTTTGAAAAAAATCATTAGTGTTTTTAATAATCAATTATGATAATAAATATTTATTTTAATAATAATATATTTTTTGTCAAATGTTTAAAAATATATTTTTCTGGAATTTACCATACATGGTTATTTTGGATTTTTTTTACAAGAGAGTGAAGAAAATGTTTTCTTGTACCTTATATATAAATAATATAATTTATGAACACAATTAATAGTCAATTATATAATCATTATTTTAAATGTTTCTAAAAAACAATAAATAAATTTAGTTACTAAATAATTCTTAAATTTTTAATATTTTAAATGAGTAATTTAAAAGTGAAAAAGTTATTTTCTAGAAAAAATGTTCCACATGATCATTTGAAGTCATTTTCATCTAATATGGAATACTTTTATGTTACCTAATGTTTACTGGAAATATTATCCAATTATACCAAATTTATATTATATATATATTCTTTATGATTATGATGAAATAATATTTACAAAAAACAATTTCTTTTACATTAGTTGTGCATTAATTTTTTTAAATGGTAATACTTTGGTCGAAGACCAAAGTAGAATTTATTGATAATCAAAAAAGGATTACAAGAGGCGAAAGGAAGGGATTTTTTTACAATCTATGTCAAAATGATATAATAAGTCAGAAGGGATATAGTCCAGCCAATTCATGCTTTGATGAACTCCTTTGTTGGAAAGAGCATCAGCAACAACATTTGCTTCACGGTAGGCATGAGTAGCTATATAATCTATCCCATAGAGTAGGTTGAGGCAATTCATCCAACAGGCAGTGAGTGTCCACGCTAGATGGATGTTTCCATTCCAAATGGAATGAATGATAGTGGTAGAATCACCTTCAATCCATTGCTTTCTCCAACATCTTTGAAGAGAAAAATCAACAGAACAAATGACGCTAAGCATTTCTACCTCCAGATATGAAGAGTGACCACAACCAACATAGATGCATCCCTGACACTGTCCGACTGAGTCATTGAAGATAGAACCACAACTGGTAGGACCTCGGTTGCCTTGGGAAGCGCCATCAACATTCACATTGATCCATCATGGCATTAGAGATTTCCAGAACACTTCAAAGGAGCGTTTAGGCTTTGGGATAATGCCAGGAACATGGAGATGCTGAAGGAACTCAAAGCCACGAATAGAATTTTTGAAACAGTCTTTTTGAATTGAGGTAGCTTCATGAATCGCAAAAAGAATTCGAGATTTACCTGCATTAAGATTGAGAGAGTGATTATTGTGAATGAGATCATTTCTAACGTACCAGAGCTCATGTAGAAGTTCTACCACTGCTGCAAGAAACAAGTTTTTAACCTGCAGAGAACCATCATATCTAGTACAGTTATTTAAAAACAAGGAGATTAATTCAGTAAAAGGATTTCTGCAATTAAAAAGGTCAAAGATATAATTCCAAAGGGAAGAGGCTGTCATAAAAGATAGAAAAACATGATTGGCATCTTCCCTATGCTGGTTACACAAGTGACACTTAGAACAAAGAGAAATACCAGAGGATTGAAGAATAGTTTCCGTGGGTAATCTATTATGGTAAATGCACAAAATAAGGGTGATCCTGTAAGGTTTAATCCAGGGTTTGTTAAAATAATTCACGCAAAAAAATATTAGATTCATTTATAGAGAAATTATGCTTATAAAAGTTTTTAGAATCTAGAATACCATTAGTAGATGGTTCCCAAACACGGAAATCACCAACAGAAGAAAAAGGAAGATTATCAATTATTTTCTTATTAATATCAGGGAGATCACGGTCCAGAGATTGTAAGACCTCTTTTATACTCTGATTAGTATCTTTAGGAATATTATTAGGGGGTAAGAAAGATATCAAAGGGTTAGCACACCATTTGTCTCACCAAAAATTAATTGACAAATCAGCACTGACAGTCCATCTAGAATTTTGCATGATTTTTTGATAAGATTCCAGGATAGAAGGCCAGATGGATGAGTTAGTGAACTTAAGATTCCCTTTATAATCTTAGAGAAAAATCTATGTTTTAGAAATTCAGAGGCTTAGGAAGTGGAGTTAATAATGCGCCAAGTAAGGTGGGCCTGATGAGCATCATTTAACAACTGTAATTTTTTAATGCTAATTTATGTTGTGCATTAATGATTTGTATAAATATTTATAAAACATGTTATTTTTCTGCGGTTTTGGATAAGATGAATTGATGATGTTTTCATGAGGCATGATACTTTTGCGTGAGGTTTTTCATGATCAAATGTTTATAAAACACCAATAATTTGACATGGGTTATGATATAATGAATATTTTATGATCTAAAGGGCCACATCTATATGATTTTTATTAAAAGATTGGTGGGTCTATAGTTTTATATCCACTTAATGAATTTAGTAAATATGGATATATCATAATACAAATAGTACTAGAATGGGGATTGAATCCATTTAATTAAAGAATTCTTCCCACGATGACATTATTGAGAGTGAACATCTACCAATCCTATGAAATGATAAGTAACCCCTATCCATTGTAACAGTTTTGGAAGTGATCCGTTACTAATAAGAAAATAATTTTATATGATTATTTGTATGAAAAGAATATATCTATTATACCAGAGTTATGTACTCAAGGGTCATATTCATCTATTCATCTATTATTAATGTATAATAATCTATAATTATTTATTACATGACACTATATTACGATCTATAATATTCAATGTATAATTTTAAAATTTTAAACTCATGTTTTCATTCACTAGAGATCATTTTTTTATTTTGTTATCTTGTATATCTCATTTTCTAACAATACTGATAATCTGATCACAGTATTTACTATGTTTTCATTCCCTAGAATATGAAAGAGATTTATAGTTAAAATAAGTATTATAAGGGAACCCGTTTTGAAGAAATAATTGGGAGCGTATGTCTATCTTATACGAACATGTAATTTACGTATCCATGATTAAAATAAAACTAGACATATATTATTCAATCATGGATCATTATATATTTCAATGAATATTCATATACTAATATTTAATATCTATATATGAAAATTACAGGTCTCTATAGATGGAGTCATTGTAGGGTTTATTTCATAATTGGAGAATATTACAAGTAAACATGGATGAAACCCATATGAATAAGTTTATTTAATTTATAAAATCATAATTTTTTTAGTGAAGAATATATTATGGGGTTTTCCTATCAATACACCCCTCTATGGATTTTATATGTGGAAGTGGTGATAAAAAAATGAATATTGGGTTAATAAACAAAAAAATGAGTTAGTTGAGTATATCCCAGTCATCATGCTTGTGCAAAATTATATTTCCCTTATTCCATGACTCTTTTAATATTCATGGGAAAAAATTTAAGTTAAATCACATATTATTTAAGAGACATCATAAAGGATTTTAATAGATGATGATAATTTATTTCCTAGGTTAAACTCATGGAGTCGTAGATAATTAAAAATGTTTAACGATTTAGATATTTGATAAAAAAATTTCTCAAAATCCCTCATTTTGATTATTATTGTTCACATGCGATTTTGGTATTATAAAATATATAAAATCAATAAAATTTTTATTAATGGTGACTATGATGTACTGTGGAACGATTAATCTCATGATAAATTTTATGAAATATAAACTAGAAGGTGAAACATTGTGATTATTCATAACCATATATCTCAATTTATGAACAAGAACCTAATAACTGGTTAGTTTTATAATGCATAAAATTAGAGGAATAAGGAATTTTATTAAAGTTCATGTGGAAATAATTATAGAGGATATAAAGTTCAATAATCATCATGTAATGAATGTTGGAAGGGACACCAAAGAGAATGTCATAAAGGATGGTGACCAATTTTTTATATGGAAATTAAGGTCATAGTGAAATTACATTCTATTTAATTCTCTTTCATAAGTGTAGTGAACATTGGAATTATCAATTTCAATTCACTAATTCTTGTTTTAAATCCATGTTTATGTATGTACCTATATTATGACAGCCATTAATGTGAAATGATTTAAGTATATATATATTGGAATTCCATAATTATGTTGTAGAAGTGTTATACAAATGATATTATTGTTATAATAACCATGATATATATAAGCGTTTATTTATGGTAGTTTCTCTTTAAATATTCAAAAACATATTATTAATGGCAAAAATAAAAAAGATTTATTTAGTGGTCTGGTGTTATTATTTTATGATATCATGAATAATTGAATGGTAAAGGTTAGTATTTTAGTAATTCTGCTTTAATAATATTTTGTTGGAAAAAAGTTATTTTTAATATCAATGAAGTAAATGGTAAAGTATTGGTAAAAGTTTAATTGTTTTGTTATTTAATAATAAAGTGATTAATTAATATTTGAATATATTTATTTCATTTTTTATTTATGAATATAGAATATGATTTCATTTGATAAATAAGGACAATGTTAATCTCTGGATGTATATATGTTGTCATGTGACACTAACTTAATTGTTTGGGATAACATCATTCGTTTATGGGTTTAAAATCGTATATACCACTTTTTAAGTTTTAAATAATTGGATATGGAGGAGATTTGATACTATTAATGGGATTGCAAAAAAATATATTATTCATAATTAAATATTTTATTCGCAAATTTGTAAATAAATATTTATTAAAATATCCAATAATTTTTTTTCATCAAAATCTATCAAGTAAGTGTTATACATAAATAAATGAAAAAAATAAAAAAAAAATATCTATTTTTAAAAAATAATTATTTACTACCTTGAAAATATTATCTATCTATAAAATATGAATAAACTTATTCCTTGATCCTGAGATTAATATATATTCAAATAAGTATATTTAAATATATTTTAATCGATATTAACGGAAATAGTTAGTGTGTGACCCTATAGTATTCATTCACATTGGAATTTGGCTGGTTGCCTAAAGTCTAATATTAATCTCTATCAACAGGTCAAGGAACTGAAGAGAATTAACTGAATGTTTCAATGATGACAACCACATACCAACACTCGTCGTGTAATATATTTCCTTTTTCTCAATATCTCATCAAGTATGATGTACATATATATGACCAACCAATATGCTCGATAAGTATTTCGTTTAATATCTGAAATAAACACATCGTTACACCATGGCTAAGGAATTTAGGTGTAAAATTTCATACAAATAAAAGGGTCGGAATATCATCTTCCACTTTGATTAATTGGGAAAATCCTTCCTTGACATATCCATCCATGACATGTCACTCATAACATACCCAACATTTAAAAATTTGCTAATATTTTTTATAATTATTGTTTAGGAAATAAACTTATATATTTGAGTTAAAAATACATTAATAAAAATATCATAGTCTATGTATTATTACACACACTCTCTTTTAGGAATATTTAATGACACCAAAACCCGTGGAATTCATACTAGTGGTTCTATTCTCATACTCTCCCATATTTTATATTCCAATGTGAAAAATTCCTTAGTAGAATACTTATCTGTTTATGAGTACTATAACATATCAATATTTGTACTATATTTCTAATTATATAATGTTTTCAAACCGTAGAACATTTTTTAAGACTATCATCCTAGAACATTAATATTTTCGTCATATTAGTTTGATTCCATAACCTTATCGTTGTGAAGTATACCCTAGGACATTATTACATTATAGTCACTCAAAAAAAATCTTATTATGTAATTATATGCTTAATTAATATTCAATACATCAAATACAAAATTACTCATTGTAAACATAGTTCTTCCGTGGACAACAACTCAAAAAATTCCCACTTGGACTATAAATGACAACCTACGACCTTTAGTCTACTAGACTTCACATGATAGTCTTGTTTATGCTAATTCAATGCTTTAGTAAATGGGTTTTCCATTTAGTCTTCTGGGAAAATTATACTCACAATAACATCACATATATTAGAAAACCCATCAACATATGATACTACAAAAGTATGTGATTCATCTGCTGATGCGACCTTGGAACTTTTTCAGGATCCACAGCTATAGGATTATCCCAATAGAGTGTGACAGGTTCATTACGTATATGTATCACATCAAGCCCCTGGATAATGTTAAATATCCATACATCTTCTTTAGCCACCTCAGAAGTCACAATAAGAACTGAATCTACTATTGAATCATTTCCATATCCTAGATTATGCTCTTCCATCTCATAGTTCCTCCATTAAAAAATAAACATATCTCTCATTTTTTATGACATTTCATATTGATCATTTTGGAAATAAGAATATTCATATCCTCTAATTAAAAGTACCTCCAATGATCTATAAACTGGGAATATATCCTAAGTATTCCCTAGACACATACGGATATACATGAATTCCATCCAATGATGGTCATCTAGACCATCTTGATATCTTTCCAACAGACTAAATGTTTTGGTGACATCAATCCATGTATTTAACAAAAAATACATGGTTGACCCATTCAGTGATGTTAATGGAATCATTTCAATTACATTTTTTCCTCATTTATATGTTGACACATACTCTTTGGAAGATTAATTTTAGGTGACACAATAACTAATCCCCACTTGAATTGTTCCTTGATTAATCTTTTCAGTATATTCTAAATTTATGTACATTGATATAGGTCGAGTAATCTTTTAGATCAATTATGGTGAATCTTGACTTCATGAATATATGCACCCTCACCCAATTCCTTCTGAGGGAAGCATTTTTTCAACCATTATCTATCATACTGTAAGAATATTATTTCATTTTTAATGAGTATTATTTTTTTTACAAATAGTATTGAAAAAACAACTAGAATCTCACTAAACCTTTTATAAACCCATAGATCACATTAATTCTTAATGAAATGGATTTTAGTTATATCTTCATCAAAATTAATGTTCTTTTACCTTAGTTATTTCTTTAATAAAAAATGTATCTTTGAAACATACATACCTTTTTCAATCCTTAAGTGCCACAAACACTTTACTTTATGTGATATATATATCTACTTGAGTATTATGATTATGGAAGGCTATTTTTATATCCATTTTTATAATCTCATAATCATGGTAATCCATAAATTAATGTAGAATTATGATGAATTTAAGAGTTGAAACTGGTGAAAATTTTTCATTGTAGTCAATACCTTGATACTATTTAAACCCTTTTACATCCATTAGATCCTTATAAGAACTATATTTTCTATCAATTTTTGGTTTCATATTGAATATTCATTATAAAATAATGGGGTTTTCAATTACATGATGGTCAATAAACATTTGAGCTTTGTTTCTGAATAAGGAATCCATTTTTTTATTGATTTACTCTTTCCACATAGAATCATCAATCCCAGATACTATATCCTTATAGGATAGAAGATCATTATTTTCAAATAATAATGAGTCACCATGCTCAATGAATATAAAACAATATTGTTCTTGTTCTCTAGAATCATTATTACAATGAAAAAATAATATTAATTCTATAAAAATTTATTCTTCCATGAGGATTTGTGGAATTTGTTTAAATACCAACTTTAGTATATCTTGTTATTATTCTTCATGGAATTCTATCATTCTCCCAAAGTCTCTTTTAGTGATAAGATCCTCCTATGGAAATGTCGTATTTCAATCAACCAAAACCTTTTTTAAGGATTCTATTGGTAGTATCCCTTTATTTCATTGGGATATCCAATAATAATAATAATTTTTCCTTCGGTACAATTTTTTTAATAGAATAGTCATTAAAAAATGTTTTGTGACCCCATGCATGTAATAATGACAACATATTACTCTCTCTATTCCATAACTAAAATGGCATATTGTATGTTTCATTGGTTGGAACACGATTTAGTATGTGTTATATTTTTAAAATATGTATCCCCAAAAGGATAATGGATGACTTTCATGACTCATTATTGATTATACCATATCCAATAAGGTGTTGTTCATCCTTTCTCGCACATAATTAAAATGAGGATAATATGATGGACTGAGTTTGAGATAATATCATTAAATCCATAATATTTACAATAAAGTCTTGATAATGATATTCTCTATTATATTCTAGGTCGTGTTTCTTAATAACCATATCATTCTAGTTCTCAAATTCATTCTTGAATTCCTGGAAATTATTAAAATAATTTTACGTATGCCTCATTAAGTAGACATATCCATATATACAAAAGTAATCAGTAAATGATCTAATGTATGAGTACCCACACCCTTTATTCATCATAAATGTTCAACACACATCAGTATAAACAAATCAACGAGTCAATTTATCCCTATCACATTTCCAACTAAAGATGGATTTGATCATTTTTCCTTATAAATGTGTATGACCAACCCCAAGTGGTTTTAAATCAAAAAAATATATAAAAAGATTGATGTAATTTATTCATGAAATTTAAATTAACTTGACCTAATCATTGATTCCAATGTTTGTTGGGTTATGATTCTTCTGAAATAACTTTTTTGTTGATTATCATTACATTATTTGTGTAGTCCATCACATAAAGACCATTATTTAAATACACCATACCATAAAAAACATGTATATATAAAAAATAAACATTTATTCCCCAATTTGAAAGTAATTCCATATGTATGTAGTATATATATAGAAATAATGTTTTTAATAATTGAAGGAACGTAATAAAAACCCTTTAAAACTAAGATCATTTAAGTTGGCAATGTGATATAGTAGTCCCTGATAGCGACAACATCAAGTTTATCTATGTTGAATTTTTTTTATTTACCTCTCTTTAATAAATATTTCTAAATCTTATTTGATACTATATTCCAATAAATACAATAACACCAAAAGATGAATCTAATAAACAATTTATAGAAATAAATAAATTACACTAAACAACAAACAATCTTGAAGCTTCCCATTTATTGATTGGTTAACTACAATTTTTATTCCAGTTTCTCTTCTTAACACATGAAAAAATAGGCCACTTCATATTCGCTTCATTTACCATTGATCCTCCCCTTATTGGAAGGGTGTAAAGAGACTCCGGACATAGAGCTCATTGAATTTAATTATTTTTTGATCACCAAAATTACAGAAGAATTTTCATGCTTTGTATACCTATCAATATAGAGACTATGTTATAGATTATCTGGAAGAGACTACTCAATGTTGTTCATATTTAAATTAAAAAATGATATATAATCTCATAAAGAATAATCCCAAAATGGTATCATTTCACATTTCAATGGGGATTTTTAAACCATGAATTTATAGGTTCTCAATGTAGCTAATGAGTTTGACTATGTGAGATCCAACTAGAGAACTCTCCTAAAACATTCACTAAAATGTGCCTTGGAAAACAAAAATCAGTCATCTATAGATATATCATATTTTTGAACATGAATGTAATACCATGGGATTTTTGGTGTTATATTTTTTAATTAATTTATCTTTTTTTATATTTTTCATTTCACATAACATGGAAAATAGTTTACTTTATAATAAATCGCTATTTTTTGATTGTGTTATACACAACACGAGGTAAATTGTTCCGTACAAAAAAAAATAAATATTAGAAATCACTATATAGAAAACTGATGTTGTATTTTTTTACTTGATACGATAACTTTCTTTGTTGTCTTGCGTAATATGCATAACCAATTTTTACCAGACTATAGTATAATATTAAATTATTAATATTTAATTTAATATGTTATAACCTATCTGTTAAATTTGTGGCTATGAAAAAATTTAAATAATTAATGAAAAATATGGTTTACACAAATATATGATGAATCCATAGGTTATCAATTAATTTGAAATTAATATGAAAAGCAGTTGAATACAAAGGAAAATTTTAATTTTTTTATGGCCCCAAAGTTGTTTTAAACTAATATTTTAAATTTATTAAAATTAGTGAGTTATATTAATGAATTTTATATGTTATTTATTTAATATAATATTTTTTATATTTATACAAGATAATGGATAGAACTAAGTAAATAAAAACCCTAATTTTATTAATGAAGACCTATATTTTCATAATGGTGGTTTTAATGAATTCTAATAGGGAACCGATTTTAAATACAATTTTAGGAACATTTATAGATATAATATTTAAATATATACCTATTACTTTGAAGAGAAAAATAAAAATTTGGTTTGGATATTTTTGGTATTTTTCTGTGAGGTTTCATTTTTTAACGAATAGTTTGAAATACAAGATTTTAATTCAAAAATAATTTTTCATCTAATTTAGTTATAAGGATAAACTATATTTGAAATGGGATTAAAATATTATTTATAAAAATATAATTTTAAATTAATCATATTTTCATTATTGAAACAAATTTTACTATTATATTGGTCATAAAAATATATCAACCTTTTGAATGTTTTTTCTTCAAATCCCCACATTGTGGACTGCACTACATGATTAATTATAAATTAATTTTTTGCACTACTGTGATTTTAATTTGGAAAAATTGATTTCTTATTTTAAATAAAAATTGTTTATAATGTCTAATATGGTCAACTTATATTTTGTTCATAATTATTAGTTAATGAAATTAAAATTAATTACATAAGTAAAGGTTATTTTACGAATAACTATGGAGCAAATAAAAAATTTTAGACACAAATAGGCTTATAGAATTTTAAAATTCCAATATATGTCTATTATTCTCCCATTCACCTTCCATTGTATAGCTTGATTTTTTTTGATATTCTTTGGTAAAAACATCAGTACACATAACTTATTTTCAAATATACATACTGAGTCCTTTCCCTTTGCTATAAAAGGCCACCAACTCTCCCACTTATTCACACTTATCAAACCATTAAGGTTAGGCCAATATCTGATCAATAAAATTTCAAAAATACCTCCCTTAATCCTGGAATACCCCATTTGAGAATTATGTCTTTCAATGATTCCTTTTGACACAAACAAAATGGAGTTACCCAATTAAGAGGCAACGCCTTATGTCCATCTCCTCTACAAGATTTTCATTATCCACCCCTTCTAATCACTTTATCCATGATTTTATAACAAAAATATTTTCATAAATACACTAGAACAATTATTCTATTGTTTTTACCAACACATATGCACATCAAACTAATGGATAAAAACATACAGTTTACCTGTTCAGCAAACTACTGCTTCACTAAACGATGAATGCTTATTATTTATATTTCCACCTCTCATGTTGTACATTATAATGGAAAAAGAATTTATATATTTTATATATTATTTTTATTATATATTTAATATTATTAATTTATCTTTAAACTCATATCATTTAACATTTCATTTGGTGTAAATATTATAATTTCGTTTGATAAAATATGGACTATCACCCAGAGAAGAGATGTGACTCATACACACACTACATAGAATGTATTAATGTTAGTTTAGTGAACTGATATGGTAAATGTAACATTAAAATTATATTATAATGACATTATATACATATATTCATATAGGAAATTTTATTTCATTCATTCAATACAAAAATAAAAATTGAAACAACGTTCATACATAGGTACTTCTTACCGTCTCATTTAATAGTGTATTCCATTTTATAATTATATATTATATATATTATTATAAAACAATTATAATGAATATAAAAAATATTTATATCATGTTTTACATTCGAGAATCATAATATAAGTATAATTACCACCGATACATCAAATTAAGAAATACGAAAAGAACAAAGAGAATAATATCCAAAGTGAAACCATAAGATATAATTGTTAAAAATGGTAATATATAAGACATAATCAAACATATATAGTATTATAAGTATTAAAAACGTTCATTAATATCTGTGAAATATTTTTTTTATTTATTCTACATGGGGTTATATTGATTACAATGAGAGTCAAGACACAAGGGAAGGTTATTTCATCAGTCTTTTTAATTTCCAAGAGACACATGTTATGCTCACCACTCATTCCTTTTTTTGGGGTATGTAATTACCCTATCTATATTATATTTATAGAATAATTAAATTTATATCTAAATAAATATATATTTTAGGATATTTATTTCTAGTGCACAATGTTTCAAAAGTTACAAAATCAATGAAATAGTTTTTTTCAATTTTCATTCAGTGCTGCACATGTTTTGTTATGAAACTAAATTATATATCGAGGATTATATACTTCTATTTTAATTTTCATGTCATAAATTTATTCATTTTAATGATAGTTTATGTTTCATGTAATTTCTTTTTCTTACATAGAGATTCGGATCAAAATTTTCCTAGTTATAAGAGTTTATGGGGACAATCTCATTGCATTCAAAATTGTTTAAGTTTATACATCCATTGTTGATATTTTGATGATCCATATATCTAAATAATTAATTAATTTAGTTTCCATATGGTTATTAATGATTAATTCATATATTGGTGAAATTTCGGTCACTCTTTGGTTCATAATTCATTTATGATATTTTTTTATGAAATCAATACTCTACCGAAGCTTTAGTCAAAATTCAATGTTCCTTCGAAATCATGTTTTTAAAAAAGGGATTCCAATAATGTTGTCAGATTATCTATTAATATCTAAAACAATTTTCTACCCTTTCTTATTTTACAAATATCATCAAAAGAATATCATTGTTTCCTTCAGGACTTGGCATTTTCATAACAATATTTATAGTAAAAAATGAATGTTCATTTTACCTTGTATGACATGTTTGGATTTAGACACATTGATGTCCTTGATGGTTCCATTGGATTTTTAAAAGGATAATTTTTTATAAAACGTTTTTAAAAGTTATTTTCAGGTAGAACAATATTAAAGTTTTTCTCATTCTTTATTAATATGTTTTTCAAATCATTTTCAATGAAATTGTTTTGAAAACATTTTCCTGCTCCTATCATATTTTTTCAATTAAGAGGCATTAAAGATATTATAAAGATTTATTTAATAATTTTAAAATTATTTTCAATGAAATTATTTTCTATAAAATTTCAATCACCTTTCTTAATTTTTTATTTAAAATGTTTCTCAAAACATTTTCATGCTTTCTTTAAATTATTTCAATGTATTTCGAAAAAATGGATTATTAAAAGGTTTTTAGAATTATTTTATAATTTTTCATGGAACAGTATTTACAAAATGATTTCAAGTGGTGTTTATAAGTTTTAAATTTCAGTTAAAAAATTTATTTTCAAATGTGTTTTTTCTATTAATAATTATATTTTCATAGAAGAAATGATTTATACAGAAGATTTATTTTTGAGTGATATTAAAAAATTATTATCTATCTAAGAGGACATGTGTTGATGATACTGATCCCCATATAAGAAATGATGTAATGGTCCCATTTTAATCTTTCTGTGAATGGGTTATGCATGTTGAAGTGGTCTGTATGAAACAGGTCAATCATTGACATGTTATATGTTTATGAAATACATTTCTCTTTTAAGGGTTGTTCTTTTGATGAAATGATTACAAAACCAATATTTTTATATAGATTGTGATATTATTAAATATATATAATACCCATTTAATATCATGGGTTATGATATGATTATTAATGATCTAGGAGAACATGTATGTACTATATCATTATCAGATTTTTGGGACCAATATCTCCCACCAATAAATTGGATAATTATTTATATATCATAAGATGAAGTATTATTTTGTTGTGAAATAACCTTGATTACTAAGTTGTATATGGGAGTGAACCATGACATCCAAGATGGAATTATGGTTGATATCATGCTACTAATATGTCCATGGGAGTGATCCATGACTTCTGAGATGGTATGGGGAGTGAACCTATACTACCAAGATGTTGTAGGACATGAATCCATGGATAATATGGAAATCATATTGTATTCTTTTATGTCTGCAGCAATTCCATGTTTTATAATTATGTTATGTGTTCATGACTAATTCTCATTATTCTGTTATGATCCATTCCTTATGAATTAAAAATATTTATTTTGATATCTAATATAAAGGGCATGGTTATAAAATGTTATTCTAATGTTCTATACATTTTATTTATGTTATTTTTAAACATTTAATTCATTAACCCTTACTATGAATTTGATCTCACCCATTCTTATATTTCATTTCCCTAGGTTGTGAATAATAGTATTAGGTAGAATTATTAAAGGTGGATATATTCATTTGAAATGTGGAAGATCTTCCATGAGGATATAATATTTTGTTTCCATGTTTTATTGAACACCGATCTATTATATTCCTAGGGAATGTATTATTTTAATTTACTCAATATTCTTATATAATAGTTTAATATACATGTATGTTAAGTTTGAGTCCCTATAATTTGTATGAATGGAATGTTTAGTTAACATTTGGAAACAAAAATGACAAAAATTAGTGATATCCCCAAGTATATTTCTTTGGATATGCATTGGGATGTATTTAAGGATAAGTATAAGGATGAGTTAACATTTAGAAAAATTTCCAGAATTTTTGGTATAGGATAGAGTTAGTTGTTTGTAGAAATAAATTCATATCTATATAAAAAAGTGCACTTCTCTCTTGTAAAAATGTACTTAGGTGTAATAACTCTAGAATGATGTTTCAGTCCTATCACTCAATAATTTGGTACAAGAAAACAGGCCATTCGGCACAACAGGTTTGACACTTCTAGGAATATTTTTTTGTTAATTCAGAAACTCTTCATGAAATATAATAAAGGATTTATATATAATTTGGATAAAAATGAAGGTTGAACCTAGGGTCGTATAGATTAAGGGATTATTCATAATTTAGACATATTCTAAGTAATTTGTTTCATGATTATGTGATATTATTCTATGAAAATTAATTCTCACTCTTTTATTTTTTTTGTAGTCAATGGAGTAAACTGGAGGGATCTAGATTAACGTTGAATGTGATAGACAATTTTTTGATGATTAGTAATGTTGGATGATCACTGCAGTGAGAGATGTTTTGATCATGACAATTAATATTTCATACAACATGATTTATAATTTCTACCATAACCAACTAAAATATTAACCATGGAATAGAAAAGAGTTTTCTAAGAGTTTTGGTAATAAAGACATTGGATGAATGAAGATTCAAGTTCATTTCTATCTACAATATGGAAATAATTACCTATGAGAATGTCATAGAGGAACAAAATAATTTTTTACTGTTTAGAATAATGAAATAATTCATGTCAATTATTGGGTAGAATTAAGAGTTCTATTAACATAATGGATGATAATATTGGGATCCCTATGGAATCAATGAAGGTTATGTGTTTTACGTGTGGATTAATTGTCATTATACTACCCAATTTCCGAATCGGAAATGTCCTATGGAGGTCTGCTAAGTGATATAATTAATGGTAATAATTTTTTTGATGAAGAAACTATAGATTAAATGTGAAAAAAGAGATATTATATTGAGGTATCCTTTTTAATGGATTAAGGATGAAGTAATCAATGTTTCGATGTGTTTGGATAAATGAAGAATATTATATGAATGGTGAAATATATACAGATTATTCTATTGATGTTTTTAACAAATAATTTATATAAACACATTTAATGGTTCTAATTTAATATAAAATATATAAAATGGTAATGAATTGTCCTTGGAAAACACATGATTAGGGTATATATAACCCTTAGTCTATTACTTTTGTTATGATAATGTTCTTTGGATAATGATATGTGGGATATGACTAAGTATAGTGGACAGTATTGATTGCATTGGAAGTAATTTTGGACATGTTGATAGTTATTTTATACTATCATGGATGAAGTTTACAAATTCATGTATCTATACAATAAATACAATATACTTTGAATAAGGAAGCATAAATGTTTTCAATAATTATTTATTGAAATTTATGTAATCACCATGTTCCTTGAGAATATATGATAAGGGTATTCACATGTTTTTTATGTGACAACAAAGATCAAAATTGTGAAATATGGGTGATAAACATTATGATGATATTGTTACTCTCCTTCTAAATATTCGGATTAGCCTATTTAGGATGGGTTATAAGGGTAACCATTCATGAAAATATTCTGTTAAACTTTAGTGGAAGTATTTATGCACTATGTTTGTATGGAATGCCTTTGTTAAACGACTATTTAGTGATGAGAATTATTTCAAGGATGTACATCATATTATGGAAATTATATTAGTGTGGTTTTAGAAATGACATAAAAAATATTCGGTGAAAAAAAATCATGTCTGACACAGCCACAATCTTGAACCCATTACTGAAGGATGATAAGGGTTTCATGACTACCAATGGCCTAGTCAATTCCCTGGTTATTGTATAATTATTAATGATGAAATTGTATTGTATATTTTTAGGTATAGAGACTACTGTATAACCATAATGTTTTTTTAGGAATATTTATAGATAAATAGATATAATTTTCATTAATTCATGTCCCTTAAGACCTGCAAAAAATTTTATTTTATCACTTCATGCATCAAAGTTAATTTAAAGACATCCATTAAATGAATTAATGGATGAATTATAAATTTATTAAAGAATTACTAAATAATGAGATTATATATATATATATTAAGTAACTATATTTCACTAAATAATTCGTCATTAATAGAATTACTCAAATATAGGTTAATGATAACAAAAAGAATTCTCCTAATAACATAATTTTCTTAAACTAATGGCCTTTTAAATAATAAAATATTTATAATTTTGAGGACCAAATATGTTATTTTAAACATTAAACTATTTTTGATTGATGACCTCAATCACACCCAATAAATAATTACACTTTTCCTCCATGCATAATATTCACTCTCATGATATGTTCTCTAATGTGTAATCCAAAATATATTTTATATTGGGTAACATTTATGGTTCCATCATTCCCTTTTTAAATGAAGTATTAGTATCCATTTTTACGATGTGGTTTTCTAGGAATGAATATTATTGTATTAAATTAATGATAAACCATAAATATATTGAGGAAAAAATAAATTTTAATGGTGATAGGATGCAACACTCTGAGATTTTAGGATTTTTTTCGAAATAATTTAACCTTTGTGATATTTTTCATATCACATAACACTGAATGTGGGTTATTTTATATTAAATAACAATGTTTGGATTTATTTATTAAAAAACAATGTAAATATTTCACTACACACTACTTAAATTTTAGTTTTATATTCAAATATTACAATTTTTATCCTGCATTACACACAACAATAACATTCCTCGGTGGCATGTGTTACTCGAATTACTGAGTTTTACAAAATAGTAATATATTGTAAAAGTATTATTATATAATATAATAACATAATACATAGAAAATAAATTAAAATGTATAAATAGTATATAATAATTTATTAAAATATATGGCCTAGAGAAATGAATGATGAATTCATAGGTTATCAATTATTTAAAAATGAATATGAAAACCAAATTAATACTAAAGTAATTATTAATATATTTATGGTCACATAGATATTTTACCCTAATAAATAAAATTAATTAAAATAAATGTGTTATATTAATGTAATATATATTTTATATATTCAATCAAATAGTTTTGGTACCTATCCATCATATTTGATATACATAAGATAAGAACAAACTTAATTTTATGAGTAAAAATTATTATTTTTCATAAAGTTTGTTTTAACATCTTCGAATAGTGAACCCATTTTGAATAAATATTTGGGAACATTTACCGATTCAATATGTAAAAATAAGATTTATATTTGGAATTGAAACAAAAAAATATTGTTAGGGTATTCTTTTGGTATTTTTCTATGTGGTTTCACTTTGTAATGAATAATTAAAAATACAATATTTTAATTCAAACTTGGGTTTTAATTTAACATAATAATAATATTAAATAATATTTTAATTTGGTTTTAATGTTTAATTTCATAATATTTTTACAAATTAATCCAATTTAGGTAATTGGAACCATTTTCCCATTGAAATTGGTTTTTAAAATTTTGAAAACTATTAAATGTTTTTACTTTAATACACAACATTTTCGACTAGAATGCATGATTAATTTTAAATTAATTTCATCTATTTATGTGATTATAATTTGGAAAAATTGATTCTATATTTTCATATATAATATTTTTAAATTTACAATATGTTCAACTATGCCGTTGAAAAAAATAATTAGTGAATGTAATTACAATTAATTAATTCTATTAATGAAAGAATAATCTTAACTAAGTAAAAAATATCAAATTTAAGACCCAAAACAACTTATTTTTTTTTCAAATACTTTTATTTCCAAATTATTTGGTCATTAACCTTCCATTATTTGATTAGTTTTTTATTACTTTTTTTAGTTAGAACCTTGTTTACACCAAACATATTTTTAAAAATACAAAGTGGGTCATTTTCCTTCCCTATTAAAAGACACAACATATACATCATATTCAAACCTTTAAAACCACTTAAATATGGAAAATATATTCGCACTAAACATCCCAAAATCATTAAAATAAGACTTTAATACTCATATTTTTATGAAATACATTCAAGGAAGTCTTTTCGAACAAATCAAAATGAGTTACCCGATTATGATGTGCTACATTCTCTTAAGATCCATTCTTTTATTTTCCTTCTCCACATCATCTGATATCTTTATTAAATGATTTTCTAGAACAATTATCATAAATATACTATGTTATTAATATGATAATTGTTTTAAATACACATACCCACACATCCATCTAATGGGTAACGAACATACTTTTTATGTGTATGATGAACTACCACCTCTCCAAATTGTGATTAAAAATTTCACTATTACCGCCACTCATGGTGGATACTACGATGGATAATAAATTTATACATGTTATATATATTATTTATTATTTATTTATTATTTTTATTCCTTATAAAACACATTTCTTCTTTTACTTTCCATTCGATGTCAATATGATAATTCCGTTTTAGGATGTGTTGACTGCAACCCCCTCTGAGAGATATAATTCTTTCACACACTACATAGAATGTGTTAATGATGGGTTTAGTGAAATAATATGATATATATATATATAACTATATAATTATAATATAATATTATTATATATGTATATATGTATAGAATAATTTATTTATTTCATTAAATACGATAATAAAAACGAAAAAAGTGCTCATGCGTACATAAGACCTACCGTCTCCATGAATAGTGTATTTCACATTGTAATTATATATTCTATAAATTATTATAATGAAAATATAATGAACAGAAATTATATTTATATAATTTTTTACATTATGGAATGATGATATATTTATAAGGACTAAATATATAATCAATTATGATCAATGCGATGATCAATGAAAATACAATCCAAAGTGAATCATTAAGATAAAATTGTTAACAAGTGGGTAACTTAATGCCACAAAAAATTATATAAGGTTTTATAAGTAATAATATGGTTCATTAATAAAGTAATAATTAATTTAGATTTATTATACCAAAGGTTCAGTGACTATGATGTATGTCAAGACACAAGGTTAAAGGATTTCATCTAACATTTTATTTATGTGTAATACATGCCATGTTCGCCACTCTTTCTTTTAATATGTTGAATGTAAATCCCTTGAATGTATTACATTAATAATATAATTAAATTTATGGGTAATGAAATATCCATTTTAGGTTCATTAATTCTATGTGATTTTGTTTCAAAAGCTTCTAAATCGGTGAAATTGTTCGGTCTTAATTTACATTCATTGATACTCATGTTTTATTATGAAAAAATTTATATTCAGATGTTCATATAGTTCAATTTTACATGTTATATCATCAATTTAAATGTTTTCATGATATTTTAATTTAATATTAATTTATTTATCTAACGTAGAAAGTATTATCATGAGTTACCATGTCATTAGTGTTCATTGAGACAATCCCATCACTATTTGGGATGGTTTATGTTTATATTTATGCTTCCTTTGATGAAATACTTTGATTCATACCTCATGAAAATCCATGAATTTTTTGGAATGTTTTCTATTAATGATTTATTCATATATTTATACCATATATTCCACTCTTTGATAAATAGTATAATTATGATTTTTTTTATAAAAAACAATATTACTTTCCCTTTGGTCAGAAATATTTGTTCCTTCAAATACTCATTTTATAAAAAGGGTTCACTTGAATATTTTGCCATTATCCTTTAATATTGAAAATTAATTTTACCGATTAGGTATTTTAAAAATATATTCCATGGAAAATTTATGTTTTTTTTTGAAACGAAGAATTTTTATAACCATCCTACTATCTAAAAAAGAATGGACTTATTACATCGTATGACATGTACAGATTTAACCTCCATAGTTTATTTGAAGTATTTGATGAATTATTAAAATATTAATTTTTTAAAAATTATTTTTATAATATATTTCTAGGTAAAATTATTTTGAATACATTTCCTTGAATTATTTATATATTTTTCTATGTATTTTCCATGAAATGGGTTTCAAAAAAATTTCAGTCTCCTTTTAGATTTTTTCCCGTAAAAAAGCATTCCAAACATTTTTATCTTTATTTACATATTTTCAAATTATTTATAGTTAAATGGTTTTTAAAACATTTTTAGGATCCATTCAAATGTTTTCATGTAAAAATGTTTTCAAAACATTTTATAACTTTTCGATGTGTTTTAAAAGTGTTTTCAACGAAATGTGTTTTAAAAATGTTTTAAAGCTTATTTTATATTTTTTTAAGGAAAATGGTTTTTAAAATTATTTCAAGTGTTATTTCTATGTATTCAAGTTATTCATTTTAGAAAATTATTTTCAAATTTTTTTACGTATTAAAAGGTTTTTTGAAACAAGAAAGCATATTTTCCCCATGACACATTTTGGAAAGATATTTAAAAATTATTTTATATATTCGATGAACTCAATTGATGAAACTCAATACCTAATGGGAAATAATATTGTTTTTCCATTCATATTTTTTCAGTTAATGATTTATACACAATATCATGGCCTTTATGGAACCATGTTTACTTTAATGGGTTATGATTTTGATGAAGTTATTATAAAACATATCTTTTTTCATATCTTATGATATGATTACATGTCTGTAATACCCATTAAATTTCATGGGAAATGGAATTATTATATAGGATCATGTGTCACATGTATGTATGATTTCATTCTGAGATGGGTGGGACCTGTATCTCCCTCAAATGCATTGAGAAAATATTTATATCACAAGAGATAGGCTAATATGGCATTGATAATGAACCTTGACTACTATGATTTTAAATACCCATATTTTTCTATGTAATTTTTTTAATATATAGAATTACTACAACTCCCCAAAAATTGACAGTAAGTGATTCCGAGGCCCAGTGTGCCCAGAATAATTTTTTGATCTTTTTTTGGGTACATTCAGTAAACGCCCGAGCAGAGTTTTTTAATATTTGAACCATTGCTCAGATTAAAAATTTGAGGGCATCAATAAATCCACAACACCATGATTTGATTAAGAGAGGATTTTCTTTGAACACTGTAGTTTCGAAGAAAAAGATATGTTTTGTGAGTTTTTATAAAGAAATGAAATAAAATAATTTTTTATTTTTTTTCAAAAACCACCAATGGAACAAATAAAGGGGTAGTGGAAGAGGTGTGTCAAGCCATTAGATGGATTAACCTGCCAACCTTATATAATGACGACATTGAGTAAAATTAAAAGTATCCTAATTAATGAGCCCCATTATTTCCCGAAAATGGTACATAACCTCCCCCTCTATTATATATATGGAGCTAAGGAAGTTTTATTAGTCAAACTCACCAAGGAAAAGGTGTTGAAGGAAAAATACGATGCCAGACCCATTGGAAAACAATATCGACCTAGTTGGAGGTGACGAATGACACTGAACCAAAGGGCGACGTGCGTGTGGCGTCTTCTGGAGCTGGTCACGGGAACAAAGAACATGATCTACCATCAACTGTGGATGTTACTCAGATGTTTCGAGGAAGGGGTTATATTCATTTGTGCATTTTTTATTCCCTCTTCCCCATTCACGGAATTACTCAAAGAAAGTGGGTTAACTGAATAACAGGGTGACCCGTGATTCATGCGTCTTTGCAGGAGGAATTTGTAGGGTATTTGTGGGGTTTATCTCATTGTTTAATCCAATTTATTTTTAAACCCTTAATATCCTCCATATTATGAGCTAACACAGAGGGTCCAGGCCTAACAAAACCAGCACGAACCCTCCGTTGTCTTGATATCCTTGTTCCACCTTGGAATTCTGCATGATCATTGACACATGCTGCATGAGGAGGGTCATGGAAGATCACCTATGGTGAATGTAGGAGGCAGTAATCCTGACCGCTGGTCGCGGGATGGGAGGCGGCGCGACTACTGTGCCGCCGGCGAAAGGAATTCATGATCGACGTCGCAGCAGAGCCCATACCTACCTCTTGGGGGTTCCACGGTGATTGAGCGGCACCCATGTGGCACAACTACATCACCAACCGAATGGTCTCTGGGTATTTCAGGCAATCGGCATACTGAGGGATACACCCCCTGTGTCGGACCGAACCGGGCCGCCGCCCTCGGAGCGGGCCGCCGCCCAAGGAGCGGGCCACCTCCCTCACATCAAGCTTCCTCCCTTGAGCGGGGCCACCTCCCACAAACTGGGCCACCTCCCTTGGAACGTGCCAATGCACTCGGACTATGCCGCAACCCTAGAGGGAGACCGCTCTAGCTGGCCACCGCCCTCGGACCGGGACGCCGCCCTAGTGAGACACCGCCCCCATACCGAGCTGCTTCCCCATGTGGGCAAGGTCAAACCTTTACGGGATGTCCTATTATGGCTGGGTTGCACATGTGGGATGCCCCTCCTGGGGCCGGACCAGACATTGGCCCAGTAGTCCATGTCCACCTCAGCCCAAACTAGACAGGATCAGGCCGGGTCGGTCTGACTGGGTTGGAATGGACCTGGGCCAAACAGGTCCTCGAAAAACTCCAAGGGGATTATCATGAGGACAAGATGCCAGTTTGATGAACTGTCTACTCCGTTGGGTCCCTTGGATCAAGATGACCCTTTTGACTTACTTTTTTAGAGATTCCGAGAAACATGGAGTACGAACGAGTTGGATCACACCCAAATTCAACAGGGCCCTCGGCACTGAAATGAAAATAATGCATAGACCAATCGTTCGATTAACATTCCTTATATTGCATTGAGACCCTTATGATATGTCAGGTTATCATGTTAGATCATAGTGACACATCGTGATTGTTGATATATGACTGATGGTTTGGGGAGCAGTTCTCTCAATCACACTACATACGAAACCCAACGAATTCCTGAGACCCGAGGATTGATGAATTTTCGATCAGAGTGTCTTGATAGCTGTGGTGGGGAGCATCCATTGTATGTGATGGGGGGAGTACTATAGAAGACCCCGATGGTGGTGGTTGGATCTCTGTGACCCAGTAGACCCACATTCTAGTAGCTGGCCTCGATGGGGAGCAGACACGGTACACAATGGGGAGGAGTAACTTAGGAGACACTGATGGGGGTGGGTGGCTCTATGTGACCCGAAGGACCCACATTACGTGATGTGGAGTATTACCTCAATAGTTCAAGGTTAGTGGGAAGCACCTCAGTGTGACACGACGTTCCCAGTATACTTGATAATGGAGGAGTTCTCTAGTATCCAAGGCGTTCAACGTTGTGACTGGTGATGTTACTTGTTACTATGACTAGAATAAATCCTGGTGTGATCTTTCTTTACTTTGAGCTATTGATTGAGGTTATTATAAGTTGTAGATTAACTATGTGTTACATTACCTTCATGGTTCTACACTATAGTTTTTATTATTGAAATCTAGAGTAACATTGTGGTCTCGGGGTCCCTACATAGTATCGTTATACTCACCCCAACATGGGGTTATCCCACACATTGTTGTGTCTGGTGGAGACGACATAGATTTCTGATCAAGGTGGAGGGATCTAGGACTTGACGATGCTTAGAGGTGGACCATTCAGCGTGACGTAACACGGAGGAGACATGAAGACGCAGAGTACTATGGAAGTGATCTGTACCTACCCTTCAGGTAGAATCAATGGTGGATGATCCATGATTTTCTTTTCACCATTTAGTTGTTTTGTACCTTTAAGAAGTTCTTTTACTTTTCTATTTGGGCTTGTATTCTGGCCCCATTACTTTTGGAACTCTTTTAATACAGTAGTTTCTCTGTGGTGGAATCTTGTTTTCATTCAACTATGTGTGTTTGTACAGGTTTAAAGTCAATTCCTTCCCATTTTAGGGATATTCCCTTCTAGTGATAGTCTCCATCCAATGGCCTATGGAAGGAGGGTTTGGGGTGGTAAAGTCATGGACCCCGAGGAATGGGTCGTGATGAAGTGGTATCAGAGGAGTTCAATTATAATGAAGAACTGGTACTCTGATCTTTTCAATATGGAAATAGTGTTAGGTTTTATGAGCGTGTTTTTTAGTTTGGGGCCTCCAGTGTTGGTTTAGTGGCCAACGTATCCATACACCAGGACCTTGTATTCTGATTTCAGACTCAGCGCATGAAAACACTGATTTTGTGTGTTTTGAAAAGTCTTTGTTGTGTTTTCTTGAGTCCTCTCACCAATTATAACTTTTATCTCTTGCAAACCTATTTATTTTTAGGATTCCACCACGAAGATAGCTACCCAGGTTTCCTGATAGAGTGTGTGTGTAACAACCCGAGATTTTATGAGAATTATTCTTTTTAATTTCATTGATGTCTTTTGTTGTACACGACACCAAAATTAGTTTGTTCAATACTCAACACTGTATACGCAACACTATTCTTGGCTGGTGTTACACAAAATTTCATGTTCATTTTATAGAAGTTATTCTAGAAAACATTGTGTGTATATATTATATATATAAATATATTCAATGTATAAATTAAATATGGTTGGATTCTATAATACAAAACAACAAAGGAATCTTGCACTACATGCAACATTGACTTAGATTTCTATACACGCAATCGTGACCTTCCACGATAGCGTGTGTTGTACGCAATACCGAGGTTCACTAAACAACTATATGTTATTAAAATATTATGGACCAGCCATTATGAATCGTATTAAATACATTTTGAATTTTATAACACTATTATTTATCTTACATATTTTCTAGAACATGGAATGAAAAAAATATAAAATTTTCATGTAAAATAAATATTTTTTGAAAAATACAGTTTTACCGCATTCTGATGGGGGACCCACAATAAATCTAGTTTTCGACATGTTTATAAGTTCAATTTGACAAAATAAAATTTTTCTTTGGAATCAGGATATAAAAATTTAATTTGGATAATTTTTCATATTATTATGATAACTTTCATATTTTAATGAATAATTAAAACACCCTATATTGTAATTTAAAAAAACCATTTTCATCGCAATAATTTATATGGTTATATTATCTTTTTAATTTCTTTTAAAGTGCAATTAAAATATATTTTTACAATTTAATCCAATGTTGGTCATTGGAATAAATTTCACTTTTAAATTGGAAGTAAACAATTGTCGATCTTTGGATAGTTATTGTTTCTTAAAAACATGCTATTTGTTTGGGTAAGGGGAATTAATTTTAAAATTAATTACTGCCACTTCTATGTTTTGAATTTGAAAAAATATACATCAATTTTGAATTCAGAATATCAAATATTTATTATGCTGAATTTTGGGTATATTTTTGAAAAACTTCAACTTTTTATGAATAGTGAAACCACTTAGTGGTAGTAAAAAAACTGACTCTTTCATTTAAATGAAATTTTACCACTTTTGTGAATTGAATTTCAAAAACATGACATACATGGTTATTATGAAGATGTAAAATGTGATTCAATAAGATGTAAATAATTTTTGAGGAATAGTAAATTTTGACTTTTATTTACAGTAGTTAAAGGTAAATAGGGTAATTCAAGGTTAAAAGAATATTTTAATAATTCAAAATTAACATAACACTTGTTATAACCTTATTGGATGATTAGTGTCCGACCATAGGAATCCTTGGGTCTATTTTGGGACCACATTGAGGCACTTGGTAGATATAATGACAATTTGGATTAATTAATTTAATGTAAAGGAAAAATTGACATTAAAAAATCTTTTATTAATTACTTTTTATAAGGGGTTATATAAATTATCTTTTCAACTAATAATATTAATTTTAAAGATAAAAATATTTCCTACATGGTGGTAATTTTTTATAATTTTTAGACATCAAATAAATTAAATTATTTATGACACAATAATGATGCAGTATATACCTCATTAATAAATGATATAAATAAATAAGATTATAATGACTAAAATATTATCCAAAACCTATACAATTCTGATTGGATGATTTTATTTCGACCATGAATCATCTTATATTAATCTTTAATGATTTTTGGACCATTTCAAACTGTAGATAAGTTTATAATAAAATAATATTTTCACACATTCCATTGGTGCCCCTCTCCTGCCTTATAAAAGGGCACCTCCTCCCTCTCATCTTTACACCATTTTAAGCCTTGAATCCCAGAAAACCAATGACAATTACTATTCTAAACCTCTCTAGTTATATAATAGAGGTTCTGTTCTTCTCAAAATACCAATTCTAGTGCCCTTAATAAGAAGACTGAAAGAGGTGCGTCGAAGAAGAGGGAATCTATTCTACTGATTCTTTCATGTTTTATTTCTTCTTCAACTTCTTATTCTTTAGATGGTTAATTATAAAGTAAAAACATATGTATCACTAATATACTGATATGTTATTATATATAAAAAACAACCCCATTTCCCCTTCTATCTATCCTTGGGAAAATGAAATCACCACGTGTGCATACGTTCAGATTACCGTCTCCATGATGCGATGGGATTCCTTCTCCATATTAACCTTTCAAAAAATGATTATGAAGTATAAATACTGAATAAAAATTAAATATATGCCACGATAATGCTACTAGATATATATATATATATATATGTCATTTAATTACATCAATTCAAGTCAATAAGGAATGAAAAATAGCGTTCATGCGTACATACGGCCTACCGTCTCCATGAACGGTGTATTTCATTCTATTTATCTATCTATTATATATATAGACTGAATATATACGATATATAAATAATGATTTACATTCTAGATGTATTTGAAACATTATATAAGTAATAATAATATTAGGAACAACAAGTCCAAACACATACGATAAATGAAATGATTTTACCCAAAACGCTGCATTAACATGGAATTTACAAATGAACGGGTAATATAAAGTCATAAGTGAACCATATATGATATCAAAAAAAATATGATTCTTTAATAAGTCAATGTAATTATTTAAATCATTATACAGGTGGTTCAGATATGTACGAAGCATATCAGACCTATGGTAAGGGATAATTTTTCCAATCTCATTCTTATCCGAGATTGTTTAATCTTAAGTGTTTACAAGGGTTATGTTTATTATCCATGTTCATATGTTCTCAAAATGTTTTCATAAAATGTTTAAATTTCTCCCATGTTTTTTTGAAGTCATTTTTACCCTTTTTTACTTTAACCACATCATATTGAAGGAATCTTTCTTCTGTTTACCATACGAGGTACTTTTTGACTTTTCATACAAAAGTATGAGGAGAATGTTTTTTTAAAACTTATATGACTTGAATATATTCTTACAGTTTAATTAGGCATTATTTCTAGGAATCTTCCTCTACATGAATTTCATGATTATTTTAAAATCTTTTCATTTAAAATTTCATGTCATTTTGTGAAAAGAAAATGATTTTGAAGAAGAAAAGATATTTTCCTCAAAAATTCATTTCAAGTGCTTTGTCAAAACTATTTTACATATATGATGAAATTATTTCATATGTGTATGTTTCAATTAAAATTTCTATTATTTACATGGATTCACTTTTCTTATGATGAAATTATTTCCATTTGTTTCGTATGGATTCTATTATGATGGGATGACGTTTATGAAACCCATTTTATTCATTGGGTTAAGATGAATGATTTATGTTGATTTTGTGGAACAAGTAAGAATGATTTCATTATGAGATGGGATGGACCTATATCTCCAACAAATGCATTGGGTAAATAATTATATCTAATGAGATAGACATGGATGGAACAGTATGTTAATCTGGTTCAGTGATACAGGACTGGAATGAGGAGTGAACTCGATTCAGAAAGGGACATTGTCCACTAAGATGGTCTTGGCAGCAATGACATGGCTACTATGGAATCATATCAAGTGCTTTATAGTTTTCGACAATTAAATGTTTTATTCAAATGATATTTTATCATGATTGATGTTCCTTTATATCCTATGTCTTACGTATTTCCAGGATTTATTTCACAACTCAAGATTTTGATGTGTAAACTTTATGTTCATGTTTTTTTAAGTTCAAATAAATATAGTTTGTTTTATTTTCTCCATTAATACCCTTTCTGAGCAATTTAACTCACCCTTTATATGTTTTCTTTTCTCTAGGATATTAAGAACGGTTTTAGGTAAGAAAAAAGAGGGGAAGATCTTTATGGGAGATGTTGAATATCTTTCACCATGATTAGAAGATTGTGTTCCGAGTTTCCAAAGACACTAAACTATTACGATCCATCAGTGTTGGTTTTTATTATTTATTAATTATTCCGCAAATGTATTGTAATTTCCATGTACATCAAGTTTGGGGTCTCTACAATTGGTATCTGAATAAAGGTTTAGTCAACCTTTGGAAACTAGGATTCGAGAATATTAGTGAGATCCCTAGAGATATTTCTAAAGTTTATCTACAGTTTTCCCTAAGTTCTAGTATAACTATAGGTTACAATAATAGAATTATGTTGATGAGACTGAATAACCTAGGGTGAACCTAGGGTGTCATGGATTAATGAATGTGTGATATGTTAGACAACCCTAAGTGACTTTTTATGATAATGTGGTTCCATGATTCTTACTCCATGTTTTTTGGTTTTAGTCAATGGAGGGAACCAGAAGGAATTGGGTCAAAATTGAATCCAATTGAAAAATTGGTGACTATGAGCAATGAAATTGCGTAATTCCTAGAACAAAAGATTTTGTGATTATGCCGAATCAGTCATCGCGATATCTGATTAACAAGGTGAACTTTAGTGTTATTACTAATTCAAAAAATAAGAAGAAGATTGATTTTTATGAATGTTCCCATGGTGAGGATCATAGATAAAGGTAGATTGAAATTTCTTATGAAGGGAAGAAGAACCTTGATGAATACATAAAATGGAGGGGAAGATGCTACCTGTGTTGAGAGAAGGGTCATAGAGTGACAGACTGTTATAGAGTTCAAGGTCTTATATGTGGAGAACATGGGCATTACCCAACACAATTCCCTAACATAATAGGTCACTTATAAATCGAGGAAGGAATTATTCCATGACAATCATTAAAGATAATGTATTTAAGTGTTTATGTATTGGTATTCATGAATAATGTTCTTGAGATACTTTTATGGTATATTGGAATATCAATGTATTGGCCTATTGTGGTTTTGAATAATTATATGGTACCAGTAACGAAGAAAAGTAATTGAATTTTTTTTGTAATTAAGATGATATGCTCATAAGGAAGGGATAAAGAAAAAATGAAATGATGTCATGACTGATATAAGGAAAAATTTATATCATGGTTTCATTATATAGATATTTTAGGATTTTGGTATGTGGAAAGTGTTAAATTTTTACATCATTCATGTTTTCACTAAGGGTCAATGTGTATTCATTTTTCAAGAGAATACGTGATTAAGGTATTCACTTGTTTTTAATTTGACCAATAAGATATATCGTATGATATAAGGGGTTTAAATGATGGTATTCACATGCTCGGTAGATGAAATTTCTAGTAATTGTTTTCTTTATACTATGAGCTTGGGTAGAAGTATTTTGGATAAGCCTAATGATTGGAATGGATTTTGATGGACATAAGTTATTATTGTTTAAGGCTAGAACATTTTTTGATATTATATCTGAATGTTATAATAGTTTAGTTCTAGAAAATAAAATCCCATAGGAAGAGTGACAACCTGTCACGTCAGATAAGGTTGTGGGAATTGAACCCACAACTAATGTGTGACAGGCCTTTATCACATACCAATGGCCTACAGGAAGTCCATGGTTATTAGAAACTAGTTTTATTATATTAAGCAGTATGATTGACTAAGTATAAGTCCATTTTTGGAATCATATATGATTAACATCCCCATAGATGGACTTATGTATATTTGATAACATTTTCTAACCTTTTGTTTGAGACAGATGGAATGACCCATCATTCTATTGCATGATTTTCTAACAATTCATTAATGAAAAATTAAACTTCATTTCTTTAAGAGACGAAGTGGAAATTATCCATGGAACGACCAATAGTGAGATTGTACCAAATCATGAAATTATTTTTTCTAATTCCTATTTAGGGGAATGGTCTTGAAAACCAAAAATGTTATCCTAGTGCCCTTATATATGATGAATTAGTTGGTACCATAGATCATCACAAATTTATGGCATTGTTATTATTGTCTTTTTCATATCCATGTCCACTACCAATCTTCATCAGAAGTTGATGGTTATATTTCCTTTCTATATCCATATTTTCACCTATGTTCTCTCATGTGGAAACCCAGAAATGAGTTAATTTGGTTAACGGTTATGATTCCTACTTTACATTTTAAAATGATGTTTTAGTATTGTTTTTTATGATGTGTGTTTCTATGAAAGAAACTTTCAAGTAGTAAACTATTTATAACCAAAATGAAATTTGAGGGAGAAATTCATTTTAAGGGGGGTAGAATGTAACAACCCGAGATTTTATGGGAATTATTCTTTTTAATTTCATTTATGTTATTTGTTGTACATGACACACAAATTAGCTTGTTCTATACGCAACACCGTATATGCAAAACTATTCTTGGATCATGTTACACAAAATTTCAATTTTGTTTGATAGAAGTTATTCTACGCAACATTGAGTTTATATATATATATTAAATGTATAAATGAAATATGGTTGGATTCTATTATTAACAACAACAAAGGAATCTTTCACTATACACAACCCTATCTTGGCTTTCTTTACACGCAATCGCGACCTTCCATGATAGCGTGTGTTGTATGAAATACTGTGTTTCACTAAACAACGACATGTTATTAAAATATTATGGCCTAGATATTATGAATTGGATTAACTAATTTCTTTTATAAAATTATTATTCATCTTACATATATTCTAGAACATAGTATGAGAACAAAATAATTTTTTGGGTTAAATAATTTTTTAAAAATAATGTAGTTTTGCCGCATTTTGAGGGTGCACCCACATTAAATATAGTTTTTGACATGTTAATAAGTTCAGTTTTAAAAAATAAAATTCTTCCCTAGAATCAAGATATACAAATTTAATTTGGATAAAATTTTCATATTATTATGATAACCTTCAAATTTTAATGAATAGTAAAAACACGCTATATTTTTATTAAAAAGAACTTTTTCATCACAATAATTTATATGGTTAGATTATCTTTTTAACTGTTTTTAAAGTTTAATTAGAATATATTTTTACAACATATTCCAATTTGTTCATTGAAATTAATTTCACTTTGAAATTGGATCTAAACAACTGTCGATCTTCTGATAGTTATTGTTTCTTTAAAACATGATATTTGTTTTGATAAAGGGAAATAATTTAGAAATTAATTAATATCACTTCAATGTTTTGAATTTGAAAAAATAGGCATTATTTTTGAATTCATAATATCAAATATAGCTTAGGCTGAATTTTTGGTATTTTTCTGAAAAACCTCAATTTTTGATGAATAGTGAAACTACTTAGTAATAGTTAAAAAAACTGACTCCTTCATTTAAATGAAATATTACCACTTTTGTGAATTTAATTTCAAAAATCCATCATACATGGTTGTTATCAAGAAGTAAAATGTTATTCAATAAGAAGAATACAATTTTTGGTGAATAGTAACTTTTGACTTTTATTTACTGTGGTTAATGGTAAATAGGGTAATTCAAGATTAAAAGAATATAATAATAATTCCAAATTACCATAAAACTTGTTCTAAACTTATTTTATGAGTATTGTCCGACCATGGGCATCCATGAGTCGATTTTGGGACCACAATGTGGCACATGGTAGTGATAATGACAATTTGGATTAATTAATTTATTGTAAAGACAAAATTGACATTAACAAAACTCTTTTTGTAATTAATTTTTATAATGGGTTATACAAATTATCATTTCGACTATAAATATTCTTTGGAAAGTTAAACATATTTCCTACATGGTGGTATTTTCTTATAATTTTTAGACTTCAAATAAATTAAATTATTTATGACACAATAATGATGCAATATTTACCTCATTAATAAATTATTTAAAAAAATTAGATTATAATGATTAAAATATAATCCCAAACATGTTCAATTCTGATTGGATGATTTTATTTTGACCATGAGTCATATTATCTTTATCTTTAATGATTTTTGGACCTTTTTAAACAGAAGATAAGTTTATAATAAAATAATATTTTCACACATTCTAAAGGTTCCCCTCTCCTCCCTTACATAAGGGCACCTCCTTACTCTCCTCTTTACAACCATTTAAGCCTTGAAACTCGGCCAAACCCTGCCAATTACTCTTCTTAACCTCTCTAGTTATATCATATAGGTTATGGTCTTCTCAAAAGACCAAATTTATTTCCCTAAGAAGATGTTTAAAAGAGGTCCGTCGAAGAAGAGGTAATCTCTTCTACCGATTATTTCAAGTTTTATTTCTTCATAAACTTCTTCTTATTTAGTTGTTTTATAATAATATAACACCATCAGTATCACTAATATATTGATATGTTATTATAAATATGAAACAACGCCACTTCACCTTCTATCCATACTACAGAAAATGAAATCACCGCGCGTGCGTGCATACAGATTACCGTCTCCACGACGCAATGATATTTATTCTCCATGTTAAACATTCATGAATGATTATAAAGTATATATAATGAATAATAATTTAATATATGACATTATAAAGATACTGAAATTATGTATATATATATATAAATGTCATCTACTTACTTCAGATCATGTCAATAAGGGAAGGAAAACAACGTTCATGCGTACGTACGACCTACCGTCTCCATGAACGATGTATTTCATTTCATTTATCCATCCATTATATATATATATTGAATATATATGATATATAAATCATTATTTACATTCTGGAAATAAGTAAAACATGATATAAGTAATAATAATATCAAGAAAAACTAGTCCAAACACGTACGATAAATAAAACGATTTTACCCAAAATGCTACTTTAACATTAAATTTACAAAAGAA
Organism: Viscum album; assembly: GCA_963277665.1. Classification (NCBI taxonomy): domain Eukaryota; kingdom Viridiplantae; phylum Streptophyta; class Magnoliopsida; order Santalales; family Viscaceae; genus Viscum; species Viscum album. The sequence continues at coordinate 1,664,995,237 of OY728156.1, forward strand.
CTAGTAATATAAAGTCATAAATGAAACATATATGATATCATAACTATGAATATGATTCTTTAATAAGTCAATGACATTATATAAATCATTATACATGACTTTCATATACATATGAATCATATCAGACCTAAGGTAAGGGATAATTATTCCAATCACATTCTTATCCGAGATTGTTCATTCGTAAGTGTTTACTGGGGTTCTTCTTAATATCCATGTCCATATGTTCTCAAAATGTTTTCATAAAATGTTTAATTTTCGTCCATGTATGTTTAATTTCATTTTTACCCTTTTTACTTTTATTACATCGTATAGAAGGAATCTTTCTTTCATTTACCATACGAGGTACTTTTTCACTTTTCTGGTAAATGTACGAGGAGATGTTTTTTAATTATACGACATGAACAGATTTTTGCGGTTTCATAACACCTTATTTCCAGGAAGCTTCCTGTACAAGATTTCATGATTATTTTAAAATCCTTTCTTTTAAAATTTCATGTAATTTTGTGAAAAGTAAATGATTTTGAAGAAGAAAGGATATTTTTCTCTAGATTTCATTTCAAGTGTTTTGTCAAAACTATATTCCATCTATGATGAAATTATTTCATATGTGAATGTTTCATGTATAAAGTCTCTATGATTTACATGGTTTCAATTTTCATATGATGAAATTATATCAATTTTTTTATATGGAAAATGTTATGATGGGATGACGTTTATGAAACCCATTTTATTCTTTGGGTTATGATGAATGATTTATGTTTATTTTGTGGCACAAGTAAGAATGATTTCATTTTGAGATGGGTGGGAACTATATCTCCTTCCAATGCATTGAATAATTATTTATATTTCATTATATAGATATGGCTGGAATGGTAAGTCAATCCAGTTCAGTGATACAGGACTAGAACGAGGAGTGACCTCGACTCAGAAAGGGACTTTTGCCACTAAGATAGTCTTTGTAGCAATGCCTTGGATATTATGGAAATAATATAATGTATATAATGGTTTTAAAAAATTAAATGTTTTATTCCCATGCTATTTTATATTTATTTATGTTCCTTTATGACCTATTCCTTACGTACTGCCAATATTTATTTCACAACTCAAATATTGATGTGTAAAAATTATTTTCATGTTGTTTTAAGTTCAAATGTATATGGTTTTTTTTATTTTCTCCATGATTACCATTACTGAGCATTTTATCTCACCCTGTATATGTTTTCTTTTCCACAGGATATAAAGATAGGTTTTAGATATGAAAACAAAAGGGGAAGATCTTTGTGGGAGATGTTGAAGATCTTTCACCATGATTAGAAGATTGTGTTCCGAGTTTCCAAAGACACTAAACTATTAATATCCTTGAGTGTTGGTTTTTGATATATATTACATATTTTTCTAAAGTAATTTAATTTCAATTTACATTAAGTATGGGGTCTCTATAGTGTGATGATAGTCCACCGAGCGATGAGGCCTCGGTGTAGGGCCACCATACAACATTGGCACCTTTGGGTGGAGTACCAGAAGCAACACTACCTGTTGGACTGTCGTTGCCACCTGCCCCACTAGTAGAGGATGCACACCGACTAAGCACATTGCACAAGTTCCTACATAAGTGGCCTTTGAGGTTCCGTGTTGAGACAGACCCACAGGCAGCTGAGGACAGGCTGGAGGCGGTGGCTGGAGTTTTTTACTTGATTGGGACACAAGCTGATTTTATGACTATCTAAGAAGACATCCTTTTTCCTGAAGTAACAGGGAGATGTTGGATCCGGATTCTCTATATACAAAATGAGGAAACCCTCATATGGGTAGACATTGAGGGACTTTTTAGGTTTATTTCCACCCCAGCGACCTTATGTTCTGTGCATATATAGAAGTTATTGCACTTACAGTAGGGAAACATGACAATGCCCCAGTACTCGGTGAGGTTCATTGATCTCTCTGATTACTCCACTGGCATGGTATGAGACCCAATAATTATGGCCTAGACCATTTAACAGGGACTCCAATTTTATATCAATTCATCAATGGTATCACTCAACATTCTGATGTAGGTTGGGCGGTTTGAGCGATCTCTTTTATGGGAGAGCTTCCTAGCTGATTAGACACGGACAGTGAGAGATACCACCAGATGAAAGGTAGTCGAGTCATCTACAAGAGGTAATAGGAAGATTAAACAAAAAGTCCATGAGGACTAGAAATTTTGGTGGATGAACCTGGGATGCAGGGTAAGAGGTATGAGGCTCACAAGTTAGAGGAAGATAGGAAAGGGACCTATAGTGTTACACGTGATGTCGGCGCTGACATATAGCTCGCGACTGCCCGACCCACCATACCGACGACTAGTTGATGGTTGACGTACCACCGAGGATGAGGTATGGTTTCAGCAAGGAGGTCAATAGTGTGGCCAAAATGGCAGAGAAGTTGGATGTCCAGTAGGTGGTGGGTGACGTTTCGAGATTCTACCACCACCACTGCCAGGTGGTCCACCTCGACCATAGGGAGCCAGTGGACCAGGACGAGCTCAGCTCTAGGCAGCTGAGGCCTACGACCACATGACCTAGAGACTCATATAGGTATGATATGAGTCTAATCCACCTTTTATTCACTACTTATAGAAAAATTTTCTAGCCACTCTTTTGTAGACACGAACCTTGTTCAGGTCTCGGAGTTTCTGGTGGAGCTGTTGGCACGATCCTCACTGCGAGAGACTCATACAGGAGAAGATTCAACAATTATACACTGGCTCTAATAGTGTGATATTACACTGGGAGGTGAGATATTAGGATGGGATCTTCTAGTAGCAGTATCGAGGACTTACATCATCATCTTGGGTATGGAATAGTTATCCAAAGTCCATGCACAGATTGAATGTATTAGGCGCAATGTGTGGTGTGTCTGCACAGATGGAACTAGGTTTTCCATAACCAGCAATTAGGGAAACTTTGTAGCACAAGATGAAATAACCCAGAGGAGGGTTGGGCCGATTACTCATTAGTTGGATAGCCTTACCATCAAATCTGTTGATGTTGACAGTCTGAGAAATCCTGTAGTGGTGGACAAATGTGCTGATTACATCAATGATGATGTTTCAGGACTACCTTCACATAGAGAGGTAGTATTTTACATCGACCTATACCCCAAGACGACAACGATATCTACACCAGCATTCCAGATTTCTCTAATAGTGATTCATGAGTTATAGGTATAGTTGGAGGTATTGCATTGAAATGGGTTAATAAGACCCAATGTATCTCCCTTGGCAGCCCCGATTTTGTTTTCCAAGTAGGAAGATGGGAGTTTCAGACTTTGCGAGGACTACCTGTTCCTTAACAAGGTGATCGTTAAGAACAAGTATCCACTCACAAGGATTAATGATATTTCCAATCAATTGAAGAGATATCTATAGTTTTAAAAGATATACCTCTGATTAGGCTATCATCTTCCCAAGATACGAGATAAGGATGTGCAGAAGATGACCATCAGATGTCGGTATGGCCATTGTGAGTTCTTGGTTATGCCTTTTGGCATGAAAAACACCTCAACAGTTTCCATGGGACTCATGAACATGATCCTTCATCCATACATCAATTTTTTTGTGGTGGTTTTCATCGATGACATCTTGATATACTCGGTGATGGTGGAGGAATATGCATATCACTTGCATATAGTTCTGGATACACTCCGAGAGCCCCAGAATTATGGTATTCTCTCGAAGTGCTAGTTCTAGACAAGAGATGTCCACTATCTAGGACAAGTTATCACATATGCTGGAGTTGCAGTTAATCCAGAGAAGATAGATGATTTTCTTTCTTGGGAGCCAACCAGGAGCGTGACGAAGGTTTGGTGTTTCCTAGGGTTGGAAAGATACTACCAGCGATTCATGCCTAACTTTTCCAGAGTCATATTACCTTTTTCAGCTTTGAAAAAGAGGGGGAAACCTTTCCCGAGGATAGAAAGATGCCAATAGAGTTTACAGTAGCTAAGGAAGAGAAAGACGAGTGCCCCCATCTTTAGGCTACCAGAAGAGGGCGTTGGCTGTGTAGTCTATTGAGACACATCATGGACTGGGCTTGGTTGTTTATTCATGAAGCTTCATGTAGTGATCACTTATGGTTCACTAAAACTAAGTAAACATGAGATGAAAATTGCTACCCATGACCTGGAGTTAGTAGTAGTGGTCTTTTCCTTGAAGATGTGGCGACATTACATGATTGGAGAACGTTTTATAGTCTAGTATTGTCACTAGAGTCTCATGTGTATCTTATATCAGAAGGACCTGAACCTGGGACATCGGTGATAGATAGAGTTCCTCTGTGATTATGAATTTGAGATAGTCTATACTCTTATGATTTGGAACATGGTAGTAGATGAACTCAGCCTGAGGTTTGGTCTGTAGCAGCTAAGTTAGGTGACAGAGTAGCTAGACTCATTATAGTTATCATTTTTGGAGAGATATGGAGCAGCATACCATAAGTCTATGAATATCACTCCCCCACTCCTTCATCATGTCAGGAAGGCACAACTAGGGGACACTGACTGCAAGGCCCAATGTGCTCATATATCCTCAGAGCAGGCACTTGATGGATTTTCGGAAGGTGGGGAGCATGTCGTCCTCATCAGACGACATACCATGGTACCAGTGTCGGTATAAGATGAGGTATTGAGGGAGTTCTATACATCCCCTCTGGTGGTACATAATGGTGTGGGAAAGTTGTACAAGGTCCTCTAGCATCAGCACTGATGGCCAAGGATGAAGAAGGCAGTGGATGATTTTGTTTCACGATGCTTCAATTTTCCACAAGTGAAGGTCGAGCACAAGGTTCTAGTATTATTAGCTCAGCAACTAGAGGTTACGGTGTGGAAGTGGGATGGAATCTCTATGGACTTTGTGAAAGGGCTACCACGTATGTCAAGGGGACATGATTGCATATGGGTGATCATTGACCAACTCACCATGCTATCCCACATGATACCAATCCGAGATCAAGGATCAATAGTGGTCATGAGATGACTCTACGCATTGAAGATAGTGTGACTTAATGGGGTTCCATCGAAGATAGTCTCTGTCGAGATTCATATTTTACATCCTGGTTGTGGATGGGATTGTTGGGTGTGTTTGGGACTCAGCTTCTTTTGATCCCTTCCATTCATCATCAAAAAGATGGTTAGATGGAGAGCACCATTTAAACATTAGAGGACATGCTACATTCATGCATACTTGATTCTGGCCGTAGTTGGGAGGATCACATTCCCTTGGTGGTCTTTGCATACAACAACATTTATCACTCCAGCATCGGTATGCAACCATTTGAGGCCTAATACGGTCAACCTTCTAGATCCCCTCTATGCTAGACGAACCCAGTGGAGTTAGCACTTATGGGTCCATAGTTAGAACATGCAACCACAAATAGTGTGTAGATCATCTGGGAGCAGATGAAGACTATACAGTGCAGACAGAAGTCCTATGCTGACAAGAGATGAAGGCCTTGGGCGTTCCAGTAGATAGACAACATTATCATGCGAGTCTCTCCTCGATGGGGATTACAAGTATTTGGATAAAGAGGTAAGTTAACAATGAGGATTATCGGGCCATTTCGGATACATCAAAGGATGGGTGAGGTGGCATACCACTTGACACATCCACCACATTTGGAGTAGACACATGACAACTCCCACATATCCCAGCCGAGGAGATATGTGCATGACCCATATCACATCATCGTCCATGGTGAGATGGACTTAGACAATGGGACGATGTTTAAAAATGTTTCAGTAGAGATCGAGGATCAGAAGGAGTGGGTACATCGTGGGAATTTGATACCTCTGGTGAACGTTCTCTAGCAGAATGGAAAACCTCTAGGAGAGAAAATGGGAGTGGGAGGCTCAGATTCATGCTCAGTACCCCGATTTTTTTCCTTAGTCTATATTGTGTCTTTCGAGGATGTAATACCCTAAATTGAATAGAATTTAAAGACCCGTATTATTATTTGTAATTTGTTTTTTAATTTTATGGAATTATTATGTGTCTGTGAAAATTGAAGGTGCGTGATTCAAAGGCGCTGTGTGCCCAGAATTATTTTATAAACTTTTTTTCATGTACATTCAGTAAAAGTGTGAATGGAATTTTCTATCTTTTGAACAATTGATTGGATTTAAAATATGAGGGCACTGTTGAATCCACAGCACCAAGATTTGTTTAATGGAGGATTTACTTTGACCACAATAGGTCCGGAGAAAAAGTTTATATTTGTGACTTTTTTAAAAAGAAATGAAATAATTTTATTAAAATTTTATTTCATTGACCATAAATGGACCAAATAAAGGGGTGGGGCTGGTGGTGTGTCATTCCATTAAATTTCTTGACCTGCCAACCTAAAGTATGGACGAAGTTGGGGAATATAAGGAAGATTTCTAATTAATGAGCCCCATTATTTCCACCCGCTGGTACATACCATCCCCTCTCCTATATATATGGAGCTAGGGAAGTGGTATCAGACTGTTTCACCATGTAGAGATGTGCTTAAGGAACACTATGATGTCAAACCCATGTAAAACAAAGCTCACCCAATAGGAGGTAAAACCTGTTAATCAGTTTACCCGTGTTCTATGTGCGATTTAATCATCCTTGTGGGAGGTTTTTGAGTGGTGTATTTTATTTCTTAATTCAATTGATTATTAAAACCATAATATCCTCCTTATTATGAGAAAACTTGGAGGTCACTGGCCTAATGAACCCAACATAAACCCTCCTCTATCTTGTTATCCTTGTGCCTTCTTGGAAGACAACGAGTACATCGACACACCCTGCTAGAGGAAGGTAGTGGCTCCTAAGCCGCGGCGAATGGAGGTGGAGTCCAGCATGACAAATGGACTTTGGAAGGGAGGTGGTGCGACCACTGTGCCACCGACAAATGGAAACCATGGATGAAGCCGAGGATAGGGACAAACCCTCCGACGAGTGGGTTCGGCGGTGACCGAGCTGTGCAAACATGGCGCTGCCACTTCTCCAACTGAATGACCTATAGACTGTTAAAACAATCTGGGAGACCTGGCAGTTCACCCCCTGCGTCAGACAGAACCAGGACGCTACCCTCAGAGTAGGCTGCCACCCTTGGGGTGGGCCGCCGCCCTCGGACCGAGACACTTCCCTCATACCGAGCAGCCACCCTAGAGCTGGGTCGCCACCCTCAAGCGGAGTAGCTTCCCTCGGAGTGGGATGTCACCATCGAACCAGGCTGCTGCCCTAGCGGCATACTGTCCCAGTAGGCTTCCACCCTATGACTGGGCTGATACCATAGTGCGTCACTAGCCCCATAGGTTGTCACCCCTAGATAGGGCCCTCTCCCCTCATGGGTCGGGCCGCTCTATTCTGGCCAAGCCACCCTCTTTTGGGTCAGATCGGTCTAACCAGGTTGAACCGAACGCTTTCCCAACTGGGCCCCAAAACACTCCTAGGAGATTATCTTGAGGACAAGGCACATGTTTGATGAACAATATGTAATGTTGGGACCCTTGGAACAAGATATATATTATGACTTAATCCATTAGAGTTTCATGGAATCATGGAGTATGGATGGGTTGGATCGCACCAGTATCCAACCGTGCCCTCGTCACAGAAATTCCAATAACCCACAGACAATGAATCTGATTGATGCACCATCTGTTGAGATAAAACCCTTATGACATGGTGGGTCATCAGGTTAATTAATTGCGAGACTTCATGCTTGTTGATATGTGACTGATGGATTGGGGAGCGGTTCTTCCATGCACACTACGTACGTAACCCAATGACTGGCTAAGACCTTACGACTGCTGACATTTCAGCTTGGAGTTACATGATAGCCACCGTTCGGTGCAGTCACAATATCTGATGTGGCAGAGTACCTTAGTATACCACAGTATGGGTGGGTGGCTCTGTTGGACTCAACAGACCCACATTACGGTATCATTCCACGGTGGGGAGCGGCCGTGGTACATGATGGTGAAGAGTACCTTAGCAGAACATGATGGGGGTTGGTGGCTATGTGTGACTAGAAAGACCAACAATACACGAAGGGGAGAAGTACCTCAGCAGTTCAAGGATAGTGGGAAGAATCTGTGTGACACAGAAGGCCCACCGTACTCGATGGAGGAGGTGTTCTCTAGCATCTAAGACATTCAACAATGTGACTGGGGATGTTACTTGTTACTACTCCTAGAGTAAATCCCAGTGTGATATATCTTTACGTTGTTCTAGTGATTGAGGTTATGATATGTGGTACTTTACATTTGAGTTATATTACATTTTTGGTGTTACACTGTGGGTTTTCTTGTAATACTCTAGGAGACCATCTGGGTCTCAAGTTCCATTCTGAGTATCATTATACTCACCTCTGCACGGGCTTCGCTCGCACCATGTTGTGTTTGGTACAGACGATGTTTAGTGTTCATCAAGCCTGAGGGAGCTAGGACTATATTGTTTTCGGATGTTTACCATTCGTCGTGACATGATGCGTAAGAGAAAAGTAGACATGATCTACTATAGGGAAAATCAATACCTACCATCTAGGTACGATCCAAGATAGACAATCCATGAGCTTTTTTTCACCTTTCAGCAGTTTTTTACTTTTCAATTGTACTTGTACATTATCAGTGGGGCTTGTATTCTAGCCCCTTTACATTCATAACTCTTTTTCTACAATAGTTACCTTGTGGTTGCATCTTTCTTTATTCTATTCTGTGTGTTTGTACAGGTTTTAAGGAAATGCGTACCCCTTTTACTGATACTCCTTTTTGGAGATATTCTATATCCCTTGGCCTATGGATAGAGAGCTTGGGGTAGTCACTAAACGGGCCCTAGTGGATGGGTCATGAGAAAGATGACCATGAGAGTGAACCATGAACACACATAGAGCATAACGAGTCAACACTTTCTAATAGGATGTCCATGGTAGTGAACCATGACTTTGAAGATGATATGGGGAGTGAACCCATACTTCCATGAATGTATTGGAATCTATGACATGGATATTATGGAAATCATATTATGTGATATTGTTTCTTCCACAATTCAATGTTTTATTCCTATGTTGTGATTTCATGACCAATTCTATTAAATTTATTATGATTTATTTCATTTGAATTGCCAATATTTATTATGATATCTAATATTTAGGGTATGTTCTATAAATGTTATTCTCCAGTTCCATACCTTTTTTTCATGTTATTCTAATACATTTTCTTTATTTACCCATACTGAGCATCTGAACACACAATTTATTATTTTTCCTTCTATTAGGTTATAAAGAATGTTTGTAGGTAGAATTACTAAAGGATGATATATTTATGGGATATGATTTAGATGTTGAACCAATAGAGAATATTTTGGTTTTTATGTTTCCAATGATAATAATCTATTATGGTCCTAGGGAATTTATTATTTTAATGTAATTAATATTTATCTTAAATGGTGCAATATCCATGTATGTTAAGCGTGGGTCTCTATAATCAAGGATCAAAAGTATGGTGTATGAATCCAAGTATTTTTTGAGACATCATTAGTTCAATAGACGTCAATGGAAGAATCAAATATTGATCATCAAACATGTTCCCCAAATTTGTTTTATATAAATTGAACAGACAATCAGTCATCTCTTTATTAGGAGGATCATGCATCGAGGGTTCAAGCACAATTGATTTTTATTCATTGTGTAGGACAACCTGAAGGCCACTACTAGAAGTTACTTTTAATTGGTAGGTTGTGTTTCTATAATATTAATCATTGGGACTATATGGATGATGATATTTCCATTTTATTATACAATTAATATAGAATATTATTACTATATTTCTTGATTACAAATTATATGAGATATAATACATTAATTATTTAATTTTATTAAATATATAACTATTTTACCATATCCTGAAAGCCCTAACTATTGAACATATAATGTCTAGTTTATATGAAATTATTGTGGAAGGGATCCCGATTTATTTTTATAATTATCCATACTTCAACCATAAAAACATAAGAAGGGAATTTTGGTTGGTGGTATTTACAACTAGAAGCTTGAATCTCCTTGATTCATTGGGTGGATTCCCTTATCCTGAAATACTAACATGGATTTCCTCAACCCTTTCCTCCAAATTTTTATAGAAATTACATTGTCCATAAATATGAATACATGTTTCGTTATGTCAACACAAAAATCATATGAGAACTCCCCAATAAAATTACGTGTCATTAATTTGTTCATGTACTACCGTTAATTATATGGTTTCATTTACAATCAATTAATCGAAGGATTAGTCTAATATAATATTAGATTGTGGGATTGTAATTAATTTGTAGATAAATTTTATCTTGTTTTGTCTATTAAATCTATTTTTAATATTAAATGTATGTTAATTAATAAAACATGTTGGATAAAACATTTACTCGTAATTCATTTATTGGATTTTTCTTTTCATATTAATTTATTAATTTATGTGATCGCAGTCTGGAATAAATAAAATAATATATATAGAAATAAAAAAATAAATAAATTAAATGACTCGACAAGGAAATTATATATATGTTTTTTAATTAATGGACATTAAATCAACCTATGACCTTAGGGAGTAACTCATTTTTTAGTCAAGGCATGAGTTACACCATTCCACCAATATATATGTGTATCATTAAAATGTAATCATATTGGTTTTGTCTTCAATTTTGTCCCCACAACATGGGATTATACATTAATAAATAGTATTTACTAATCACATATATGTTGGGGTACCCAAAATATTTGTTAAAGGAGATCTAAAAATTATCATTGGAAAAATAGGACCTACATAATAATGGTGGTGAGGATAAATCATATTACATCACTTAATTTAACATTAAATGTTCGAAATCCCATCAAATAAGTTGAATTATCCAAATTCCAACATATTTATATATCTTGGGTAATCACATGATTGGACACAAATACATAAAATACACAAAACTAATGAAATATAATTCATATAATTCCCCATTATTTATTATTATTATAAAAAAACTCACATTAGTTAATTAATTCCATTTAAGCTTAATGAACATTTGATCTCAATTATAGATTACCACAATTTATGAAATTCTAGGATAATTAATGGTATAATCAATAATGTTTTATTAATTATAATAAATTAACTAGGAATTTAATACTATAAAAACCGATTATTTGATGCTAAAAAACACATTTGTGTGACAATAAATAAAAAATTGTTTTAAGTGTTCAATTTTCAATTTCATGTAATTTTTAATAATTTCCATTAGTTGGAGTCTATTGGTAATGATCACTGAATATAAACAGTGTGAACTATAGTATTCTTGTATATGATTCATATCTATGAGTCTTCGGTGTGTTAATATGGATGGATTACATGGTCCGTACATGCTACCTACACACCATGTATCTGCATTTTTTGTGCCAAGATGTCTTGATCAAAATGTGGATTGTAATGAATGCATATTGTGTAATTAACTTCTAAAAAATCTAGGTACAATTCACAAGGGTACAAACTATGTACTCCGAAAACACACTGAGTAACCTAGTTTGACTGGAAAAATATTTGGAATATAACAATGGGATCTCAAGTCATTCTCGATCATTTCTTAAATCATTAAAAAATGAAACACTGAATGAATATGATTAATATGTCAAATGATAATTCAAATATGATTAAATTTTGAATACCTATAAATGATAATTCAACCTTGATTGTGCAAGGATCAACAATCAAATTAATAATTTCAACATTAATCCTAATAGCACTTATACAACATGATGGTTCTAAGCTCTATAGATTTGTGAAGATGTTAGATTGGTATTAAGGTTTTTGATAATAATCATTACCCGAAACCATGAGAGAGGGGAATTCACATCAAATTTACAATTACTTTATTTAATTTATTTAATAATTAAATATATAATCTTAGGGACTTTCTTCATTGATGATTGTTTTGTCATCAAAAAATATCCTTTCATATTTCATTAAATTCACTATGAGGATTAAGGATTGAATCCCTCTAGTCATGATCAACATAAGATCCAATGCTATTTGAGTAACACCACTCGATCATTGGGTGATATCATAGGGAATTTAATGTTTTCTATTGTTTATTCTTGATCACCTGTTCTTCTTCCTTGAAGAAATATTTCTAGAACTTCTCGTTCTTATAATAGAGAGAGAAAGAGGAGTTAAAAGAGAATTTTTTATATGATTAACTTTCTTATTCTAAATTTTGGATGTTATATACATTATATATAACAATCAATTATATAGTTAGTGTTTAGGTTAAAATATTATTTAATAGCATCTTTCCCATTAAATAACATTTTCACCCTTTAATAAATCTTATTCCACATAATAATAATAATAATATTGTTATTTTCTTGTGTGTTCTAACATACATAGTAAATATTATATAATGGTACGGTAAATTAATTTATTTCAATTGAATTTTTCTTTATCCATTGAAATTATTCTTGAATTTATTAAACTAATGAGTAAATAATTAATTCATTAATAAATGTTGTATTCATTATCTAGAAAATAAATATTATTTTTTAAAATATTCATTAAATAAATAAAATATTTTGTTCACTATCCAGTGAATAAATAATTTATAGTTTTTCACATAATAAAGTAAATTAATTGTTACCTTATAAATATTATTGATCAATAAAACATGAATGAAATTATTCCTCTATATGTAGAATAATATTTATTAGAAAAACTATTATCAAATAAAATTCAATAATGATCAATAAAAAGTCTTCGTTTGTGACCCTCTAGGATTAACAATCATTGCAAATATGTGGGATTTCCCAAATTCAAATATTACTATATGGTAACAAGGTAAGGAACATAATATAAAGTACACAATTTTGAAACGAAGGAAACCACATTTGAATTTTAAATATGTAATATAATTCCATTTTTTTAATAACTCATCAAGAAGGATTCACATCCATTTCACCAACATATTTTATCGATAAATCTTTCACTGACTATCTAAAGTAAACACACCACTACACAATGTACATGAAATTTCAGGTGAAAATTCCATTACAAGAAAATGGATGTCATATCAGCTTCAATAATGATAGATGGGAAAAATCATTCATAAATATGTCAAATAATGAAATTTCACTCGTGATGCACCTAATGAGTCCAATTTCATCATGAAATATTATCATCCTAGTTTAGAATATTCATCTATGTACATGAGTTATATCAGACATGCATAATAATATTAATTTCAAAAGAACATTACACAAACGCACCCTCACAGATATGAATATATGATGAAACCAAAACATGAGGAATTACTACTGGCAGATTTTATTCTCAATATTTTATTAAAAATATTTCTCCCCATACTAATGGAATTCTCCTTCTGTTAACATAATTCTCTCATTCTCCCCTATCAAATACATCCCACCCTTTTATAAATTATTCAATCCCTTTAATATTTTAAAAAAGGGAATAGGGATTATCATAAAACAATTGTAAAGGGTTTGGAGAGACAAATGTACAAAAATTAATAATGAATATGATCATATATAATAAGTAAAAGATCATTCTTTAAAAGGTTGGAATAAATTCAATCAAAATTTTTTAGATATCAAAGTATTTCATTATCATTGAAAAAAATAAAACAATTGGAGTTTGGAAAAATGTTATTTATTATAATTTTCCATCTCCTTCTTCATGACATATTAGAAAATTTTCTTCATTTTCATAAATTCATCCCAATAATACATTATTTATTCAAGGGATTTCTTCTCAGACTGAATTATTTTTCATGTTGTTCATGAAACTGCTCTCAGGTAGAAGTTTTTCTTCCCGTGATTGAATATTTTTTTCAAGAGACAAAATTTTGAATTCCTAGGTTTATATTTTCCTACCATTAATATCAACTCTATTGATCATCAAGAATTTTTTATTTTTTATATTGAATATCTCATAATTATAATACATCAATCATGATAATTCTGATTTAATATACTTTAAATTCTTTTCAATATCTTTGACTTCATCAGATTATGAATAATTTGTAATTTTTCAGTCTTTTATTTTTCAAGCTCTATCAGTAAAAAAAAATCAATGAAACTACGAATTCAAACAAAATCTATCTATTATCTTTAGTTGAATATAAATTATGTTTGATACTAGAATAATATTTATTTGACCAGTTGACCACTTTATTAAAATCCTTTCTTTATTTATTATAACATTATTCAAAAACTTTGATGTTGGCCTCAATCATGATCATTATATGTCTTATATGTTTTATTGAGTCTAATATTTTATTTTGGTTATCTGTAACCCATTCAATTTTTCCTCCAATCCTCTGGAGGAACATAATCTAGTTTTCAATTATCTTTAAGGGTTGAGCATTTTACTGATCAATTTTCAAAAAAAATTATTATTTGAATCAATATCTTACTCATATCATTGTAGATCACCTGATTGGCTTCTAGAAAATTCATCATCCAAATTTTGATTTTGATTTCCATCAGTTGTAGACTCTACCACATTATATAATATATTAATGATGTTCGTTGCTTCAATTACTTATGTAGAATCTTTTGGGGACTCTTCTCCTGGGGATGATAATTTTCATGAAGTTGCATATCATGATCGTACTATTAATCTATGTGACTGATATTTTTCTTCCTTAGTATAATATCTTTCAATCTATTATAATTTTCAAAATGTGTTTTGAATAACTAATCATATGTTACATTTGTGAGCTTCTGTTACATAGTAATATCAAATCATTTTTATTCCCATTCATTTTATATTATATCTATAATATTTTCATCTAGTATCTTACCATCGAATTCATTCTCTCACATGGATTGTAAAATGTTAACAATTTTCTTGATACTTTGCATAGAACGTAACAATTGTTTCTCTATATGGATATTCAAAACTCTGATAATCCACTCTTTGCATGGATCTTCTTGTTTCCAAAACATCAGATGTACAAAAATGAGTAATATATAGCTTATTCTGAATACTTTTGGCTAATTTAGAAGAGGAAATCTGACTATATATATTTCTGGTCATGGAATAATGTAATGTATTTAGTAACTTATAATTCAATCGATGTTCCTTCTACTCTTGATTAGAAAAGAGTCAAACTTCTTTCTCCGGAATTTTACAGTTACAAGTTAGCATAAAAAAGATATCAAATATAGTTTTTATCACAACAATATCTATTATGTGTCTCCAATAATATAAAAAATTACAATATAAAATTGGTTGTATTGTGGGATATATATATATTATATTGAACCAAAATTTAGTTCTATCATATTTAAAATAAATCAATAATTCTTTTTCCACAATACTAGTTAGTGTAACAATTATTTAAAATTTTATTTATAATAGAGGTATAACTACCATGAAAAAGGGAATAAAATATCAGAATGTAAATATAGTGGATCCCCCCTATGATACCAAATGTGAGTATAGATATTACGGACACACAGTTCTTATACCAATTTATTGATCAAAATGTGAATATAGATAAAAAATACAATAGGTGTATATATTTTAAGTTTAAAAAACATTGATTTAATACTTATAAGAAAAATAGTTTTATTTAATAAAATTGATCATATTTACAAACCAATTTCCTATTTAAACTTTAATCAGATACAACCTTTGGATGGATGAAAAATGTAATATAATCAGTAGGTTATGATAAGTACTCTAGAGGTTGTATTTTATACTAATCATATTCAAAATATGAAAAACGAGTTAATAAGATTAAGTATAAAATGGATTGTAATCACAATGGATACGATGAATAGAGTGAAACAATTAATTATTCTATCATTAATCTTATAAAACAATATTGAGTAAATGAGGTGATCATAATAATGGATTTCATGATTATAAAAGTCCTAGTCATATAATAGAGAATTGAAAGTTAAATATATAAAACAATTCACTTTTTACTACAACATAGTGAAAATGTAAAACAAGTAAATGAATAATTTTTGTATCCCAAAGAGTGGGTATCTAGTAACCTTGGATAAATGTACCATTATTTATAATATCAAGAAATTCTATCTTTCCCAAAATAGGGTAATCCATAGATATAATGATCAGTATCTGTCTTGCTATCCCTACAAGCCCCAGAACGAAAAACTTATTAGTGCCTCTATATTATTTGCCTACAAAGTCTGCAATTCGAAAATTATTGGAACCATTGCATTTATATCCATTGAAGCCCTCTATCATATCAATAATGATCAGTGCTTCATGAAGAATACTAAAAAGTATTGAGGGTTACATGTATATGGAATAATCAATTCATGACTTTTAATCTTCAATGATTTTCACACATAGAAACAATATTGAAGATCTCCCATAGAGTGTCAATATTATAAATTAAATACAACAACCCAATCTCATTTAAATGAACATGAATTTATATTTTTTGTCCCAACTGTCTTCTTGGGATCCAATGGTAACATTTTCTCCTAAAATATCAGAAGGAGTTGGATACTTGGCACACCAAAGGTCATCAAATAACTGGAAGAACAATATAATTTTAAATTCATATTGAAATAGAATATACTACGTCATTTTATTTTAATTGTTTCACCTCATTATAATACATTTATTGGATACAGAAAACAATCGGAAAAAGGGTCCAATTATTTTTTCAATGCGAATAGGTACAATTTATATATTTAAAAAAATATTTTTAATACAAAAACTAGAAAACATGTAAAATAAAAATTATATTCGGTATGTATTATAAATTTCTTATATAGGCACGTTACAATAATCATTGAATGAATCATTTTTTCAAACCCTTGAGTTCAATTAAAATCATATTCATATGAGAATATATTTTTGATAATATATGAATAAAAAAGTCTTAATTAATGTATTGTAATATGATATATGATTATATTCTTAAACTACATGAATGTAAAAGAGTTATTAATTAGGTATTGGAGAAATAGTTTTGGATTTCAGAAATAGAATTAATATAGAAGTAAGAAAATAACTTATTACTTAATAATATATTATTACATTCTAGTCATATGTAATAATAATTAATATGTAATAATATGGTTAGTTAATATTCAATATCGGAAATATACATGTAATTAATATACTAATAGTCTTTCCTAGGATGCTGAATCCAAAAATGTAAATGTTTGAATGTTAATTATTGTTATATCTAATATAAATATAATGCAATTCTTCCCCATAGATCGAAATGAAATCAAATCCAAAATCTCTCAACATATCCTTGAAAATATGAATTGTTTTATTAGTGTACCATTATATCAAGGGAAGAAATGTTTTACTCAACCATAGCTTAGTTTGAGATATATGCCATAATATTCTATACATCAAAGAAATAAATTTAGAATATACATTAGAAATGACCATCGATGGTACCCGAAGAACATAGACAATATCTTCTTTATACTAACAACCCATGATCCCACACGAACATTACTCTTGGATTGAGATTCAAGTGTATTGACATAGTTAACCACACAATTAAAAACTAGATAGAATCATGATCTATCCCCAATAATTAGATACCACACCCTAGAATACATTTATAATTCATATAACATCCAATACAGAACCATAGGAGTTTTGGTTATACAAACATGGACCTCATGGTCCAACATCATATGATAACATGTGATGAATCCAGAGACGAACAGAAGAATTTTATTTCATACATGCTCACTAGTATTAATGTTTCAATTCTTGATAAATCATTCTCAATCCCAAATGTACTAAAAATGGTGATTCAAAGAACTCCTTTTTTATCTTTATATAGCATGGATAGTAAAATATTAAATCCTTGAATGTGAATAACATTCTCCCAGACTATAGAATAATCTTTTGGATTATCGATTAAGTATATATAAACCTGAAAATCCTCACAATCAATATATCATGATGACGAATCCCTTACATGATGAAGAACAGAAGGGGCCAAAATGCTTAATTATAGAAAATACACATATCCTTCATCAATTATAGAAAAATTAAATGGGATCAAATATTAAGATTCTTCCTCTAACACCTAAAAAAATACTTTTATCTAATGTAATAATCTACCATGTTTTACATTCCCAACATAAAAACAATATCATATCCATAATCGTACAATAATTCCAACCAAAACCTTTTCCATAAGATTTTATTTATATAGTAAAATTTATATTTGAGATTATTATGGTCCCTGAATATATTGAATCACATTCTTAAGTGGTTGTTCATCCATGTATTGAAGTTTAACACTACCACTTCGAAATCCAAATCATAGGTTTTGTAGTTATTATCCTGGGGTATCGATTTTCTAGACCCATATGTGATCACATTCTTCCTTTCAATATCTCAGAACTAATCCAAACACTTGTGGAATCCTATAACACCACAAAATGAATCTTTTCTCCATATTACACATGATAGGATAACTCATTAACATTGAATTTATCTCCTCAAAATATCTCTAGTATCACTTAAACCAAACATATGGATGCATATTTTTTGTAATGGTAGACACGGGGGTTATTATCTATGATTTTTTTGTTATAAATATATGGCAATTCCCTACC
This sequence comes from Viscum album, assembly GCA_963277665.1. NCBI lineage: Eukaryota > Viridiplantae > Streptophyta > Magnoliopsida > Santalales > Viscaceae > Viscum > Viscum album. Next base: position 1,665,013,872 of record OY728156.1, read on the forward strand.
AACCCAAAGAAGCTCACCACCCTCATATGCTCATTTGTGGATCCTAGAAAGAACTACATTGATATTTTTTGGTATCATATCCAATCCACCATTTATGATGACATGTATAAAGAAGTGCACATCCCATATAAGTAACAAACACTTGAAAATCACATCATGTAGTTGGTGAATCAAAGAAACAATAGAAAATCCTAAAATAATATACACACTCATTCTATAATTTAAAATAATTGAGTAGGTATTTGATAAATATTACCAATAACTATTATAATAAAGGATAAAAGATCTGATTCATGAATTCCATGAACAGAGTCGTGGAATTTTCCACATCAAAGGGAATCACCAGAAACACTTAATATTCATATTTTCATTATAATCCAATAATTGGAATAGCATACATGAAAACTAGAAGCTGAAGGATGTTTTATTTATGATTAATATTCATCATAATATTCTATAACTTCATCCAATAAAATTTTCCACTAATCATCGATAAAGGGTATTTATTATTTAGTTTCACATGATTAAAGTGGAGATATTTCATTAAAGTATCAAAATTTCATCTTAATTTGTTTTGGAAAAAACTAGAGATTTCTATGGGGACACACTAGTCCTTATTAAACCATTATCTATAAGGTCCTCCAACCGCACCTTCAAATATTTATGCTCAGTCTAGGATATCCCAAAATCCATGAAAGATATCATAGTCATTATGGAGTTAAAAAAATAAATACTTTAACTTCATAATGAAGGGGGGATATTTTTATATCATTGGGAAAATCTTTCCATTATTTCTCCATAATAGCAGGAAGATAGTCGCCAAATGTTTCCACCACACATAGAGGAAAACATGGAAACTGATGGGTGATTGGATGAAACATCCAATAAAGCAACCCCAATCATCTTGACTGAAGGTCGCACTTTCCCATTGAGAAAATTGTATTATCTGTTTTGAATTACATCAATATTAAACTACAAAATTCTATACAGAAATGAAAATTGGATAGCAATGCCATACCAGGTATAAAGTCACAAGGATTCATAAAATCTTCTATAAAGTCCCATGAAATACTTAATATACTAAATGAAATATTGTATCAGCAAAATACATGGGTTAACATGGGATTTCTCCAAGTATGAGCCTGTAGATACATTGGTTGAGCTGTGGGCTCAACCAAAATATATAAGTCCTAAATAATGGATACAACTATAAGGTAATGGCCCGTAAAGGATTATATGAGTAAGGGTAGTAATTTCAAGTAGATAAATATCACAGCATGGATCGTGTTAGGCACTTCTTGTCTATAACCTTACATAACATATATCAAGCCACACCCCTGTCTTTTAGCTATTTGAACCTAGAATGGATTGTCTGAGTGTGGAAACGGTTGAAATAGGCAACCTAATATGCAATATTAATTAAACATGAAAACCTAAAAATAAAAATAGTAAACAAATAATGAATTAGATTATTTTTTAATTACAAATGAAATCAAGAAAAATTGAAGGACCATTATTGGAATTTATAAAATTAAATTTATTTTATAATTTTAAATCATGCAAATTTATTTATATTTTTTATTGAATTTATAGAAGATTTAATTACATCATATATTTAAAATTTATGATAATAAACAGTCATTCAATATGAATTTTGTATTTATGCAATAAAATATATTTAAATAAAGCATAGTAAATTAACAATAAATTTATTGCACTTGAATATATTTATTGTATATGTTTATAATAAATAATAAATTTCCTTTTTTTAATGAAATATGAAGTTATATTTATTAAATTATAATTTGGAGTAAAAAATATACTGAAATTAATATACTATTTCAATATTTTTTCATTAACTATAATAAATATTATTATAATAGATCTCTTATAAAAAATATTTAAATTATTTAATAATATTTTTAGTTATCAATAATAATTTTGGGGATAATTTTATATATTAATTAAAGAATTCTCTTCAAAATATAATTTATATATTTTTTGAATTATGTTTTTACAAATAAAATATTTTAGGCCTTTTCATTAAACAAGAAATACCTATAAATAAAAATTTAATCAAAATAAAATGTTTTAAATATTAAATGATTAGATTAATGGGTATAATTGGAAGGGAAAATAGAGAACAATAACATTTCATAAACTAAGGAATGTGTATTTATGGGTGGGATAGTTTCCCCCACAATTCGAAATTCCATTATGTATTTACTCTATCCTCTTCTATTTTTCCTGATCCTCAACATTAGCAGTTGTATGGAATTACAACTAGTGAAGAATTAGAATGTCCTTTCATTGTGATATATAAGATTTGGGAACACAATTTTTTATCTTATTTTACCCTTAACTAATACCCTACCACCGATAACTTATACATTCCTAGGGACACTGAGATCCATGTAATAATCTCCTACCCTTATCTTAATTCTACATATGCTCTCCAAAAAATTATAGCCTAACAGATCATTATGGGCTCTGTAAATCCAACACCAACTACCTTAATTTCATTCAACATGTTCATACCAATTCAGAACTATTGAAAATATCCCTAGTCATGAAAATATCAAAACTAACATCTGGGAGTGAAACTCAGACAAATTTTACAAATTATTAGACTTACACAATGTACAATTTTTTTGGAAAATGTCATGGAATGGAATTTATTCTAAGACAACCATATACTCTAACATACACTCAAAACACTTATCCCATGTGACATTATGCTTGGGAATCGTTGATTTCATCTTGGTTTATTGGTTTATTTTACATGGTGCAAACATATTAAAAAACCTATTGATGATCTTGCCCCACGTTCCACAGCCACCACAACAAGAGATGTTTTTGTGGGTGGTGAGGATTATTTTCAGGGATAAAATTTATGACATTAATATCATGATAATGATGTGTGAGGGCCTTTGTAGCAGGAGGGATCTTATGGACAATAAAATGGGGTGGGATCACATATTTAGTAAGTAACATTAGGTAGTGTCTAAGAATTGATTGACGAAGAAATGTGTGGTTTTTTGTTGGATATTTTCTCTTGATTAAGTGTTGGAAATTTGAATTCAGTTAATTGGGATTCATAATTTCTGATTCATTTAGAGACATTATATCATCATCATTATAGTAAAATATCAGGAAGATAGTTTTAATTCATTAAAATCTAAAAATTAAATCCAAAAGAAGTTACATGAGGTCTTCAAAAGTCATCTCAGCAAAATAATGTTGGGAATTATGAATTCAATAGATTTAAGGGAATCATAATAGACAGTGTGAGTTAACTATATGCCCCAAATGAAATTTAATGTATGAGATCTGTGGATGGGGCGTAAGTTATGTATAAGTGTGTCAACGGAAAAAGGATCATTATAGGGTAGTTATTATTGATTTGACTATATTTTATATGAATCATAAATATAGAAAGAAAGGGAAACCCCTAGTTTTATGAAAACATTCCAATGATTTAATGAAAAATGTTCATGGCTTATGTGAGGTTCCAAATGGTGATATATGGAAGTCTTACCTCATGGATGATGAGAATAGGGGTTCATCAAATCATTAGTGTAATGTAAAATATGTCATGAACTATTCATCAGAATTTGATCGTCAATTTTTTGGAGTAGTAAAAAAGATTATAGGAGTCATGTACATGGGAATAGATCATGTTTCAAAATGATTAAGAGAATAAGATAGATGGGATAACATTTAGATGCTAAGTAAGATAGTCACTAGTTTTTATTCGATCATTGTTTATCAAACTAATTTGAAAATGTTTTCTATAAGACATGGTACTAATGGATGATTGGATAGATTCACTTTAAAAGGAGATGGTTATCATTTGAAGAAAAAATATTGGGTAGATATACTGAGAATGAGGGTTGGAGATAGCCTCAGAAAGGGGTGCCCTCCCAGGAACATCCAAGTGAAAAAGGCTGATTTGTTGAGCTACATATCACATTTTTGAATGATAGATATAAGAATTAGTAGAGTGGGTTAAAATAACCAAATTATATCATTAAAGAGACTTGTTCTGTTACTGAGTATAGGAAATCAAATCCTTGTTTGTTTATGAAATGCATGTACATTATTTGTGATGGAATTAAAGAGGTATTGTTGTTATACTATGCATATAGGAGATAATATATAATCAGAAAATATGTTGTGAACATTTTGATTTATACTTGGGGCTTATATCTGTGTCTTTTTCATGTACCTTTTCTCGGGTGTGGTGATAAGAACCATATTAAAAGAGGATTTCTTAATTTAATGGATGGGGTGACATGAATTATTGGTTCTGATATTATAAGTCATGTTCATTATTTTATTTAAGGAACATGATTTTAATTCTTATATCTATGTTCAGATTTATTATCTAATTGAAAATTTTTGGGTGTTCAAAATGTGTTCCCCCACCCACCATGGATAGCAACATAGGCAGTTCTAATTCTATGGCATGATCCCCAACAAGTGGTAATTTTTTTGGTAGTTCTTGTGGGAAATTCATTAATGTATAAGATTTTGGTGGACGATTGTTTTAGGATTATACATAAAGCTACTATATGAACATAGAAATTACAAGAGATACTTTAGGATATTGAAATCCACCTGATTGTAATGAGTTTTCGGTTTTGTTACACATGTTGGTGACAATTATATCATGGTTTTAATATTGTTGGGTTTCTCAGGGTTTGGTGGTCTATCAAGATATCAAATGGACATCACCAAAATATATTGGTGTTTGAAATAGTTATATTTATATATAAAAATTATTCTTGGTTAAATATTACATTGATAATTTTTTTCTCATTTTGTGGCTTTCATATCATAGTGAAAAACTTCTGTAAATATAATTTAATTTGATAATCCCTTATATTGTTCTAGTTTTATGGGATCTCATGATTTTATGGAAATTTTTTCAATGTGTTATAAATATATTAATGACATGATCATGGAAGTCGTAGACCATGGTGAATGATACTATAAATATTTTGGATGGAAAATAGATTCTTTGGATAAGGAATTACACTGAAAACTAAAAATATTAATTTATATATTTATTTTGGAATTATTTTCATTTTCATTATTAATGTTTCATGCATTTATTTAGTGGGTTGGATTGGTTTATATAGGAAATATTAGTAGAGTTTCAAAAAAAATCATTCTTCAAAACTAAAAATTTTGTACTATTTGCAACGTCAAACAAGTTTATGGAATAAATCACTCAAGACTGAATAATTGTAACCCAAAATAGAAAATCCATTTAGGCCGCCTAACCATCCTATTAAATTTCTTTGGTATTCTACTCCTTTTATATTTATTATTACATGATTCTTAATCATTAATATCTATTTATAGTATACATGGATCATAAGGGCATTGTTTCTTTGGAAGACTTTGTTGTTAACACATAAAATAAGGAATCATTATTTTATTCCATAATGAGATCCTAATATCATTTAATGATATTAAATATTCATTGGATAACCTAGGAAATACATAAAAGGGTGAGATAAAAAATATTTTAAGTGAATAAACCTGGTGTGGAAACATAACATGTGAGTCAAGGGTATAACATGATATCATGAAACAGAGGTCTCATGAGTAATTGTATGAAAAAATATCATAAAGAACATAATATCAATAGATCATGGAATCATGATCAATGGTTCAGTAACAAAAAAACATGATATAAAAACAATTCACGGTTAAATTCCTTGAGAACAAAAATTTTGGGATAGATTCCCATAATATACAAGTTTCTCTCCTTAATCATATACATGAAATCTCATGAGAGTAATTCAGTATCCAATGAATTTGTGGGATATATAAATTATTCTCACTAATAAAATACATTTCGTGTACATGAATATATACTCCACCTAATGATATCAATAATTAGTAATAAATAAAACAATTTCCCAAAGAAGGAAATGGGTTTCCCAATCGTATCTTATGACAAAATCAAAATAGATTACCTTAAAAAGTCATTTGAGAAGTTGTCATAAGGTATGTATTACCCCATAAAATAAAGGGATAATAAGTTAGTAAAATATGTAAGATACATTTATACATAATATAGTATCATTCCTAAATATGGATGTTTTTTTCGTTTATGAATATAAAAATAATAATAAATTTAAAAACATTCTTGAGGAAGATAACCATTACACTTTGAAAACTGTTTTTGAAAAAATATAAATTTGCAACATAATAGGGAAATAATTTTCCGTGAAAATATATTTGGAAAATTATATTGGATTATTAAATTACTGTAATTTCTATGATGGAAAAAATAAAATTTATTCCATACATATTAAAACAAAATTTACTTCCACATTTTCAGTAAAAGTTAAATAGATCCTTATTCTGAAAATGATTTGAAGATTTCATTTAATCCATTCTGTAAATAGTATCATTGGGGTAATCATGAACTATAATAAAATAAGAATATTAAAAATATTTTTGAAAATAATTAAAAAAAACATTGATTGGAAGAAAATGTATTTATGATCAAAGAGTTATATGAAGTCAATCTTTGTAAAAAATCAATAATTATAACAAACAAATAGAGGGAAATGAAACTATTATATGAAAATTTATTCAATAAATTTTGAATAATAAAGTGGAAGGTTTTCCTTAGATATTAATATATAATTTTCACTAATGGAGATTCAAGAATAAAAAATCCCTATTAAAAGGATGTTGGACCAAAAACTATTACCACTTTGGTAACTTTTGAATCATATCATACCATAAATTAAGTCAATAAATTATAATTTAAAACTTCATGAAGTACTAAGTATTCGTTATTTATATGTAAATGTGATGTGTATACACCTTTTAAAATATATTTGGTTTAAAGAATAACAATTGTCTAAAAGAAAGAGGTTTTCTGACAAAATCCTTAATAAGTTCATATCATTCAAGTGATTGTTAATCAATAGTGTTATTATGTTTAAATAAATATAAATCCAATTTTTTTAATATGACATAAAGTAATATAATTTCATTTCTTACATAATCTTGGCATAATATAATCAATGAAGTGGATATATAATGCAATTAATGGAAATTGAGGTATGAAACCTCTTACCCCAAACATTACTTTAGTTGAATTCTCTTTAAACTCATGTATGGTTGTGTAACACATGTAATTATTTTAATATTCATTAAATTTATTTTTTATAATATCATATATTATCCTTTTATATCATCTTATTATATATTCATTACTAATATTTCAATATTGCTATTGTTTTAGGAGTTGGTTTCCATGTTTTCTCATCCATGTTTTTTTATGGTAGTTAAAATTATTGAACATTGGTTATAGTTAAATAATATAAATAACGATAATAATTTTTTTATTTTTTTCATTATATGCATCTTAATAAACATTATTGAATTTTTAACAAGTAAAATGAATCACATCACTCTATGGAGACAATATGTTGTACGTACACATGAGGGATGTCACGACCCGCCCTCGGGGTCCGTGCCGTGACTACCCCAAGCCCGCCTTCCATAGGCCAGGGGCTGGCGACTAGCACCAAGGCGTAAATCCCGGTAAAAAGGGAAGGCATTGCCTTTGTAAAGTAAACAAACACCATAGAGTAAACAAGCGGAAAGTAAACACTAAACAAAAGCAGAGTACAACTGGAAGTGCGGAAAAGTAAATGGGCCAGAATACAAACCCCAACTGAAAGTAATGTACAACTCGAAAGGAAAAACAGCAACTGAAAAGTAAAAGCCGCTACTCCGAGCTGTCCCCTGGAAATCCCACCTGAAGGGTGGGTACAAATAGCTCCTCTGCTCCACAGGTCCCGTCGTCTGCTCCGTGCACGTCCCGCCCAGTGGTCCACCTCCGGGTACCGTCCCGCTCTGCAAGCCTCCGCTAAGGTCAACGTTGTCCGTCGTCTGCAACCAACACAACGTAGTGCGGGCAAAACCCGTGCAGGGGTGAGTATAAGCTACTCAGTAGGGACCCCGAGACCCCTGAAGGTCTCTCAAATCCACAAAGGATAAACCACGAAGAAAGGAACAATCACGAAGTAATAACCGACACTGCTTAGGTATATGCCCATACATATACCTAAGTCATCAATTCAAATACGCTCCATCCTCCGAGCCCAAGTACAACTCAGTCCACACAGGAAAGTATACGTATTCCCCACAGGAAAGCAAAACGTAATCCACACAGGATTCCATAAGACAATCCACATAGGAAAGCAAAAGGATTCAGCTCACACAGGTGTACTTCTTCAAAGGACGATAAAGATGATCACTGATCCATCTAAGTCGTCGGACCCACGAAGGATCGATAGGTAACTAACCCCCGCAAAGACCCACACAGGATCGGGCCCACACAGGACCTGTAGGCGCTGGCTCACACAGAACCGCTGAGCGCGGACCCACACAGGATCGGACCCACACAGGATCGGGCCCACACAGGACCTGTAGCACTGATCCACGTAGGATCGCTGAGTGCTGAAGTCGTCGTCGTCGAATCCACACAGGATCTCTGTACTGTCGTCGTCGCAGCCACAGTAGCAGTAGTAGCAGTAGCAGTCACAGTAACAGTCGCAGCCAGCACTAGGGTTCCCGCACACAGCAAGCTCGTTCGGAGCGTCCGCTCCACGAGCCGAGAGGCTGATACATCAACTGTCACGAAGACCAAAGTTGATGTATCCAAAAGTTCCGTATCGTCAACAGGAACTCAACGCAACAGACGGTGCGTCGATCGGACATCCGGTCTGAGAGTTATTGGCATTTTCGTCCCCGGGGCCCGGTTGGTTTTTAAGGCAAAACCAACCCGACCGTACTCCACCTGCGTCCAAACCTCGGGCGGAGTATGCCAAAAGATCCGTCTCACTAAGAGGAACTCAACACGGCTGACGGCACGTCAATCGGACGTCCTTAGCTCTAGATATGAGTGTTTCCGCTCCGAAGGCCCGGTTGGTTTCGTGAACGAACCAACCCGGCCGAACTCAAAGTAATCTGAAACCTTGAGTGCGATATACCGAAACGACCTTCTCGATCCAAGGATCGCATTGCCGCAGACGGTTCGTCAATCGGAGGTCCGAGGCTCATGTTATGGCCAAAAGACCGAAACTGGTTCGAAACGGGGGGGTCCGGGTCCGGGTCGACCCGGCCCGACCCCCCCCCCCCCCCCCGGGCGGCCCGGCCGGCCGGCCGGCCGGCGGTGCGGCGGCGCGGCGGCCGCGGCGGCCTGGCGCCGCTCGGTGGCTGCACGCGGGGGGCTAATCCCCCCGCTTCCTGGGAAGGGCGGCGCTGCTAATATGCCGCGCCCCTTTATTTTTTTTAAATGCCCCCCCCCCCCCCACGTGGGGGGCCTGTTTGTGCGGAACCGGGGGGCCGGCTGCCCCCCTCCCTTCAAAGAACCGCCCCCCTCATAAAGAGGGGGGGTTTGTGTGTTGGCCGGGGGATTAATTCCCCCGGTTTAATGCCATCCGGCCGGCCAGCTGGCCGACCGGTTTTCTCCAACGGGACCGGAAATTCCGGTCCCCCCTTCGGCTTCCGACGCCGGCGGCCCGGCCGCCGGTCTTCTCTTCCGCCGCGGCCCGGAACCGGCCACGGTTTTCGTCATCCGGCGCGGTGCGACGGCACCGCGCCCCTCCGCCGCACCTCGATTTCTTCAACGCGGCGCGACGGCGTCGCGTTCTTGATGTTTCTTACATGGCGCGGCGCGACGGCATCGCGTAATAAGGATTGAGAGAATATCCGCGTGGTCCGACGGCACCACGCCACCTTGATTCATCCACCCGCAAGCAATACAACAAGAACGATGGAGGGGGTTCGGCCGTGTTAATGCGGTACGGCCCCCTCACGTTAAGCAATAACGCAACTTAAAATAATTCAAGCCACACGTTTAGACTTGCTAAATTCATGATCAAGAATAGAATAATTAAACAATAAACAACAACCCCTACCTCGGGTATAGGTTCGAAGATTTGACAACGTCCGTGGAAGTCAACGTCGCGGAGATCGGGCGTCGCGGTCGTCGTTCGTCAATTCCGTTGACGAAGAGATGTGTCCGATGCGATACGTCGTTGGCGAAACCTCTTATGTCGACGAAGGGAATCCGAGGAGGAAGCGGTGTTCCCTCTCGTTGACACGGAAGACGAAGAAGAGCGGAGCGGCGTTCTTCGTCGGAACTTGAGCGTTCTTCGTCAAGTTGAGCGTTCTTCGTGTTCTTCGTCAGAGTTGAAGAAGAAGAAGAAAATCCCCCAAAAGCTCTCAAGGTGGCCAAAGCTATTAACCAAAATAAAATAAGACACTATCTTATTTTATTAACACATCAATACAAAAGAAATTCCAAAGTTTGAAATTCAAAAGGATTAACTCCAAATTAAATAACTCATGTCATTTAATGAGGGGTTAAGTAAGTTGGGAGAAGATGAAAGGATTAGGGGTTCGTGTGGGCCCCACCACACTTAATCCTCCAAAGGGAGGTTAAGTGGGTGTGCGTCCCACTTCCAACCCCCGTTGGTAGGTTTTATCAAGTTATAATAAAATTTGTTCTTCACAAAATTTTATTTAACTCAAACTAAAAACCCCAAAACTAACTTTCAACCTGCAACAAACGCAACTTCCGAAAAGGTTTCTTTAAGCGAAAATCGGTGCTGCGAGTTAATCGGTGCCCTCGGATTTCAATTCCGAGCACCGAATCAAAAGTTAGGAAAACCCGCTCGTTCGTTCACTGAACATACCCGAGCCAAACTTCAGAAATTAATTCCGGGCACTCCGGGCCTCGGAATCAGGGGCCGTCTGAAACCGCGCTCTTTTAAAATTCTAAAGAAAATTAAGAAAAAAAATTTCCCTTGAATTTTTCGGGTCTTTACATTACTCCCACCTCAGGGCTTTACGTCCCCGTAAAGATACATCAAAAACTAGGGAAACAAATGAGGGTATTGAGCACGCATCTGAGCCTCCCGCTCCCATGTGCTCTCCTGGAGATTCCCGTGCTGCCATCTGATGCGCACAAGAGGAATCGATCGCCCACGCAGAACCCGCTCCTGTCGATCCTCTATCTCCACCGGGACCTCCGTAAAAGTCGCCCCATCGTCAACGTCAAGCTCCCCATGGTCAATGATGTGCGTCGGGTCGTGCACGTATCTCCTCAGCTGGGATACGTGGAAGACGTCGTGCACCCGGTGCAACTGAGGTGGTAGAGCCAGGCGATAAGCCACCTCGCCAATCCTGCTGAGAATCTGGAAGGGTCCGATGAAGTGCGGAGATAACTTGCCGCCTCGGCCAAATCTCTGAATACCACGTCGAGGTGAGACCCGCAAGAAGACATGGTCGCCATCCTCGAACTCCAGTGGCCTCCGTCTCCTGTCAGCGTATGACTTCTGCCGGCTCTGAGTTGTCCTCATCCGCTCCTGGATGACCTGGACCTTCTCTGTCGTGGCCTGGACCATCTCCGGTCCCACCAGTGCTGACTCCCCAGGGTCTGTCCAGCACAAAGGAGATCTACATGGTCGGCCGTACAACGCCTCGTACGGTGCCATCCCGATGGTGGAGTGGTAGCTGTTGTTGTACGCGAACTCTACCAAAGGTAGGTGGTCCTCCCAACTACGACCAAAGTCAAGGACACATGCGCGGAGCATGTCCTCGAGAGTCTGAATGGTCCTCTCCGTCTGACCATCCGTCTGAGGGTGAAAAGCTGTGCTAAGACGTAGCTGCGTACCGAACGCCTCCTGTAACCCCTTCCAAAGCCGGGAAGTAAAGCGGGCATCTCGATCGGAAACGATAGATGATGGCACGCCGTGGAGCCGCACAATCTCCTGAACGTAGAGACGTCCCAAGCTCTCTACTGAGCCCTGCTCTCTGATTGGTAAAAAGTGTGCCGACTTGGTTAGTCGGTCAACAATCACCCAAATGGAGTCGTGACCTCTGGAAGTGCGTGGAAGTCCAGTCACGAAGTCCATAGATATGCCGTCCCACTTCCACTCCGGAACCTCCACAGCACGGACCCCGAGGGCGGGTCGTGACAAATTGGTATCAGAGGGAGGTTTAGAGGGGTTAGGGTATTTGAAAAGAAAAAGGGGTTTAGAATACAAACCCCAACTGAAAGTAAAGTACAACTCGAAAGGAAAAACAGCAACTGAAAAGTAAAAGCCGCTACTCTGAGTTGTCCCCTGGAAATCCCACCTGAAGGGTGGGTACAGATAGCTCCTCTGCTCCACAGGTCCCGTCGTCTGCTCCGTGCACGTCCCGCCCAGTGGTCCACCTCCGGGTACCGTCCCGCTCTGCAAGCCTCCGCTAAGGTCAACGTTGTCCGTCGTCTGCAACCAACACAACGTAGTGCGGGCAAAGCCCGTGCAGGGGTGAGTATAAGCTACTCAGTAGGGACCCCGAGACCCCTGAAGGTCTCTCAAATCCACAAAGGATAAACCACGAAAAAGGAACAATCACGAAGTAATAACCGACACTGCTTAGGTATATGCCCATACATATACCTAAGTCATCAATTCAAATACGCTCCAACCTCCGAGCCCAAGTACAACTCAGTCCACACAGGAAATTATACGTATTCCACACAGGAAAGCAAAACGTAATCCACACAGGATTGCATAACACAATCCACATAGGAAAGCAAAAGGATTCAGCTCACACAGGTGTACTTCTTCAAAGGACGATAAAGATGATCACTGATCCATCTAAGTCGTCGGACCCACGAAGGATCGATAGGTAACTAACCCCCGCAAAGACCCACACAGGATCGGGCCCACACAGGACCTGTAGGCGCTGGCTCACACAGAACCGCTGAGCGCGGACCCACACAGGATCGGACCCACACAGGATCGGGCCCACACAGGACCTGTAGCACTGATCCACGTAGGATCGCTGAGTGCTGAAGTCGTCGTCGTCGAATCCCCACAGGATCTCTGTACTGTCGTCGTCGCAGCCACAGTAGCAGTAGTAGCAGTAGCAGTCACAGTAACAGTCGCAGCCAGCACTAGGGTTCCCGCACACAGCAAGCTCGTTCGGAGCGTCCGCTCCACGAGCCGAGAGGCTGATACATCAACTGTCACGAAGACCAGAGTTGATGTATCCAAAAGTTCCGTATCGTCAACAGGAACTCAACGCAACAGACGGTGCGTCGATCGGACGTCCGGTCTGAGAGTTATTGGCATTTTCGTCCCCGGGGCCCGGTTGGTTTTTAAGGCAAAACCAACCCGACCGTACTCCACCTGCGTCCAAACCTCGGGCGGAGTATGACAAAAGATCCGTCTCACTAAGAGGAACAAAACACGGCTGACGACACGTCAATCGGATGCCCGTAGCTCTAGATATGAGCGTTTCCGCTCCGAAGGCCCGGTTGGTTTCGTGAACGAACCAACCCGGCCGAACTCAAAGTAATCTGAAACCTTGAGTGCGATATACCGAAACGACCGTCTCGATCCAAGGATCGCGTTTCCGCAGACGGTTCGTCAATCGGAGGTCCGAGGCTCAAGTTATGGCCAAAAGACCGAAACTGGTTCGAAACGGGGGGGTCCGGGTCCGGGTCGACCCGGCCCGACCCCCCCCCCCCCCCCTGGGTCGGCCCGGCCGGCCGGCCGGCCGGCGGTGCGGCGGCGCGGCGGCGCGGCGGCCGCGGCGGCCGCGGCGGCCTGGCGCCGCTCGGTGGCTGCACGTGGGGGGCTAAGCCCCCCGCTTCCTGGGAAGGGCGGCGCGGCTAATATGCCGCGCCCCTTTATTTTTTTTAAACGCCCCCCCCCCCCACGTGGGGGGCCTGTTTGTACGGAACCGGGGGGCCGGCTGCCCCCCTCCCTTCAAAGAACCGCCCCCCCTCATAAAGAGGGGGGGTTTTGTGTGTTGGCCGGGGGATTAATTCCCCCGGTTTAATGCCATCCGGCCGGCCAGCTGGCCGACCGGTTTTCTCCAACGGGACCGGAAATTCCGGTCCCCCCTTCGGCTTCCGACGCCGGCGGCCCGGCCGCCGGTCTTCTCTTCCGCCGCGGCCCGGAACCGGCCGCGGTTTTCGTCATCCGGCGCGGTGCGACGACACCGCGCCCCTCCGCCGCACCTCGATTTCTTCAACGCGGCGCGACGGCGTCGCGTTCTTGATGTTTCTTACATGGCGCGGCGCGACGGCGTCGCGTAATAAGGATTGAGCGAATATCCGCGTGGTGCGACGGCACCACACCACCTTGATTCATCCACCCGCAAGCAATACAACAAGAACGATGGAGGGGGTTCGGCCGTGTTCATGCGGTCCGGCCCCCTCACGTTAAGCAATAACGCAACTTAAAATAATTCAAGCCACACGTTTAGACTTGCTAAATTCATGATCAAGAATAGAATAATTAAACAATAAACAAAAACCCCTACCTCGGGTATAGGTTCGAAGATTTGACAACGTCCGCGGAAGTCAACGTCGCGGAGATCGGGCGTCGCGGTCGTCGTTCGTCAATTCCGTTGACGAAGAGATGTGTCCGATGCGATACGTCGTTGGCGAATCCTCTTATGTCGACGAAGGGAATCCGAGGAAGAAGCAGCGTTCCCTCTCGTTGACACGGAAGACGAAGAAGAGCGGAGCGGCGTTCTTCGTCGGAACTTGAGCGTTCTTCGTCAAGTTGAGCGTTCTTCGTGTTCTTCGTCAGAGTTGAAGAAGAAGAAGAAAATCCCCCAAAAGCTCTCAAGGTGGCCAAAGCTATTAACCAAAATAAAATAAGACACTATCTTATTTTATTAACACATCAATACAAAATAAATTCCAAAGTTTGAAATTCAAAAGGATTAACTCCAAATTAAATAACTCATGTCATTTAATGAGGGGTTACGTAAGTTGGGAGAAGATGAAAGGTTTAGGGGTTCGTGTGGGCCCCACCACACTTAATCCTCCCAAGGGAGGTTAAGTGGGTGTGGGTCCCACTTCCAACCCCCTTTGGTAGGTTTTATCAAGTTATAATAAAATTTGTTCTTCACAAATTTTATTTAACTCAAACTAAAAACCCCAAAACTAACTTTCAACCCGCAACAAACGCAACTTCCGAAAAGGTTTCTTTAAGCGAAAATCGGTGCTGCGAGTTCATCGGTGCCCTCGGATTTCAATTCCGAGCACCGAATCAAAAGTTAGGAAAACCCGCTCGTTCGTTCACTGAACGTACCCGAGCCAAACTTCAGAAATTAATTCCGGGCACTCCGGGCCTCGGAATCAGGTGCCGTCTGAAACCGCGCTCTTGTAAAATTCTAAAGAAAATTAAGAAAAAAAATTTCCCTTGAATTTTGCGGGTCTTTACAAGGGACGATATCATTTCATGAATAGGTAAAAGGGTATGTGAGTGGATAATGTATTAATTATATATAATAAATATAATTTCATATATATCACATATATTTAATAAAATATTCATTTTAACCTTAAATTTTAAGTGTTTATAAAATACAAATCACATCACTTCACGAGGGGGTAGTCCACCATTCACAAAAAAAATTAGTTTCTTCAAAAATTTGTAAGGTAAAAAATTATAAGGTATATTTCTTTAAAAAATGTAAAAATAATTATTTATTATCATATATCAATATATAATTAATCTTCTTTACAACCCATGTTAAGAAGACGTTAATAATGAAAAACAGAACATCACGAGACGATTGTCCTCCAAACACATGAGCGACGTTGTCGTATTCTATATGAAATTGAATCTAAGAAGGTATATATGATATAATAATTCCAAGATAAAATTATTTCCAAATACCATATATAAACATTATATACATCAATATATCCTTCAATGAGAATAATTTATAGAAAATGAATCTTGTTAGTTCATGAGGTGGTAGTCTATCGTGCACACGATCAACGATTTCTTTTCAAATTTTAGAGAGGAGGTGATTTTTGTTGGTCATATAATTAACATAAAAATATAATTTTATGTAATATATTAAATTTATTTTAACATCATAGTTTTATTATATTTTTATTTTTTTTAAATTAAATTAAATAAAACCCTTAGTTAAGGACATTACCACTTCTTCAGACAACTTCTTATGGTTTTCACCAAAGTCCTTTAAAGGTTGACTTTATAAGAAACCCAATGATTCCATGGTGATGGGTTGGAAGTTATTTTTGTAGTTATTGGATGAAATAATGGGTTATTAAACATTTTAAATGGTTAGAAATGGGGTGTCATTTTATAAGTGGGGAGAGGATACAATTGGAATTTTTGAAAAGAAGGAATTCCACCCATGTTTCTCTCTAGACACTTGGAAAAAAATGAACAATTTGAGAATACTATAAGTAAGAAGGTATAAAAATAAATATTCAATAGTAATTAGAATATTTTTTTTTCAATTGTAACCCTTATCTTTCCATCCCCCCTGGAAAACCCAATTTAACCTTAACATGGGTAAAAAAGTTTTACTATTTTCACTATCAATTATTGTAAGACCATAAGATGATCGTGTTTGATAAAAATATTAATAATGATTCAAAATTTGGAATGAATTTTTACAAATTAAAATTATATAATTGTCATAATTAAATTAAAAATTATACTCACAGATGTGTTAAAAATGGGTTTTCATTAATTGTATATTTTATGGAAAACATTATCTGAAATAAACTCTTTGAAAAGTAAAAGTAATTAGATAAATTAGAATTAAAATTTATTAATATATAATCAATTATTTTTACTAAAATCATTCATTTTAGAAATTATTTTAATTTTTTAAAATAGACAAGCATTATACACCTTTAAATAATTTACAAAAAAGTGAGTTTAAAGTGTAAAAATAAATATATACTATAATGTAGTATAAAGATGAATTGAATATAATTAATTGGATAAGAAATTACTATATAATATTTATGTTAATTTACAAATAAATAAAAATAAAAATAATATTTAGTTATTTAAAATAAATGATAATGTCTTGAAAAAATGTATTTTTCACAATTAACTAAAAAATTAGAATTTACTGAAAAATAAAAAATAAATATCACATGTTTATATCTAGATACATATTTCAAAATTAATTATTGTTTTATAAAATTAATTTTTTAAAATTTATAAAATAATATTTTTAATTTATGTCTATGAAAAATGACTAAACCACCTTTTATAAAATAATACACTTTTTCATAAAAAATATATTTTCTCTTAAAAATGATTATTTATTTAGTTATATTAATTTGATAAAAGATGAATTCATTTTATGAATTTGTAAAACATATAATTTTAATACATTTTTTATTTATATTCATCCCCATAGTCTTAATGAATCTTTTATAATAGTCATATATAAATAATAATATTTTAATAGTGTTTCGGGTTTTTTAATCCAAATGTCTGATATTTTGCAAGTTATCGAAGAGATTTAATTTTTTAAAAAATAAATATATTAAAACAGGTTTAGGGTGTTACATTGTATAATAATCTTGGTTTGGCATGTCATATACACTTTCTAACATGATATTTCTCATTTAAAATCATATGGTGTTACATTCTAGACACATAAAAAATGGTGTCAACAAAATTTAGTCATGATCTTGGTAATCACAGGTTTTAAATTATAAAATACCATATTTGTAATCTCACTTCCAAAAAAATGGTTAGTAAAACAACCTATGGATAATATATTAATTTATGTTTAGATTTCTTCCTGAATAAAACTTACTGGGTTTTTAAATACGGGAAAATTATTGGAATGTGATGCTATGGACATGGAAGAAAAGTGTACATATTTATATACAGGTATATAAATTATTGATCAAATGGAAGTTAATTATTATTAAAAATTTATAGACCTAAAAAATTAATCTACGATGACTTACATGGCCATTTTTTCCTACAATATGCAGTTAATTGAATAACATGTTAATTTTATGATCATTTTCCTAGATTTGAAGAAATTTTTGTAATATATACTAATAAAATAATAAAATATAATTACTTGAGAATACTAATTTTATAATTTCCTAAATTTATACATTAATATCATATTTTTATCTAAACTATGAGTATTTGAGATGAAATTTTCTATGGATATATCACTAATATTAGCTTTTAATGGATCACATAATCCATTAAATAAAAACATGTTATTCAAACGATAATTAATAAAACAAAATTTCATTGCACAAGTTATCCAATAAAATACATTTATAACTAATAACTCAATACTAGCACTCAATGTTCAACATAATTCATTCCATCAGTGTCTATCATTAAAAACCTTCAGCTTACATCCCCAAAAATGTAATATAATTATTCATAAATTATAATTTTTATTAAAAAGGGTTAATATATACTTCAACCACTTAAAATATATCCTAATATATAATTAGTCAGTTTGAAATCCAATTACATAAAACCCATAAATGGTCTCTATGATTTTGAAATTATGATCTATATTGAACTCATAAATCAATTATTGTATATATAACTCTATTTTAATCAAACATGGAGATATATATGCTTCCAAAATTTACACAATCCTTATATATTTCATGATTATTATTACAGGAATACCATTGGTAAAAATACTTCAATAGATTAATTATTTAATATAAATACAAAAATACGTCATCCCATTTAATTCAGTGATCCTTTATAACACAGGTCCTTCATTTGTCTCGAGAATAACCCTTATTTTAGTGCATTGAATCATATAATTACCAACTTCCCCACATATAATACCTCCAATTCTATGTAAATTATTTTCTATATGAGCTTCATTTACACATAAAAAACATATTATCCTCTATTTGGGATATTATTATAGTCGAATATTCCCTAATTATTAACATTCAGGATGCCAAATATTATTTCGTATATGCTCATTAAAATGTGAAATTTCATAAAATTACATCTTCCTATTATACAAATTTTTCGGAATCTCATCAAAGATCACATTGTGAATCTTATATCAGCATAGCTGATTAGGCATAGTCACAATATTATTTTCTCTGGACAATATCCCATTTGGATTATCTTCAAAACAATATCTATCACATTAAACATTACCCTATTACCTTTTGATTACTGACATTGACTGAAGCCATAAATCATAATGTTAGAAAAAAATTCAATATTCTAAAAAAATAATCATGAAAATTTATTTTTAAGATATATAAATCATGAATTATTATTTTTTCAATAAATTATAAGACATGATCGACCTAGGTAATCCATGATTATCATCAATTCAAATCCATTATGATCATTTATATATTGTTTATGAATATCCCAAGATAATCCCATGAGTGTGTCATACCTAGTGAATAATAATGTTTGTTTATTGGTACTAGGTAACATTAGAGTAAAATAAGACATGAAATTTTTGGAGTTATTACCCCATGATACATCTGTTCCAGAACCACGTCCACTTTAGTATCAATACTAAGATACAATTTCATAGAAACCACTTACACTATACTTCACCAAGACTCTGGGATATGTTTTAACACCTAATATTAGTCTTATAATTTTACCTAGGGTCCTCACAAAATTTTTCTGAACAAAGATAACAAAAGATATCTCAAACATTCCATTGATACCATGTATGGTGACCAATAAATTATAAAAATTTTTACAGTATTTTTAAATATTTATATTCATTAATACAACATAGAGGTCATAATTTCATGGTTTCATTAGAATAATATATTCTCAACACATAAAACATAGCATCCTTATTTTATTTTCCATACTAACATCATTAAATCCATTGGATCTCAGAAATATTCATGGGATAACCTAGGAAATACATAGAGAAACTCACAAGGTAAAATCCGTGTAATGGAATAAAACAAGTAAGGAAGCATTACATGTTATTCAAAGGTATAACATGATATCATAAAAGATAATGCTCATGAGTTATATCATCGAAGTGTATCATAAGGAACATGTTTTTATAAGATCACAATGTCCTATGAAATGTGTCGACTACATAAAACAAGACATAAAAATAAATAAAGTCTAATTGAGAAGACATCATATCATTTTTTATAGAGTACCATAATAATTTATAATCAAACCCAAATCTAATACATTATATCTCATGTGACTAAAACATAACCCAATGCATTGGCGGGTTATGGTAACACCCTAATATTTTGGAATATTATTATAAAATTTGATAGTATGTATGACACGAAGTACCATGCATAACAGGGAATATAATATCATGATACCTTATAATATATTTACTATTATTAATAAATTGTGTTTATGATATTGATTTCAATCCATGGAACAGGTCGTTATATTTCATTACAAATAATAACGACATCAATTCATAGCGTGTGTTATATGCAAGATCGAGTTTTATAGAATATTATTTTTATCATTATTTAATACGGAAAATATATCACAGTCATGAGATTGTGTTTTATGAATATAATTAAATAGATTAATAAAATATACGATCGAAATAGTTTTTTACCAATAAATTATAAATTAAAATTAAAACCAATTGAATACAAAGAAAATGCATTTATAAAATATAATTTTAAGCACCCAAATGAAATTTATAATAATAAATTAAATTTAAAAATATAATTTAATTGTTTTAATGAAATTAATATATAATATATTATTTAAAATATATTGAAAATAAAAAAAAATATTTTATAGGAGTATGATATGAACAAATCCCAATTTACGCATTAAAAATATAATATTATTAAGGTAGTTTTTCTGTTATTTAATGGTTCACATATTTTATAAAAAAATGGACAACAATAAAATTTATTTTTCAAAATAAAATTAATTTTAAAATATAAATTTCAAAATTATATATGGATGATTTCATAGAATTTATCAGAGAAGTATTTTTTTATATGAATAGTGAAAAATAATAAATTTTAATTGAAAATGACTTTTCATCCAAAACATTTATAAGGTCAAATTATATTTTACTTTTATTTTATAGTCATCATAGATAAACTATACATCTTATAATCCAATTAAGATAATTTGTAGTCATTTTTATATTATATTTAGATATAAAAAATTAATATAGTTAAGTATATTTTTAGTTTGAAAATATGACTTCACGTCTTATCTATGGGATCAATTTAAAATTAATTTCTTATAATTATGTGATTCTAATTTGTGAAAATATATTCTGTATTTTATATTATTGAAAATTATAATTCATATTATGTGGAATTTATTTTTTTAACAAACATATTGGTCATATAAATTATAAACACATCTTAAGTGTTTTGACTCTCCTAAAAACTACCCCAATTAACTCATAACATCACTCATCCTAGAATATTTTTTTGATATAAATATAACCAAGGAAGGATATTCTTATAAACCAAAAAAAGTAACTAGGGGAGGAGGAAACATTCAACAACTACCACATTGTTATAATTTTCTTATACATCCACTCAATACATGATATATCTTAATTATATATTAACATATGTATCATAAATATAATAATATTTATTATCCTAAGGTTACAACCTAAAACTATACACATTTCAGTCAAATTGAATATGAATTCATCATTTGAGTATACGACGGACTACTGCATCACGAACCAATGAATTTCATTCTTTCGTTACAAAGTTTCATGGTTGAGAATAATGATATATTTGTTGTTTTTATATGATATATTTGACATTTATAATTTATTTGTGATTCTATAATTATTCTATAACATTATTCATTCTATTTTGTTGGAATAAGATAATGACATTTGTGTACAGTGAACTACCTCCACATGAAGCCATGTGATTTATTCACTCATTAGAGGGAATGTATCATGGATGAGTTTAATTAAAAAATGTTATTTTTAATTAATAAATATTATATTTTAATGATATTATTAATATATAATGTTCACTTTTCATTCTTTCAATGTGACAAAGAAATGGAAACATTGAATAAAATGACAGATTGTTAAAACACAGATGATATGCTATTATAAAATAATAACATATGATATTATACATGTCAATATAATTGTAGTATAAGTTAATAACATGTTCAAAAACTCTATAAATAATGGTAAATAAAATTCAACCAAATGGAAGCATAAGGTAAGGTATTTTGTATCAGTTTATATTCAATTGAGAATTATTTGTTAATATGAAAAAATCACTTTTATGAGGGTTATATACTACCAATTTATTAATTTAATATCATTATTCACTCATAAATCATTATATTTTATGTTCTAGTTTAAATTATTTCATCCAATGGGTCTTAATTAAAAATTACATTGTGGTAAAAGTTAACTTTACAATATCACAATATTTTTCGATTGACAGAATTATAGTAAAGAAATTACTTTCGATTCAACATTTTTCATTATCCATTATATGAAATTTAAATATTCATATTCTTTTTATGGGAATAATTATTTCATATATCAGATTCCACTTTTACAAATGGTTTACACTTTTAACAATATTTATTAGTTGGGGAAATATTGATAAATCAGTATACATTACCCAAAATAGATACATGACGATAATACACATTTTTTGAATTCAATTACCTACAAGATATATTGGGTATAATATAGACGGGTATGAAATGTATTGAGGACCATTTAAATAATCACCTCAATGGGTTGGTAATATCATTAGCTGAATCATTTGATTAATTAGATAGTTTTATACCGAGTATGCTATAAACCATCTTGTGAATGGTCATAACTGTAAAGGTATCTTGTACCTAGAAAAAATTTCAACCAATAATAAGGAAATTTATTTATTTGATAATCATTTATTTTTTTAATTTTCCCATTATATATATTATTTGATATTGCCTATGGATGTAGTTCGTTATAGGTTTACATATTTAATGGCATATATCTTAGTTATTTACATAAACTTATAGATTATTCTTATTGATTACTTATAAATTCCTCTATAATTCACCATTTCTGAGTGTTTGAGTTCATCCTTAAAATTTCCCTTTCATATTGATATAAATATTAATTCTTGTTCAATGATTTCAATATTCTACTTTTAGTATGATTTATTTCCTTTTCCCATTGTAAAATTGTTATCATGTATGTATCATATTCTCCAAAACAACTAAATTTTTTGGTCCGTTGGGATTTTATTCATATAATCATAATAACATAATAAATTAATATACAATCTTTCAGATTCTTGGTTTGGGTCATTATAGTTGGTATAAATGGATGTTTATTAGAAGCCAAGGGAACAATATTTAGCACAAAAAAATTAGGGAACATAAAAATAATTTATAATTAGAGATAAATATAGAATAATGTCATAATGTTTTGGTATGGTATATATTATGTGGGTCTTCTATGAAATATTTTTTTTTCATGATACTTCATGTGGGTTTAGTTCTAACACATATGTACCAAGGGGTAATAACTATGAAATGGGAGCATCAAGCATGACTCAATTAAAACATAGTACATGATGACTTGAATTACCACAACACTAGTTTTATACACCGGAGGGATATTTATATGATAATCCACTTTTTATTTAAAAAGCATTATAGAGTATTAAAAAAGATACAACCACAGTGAAAAAATATTTATTATTATGAGAATAGCGATGCCTACAAATTTAAATTTATTTAAGTGTAATTAAATATTTGTAATTATACAACCACCATAATTTTCTAACCTACCCTATAATATTAAACTATTTCGAAATGGATTATAGTTGATGGAATGGGATGTTATACAATGCACTAAATACCAAGATTAGGAATTATCATTTAGTCATTGTATTTCAGAAAATACTTATAAGGGAACTGGTCTCCCAAACATTATCATCAAACAATGACATAATATCATGTCATAATGAGATAGAGAATTAATTATCAATGTATTATGGATTTATAGGGGTAAAGATAACAAAATTATGGCAGGATAAAAGTTAGAATATGTAAAGAAGATAAGGATGTAGTTTACAAAATTTTTTAATTGTGGAATGAAACCCCATAGTACATGCTTAAAAGGGGTGGGGATTTTCTTCTTGTGTGGAGAAAAAAAAAACACATAGATTTAGATTAAAAGGGTACAAAAAGGTGTTTAAGGTAAAATACATGAACTAAAATGAAATGGAAAATATGATAATCAATGTATCATTTTTCAAAAGAATAAACATCAAAATAGTCTAATGGGTCACAGTCACTCATATACTACTACCATTGATAAAGAGGAATGATTAATATTTTTATTTTTATGTTCAACAATTATGTTCATATTGTATTTTATTAGTGATGTACTGGTTATAATAACTATTAAATTTATAAATATTGTTACATAGTACAATTTCATTGAGTAAATGAGATCATATATTTAATAGTTCCAATAAAATTTATTAAGTGGAAATTTCAACTATTTGGAAAAAATTTTATTTAGGGAAATATAACCCTTAATATATTATTGATACAAGGGTAATTATTTTTTGAAAAAGAGATGGTTTAATTGGGTAATGTAAATTTGGTAGAGTCAGATACCTTTAAACTGATTAATGATTTATTGACAACGATGTTATGCTTTCATTGATAGAATTTATGTTATTTTTTTGATTTAATGGATATATCTATTAACCAAGATTTTACATAAGAAATAGAGACAAATTCATTATTTCAATAAGGTTTTAGATAAATTATGTTGGCTAAAATGATTCAATATAATTCATAAAAGATGTATTGAAAAGAAGGAATGTGACGATTAAGAACTACTTCATGTAATTTGGGAAATTGATGATATGATTGTTTTTCAAATCCAGTGACCTTATTTCAATGTTTTTTAATCATAATTTATGGGAAGGTTCATAAGGTTAAGAATTTATTAAATGGTTTATTTTGATCAGTGGATGGGGTTCTGGAGATTAATGTAATACATCGCCATATGATACACCATGTGATAAGAGAAGACATATAAATTGTTCATGGAACAAATAAAGGATAATAAATTACCTATCAAATTGATATATATCCAGTATGTTTATTTCATAATATTATTATATAGTGAAATAATTCCACAACTCTTGTAAAAGAGTATTGAAATAGAAATGATATCCTAATACCTTCGTTTATATTAAACTGTTGGACTTTTAAATCATCACATATTTCAATTTTTGGGCCCCTAAACATTAAATTGATCAATAATTTTTATAATCAATTACCGTAATTTCTAATTATAAATATTCACACCATTCCATCCATCCATTTACCGTTTCTATAAATCCAGTTATGTGATTATTCTGGATGAATTTTGTACTATATTTTATCTATTATCAAGAATTTATTTTATTAATGATTTAATTTTTTTTGGTTTTTCAACAAGAGTAGTTTTAAATTTTGAATACTAGATTATATATATCATGTTTGAATTTCAAGGACAGAATTAATTTAAGACGGGGATAATGTGACACTCCAAATTTTACAATATGAATATCATATTTGAAAGAAATTTATGACATAAAAAACCAATCATAGAAGGTAATATAACCTCACGAGACGTTAAAATATATTTAATATTTAAAATAAATTATATCGTGGATATATATTTCAATTAATCTTATACATATTAATCTTTCCTTACAACCAATAATGAATTTGTTTTGAAATCTTGGATTACACACAAGACTGAGTATTATAATATACTATGCATATTGATATTTAAATTGAAAATTATTTCCAAGAAATTTTATTAGATTTTATGAATATGATTAATTTATTTATGAAAATATATGTTTCAATTTATTAGTTATTAATTAATTAGAAATTACAATTATAACTAATTTAATTTAAAGGAACTATTATTATAAAGAATTATTTTTATGTGCCGCAAGTTAACGTATCTTAATAAATTAAATTAAATAATTTAAGCTATTTTTATTAACTGAAATTTTATATTATATATTTACAAAGATATTTTCAACTTAATTATATAGATTTCATATCATTATGATAAGAACAAATATTATTTTATGTAAAAAACGTTTTATTTTCTAATGGCGGTTTTGCTGCCTTTTATTGGAAAATTTGTCTTAAAATTAAATTTTGAAAATTTTATAATTTTTATTTGGATGAATAAAACTCATTTCATAAATCCAAATTTAATACTTATCATGGGGTTAATTTTTTATATTTTTCTAATTATGTTTCAATTGTTTAAGATATAGAAAAATTCTGAATTTTAATTGATAATGACTTTTTAAATAAATATTTAATAATGTTAAATATTATTATTAGTTTTTATTTAATTAAAATTACATAAATTTTGCATATATTAATCCAATATAAACCTTTTTTAATCATTCTATTTAAAATTTGTCTAAAAAATCATAATGTTTTGATCATTTTCACTTTAAAAATCCACTTTTTAATCCAGTTAGTGGGGTTAATTTTCAATAAATTTTTAACACATTAGTAATTTTAAATTGAAAAAATTGTTTCAATATTTTAAACATATAGAAATTTAAAATTATAATTACGGTCATATATGTTTTTTCCCAAAAATTATTGTGAATGAAATAAAAAATAATTTCAACAATTATTGTAAAAATGGGTTTAATTGAGGGTTAAACAATAATCATAATGGGTAAATGGCCATGAAACTTTTCCAAAATCCATTTTATAGAAATATTTAGACCATATAACCTTTTTTATAGAATATGGTTAATTATTGGAGGTACATTTTTTACGAATCATCTCACAATGGTGTTTTCCTTTGGATATTTAGAAGAATTTGACTCATCCTCAATTATAAAAGGGAATTCACTCTGTCCCCTTTTACACAACTCTTAAGGCTTTTGGCCCACACAAAAAATTCCCAAATAAAATCCAAAAATCACTAACCTCGTTAATTAATATTTTTTTGGAAATAAATAATATAATGAAATGATTTTTCTATAAAACAAAAGATGTTACGTGAAAAAGATGTAACGTTCATCAACCAGGAAACAAATTTTACTTCATTAAACTCCCCATAAATTATAATTATTTATTTATGATATAATATTTTAATTATATTATATATACTGATATTTTTAACACTATTTTTACAACCTATAACCAAAAACACTTCCATAAAATGGAAAGTCATTCTTCATGTCTACAACGAACTACTGCCTCGCAAACTGATGTTGTTAAATCGTCAATTTATATATTTCAAGGTTGGGACTAAAGATAGATATATTATTTATATTGGATATATATATATATAATTATTATAGTTTATTTACACTTTTTGGATTTTTATATAATGAATACCTTTATTCTTTCTAGTCTATGGGAATACGATAATGTCGTTCGTGAGTATAGAGGACTACTGCCACAGAAAGCAATTTAATTCATTCACGTTTCACATGGAATGTATTAAGTATGAGCTTGATAAAAACATCTGACTTAAATGATATAAATATTACATTCTAATGATAATGTACATTTATATAATTTTAATTTTGTAATTTTAAAATGATATGAAATTGAAAAAACCTGCATGTGTACGTATGACATAAAATATAAATAAATAGTGAATTTTATTTCAGATTAATAAATATCATGGATTTCTAAAAAAAAAATTTAATTAATATATATGATATTTAAATGATTGATTAAATTTAATATAATAAAAAATAATTATTTTTTTAGGGGGAACCAAATATAATTATTCAAAACATACTTGAAAAATAAGGCAGTTAACACATGAAGATGTGAAAATAAAGAAATAAATGTTGAAAAACTAAAGATATAACTTTATAAAATAATAATATATAATATTATTAATATTAATATAGTTATTTTATAAGTTAACAACATTTTTATAACAACTATATTGGGGGATAAATTTAATTTAACCAAAAGGAACTGTATGGTAAGGGATTTCATCTCTATTTACATTCCATCAAGATGTATATTTTATAATTCACCAATCCACTTTAATGTGATGAATATACATCCCATAAGTTCATTTAATAGCATTATTCAATCATAATTTATCGAATTTTAGGTTTAACATTTTTTTATCTCAATGAAGGTGTTTGAATTGAAAAAGTACGAACTGGTAGAAATTGTCTTTGCAATCTCATTTTTAATCTAGTCGTTAACATTGTCTTTAATTAGTAACATCATTTTAACCATTTCAAATTGGAAATGATTTCATTTTTAAATATTAATACCATTTATTATGGTTATAATTATATCTTCAACCATATAAAATGTTTATATAATGTGTACACTTTAAAATATATTCAATTTGGTTGGGAAATATTGATAAATTTGTATCCATTATGTAGTAAAAATACATAAGGATAAGTGACATTTTAATGAATTAAATAAATTATTGAATATATGTGGGATTCCTTGGAATAGTATGACATAAGATGGGTACCATTTAAATTAATCACCTCAATTCTTCTATAGTCACTTGATGTGATTCTTTTGGCCAATCAGATGGGTTTCTACCCGGTTTGTTATAAAATTTCTTATGAATGTTCTTGAAGCTAAAGTTTTGAGCTACCTACGAATCATGAAGTCTACTAATTTAGAATTTAATTCATTTAGAATTATTTTTTTATTATTATTTATCAATTATATTTTAACACTGAAATTATATATGGATGCAATTCATTCTCATTTTATTTATTAAATTTAATGTGTCTCTGTTATTTTTCCGGACATATTGATTATTATTATTTATAAAAAATTTATTTTGAAGTACTTAACCCCTAAAAGGGTTTTCAGATCACCGTTATTTTATATTCCCTGGTATTTGAAGATGAATTCTTGGAATGTGTTTCATAGGTTATATTTTTTAGTTTTTGTTTTGATTTATTTTTATTTTCCAATATAAATTGGGTAAGATGTACGTATTTGGTTCTCCAAAACTAATTAACTGATCTATATTTTAGGATTTGATTCATTATAATAATTTCAATATAATAAATTAAGTAATTATCTTTGGGATTCATGGTTCAGGGTAGTTAAAAATATATAATTTCAGGCCCACCCATAACATTTATATGATGTACCTGTACATTCATTCTATATAAGGATATTAATAATATAATATAAATTTAATAATTACACATGGAAATAAATGGGTTGAATAATCTTGTCTAATAATATGATAAAATGAGATTCCTCAATGAATATATTTGATAGATGATTTAAATCATGTGTTACCCCCATCAAATTCTATAAAAATATTTTATGAATATATTTAAATGACATATATAGATAATTTATAATAATTACAGAACATTAATGGTTATATTTATTGATGAATATGAATACCTTTAAAAACATTGAACACATTCAAGAGGATGATAACCTTTTCTCTATGAAAATTACTTTTGAAGAACAAAAAATTCACTAAATATTGTAGAAATCATTTATAATTAATATATCATTTTAAAATTATAATAGAAGCATCAATTAAAATATTGTCCATGAAAGTGTAAAATACCATGCATGTAAGACATATTAAAACGAAGATTAATTTCACATGATTTACAAAATTTTAAAAAAAATTGTTGAAAAAATATTTAGATTATTCATTTTTAACTATTCTCCAAAAATGAAAACATGGGTGAAATTAAATTTTATATATCATAGTATAATATTAAAATTATTTCTGATTTCATTTTTAGAAAACGTTGATATGGATGAAAACATCTTTTTGACTGAAGAGAGAAATGAATTAGATTTTCTTAAAAATATTATAATAATTATTATAAGTAAAATATTGATTGAATAGTTGTATCAATTTAAAATTTCATGAATAACGAGAATTTGATAAAATGGAATTGTTTAATTATAAAATTATCAGTTAATTTTCAATAATAGAAATTCATACATAAAAAATAGAGATTAAAATAAGATTGAAATATATACCATTACCAGTTCTATAACTCTTGAATCATGACTTCTCACGAATGAAGTTGATCAATTATAAATTAAAATATCATGATGACTGAAGGATTTATTATATATTATGAAAAGGGTAACTATATACATCATTTCATATATATAAGGCTCATAAAAAAATATGTTTCTCAAAGAAGGGTGTTTTGAGGTGAAAACATTAAAAAAGTTGTATCATTAGAGTGAGAGTTATTCAATGAAATAAAAATTTGGGACAAAAATAGGTCAAGAAAAATAAATTTTTAAATAAAACACAAATCAATAAAATTTCATTTAAAACATAATCAAGGCATTATATTATCTACAAAGTACACATATAACCAACTGAATGGAAAGTGAGTAATGAAAGCCCTTAATTAACACTTCCCTTTAGTTAAGTGACATTTAACCTCATGTATAGTGGTTTTGGGAATGTTATATACTTATAAAAAAAGATATTATTATTTTTAATATCATATACGGTCCTTTTATAACATCTTGTAACTTATTCAATAAAAATCATTCATTGTCACTATTGTTTTATGTGTTAGTTTCCTTGTTTTCTCCAACACATTTATTCATGAATGTTCCAAATCTAGAACATAGGATACACATAAATAATATAATGAATTATATTTAATTTATAAATATAATAGTTTTATTATTTACATTATTATAATAATTATTGAATCATTAATATGGAGAATGAATTAGAAAACTTGAAGGAGAGGGTATGTTGTACGTATGCACGAGCGTTATTGTCATTTAATCAATGTGACAAAGGGAAATTATTTTACTTGTGTATTAATTATCCATAATCAATATTATTTCATATATATCACATATATAAATTATTTTTTTCATTTATACCATCCATGTAATGAGTTAGTGAAAACAAATCATATCACTTTGTGAGGTGGCGGTCCTTCCTAGACAAGAAAGTCATTATAATTTATTCAATGGATGTTAAGGTATGAAATTGTATGATATATATTTTCTATAATGATTAATATGTCGTTAGAATCATATATCAAGATAAAATTATTACTTTTTACCTTACATTAAAAGTGTATTTTAAAAATGAATCTCATCACTTCGTAAGGTGGTAATCCACCATACAAACGATTGATGCCATCATATTATACAGAAAATAAAAATTAAGAATATATATAAATACCATGTCCCAAATAACATATATTTTATTGTTAATTTATTAAATCATCACTAGATACAAGGTATCTCGTATTTAAGGACTTGACAATTCATTTGAAATATTAAACATGATACATACTTGAATCCCACATTACAAGTGAAATCATAAAATACAAAAATGTATTCCCTTGGATAAAAACATTAATATTATTAAACTATCCATTTATTTCAACCATGATAATGTTATTGAAACTGTGTGGAGTGAAATATGAGAAGGAGGTGTGATCAAATTCATAGGAAGGTGTTGAGTATAGTAGAAGATATTACTAAAAATCACAATCAATATAGAAAGAAAAATATCTGAAACACATTCCATTTAATTAATAACATGGTCTTAATATGGAAGGAATAAAAAATAATAAAATAAAACCATATATGTAATTACATGTTATTGGAAATTTACCATGGATATTATAACTTGTTAAACAATCACCTGGACATCAATGACTAATATCATAATGTGGGAATTCATAATGCTAGACATCATAACCATACTATCCAACCCGCATGCAATAAAGTATTATATAAATGTGTAATTTCTCGACCAAAAAACAAATCATGTTTGTCTCTTGAGTACTACTAGTTCATAAATGGGATATAGATGGGTCCTCCTATCATTTAATTAGTCTAATACATTCATCATATAAAGGGGGTGAAACATAATCAACATATTCATTTTTATGGAAAAACTAGAATATGACACGTTTACAATTACCGAAATCAATAACTATAATTTTAAACCACATAGATAAATTTGAATTTCATCAAACTAGTATAACCCCAATAAAACTAATCAGAAAGAATTCAGAGAAATAACAGGGAGGGTATAATTAAATCATATCCCATGGTGAACCAATTTTTACATTATCCATGATAATTATTATTTTATATTTTTATTATTAATTATAGTAAAAACTTTTGGGTTCTATATTTTATAATATTAATTATTTGTAATCAAAATATGGATTACATTTTTCTAAATATATTTTAATGAAATGGTTGAATTGAATTTAATATTTATCTAGCATACGCATTGAATACGTGGTTTTCCAATGAAAAATATTTAATAATTTATAAATTTTTTATAAAAAATTAAATATAAAATTGAGTCTGATGACATAAATAAGATAAATAAAAATATAATTTAAATATTTTTACTCTAAAATGAATTAATATTTTAACTATCTTTTTAAATAATTTAAAAATTTAATAAAATTGATATTTATAACTGTTACAAAAATTCACCCAATGATATTTTATTCTTGTAGAGTTTAGAAAATATTTTATTGGAATAAATTTTCTAAAATAGTAAGAAAATTTATTTTTTTAATTATGTTTTCAATCTAAGATTGAACCACCTTTTAAAAAAAGTAATATTTTTTAGAAAATAATATTTATCATTCAACTAATTCTTATTTTAATTATAATAAGAAGATAACCATTGTATTTATTTTATTAATGTGTTGGGAATATAATTTTCACAATTTAATTAGTCTTATTCATACCTTACTACATAACTCCATGGTTACAATTTTCAAGTTTAAATAATGAAATTTTAGTAAATTATTGGGTTTTGTTTTCGTCAAGCATTTCATACATTATACTCCAGTAAAGAGATTGATTTTATATAAAAATTTATATATCATAATGTCTTAAGGTGTTACATTCTCTTACATGATTGTTGTTTCGTGTAAAAGTTTCTTTCAAACTTGAATTTTCTCTTTCTAAATCACATAAAGTTAAATTCCATCCCTTTAAATAAATTACATCAAAATAATTGAAACATAAAAACAATAAATATGGGTATGAAATTTTAAAATACCAATATTAGAAACCCAATGTACCTTTATATCATCAAAATCTTGGTGTGGGTGTATTATTTTATTACCTTATCTTGATTATAGGGAATCAAATCCAGAATTTTTGATCAGTTTAGCAGTCTTAGAAATACAGTTTATAGAAAAGATAGCGCTAATACATAAAAAATAGAAAATAAAAACATAATAAAAAATAAGCATAATAAATGTCATCATAGACACTCATTCAAAGTATTCCTCTTAATAAACTATAGAAATTAATTATTAAAACAATTATCTCAAATTCTTATTAACGGTATGTATTGCAGAATCAATAATGAAACAATGAGAATAAATCAACATGGTAAGTAAAATAACTTATATCATATTCCATTAAAATATATAGATAAGAAAAAAAGGTGTGAAACTGAAAAATAATTCATTTAATCAATAACATCATATTTTTAATTCATCCATTGATATTCCGATGCCAAATATCATGGATAAGTAATAACGGAATCCTAATAAAATAAAGGATTAATTTCCCGATGTCATGTCTAAGGCTCATAAAGACCTTTCCATCAAGACCTTTCATAAGACTGTTTAAAACTATAAATTAAAATCCATTAAATATGTCCATATTATTTATCTCATGTGAACCAATTGATTCATCAAGGGAATATATAAATTTGAGGCCCCACCCATCATAACCAGTCTAATACATTCCTCATATCGAATAATCAAAATAAATAATATTACTTATAAAATATTTTTATTTAAAAGATTTTATAAATTTAACAAATATTTCCATAGTATAGTATAATAAAGAACATGATTTTTTGATGTTGATGAATGGAAATACACTTGAAATATCATTAAAATATTCTCAAGGAAGATAATTATTAAACATTCGAATATGTCCCATACAACATTAAAGTATTTATATAAAATATACCAATGAAGAATAACATTAATTGAAACTTATAATATCATGAGAATAAATATATTCATTATATAACATGTTGATGGTCAGTATATATATAAAATTCCATTTGTCCAAAATGAAAAACAATTCTCAATGGAATGACAATTTAGGTGAAATCAATTACAATATCGTTTATTTGGTTATGTGGTATTTATCCTCATATGTAGTATTTTAAAATATGTTACTAACACATAAAAGAACCATATTCATTTTTATAATATCATATATTATCATCTTCTAATATTTTATTTCCAATTTATTAACACTCATTATTTTAACTATTTCGGTAGTTAATTGCCTAGTTTTTTCAAGTATGTTTTTGACATTCCAATTGATGTTTATATTAATTATACCATTATTTCATCATATAATGAATTTTTACAATGAATTAATTATAATATATATTAATTTAATATGAATTTATAATTATCTATAATATTTGGAGATACCAAATGAAGTTCATTGTTCATAGAGACGGCAGGACAAACATACGCATGCGCACTAATTCCCTTTGTTTGTCATTTTAAAATAATCAAATGTAAATGATAAATATGTATATTATAATTATATTATAATATCTAAAACATATATGTTATATTTTTTTTATTATATCATCTTTAATATGTTACATGTATAATTTTAATGAATCACATCACATTAAAGAAGTGGTTGTCCACACTTCAACAAATGATGTTATCATATTTACCAAAAATGAATTTCATAGAGGTATATATCATAAAATAATTAAAGAAGCATAAATACATTATAAATATGATATATTTCATATATAATAATATTCTAAATCATAATTACAAACATTATAGGTGGTAATGGAATAAGGAACCATCATCGTTTCGTAAGGATCTAGTTCGTCATTCACATAAACACTATATTCATTACCCATTACATGGGAGTGTGTGTAAGTGTTATATGAAACCATATAATAAAATAATAATAATATATTTGGGATACTGGTTTCTTTATATAATCTTGTTATAAAAAGATTTTAGGGGGTGTCTAATGGAAATAAAAGTAATTATCCTGAGAAAAGATGTTACTTCTTTTTTGGGTAACTCCTTTTTCTTTTCACTAAAGGGATTACTTTTACTAATTTCCCCACAATGAATGTATTATAAAACAAAGTGATGGATTTTTAGGATCAATTTAATCCAATATTGGTGGATACATAGTGGCTTATCATGTGCGAGGAAGTGAGAGGAGAAGATGCCTTTTTATAGTGGAGGAGGACTGACACTCTTGTAATATTTTGAAAAACGATTTCCATACATGTATTTCACCTCCAATGTGGATCCCATAATAGGTAAAAATTTTATAAAAGGGTGTATAGGGTGTAAATATGGCCTTAAAATTTATCAATATAACTGTATATGTCATTTGGGCCCTTAAGTTAAAGGTTTAGTCCTTTATTGAGATTAATTTTCCCTTAATATTTTTTATTAATTTAAATTAAATTCACATATATTTATTAGTAAAAATTTATGTGTAACACCTTATAATTTATAAATTATTATGGTCTTAAATATGGAATCCATTTTTTGAAATAAAAACAATGTGATTAAATGAATCTTATGTATATTGAATCCCACAAATGAGACAACAATGCTGGTTTTTAAGAAAAAACATTATAATGATGACAATGGTATTATATTTAATTTAAATTTGAAAATTATTAAAATGAACTAAATTGTATTAATTAATAAAACTTTTATCTAATGAAAATTTAAAAAAATTAAATTGTAATTTATACAGAAATGAATATTATATGAATAATTAGTTTTGATCTAAAATTCAGTATTTTTCCCCATTCATTAACAAATTAAACCTCTAAAAGACTGAAATTTAACCTAAAATAAGTTTCATGTTCCAATTTTAATGATTATTTTTTTTGTCATATTGAATTTATAAAAGGTTTCATATTTTTTTAAATTAGTTTCTCTATTAAAAAGAGGTAATGTTTTTAATAACAATATAACATATTATGAGTAAAATTTGGTTTATTTTTATCAGAAGCATATCAAATATTTTGGATGAATATAAAAAATATTGGATTTAATATATATATACATAAATATATATCACAATAATAACACTGACTAATTTATTTTATTTATTATTATAAAATAGTTTTTTGGGCCAAAAAATAATAATATTTTCCTTCGTATTCAATCAGTTTTCCAATTTATTTATAAAAAACTTGTTACAAAAAAATTGATTTTATATTTTTGTAAAAGTCATATTTTCAAAAGTTGATCAATAATATTCATAACCATTAATATAAGGGCTACGATATGTGTTATTATATTAAATAATATTTTTTTAATAATATATTTTTGTTTTTTGAAACTCGATCTTCCGTGTCATGTACGCTTTCGGATAAAGTATCTTCGGTGTGTAAAGCAATCAAACATAATGTTTCATAAATTTAACAATGTATAATATATATAATATATGAAAAATATTAAATATTCTTTATAGTATTAGGGTATTATATCCCCTTTTGTACATGGTATCACATGTCATGCACACTACTGAATATACGGTTCATTCTTTATAATTTCTTGGTGATACATTCTCACCACCATAATTAAATTGTGTCTCTAGGTTATAGACATAGAGGAAGCGCGGGATGGGAATGTACCCAATATATATTATTGTCATAATCAATGATCTATCAAGAATAAATACAATTATGAACTCCAGTATCCATGTAATTGAATCAATGATAGAAGAAAATGGAGATAACCTAGAACTAAGAGAGTGGATTGACATATTTTGTATAGAATAAATTTAATTTAATAATATAATTACCTCCAATTTGGATCCTTCTTCATTGATGCGTCCGAAAAAAAGTTCTTGGTGAGGTTTTTTTAAGATGTAAAATCAAAGGATATGAATCCTCTAAATGTGACCCACACATTATCCACATATCTTTGGATGTCACCGAAGTAGTCTCTAGTTGCTAGCACAAAATATCCTTGTCTGGTTCGCCTTCGATAGCCTTGAGAATCGCTTCCAATGTGTTCTCCTTAATCTGGTGGATGAGGATATCTCTCTTTCTTGAGAGTATTTCTGGAAACATAAGGATTTTCTAGGCTCGAGAGCTTTTCTTTAAGTATTTTTTTCAAACAGTGATTGGTTAGTAGTTGGAATGAACCCTTGGGTCATTTAGAGAATAACAAAATAATGGGAAATTTAATTCACTATGTAAAAATAAATAATTAGCTCAGGTGTCGTTACAAATTTACAATTCCATGTGAAACCACAGGTTAAATAATAACTACAATGTAATTTTCCAGACCTCTCCAGTCTATTCCATTGGGAAAATGTGGTGATAGAGGTGTCCTTGGAGGTAAAGGTGACTTGGGTTGCGTTTGGGTGTACCTTTATGGAAAAATAAAGGGTAATAGCCTTCACATTGGAGGCTCGCGGTTTGCCTAAATTGTACAGCCAAACCGTGCAAGGTTGGTGTGGGAGGCAGTAGCCTTCGCATGAGAGGTGTATAGTTTGTCTAACTGTGTGGCCTAACCATGTGAGGATTGTTGTCAAGGCAGAAGCTAACACACGATTAGCACACAGTTTGTTAAACTGTGCAGAATAACTGTGCAGGCACTTAATGTTAGATCCTAAAATTGTGGATATGAACTCTTTTTCCACTAAACGGTTCTTTTAAGCCTTTTTGCGGCCATAAATCGATATTACCCTTCATTGGAGGTAGAAGATGCTCTCCCAAGTGTTTAGGAGGAGATCCAGAGGTTTTTCTTGGCGAATGGAAGATGGTTTCTTGAGGTATGTGGTTGTTCATGCTTGGTTTCTTAGATCTACTTAGATCTTCTCCTCCTCCTCTCTCGGTTTACTAGATCTACCCCTACTATGCGTCTATCTAATCATGTGGATATCGAATATGATGAGCTTTGTTCTTGGTTCTTTTAGGAGAGGTTATCTAAGGAGGATTCATGGAGAATCGGCCCGGTCTTCATGGGTGTTCAACAACCGTTGTGGTTTTCGTCAAAACCGTTGAGGTAGGGGATTCATGCCTTCTCAAATTGATTATGTGAAATCGTAGAATTATCATGATTTATCCATTTGGATCACAATATAATGGTCCTAATTAAATACATGAACATGATTAAAAGAATTGGTTTGATCGCATGTTGTTTCACTGTACCGTGATAACGGTCAGCCTCTTGATTTTTTAGATAGTGTGACATATATGCATTTCATGTTATCATGTTTCTCTTGATGTAGTCGATAAGGAATGTAAAGTTGGAATTAATTGGTAATTAATTGGATAATGATAAAGAAGCATGTAAATGAATCTGGTTGTTGTTGTTTTGGATGTTGTTCTAACTTGGTATTAATCAAATTGAGGCTGATGATGTGTTAAATTAAGTTGCTTGGTTAACCTGAAATCTGTTGGTGCTTGTTGTTTGGAGGTTGGATGCCTTGTAAAAGTGCCAAGATCCCAATTTGATGAGATTTCTGTTTTTCTTGCTGCTTATGACTTGATGTGACCCTGGAGGAGTGTTGTGATATGTGGAGGCATGGAGCCCTTATGGTTGTGGGAGCAGATGATGCCTAGAGTGGCGAGATGCATCGGTTTATGCATGTGGGTGTCAAAAAGGACACCAAGGATGATGAAATGGGAGGGATATTATTGTTGGATACTTATTGATACTTGGTTTTTTATCTGCATTACTTTTCACCACTGCTCAAGGAAGCTGGTCTTGCTCACACTTCTTCTAAAAGGGATGAAGACACACGGTGTATGCCACTTGCATTCCATGTTTAGCCTCTCTAGGGAGAATGAGTCTATGCACTTTCAATAGGTAGCATATACTCGATGGGTAGTACATCTACTCACCGTGTTGATCTCCCTTGTGTTTAGTAGTATATGATACTTTTCTAGAATGAATGGGAATATGGGAAAAGTAATTCTGTAATGAATTTTTGAATAAATGATGTTAACCCATGGGGTTGGAGTTTTTTGAAACTTAATGATGAGGTTATAAATTTAAAGGATCATTTGACATTGGGTGTGATGTTAATGGTAATTTAATGTGGAATTGTTCTTGGTTAATTAATGTTTGAATAATTAATTAACTTACAATGAAATTGATAAAAAGGGAAAGAGGTAACCTAATAAGGATTTTTAAATTTTTGTGTTCTTATAGGATACCTAGTCTTAGAAGTGGCAGCCCAGAGTCCGAGAGACGTTAGCTACAGTTGTTTCTAAGACTAGGTAATGACCATAGTGTGGTTGTGAGTTATAATATATCCTGTACTTTTTGTGTTTCTATACGCTAATACACCCTAACAGTAAGTGAAACTAACACCCCAGGGATTCTGAGCCCTAGGGGGTGTTTTTCCCAACATTTTTGATAGGAGGGTGAATGGCTGAATACCCCATTTGTCCCCGCTCTCTTATCTTGGTAGATACTAGTGACTTTAGGCACATCGGTTAGTTTTAACCATGTATGTGTGTAGAGGGCTATAATGGCTTGTCATTATTCACACAAATATATTCTTTATATAGTATCCTATGGACTACTATAAGTGTAACGTGTATAGGTTGTGATGGCTTGTGGATCCTTACTCAGTGAATGGGTTGTAATGTCTTGTGGTATAATACCAGACGTATGATACACGTTATGCGAGCTATGGTGGCTCTCAGAAACTACCTGTTTACTTTTGGTTGTGAGGATGGTGTGGTGTTTATCCCAGGTGTCTGCAGGCAAGCCTTTGTGGTGCACGTGCTGTAGATTTTGGAGCTTTGCGCAGGTGTATTCAGGAAACCCTTTAGAGAGAGATGCACATGACGTATGTCGTTCGGGAAAATCGGCAAACCAATGGGGAAGTAGTAGCGGGGTTCCCTGGATATTATTTACTATATGATATATTCTTGAATGTTTTACTTGGTGAGAGTATCCATGGTGAGGTTGGGAACATAGTATTCTTATTTAGGTGATGTATTAGTTTCAATTGTTGTTGACTGTTCTTTAGCATGATTTCTTTAACTTTTAACGAGAGTAATTGGGGAGGATCCTACAGAGTATACTGTTATTGTAACGCCCCGACCCCAGCTACCCAGAGTCGGTGCATTACTTCGTAACATTGGCATGATCACAAAAGATCAAGTCTCGAAAGACCGATTAGTTTAGTAGCCTTGGAAACACTAGATACAATTGTAAACGTTACATTACATCATAAAGTGAAAAACTACAATAACAAAGTCTCCATAGTCCACACTCATATCCTCTTCTGACTATCCCTGCAGGTCATTCATAAAATACTTCTTCACATCCTGGAAAATATTAAAACATTGAAAGGGGTGAGCTCAGATGCTCAGTAAGGATAACAATAATGCGGAAGCTTTCATAAATAAACATTAACATTTAAGGCAATGTATAACTAAAACAAAAGCCTCTTAAACATGAACTTCAACATAATATGGCAAAAGTAAAATGAGATAATGCCATTTACTTCTTCACATGGATATTCTACTGGTCGAATAATCACATGTAATATCAATAACCACTTTCATAATGAGGGAATGTATAATGCCAGACATTCTGAAACACTTTGTCAAGGCCTCGGCCAAGACGTCTAAAATGATTAAGGCCTCGGCCAAAACCATAAATCAAATTGGGAAAGGGCCTCGGCCAATTCCACGTCTAGTTGTCTCATGAGACCTGCCGATGCATCGAGGAGCTATAGCGGGCTCCACCCGTCACTTATTAAGTCCAATACATTCCTCATATGAATAGGTTTAAACATATCATAAACCATAACATAATTGTATCACATAAAACATGCATAATGTAAACATAACATTTCCACATTTCAATCACAAGATATCAATACAACACATTGATATAATAAAAACACTTTCAAAACCATTTTCAATACCAAAATAAAAGAAAGTTAAAACTTTGTATTTATTTTTCGTTAAAAAAATGATGGCTTGTAGAGGAAGCCGAAACTCAAATAATGGTCACGGCGGCGGAGAAGTCGTTGTCGCCGCATAAGTACGGAAAGAAAAACATTCCCTTTTGTCGTTTAGCAAAACGCTTTGTATAAAAAGATTCCTTTTGAATAACCGTAAAAGTCAAAGGGGTTTATACACCGTATAAAAGAAATTTGTGTATAAAACCAAATATGCCTCAATGAAAGGAGATTGAGATGAAGTACTTTAAAAGATAATTTTTAAATAAAATATATCTATTATGTGTATTCACTATAGGTACACATAAATAATGTAAAAATACAAGATAGGACATAATAATATCATGACATAATTTGAAAGTAGGAGATTAACCCAAAGAATGGAAGTTGGGTTAAGAAGTTCCCTTACAAAGATCATTTATAAATAAAATATATCTATTATGTGTATTAACAATAAGTACACATAAATAAAGTACAAATACAAGATAATACATAACAATATCATGACATAATTTGAAAGTAGGAGATTAACCCAAAGAATGGAAGTTGGGTTAAGAAATTCCCTTACAAAGATCATTTATAAATAAAATATATCTATTATGTGTATTAACAATAAGTACACATAAATAAAGTACAAATACAAGATAATACATAACAATATCATGACATAATTTGAAAGTAGGAGATTAACCCAAAGAATGGAAGTTGGGTTAAGAAATTCCCTTACCTCGTGTCTGACTTGACTCAACCGTTCTTTAACCTCCTGAATAATAAACTAGAGTTAATATATACCTTATTAAGAACCATTTTCAACTTCATTATCCTTATTATATCACTTATTACAATGATATGAACATTATGTAATTATTTAAGTTAATAATGTTCATTTTGTCGGTATTTGGTTCTTAAGTCAAAAATAGGCTTCTTACACTTACATGTTGTTAATTTGGTCAAAGGTTAATTATATCCAGAATGGTATTCATGATGTAGATATCATATATGTCATATATATCCAGTACATACATTCATTTATAATATTACATCACATTTAGAGGTAAGAAATGAAATGCACCGTTCATGGAGACGGTAAGCCGTACGTACGCATGAACGCTACTTCCATTTCTATTTCATATTTTCTGGAATGGAATCATAATGATATGAGAGTATATTATAATTCCAGTATAA
Organism: Viscum album; assembly: GCA_963277665.1. Lineage (NCBI taxonomy): Eukaryota > Viridiplantae > Streptophyta > Magnoliopsida > Santalales > Viscaceae > Viscum > Viscum album. The sequence continues at coordinate 1,665,055,874 of OY728156.1, forward strand.
TAACATATATAATATCATTAACTTTATCCTTCACACATCCCACATATGGTATTAACGAATCAAATCACTTTCAGGGGGCGGTAGTCCGCGCTTCCTAAAATGAAGATATCGTGTTTTACCCATAATGGAAACCATAAAGGTATGCCCAAAATGAAAAAAACAGAAGCTTAAGGAAAACATAAACATATTATATATCATATATAAAAATAGTGACATCATCATGGCCACCTTTGAAGGTGTTAAATGAGTGTTGAACAATCATCGTTTCGGGAGGCAGAATTTCGCCATCCACGGAAACCTTATGTTCTTTAACCATTTGATGTAGTTGTGTGGAAGTGTAGCTCAAATAAATCTTATAACAACATCCTAGTATATTTAAGATACTGGTGTTGTTACAAAAGAAGTAAATAAAAAGAGTTTAGGGGGTTGGAGAAGCAAAATAAAACAAAAGAACATGAGAGAATGAATTACCATAAAAAGTGTAACTCCTTTTGAGTTGAGCCTAAAGGCTTCCTTTGAAAGGATTCTGCCCAAAGGGAATCCTCTAGGATGAGGAGAGGGATGTGGAGAGAGCAAATGGGCAGGGGTTGGCTGAGCCAATGGCTTGAAGAGTGTGTGAAATGAGGTAGAGGTGGGGGCCTTTTATAAGAGGAGAGGAGGGGCACTTTTGGAAAGTAAAGGAACATTACATTATTTGAAAATGTGTTTCGGTTTTAAAAGGTCCCACATTGATAGAATTCGTGGATAAGGTGATAAGGCATCGAAATCCACTCATCCAATTGGTTTTGGCCATGTGTAGTTCATATATTTTATATTATCTTTCCATTTTATTTAAATCGTCAAATAATGATGTCATCGCTGCATCATTATTATGTCATAAATAATTAAATTTATTTAATGTCTAAAAATTATAAAAAAAATACTATGATATAGGAAATATTTGTATCTTTCCAATGACTATTTATAATCAAAATTTGGACTTGTGTAACCCTACTTAAAAATTGTTTTAGTAAAACACTTTATGTTAGTGTCATTTTCACTTTAACATTAAATAAAAAGTAATTTATGTTATTTCCCAACAAAAGTGGATCCATGGGGTCCCCAAGTTAGGCCATGGCTTGTCTTGGTCGGCCATGACACAACCAATGAGGTTGGGACATGTTTCTAGGTCATTTAATATTATTAAAGTATTATTTATACCTTAAACTACCCTAATTACCACTAATCGCGATTAAGAACTTAATAAGTTACTATTCACCAAAAAATTATTTTTATCCCATTGAACCACATTTTACTTCTTAATGACAACCATGTATGTCGGATTTTTGAAAATCAAATCACAGAAGTGGTAATATTTCATTTAAACGAAAAATCAGTTATTTAACAACCACTTAGTGGTTTCACTATTCATCAAAAATTGAAGTTTTTCAGAATAAGGCCAAAATTTCACCCTAAGCTATAATTGATATTCCGAATTGAAAAATGATGTCTATTTTACAAAATTCCAAACATATTAGTTGCATTAATTAATTTTATAATTAATTCCCGCTGTCACAACAAATAGCGTGTTTTTAAGAAACAATTTATATCAAAAGATTGGCAATTGTTTATGTCCAATTTCAATGTTAAATTAATTCTAATGACCACCATTGGATAAAATGGTAAAAATATATTCTAATTATACTTTAAAACCATCAAATATTATAATTTATCACTATAAATTATTTTGATTAAAAAAGTTGTTTTAAGTATTTTTCACTATTTATAAAATTTTAGAAGTTCTCAGAAAAATACCAAAAATTCAACATAGGCTAATTTCGATATTACGAATACAAAAATGAAGTCCATTTTGACATATAAAATTTATAATATTTCAAAAAGAAGGTATTACTATTCATAACGGCTACTTTGATTAGTCGCGGTGTTTTAGAACTCGAAGTTGCGTACAATGCAAGCTATTGTATTACTGAATGAGAAGCGTATCGTGGAAGCTTGGGGTGTTACATTCTCCCCTCCTTCAATAAATTGCGTCCTCGCAATTTGAAATTTTTCTTGGAAAATACAAGGTTGAAAAGAGAAAATACCTTTGAGGAAAACCCACATCGAAAATAAGGTTAATAAATATATAACATTAAAAGAAAGCAGGATAAGTACAAAGGTCACCCGATATAGCCCATTCTAGGATTCTATGAAAATATGGATATGGAGGAGAAACAAACCATCAAGGTCTGATGGAGAGTTATAGAAAACAGGATTAGGAGAATGTTTAACCACAAGAAAATCACAAACTTGTGATTGGTTAAACGGTCATTGAATCCCCAGTTGGAAAAGTTAACCGACAACATTTTTGTTTTAAGTTACCTTTTATAATGTTGAGGAATTTATTTATGAGATTTACTAAGAACGTAGGGGAATATACATACTTGTTATGTATACTTTCATTCGTTAATAAATTTTTACCACAAACCCAACTTTTACTCCAAATGGTAACGGAACTCAAAAATATTCTATTTATCCTAATTGTATAAGGTTCCAAATGTTAACACATACCATTTAGATTAGTAAAACGATTTTGTAATAACCAGGGACTTCCTGTAGGCTAGTGGTAGGAAATAAAGGCTTGTCGCACTATGGTTGTGGGTTCGATTCCTGCAGCTGTGTCCGACGCGACGGGTTATTCCCCACCCTGCAGGTTGTCCTTTTTCTAAAAATATAGTATTATAGTATTCCAGAAATAATCTTCAGAAAAGTTTTAACCTTAAACAATACTATTCAAAGTTCAACTTAATCCATCCCAACATTTATAGTTATCCAAAATACCTCTGTCCAAACTTTCTCTAAAAGGTCTCTTAATTCCAAAATCAATTGTAACATCAGATTCCCCAAACAAAGAAAAGTTTCTCTTATTGTCACATACTAAAAATATGATTACCTTAATCATATTAAAACCTTACTGAAACCAACAAGTACTGCAGTACAATCCTTATATAGATCACATTATTCTAATAACCAGAATATAATCCATGAGTCCGAAAGCATCAATACATTAGTTATTCTGCTTCAACTGTAGTAACAGCATAAGATTGTCCTTGATCCCTTGGCCTTTTCTGAGGTAAGATTCCTTGACGCTTAGGACATTCATTTGCGTAATGACCCATTTCTCTACAATTGTAGCATTCAACTTTGACAGCCTCTTTCTTTCCCTTGCAATCACGTGCCTGGTGACCTTTTTCTCCACATTTATAACAGACTCCCATTCCTTTTAGGCAAGTACCAGGGTGATTCTTCCCACAATTATCACATAATGGAAAATCCTTCTTTCCCTTTTTCCCTTTATCTGTCTCTTGTTCCACCGTTCTCTTCTTCTCTTGCTTTACTTTGTTGTCATAAGACTTAGAGAATTCCTTTTCTGTCTTGATAGCACATGAGACTATATCTTCGTATGTTGAGAAAGATTGTGACACTAGAGCTCGACGGAGAAATGGTTTTAACCCATCAAAGAAACGATCAATCTTACTTCTTGGGTTACGTATATAATCTGCAGCATGCCTCGCTAACCTTGTAAAGTTAGCCTCATACTTTGCGACATTCTCATCCTCCTTTTGTCTCAGACTCAAAAATTGCCTTTCCATATCTGCTCGATGGTCACGAGGAAAGTATTTTTCTAAGAAAAGCTCTTTGAACTCCCTCCATTCCATATTCGATACGTCATCATCTTCCTTTGTGTTTTGAATCAGTGACCACCACTGATCGGCATCTCCAGTGAGGCGGTAAACTGCCATGACAACCTTCTCCCTTTCACTACTCCCCAAGGCATGGAATATTTTCTCTAAGGAATTTATCCATTGCTCAGCTACTGTAGGATTTGTACTCCCATTAAAGGTTGGTGGTTGTTGCCTCATGAAACGATCTAGCATTGATCCTCCACGTTGCGGATCAGGGTGCTCCCTACGAGTAAGGTTATTATTCATAACCTGAGTGAGTTGTCCCAGTATGGTAATAAGTTGATCAGCACCAGTTGTATCTCCAGATCCACAATAATTATCTTGAGCAGGAGGGCAATCCCTACACGGAGTTCGTGCATTGATACAGTTTCCATTCCTTCTACTAGGCGCCATTTCTAAACAATGGCATAAACCAGATTAGTTTATGAATCAAAATACATAATTCCATACTTGTAAAACACTTTACATAAATTGAACTATTTATGGATATAATCCATAATCATAAAAAGAAATGTTTTATTTGAGGAAGTATATACTCATAACCCTTCATAGTGGTTTGTAAATAAAATGAGAATTATCCTAAGCATATCCCCCGGGAGTGTCGTAACCAAGAGTACAGCAAGGCCCGTTGTCGTGCACCAGTTCCCGTTCGAGTCTAGCTCAAAGCGGTGTTTTCGGGTTTTACCCCTAGGTACATCTGTGCCAGAGCCGCCTCTACCTGCTCGTATCCAGATAGGGATGTATTGCTCGGAAAACTCATAACATCTCTATAATACCAAAATTCTAGGAAGTTCTTCTATACTAATCCTCAAAGTCTATCTTTGGGCTATGTGCTCTAATCAGAGTTTATCTAAATCTAGCTTCCAAGGTTAGTACTAAACTGCCTCTGATACCAACTGTAACGCCCCGACCCCAGCTACCCGGAGTCGGTGCGTCACTTCGTAACATTGGCATGATCACAAAAGATCAAGTCTCGAAAGACCGATTAGTTTAGTAGCCTTGGAAACACTAGATACAATTGTAAACGTTACATTACATCATAAAGTGAAAAACTACAATAACAAAGTCTCCATAGTCCACACTCATATCCTCTTCTGACTATCCCTGCAGGTCATTCATAAAATACTTCTTCACATCCTGGAAAATATTAAAACATTGAAAGGGGTGAGCTCAGATGCTCAGTAAGGATAACAATAATGCGGAAGCTTTCATAAATAAACATTAACATTTAAGGCAATGTATAACTAAAACAAAAGCCTCTTAAACATGAACTTCAACATAATATGGCAAAAGTAAAATGAGATAATGCCATTTACTTCTTCACATGGATATTCTACTGGTCGAATAATCACATGTAATATCAATAACCACTTTCATAATGAGGGAATGTATAATGCCAGACATTCTGAAACACTTTGTCAAGGCCTCGGCCAAGACGTCTAAAATGATTAAGGCCTCGGCCAAAACCATAAATCAAATTGGGAAAGGGCCTCGGCCAATTCCACGTCTAGTTGTCTCATGAGACCTGCCGATGCATCGAGGAGCTATAGCGGGCTCCACCCGTCACTTATTAAGTCCAATACATTCCTCATATGAATAGGTTTAAACATATCATAAACCATAACATAATTGTATCACATAAAACATGCATAATGTAAACATAACATTTCCACATTTCAATCACAAGATATCAATACAACACATTGATATAATAAAAACACTTTCAAAACCATTTTCAATACCAAAATAAAAGAAAGTTAAAACTTTGTATTTATTTTTCGTTAAAAAAATGATGGCTTGTAGAGGAAGCCGAAACTCAAATAATGGTCACGGCGGCGGAGAAGTCGTTGTCGCCGCATAAGTACGGAAAGAAAAACATTCCCTTTTGTCGTTTAGCAAAACGCTTTGTATAAAAAGATTCCTTTTGAATAACCGTAAAAGTCAAAGGGGTTTATACACCGTATAAAAGAAATTTGTGTATAAAACCAAATATGCCTCAATGAAAGGAGATTGAGACGAAGTACTTTAAAAGATAATTTTTAAATAAAATATATCTATTGTGTGTATTCACTATAGGTACACATAAATAATGTAAAAATACAAGATAGGACATAATAATATCATGACATAATTTGAAAGTAGGAGATTAACCCAAAGAATGGAAGTTGGGTTAAGAAGTTCCCTTACAAAGATCATTTATAAATAAAATATATCTATTATGTGTATTAACAATAAGTACACATAAATAAAGTACAAATACAAGATAATACATAACAATATCATGACATAATTTGAAAGTAGGAGATTAACCCAAAGAATGGAAGTTGGGTTAAGAAATTCCCTTACAAAGATCATTTATAAATAAAATATATCTATTATGTGTATTAACAATAAGTACACATAAATAAAGTACAAATACAAGATAATACATAACAATATCATGACATAATTTGAAAGTAGGAGATTAACCGAAAGAATGGAAGTTGGGTTAAGAAATTCCCTTACCTCGTGTCTGACTTGACTCAACCGTTCTTTAACCTCCTGAATAATAAACTAGAGTTAATATATACCTTATTAAGAACCATTTTCAACTTCATTATCCTTATTATATCACTTATTACAATGATATGAACATTATGTAATTATTTAAGTTAATAATGTTCATTTTGTCGGTATTTGGTTCTTAAGTCAAAAATAGGCTTCTTACACTTACATGTTGTTAATTTGGTCAAAGGTTAATTATATCCAGAATGGTATTCATGATGTAGATATCATATATGTCATATATATCCAGTACATACATTCATTTATAATATTACATCACATTTAGAGGTAAGAAATGAAATGCACCGTTCATGGAGACGGTAAGCCGTACGTACGCATGAACGCTACTTCCATTTCTATTTCATATTTTCTGGAATGGAATCATAATGATATGAGAGTATATTATAATTCCAGTATAATAACATATATAATATCATTAACTTTATCCTTCACACATCCCACATATGGTATTAACGAATCAAATCACTTTCAGGGGGCGGTAGTCCGCGCTTCCTAAAATGAAGATATCGTGTTTTACCCATAATGGAAACCATAAAGGTATGCCCAAAATGAAAAAAACAGAAGCTTAAGGAAAACATAAACATATTATATATCATATATAAAAATAGTGACATCATCATGGCCACCTTTGAAGGTGTTAAATGAGTGTTGAACAATCATCGTTTCGGGAGGCAGAATTTCACCATCCACGGAAACCTTATGTTCTTTAACCATTTGATGTAGTTGTGTGGAAGTGTAGCTCAAATAAATCTTATAACAACATCCTAGTATATTTAAGATACTGGTGTTGTTACAAAAGAAGTAAATAAAAAGAGTTTAGGGGGTTGGAGAAGCAAAATAAAACAAAAGAACATGAGAGAATGAATTACCATAAAAAGTGTAACTCCTTTTGAGTTGAGCCTAAAGGCTTCCTTTGAAAGGATTCTGCCCAAAGGGAATCCTCTAGGATGAGGAGAGGGATGTGGAGAGAGCAAATGGGCAGGGGTTGGCTGAGCCAATGGCTTGAAGAGTGTGTGAAATGAGGTAGAGGTGGGGGCCTTTTATAAGAGGAGAGGAGGGGCACTTTTGGAAAGTAAAGGAACATTACATTATTTGAAAATGTGTTTCGGTTTTAAAAGGTCCCACATTGATAGAATTCGTGGATAAGGTGATAAGGCATCGAAATCCACTCATCCAATTGGTTTTGGCCATGTGTAGTTCATAGATTTTATATTATCTTTCCATTTTATTTAAATCGTCAAATAATGATGTCATCGCTGCATCATTATTATGTCATAAATAATTAAATTTATTTAATGTCTAAAAATTATAAAAAAAATACTATGATATAGGAAATATGTTTATCTTTCCAATGACTATTTATAATCAAAATTTGGACTTGTGTAACCCTACTTAAAAATTGTTTTAGTAAAACACTTTATGTTAGTGTCATTTTCACTTTAACATTAAATAAAAAGTAATTTATGTTATTTCCCAACAAAAGTGGATCCATGGGGTCCCCAAGTTAGGCCATGGCTTGTCTTGGTCGGCCATGACACAAACAATGAGGTTGGGACATGTGTCTAGGTCATTTAATATTATTAAAGTATTATTTATACCTTAAACTACCCTAATTACCACTAATCGCGATTAAGAACTTAATAAGTTACTATTCACCAAAAAATTATTTTTATCCCATTGAACCACATTTTACTTCTTAATGACAACCATGTATGTCGGATTTTTGAAAATCAAATCACAGAAGTGGTAATATTTCATTTAAACGAAAAATCAGTTATTTAACAACCACTTAGTGGTTTCACTATTCATCAAAAATTGAAGTTTTTCAGAATAAGGCCAAAATTTCACCCTAAGCTATAATTGATATTCCGAATTGAAAAATGATGTCTATTTTACAAAATTCCAAACATATTAGTTGCATTAATTAATTTTATAATTAATTCCCGCTGTCACAACAAATAGCGTGTTTTTAAGAAACAATTTATATCAAAAGATTGGCAATTGTTTATGTCCAATTTCAATGTTAAATTAATTCTAATGACCACCATTGGATAAAATGGTAAAAATATATTCTAATTATACTTTAAAACCATCAAATATTATAATTTATCACTATAAATTATTTTGATTAAAAAAGTTGTTTTAAGTATTTTTCACTATTTATAAAATTTTAGAAGTTCTCAGAAAAATACCAAAAATTCAACATAGGCTAATTTCGATATTACGAATACAAAAATGAAGTCCATTTTGACATATAAAATTTATAATATTTCAAAAAGAAGGTATTACTATTCATAACGGCTACTTTGATTAGTCGCGGTGTTTTAGAACTCGAAGTTGCGTACAATGCAAGCTATTGTATTACTGAATGAGAAGCGTATCGTGGAAGCTCGGGGTGTTACAGTTATACTCACCATACATATATAAAAACTATTTTTTAGGTCACTTGGAGTAGGTTGGAGATCAAGATGGTTAATTCTATATTGTGTTTGGAGGAGTCGTTCGGTCTTGTGGTCTCTTCCGTTTTACTTTCTTTTGGGTACTTGTTGATTTCCCTTTTAGAAGTAGTACTTTTGCATGGAATTTCATATATGTACTTGGGTTTCTTTTATACTTAAGTTATGAGTTGGATTTGGTTGGAGTCTATCCCGTCTCTCTCTTTCGCATATGTTCTTTTAGAGGGTAATGCCTCCCATTTGGGTGTTTATTATACCATCGGTGCTAGTCGCCAACCCGAGGCCTACTAAAGGCTGGACTCGGGGGGTCATTATCTCCCTTTTCACATTGCTGGCCCAAGAGGGGTACACTTTGTGGGGAGGGGGTCGTGACAGAGTGGTATGAAAGGTCTGGTTGAAGGATAAGATGGAATTTGGAGTAGGCACATGTGAGGTGGCATGGGTTGGTAGGGCAACAGTGACATTCATGTTTATCAAGTAAGGTAAACAATGGATACAGGCTGATACATAGGCGTTTAGGGCCACCTATGATTCGATGCACGAACCTTTATGTTTACAATGGCTACTAAACAAGGTGATACTAGTTGCAGTGTAAATACCTAGGAAAGGATCATGCATTATTCTTCATTGTGCCTATTTTTGAATGGGTAGTCCTTGGGATAGGTTAACCCAAAATGAATAAAAAACAATTAATTAATAATAGTTGAGTCTTCTAAATTCTAGCCTTAAGAGCTCTAAGTGTATTTATTTTGCAGGTATGGTTCCAGGTCGACGTCCTTGTCAGGTTTGTGTAGTAGACATCCAGTCAGCTATTCTAGCAGGTCGCCATATGGTAGAGGTTGTTGATGACGACACTTGGAGGAAGACACTCCATGAGTTTCAGTGCCAGAGTCTGTAGAAGTAAGAGGGCTCTATTTCAGATGCAGTCACAGAAGACTGGTTGGAGGAGGTCGAGATAGGCTTCTGTTCGATCCGTCCTCAGAAGGATCACTGGGTGTCCTTAGCTGTGATGATGCTGCATGGAGCAGTGAAGCATTGGTGGTTCTTATTCCCCAGGGATCATGAGGAGTCAGCGTTGTTATGGGAGGGGTTCCGAGACATGTTTAGAGTTGAGTTCCTTTCCCTGAATGCAAAGGCATCCAGTCGCCAGGAGCTTCTTACCCTTCGGCAGGGGAGATCCTATGTTCGGGAGTTTGGAATCTATTTCAAGAACCTTTTATGATATGCTTCAGACCTATTACCAGATGAGGAGGCTAGGGTGAGGCATTTCGCAGAGGCTCAGCGTCTAGATATCCAGCGCCTGGTCAGCCCATTTATGTTATAGACATATCTCAAGGTGCTGGCGAGGGTGGATGTTGTCGAGAGGACTTTGTCCAGGACCGTATCATCACGAGAGGGGAATCTTCATGATTCCTCATGAAGAATATATGTGGTTTGGGGTTCCTGATTTTCAGGGAAAAAGAGTTTCCATTCATCCAAGGGTAGGTCGTAGCCCTTCTCATCTCGTTTCTCTAGAGGCAGAAACTCTCAGTCCTATGACAAGGTATCAGGCACTTGTTTTTCTTTTGGTCATCATGGACATCAGCTGTGGGAGTTCCCGATCTTTCAGAGCGGTCATCATGCACTGGGTGCTACGATCCAGGTTCCTCCTTTGAGGCAGTTCCAACCGAGGCAGCGACAACTAGTTACAGCCAAATTAGATCACCAGAGGGGTGATAGAGTAGGCATAGGATAACCCCGTGATTCTCCCCATCATTAGAGAGCATAGCACGACCGTGGTGGTGTTCGTCATCAGGGTCAGTGAGGCAGTGGGGGAGGTCGTGGTCAGCATCATGCTCTAGCGTTTCCAACACCAAACGAGCTAGATGTCGTTCGAGGTACCCTTTGCTTGTTTTATATCTTGGTGTATGCCTTGTTTGATTCAGGAGTGAAATATGCCTTCATATCACATACCCATGTCCATACTTTGGGACTTGAGGTAGAGAGGCTTCCCGTGCCCTTGGCATTGACTAAGCCAGTTGGAGGTTCAGATGACCTGTTTTAACTATGTAGAGACTGTGAGCTAGTGGTAGGGAAAAATTTCTCTTGGGGAGATTACCGATGATTATGGATACGACCATATGATTTCATCCTCGGCATGGATTGGTTATATTAGGTGTAGGATATCTAAGATTCCTTCAGGAAGAAAGTCATTTTCTTTGGTGTGGATGGAGAGCTAGTGGTGTTTGTTTGTGAGTGAGATCCTCGGATGTGTCACATGCGCATTCCAACCTTATCTTCCTTGGCGGCTGATATGATGATGAGTTTTTCAATGGTTCTCATTTAGTGTTTTCGAGGGTCATAGAGGATTACCTTGATGTCATCCTAGAAGAGGTTGTCGCATTGCCCCCTCGATGAGAGATCGAGTTTGGGATCGAGCTACCACGAGGAGATTCTCCAATCTCTCTGTCTCCATATAGGATGGCCCCTTTTGATTTACGAGAGCTACGTATATATCTTGATGGTATATTGTAGTGCGGTTTTGTTCGACCAAGTGTGTCCCCATGGGGTGCACCAGTTTTTATCGTGAAGAAGGTCCATGGCTCTTTGCGATTTTGTGTTGATTATCATCGTTTAAACAAAGTGAAAATAAAGAATCGATATCCTCTTCTGAAGATTGATGATTTATTTGACCAACTGAAGGGTGCAAGTTGGTTCTCAATGTTTGAATTACGGTCAGGATATCATAAGATGCATGTGAAGGATGACGATATCCCGAATACTACTTTCAGTGGTCGACTGGGGCATTATGAGTTCTTTGTAATGTCGTTCAGCTTGATGGATGCTCTAGCTGTATTCATGGGATTGTTGAATTCATATATTTAGGAGTTCATGGACAAGTTCATGGTAGTTTTCATTGATGAAATCTTTTTGTACTCTACATCTGAAAAAGAGCGTACAGAGTATCTACGAGCCATTTTGGGAGTTCATCGTCAAAATCATCTATTCAGGAAGTTGTCGATGTGTGAGTTTTGTGCTCTAGAATCCTATTTCATGGAGCATGTTGTGTCCCAACATGGAGTAGCTGTGGATCCATGTAAGATATAAGCATTCGTGTCTTGGGAATCCCCCAAGATAGTGTCAGAGGTGTGAAGTTTCCATGGTCTCGCAGGATACTACAGGAGGTTTCTAGCCAATTTCTCATGGGTCGTGACTCCTCTGACAACTTTGACCAGAAAATATCAGGCATTCATATGAATAGATTAGTGTCAGGAAGCTTTCGATTATCCAAAAGATAAGTTAGTATGTGCTCCAGTCCTTTGTCTTCCAACTAATGGAGTTTAGTTTGATGTTTTCTGTGATGCTTCACTTCTTGGGTTAGGCTATTTTCTCGTACAACAGAGGTCAGTTTTTTCTTATGGGTCTCGACAGTTGAGTCCCTATGAACACAACTATGCCACCCATGACCTTGAGTTGGCAGTTGTGGTGTTTTCTCTAAAGTTGTGGATACATTACCTCATTGGTGAACACATTGTGGTTTTCACTGATCATAAGAGTTTGAGGTGTGTTTTTTCCTAGCGTGACTTGAGCATACGACAACGTCGATGGATGGAGTTCTTATAGGAATACGACATAGAAATATCATATACACCAGATAAAGGGAATGTTGTAGCTGATGCGCTAAACCAAATGTCGCATAGTGATGCTGTGTGGGAATCTGGTGATTCATGGAGAGTAATGGATGAACGTTCAGCATTACATCTTTATATGGGAGAAGTTGGGGGTAGAGGATGTCTTTTTGATATGATGGTGCAGTCATACCTGGTGCATAACATGGAAGAGTCTTAGTTGGGGGATCTTGATGTGGAGGTCTGGAGAGACCGAGTTGTTTGTGGTGAGGCCCCTGATGGTTAGATTGAGGATGAACAACACATAGTGTTGTATCATGGAAGGATTTTTGTTCCCTTAGCGATGCACAAGATGGCCCTCATAGAGTTCCATGGTTCTCCTTTAGCGGTGCATCCTAGTTTGAAAAATATGTATTGATCCTTGAGGAGTTAGTTTTGGTGGCCTGCATAGAAGCGTGCAGTTGCAGAGTTTGTGTCTCGATGTTTAGTCTGCCTGAAGGTGAAGGCCGAACACCGTGTTCTCGGTGGTCTTCTACATCCATTAAATATTCCTCAGTGGATGTGGGAGGACATCTCAATAGATATTGTTACTGTTTTACCTTGAGCATTGAGATGTTATGATTCTATTTGGGTGGTAGTGGATTGTTTAATGAAATCATCCCATTTTATAGCAATCAAAGAGTCAATATCAGTTGATGTTTTGTCGAGGTAGTATCTATATGAGGTAGTGAGACTTCATGGTGTCCCTTGAAAGATCATTTCTGATCGAGATCATCGTTTTACCTCCAGGGTTTGGAGAGGTCTACAACATGATTTTTGTTCTCAGCTATGCCATATCAATGCTTTTCATCTTCAAACAGATGGTCAGATTGAGTGAACAATCCAGACTCTTGAAGACATGTTGCGCTCTTGTGTTCTTGATTTTGGAGGTTAATAGATGAGGCACTTACCCATGGTGGAGTTTTCCTACAATAATAGTTTCCACTCCACCATCGGTATGGTGCTGTTTCAAGCCTTGTATGGCCGACCTTGTCATTTTCCATTGTGCTGGACTAGGGTCGGAGAGTCAGCAATTCCCGGACCAGAACTAGTGCACAATAAAACAGAGATGGTTCAGGTGATTCTTGAGAGGATGAAGGGAATGAATGATTTGTCAAAAATCATATGCTGATCAATGGAGGAGACCTTTGGAGTTTAATGTTGGGGATCATGTGTTTTTGAAGGTTACTCCCCATCGTGGGAAGTGAAGGTTTGGTCATGGGAGTAATATTTATCCCCGTTTTTTGGGCCATTCAAGGTGTTATCTCGTGTTGGAGCTATGGCATATCGAGTAGAACTTCCCCCTCAGATGAGTTGGATACATTATGTTTTCCATGTTTCAAAACTCTGTCATTATCTTCATGATGACTCTCATTTCATCGATTGGAGAGAGATATATTTTGATGATGATGCAACCTTTGAGGAGCGACCAGTGGAGATCCATGACCGCATAGAGATGGTGTTGCACGAGCGTTCCATTCCCTGAGTTCGTGTCTTGTGGCGACACGGTGGCATGGAAGAGAGTACCTGGGAACGTGAATCACATATATGTGCTCAGTGCCTAGAGTTGATTGACATTTAACTCTTTCCATGTATCTTTGTAACATATGTGGTTATAGAAATTTCATGTTTATGATATGGATCCCTTTGTTTCTTTGGCGGCTTTCCCTTTTTTGAGAGGTATCTCAGTGAGTGGTTGTTCATACCCTGTTTCATTTTATCTTTTGGTGTGTTTTGGATTCTCGAGGATGATAATTTTTTGAGAGGTATCTGATGTAATGGCCCGGACTCTTCCGGTCAATTAATTTCTGAAAATGTAGTGATAGAGTTGTCTTGGGAGGATAAGGTGACCTGGGGTGCATTTGGGTAAACATTTAATGGAAAATGATGGGTAATAGCCTTCACATGGGAGGCGCACGGTTTTCCTAAACTGTGTGGCCAAGCCATGAAAAATTGGTGATGGAGGCTATAGCATTCACATGGGAGGCGCATGTTTTGTCTAACTGTGTGGCCTAACTTTGCAAGGATTTTGTCATGGAAGAAGCTAACACACAGTTAGGGCACAATTTGTTATATCGTGCCGACTAACCGTGTGGGAACATAAAGTTAGATCCTAAAATTGTGGATCTAAAATATTTTGCCTCTAAATGGTTTGTTTAAGCCTGTAAGTAGCCATAACATGGGATTACCCTTCCTTGGATGTAGAAGAAGCTGTAACAAGCATTTTGGAGGCGATCTGGAGGCTTTTCATGGAGAATCGAAGACGATTTCTTGAGGTTTGTGGTCGTTCTTTCTTGGTTTCATAGATCTACAAAGATATACTCCTCTTCTTCTCTCAGTTTTTTAGATATATGCCTGTTTTGGGTAGATCTAAGTGTGTGGATGTCGTATATGATGATCATTGGTCATGGCTGTGTTAGGAGAGGAGATCTAAGTAGGATTCGTGGAGAATCTGTCCGGTCTTCTTGGGCGTTCTTCGACCATTTTGGTTTCCGTCAAAACAATTGATGTAGGGGATTCGTGGCATCACTAATTTTTTATGTGCAATCGTAGAGTTATCATGATTTAGCCCTTTGGATCACAATATAAATGACCTAATTGAATACTTGAACATGATTAAAAGAATTGGTTTAATCGCATATTGTTGCATTGTACCATGATAACGGTTTGCCTATTGATTTACTAGATAGTGTGATATATATGCTTTTCTTATTATCATGTTTCTATTGATATAAATGATAATGAACATAAAGCCGGAATTAATTTTTAATTAATTGGATAAAGATAAAGAGTCATGTAAATAATCTGGTTATTGTTGTTGTAGATGTTTTTCCAACTTGGTGTTAATCAAATTGATGCCGATGATGTGTTTAATTCAGTTGCTCAGTAAACATGAAATCTGTTGGTGCTTATTTTTTGGAGGCCGGATGCCTTGTAAAAGGGCCAAAAGCCCAATTTGATGTGATGTTTGTTTTTCCTGCTGCTTGTGCTATGATGTGACCCTAGAGGGGTGTTTTGATATGTGGAGGCGTGGATGCCATGTGGTTGTGGTAGCAACTGATACCTAGAGTGGCATGATGCATCAGTTTATGCTTGTGGGTGTCAGGGAGGATAGTAGGGATGATGAAATGGGATGGATGTGGTAGTTTTATGCCTGTTGATTTTTGGTTGTTTATCTGCTTTACCTTTCCCCATTTTTCAAGGAAAATGGTCTTGCATACCCTTCTTCCGTTAGGGGAGAAGACACTTGGGGAATTCCACATTATTTCTCTATTTAGCCTCTCTAGGAAGAATGGGTCTATGCTCTTTCTATAGGTGGCATAGACTCGACGGATAGTACAACTTCTCACCGTGTTGATCCCCCTTGTGTTTAGTAGCATAGGTTGCTTTTCTAGAAAGCGTGGGAATATGGGGAATGTAATTAAGTAATGAATGTTTTAATAAATAATGTTATCCCATGGGGTTTGAGTTTGGTGAAACATAATGATGAGGTTGTAACTTTGAAGGAACATTTGACTTTGGGTGTGAAGTTAATGGAAATTTAATGTGGAGATGTTCTTGGCTAGTTAATGTTTGATGAATTAGTTAAGGTACAATGGAATTGTTAAAAAGGAAATGATGTAACCTAATAAGGCTGTTTAAATGGTTGTGCGCTTATAGGATACCTAGTCTTAGAAGTGGCATCCTGGAGTCCGAGAGACGTTAGATACAGTTGTGTCTTAGACTAGGTTATGCCCATAGTGGGGTTTTTAGTAATAATATATCCTGTACTTTTTGCGTTTCTATACGCTACTCCACCCGGTCAGTAAGGGAAAGTAACACCCGAGGGCTTCTAAGCCCTGGGGGTTGTTTTCCACAACATTCTGTTGGGAGGGTGAATAGCTGACTACCCCCTTTGACCCTTCTCTCATCTCTTGGTAGATACTAGAGCTATTAGGCATATCTATTAGTTTTCCCCATATATGTGTGTAGAGGGATGTAATGGCTTGTGGTTATTCCCACACATATATTCTGGATATTGTATCGTAAGGACTACAATATGTGTAACGTGTATAGGATGTGATGGCTTGAGGATCCTTACTCGGTGTAAGGGTTGTAATGGCTTGAGATATAATACCTGACGTATGATGCACGTTATGCGAGCCATGGTGGATCTCAAACACTACCTGGTTTATTTTGGTTGTGAGGATGGTGTGGTGCTTATCCCAGGTGTCTGTGGGAAAGCATTTGTGGTGCACATGGTGCAGATTGTGTAGCTTAGCCCAGGTGTATTTGGGAAAGCCTTTGGAGAGAGATGCACATGATGTATGTCCTTGGGGAAAAGAACCAAACCCGTGGAGAAGTAGTAGAAGGGTATCCTTGATATTATTTAGTAAATGTTATATTCATGTATGATTTACTTGGTGACAGTAGCCATGGTGAGGTTGGGAACTTAGTATACCTATTTAGGTGACATGTTAGTTTCACTTGTTGTTCACAATGCATTAGCATGCTTTCATTACCGTTGAAAGAGAGGCTTCAGGGAGGATCCTACTGATTATACTGTTATACTCACCCTACGTATATATAAACTATTTCTTAGGTCACTTGGAGAAGGTTGGAGATCAAGCTGGTTACTACTAGCTTGTGGTTGGAGGAGCTGTTCGGGCTTGTGGTTGCTGTCGTTTTACTTTCTTTTGGGTACTTGTAGTTTTCCCATTCAGTTGTAGTAATTTTTCATGGAATTTCATATGTGTACTTGGGTTTCTTTTATATTTCAGTTTTGACTTTGAGTTGGTTGGTGTCTATCTTATCTCTCCTTTCTGCATGTGTTCTCTTAGAGGGAAATGCCTCTCATTTGTGTGTTTATTATACCCTCAGTGCTAGTCGCCAACATAGGGCCTACTAAAGGCGGGACTCGGGGGTCATTATCTCCCTTTTCACATTGCCGGCCTAGGAGGGGTACACTTTGTGGGGATGGGCTCATAACAAGCAATGAAATTATTTCCATGACATGTCCTTAACCTTCAAGTTATATTTAAATAATATTTAACCAAATAATTTTTTATATTATTTCTCACCAGACCAATAACATGGTTCTTCAATCCTTATCAATACTTATTGGTCTTTTAGTAATGACTATTTATATATTAATTAAATTGAACTTCATTATTCATGAGTAAATAAATTTCATATCCACAATATAGTCTCTCAAATAACTATAGGTGAAATAAATTTAACCTAGAATACTTGAATAATTAGTAAACCACAACTGAGAATTATATTTATTGAACTTGAGAAATTTATAAATTAATTAACTGAGATAGTGGATACAATTAATGTTTTACTTTCTAGGCCTCTTTATCATTAAATTAATGTGGGATAGCATGAAATCCAATATAATTGTCTACCAGTGAGTCAAGGAACCCAATTGAAATATGTTGATTTCGCAACAACATTTCATCTCAAATGAATTTGTACTGTGAAAGATAATCCATTTTTCTAGATATCTATAATCATGAAGGTTGCATGCTTGTTTCATAAAATCATTTATCTCATTATTCATTAATTCAGTATTACTCATTCATCACCAAATATATCATACCTCACCATGAACATCTTCCATCATGTTTGTGGTCAATACAACTTAGTTCACGATTCATAATACCAATTAATAGTGATCTTACAATCTAAGGACCAATACACACTTGCTCATATAGGAAAATCCAATGACATTTATGAATGTAGATTTCCTATTGGTGGATCTTGTTCACATAATATTCTCATAGATATTACCAAGGGCTCTTGGCATTAGAAGTTTCTCAAAGATTCATGGGTCCCAACCGCAGATAGATTATATCATTTTTGTCCCTTAAAATGATATAATCCGGACAAATACCATATATTCAAGAATAATGTCATCACACTTCCGTTTTATCATCATAAAAGGTATCCAATGTGAAAATTTAGTGTTAAATCTATTCTTATAAAATTATTAACAATATGTCACATAGAAGAAAAATTATTTTTTGATAAAGATTTTATTGATATTCATCCAATGAATACAGGTTTATCATAATGTAGAACGACGATGGTTTCTAAGGAACCAACTCCAACATACTCCAAAATGCACAAGAGACAATTGAAAACAACTATCTATCCACTAGATCTCACGTGATATTCATTGTTAAGATGAGTTAAGAGTTTATTCATGTCGTCTACCACATTTTCATACAAGGAAACTCTTCTCACTGCTACATTACCGCTGAAATATCACAAGTGGAGCCTCTTTTGGAGTATTTTCTTTATCCATCGAAGGACCTTCGCACTTTTGTAAGATTCAGTTCTATACTATTATCCTAATATAATGTAATGTGATCATTAATAATAGTCCCCACATGGAGATCCTACACAATGTTTCAAATCTATACGGATTCTTTGGCTACATCATAAGACAATTTCTATTCAGACTTCGCTATAGAATCTTTAACAGCTGGCTTTTTTGAACTATTCCATCTCAAATATATTCCATTGATATTGAAAACATATACTTATTGTGACTTCATAACATTATGATCTATCTATGAACTAGCATTATCATACCCCTTAACGACAATATCCTCATCTCCTCCATAAACAATTAAAAAATCGTTAACTCTTCTCAGATACTTAAGGATATTCTTGACAGAAGCCCATTATTATTCGCATGGATCTACATGATATCATACCACCTTTCTTAGTGCATAGAAACATCAATTATAGAATATAACATACCATACAAGATAGATATAATCACTGATGTGTGTAGAATCTTACTCATCTTATCTTTCTCATGTTGTGTCTAGGGACACATTTTTGTGGAAATATGTTTAACATGTGAAACTGGACCCAATACACACTTTCATTTTTCTATACTAAATCTCTTTAGTATCTAGTCAATGTATGAACATTCACATAGTCTTTTCAGCCTCCTATATCTATCATGAATGAAATTGATCATTAGAATGTAGGTTGCTTCACGTAAGTCTTTCATAGAGAAGGACATGATTAACTAGTCATTGATTGAATGAATGACTGGTATGTGATTTCAAATAAGAATTATGTAATCAACATACACTACTATAATTATGATCCAAATCACATTAAACCACATATAAACATAGGGCTCACATGCATTTTTAATTAATCCAAACTATCTTTTTGAATCGTTGAATTGAAAACTTCCATGATCTGGATGTTTTATTTAATCAGTAAATGGATCTCTGCAACTTTCATCCCTTTTATCATTAGATGATGTTAAAATCTCTTATGGTAGTCTCTTATAGTAATCTTCCTGAATTTTCTTGTTAAGTATTATATCTTTGAAATCTATCTTACAAATATTATAGTAATTAAAATATTTCATGGAATTTATGATATATATGGATTTAAACAAGGAAATTTTTTGAAATAATTCATCATATCTAATTCCATGATGCTATTTTAAAAATTTAACTGATACCCTTTCATTTTGATAAATAACATGACCTTTCATGTCTAGTATCATTTTGAATTCCCATTTACACCTAACATGATTTACATCAACTGGTGCATCGACCTGAACCCATACCTGGTTCTGATACATGGAATCCATTTTAGAATATAATGGTTGTAGCCATCTCATAGCTTCTGATCTCTACAAATATTCCTTATAGGAGAGAGGATAATATTTTGTACAAAACTTTTGAGTCACATTCATGGGTAAAAAAGAAAATAGTCTCTCTCTTTCCCTTACATCTCTTGTGCTCAAACATAGTACGTGTGCTTTATGAACTAACTCTTCCATGGGGACCTATGGAACTTGTTCCTATACCCACTCCTAATTATCTATTGCATCAACTTCATTGAATTAAATAATTCCCCAACTATCCTTTTTTAAGATGTTCACCCACTCAAGAAAGACAACCTTTCTGGAAAAAGTCACTTTATTATCGGAGGGGTTGTATAGGTAGTATCCCTTTGAATCCTTGGGGTGACCTATAAAGATAAATTTCAAGCTCGAAGATCTTGTTTGTTCCCTAATAAATCCATAACAAATTCCCCATATACACATACTTGTTTATTCAGTAACTTTGGTTTCATTCTACTCCAAATATAAAAGGGAATACATTTTTTGACATTATTTTGTACTTGGATCATTTTCTTTGTCGTAGTTTTCAATGCATATCCCCAAAAAGATAATGGAGGATCTGCACGATTCATCACCGACCATACCATTTCAAATAAGCTATGGTTCCTCCTTTCACTAACACCATTCCACAATAGTTTATAAGGGGGAGTGTGTTGACATAGAATCCCAATCACCTATAAAATGTCTATGAACACATGGTTATGATATTCTCCAACTCGTTTTGATCGAAGATTATTTGTCTACTTACAAAGATTATTTTCTACTTCATTCATGAAATCAACGAATTTCTCAAAGTACATGGACATAACTCATTATGTAGACATAGCCTAATATACTAATGTCATCATTAAGTGTAATGAATTAAGAATATCCACCTCTTTTTTCTACTAGAAAAGGTCCACACAAATCAGGGTGTACCAATCATAAAAGCAATGTGCAACATTCATCCCATCCACCAACTGGGGTTTGTTAATTTTCCCGTTTATACAAGCATTACATCAATAATGCGTTTTATCTCATAATTTTCTAAATAACCATCTTGAAAGAGTTTTATCAAATTATTCATGTTTACATTACAAAGTATGTAATGCTAAAAATTATGTTGTATGATTAGTTTGAACTTTTTTTATCAATTGTCAACAATTGTTTATCATAATTTAATACATAAATTCCATTATTTAAATGAACCACACCATAAAATAGGTTGTGCTTATAAAATTAACAAAATTTATTTCTGATCATGATAATAAATTCATCTGTATCAAAACTAGATACATAATTATGTTCTTTGAAACAATAGGTACATAATAACAGCCCTGTAAAACCAAATTCATTTTCGTCAGCAATATGTGGTTGTAGTCACCAATGGAACAAGAAGTCACCCACACACCACTTGCGTCTTGAAGATCCACCTCTCCTCTAGGAATTTTTTAGAATCTACTTGTTTCTGTCATTTTAATATAGATGCAACCTAGATAAGCATTATCTAATACCACATGTGTAAAAATAGAAATATTTCACTCAATAACAAACACACCATTGGTTTCCATTTTCCACTGGGTGATGTTCCTCTTCTAGTGGCATGGCATGCCACATAAAAATCACATTATCTACATTTCCATTCCTTTACTCTAGATCATATTGTTCTTGGCCAGACGGTGGGTAGAGGCTTTAGATTGTATATAAATCTTAGGCCCTAATTTCTTGTCCTTCCTCTTCCTATGCATTATATGGAATGTGGGTTTTTCATGCCCCATTTCATTATCAACATTGAAAATTTGGTTAATATGTATTGATATAATCTTTTCATTCATTCTTATATTCTAGTTCATTATAAAACTAGATAATGTCTTAGGAGGAAATGATAATATGAGACTTGTACACAACTAATATGGTAGTTTAATAAATAAGATGTCCATACACAAAATGTATCCAATAAGCCTTTATAAAATTTTTCCAAATGGCACAAACACTCCAATATTATTAGTGTTCTATGCATTGGATATCTTATACCCCTCATGTCTCACCTTCCCTTGATAGAGATCCAAATGGTGAGACCTTATTTTATAAAAAAACCATTTACTCAAGTTGCTTCAAGATCCCATTGGTCATAGATGATAACACAAGGCAATAAACATCTATTGAATCATTTTGATGTTCCTCATACACAAATAGTTCGCCATAACTCACCTCATTTCTAGGTGAAAAAAGTAAAGGTTCTTCACGAATATAATGTTTCCTATTATGGAGAAGGTTAGCCGGGAGGCGCCTTTTACGATCATGGAAATTAGTCCTAGTGGAAAGGTTCTCCTTCACAGGTATGGATCCAAATGATGTGATTGTAGTAATTTTGATTTATGTTTCTAAAAATTAACATGAACATTGATTTATTACATTATCTTCATATATATAGACAAATAAATAAATTAATATCTATTAGTATCACACTATTTGGTTTAATCCCAGAGGCCTTAGCATTACCTTCAGAATATCATATTTCATTGATATTCTGGAAAAAAGGCACTGTATATCCTTTCACATTACCCCAAATAGGGGTTTTCATGTAACATGAAAGGTTTTATATAGGAAAACCAAATTATAATTGCATTAACCCACAAATACTTCATCTGTTGAGTTGACCCCGTAATCCTAAAATCCATAATTTTGAATTTCATCATTCTTTGCATCTTAGTTAATAATTGTAATTCTTGGGTAGTCAAAAATTGATTTAATATAATATAATCCAACCCCAAACCTCAAATTATAATTCCCTGATTATTGAAATCACCCCCAATAAGGTTGGTCAAGAACGTTTAACTATGTTTTGATTCTAACCAATGTAATGGAATGCTATATCGATATAATATTTAATTTAGGGATTTTTTTGCTTTTATGATTAAATTTACAATTATTATCTTTTAAAAATCATGTTATTATTAATTAGGATATACTTATGTGATTGACCACATATATATATTATTTACACATAAGCCATTTTATTTTAGTTCCATCATGTTGGCTATTTAGTTCATTAATTATGCGATAATTTGTAACATCCATAATGAATTACCATACAACAGGGAGAAATAAATAATGATTTTGATCATAAGAATTACTATTGGTTAGTTTATATAGCTATTTATAATATAACCTTGGACTTGGGGAGAATCAAATTTAATCCTTTATGTATCTTGTTTAAATAATTCCAACTCACTACCTTTGTATCTACATGGTTTGGTTTTTCATTGGCTTCTACCTTGAACAACCACCACTATCATGGGAGCTCAATCCATTACATATTATTGAAGAGAATGAACAAAGTCCAACAATTTAAATTTAATAAATAAATTAAAATGGATCCAATCACATGAAATTACCTATTATATCTCACAATCATCCACAAACATGAAAATAAATATGAATTTAATAAAACTAGAATTCAATTATCTAATAATTCATATTAAGATAAATTATGCTTGAATTTATTAATAAATATATTTAATTAATCAATCCTTTTATCAAAATCCTTTTTTGAATTTCTTTGATAATCTCATCCATAACCTTGTACTTTACTATTACCTTGGATGCAACCTGGTGAATACTCATCCAAGGAAACTCAACATGTTTTTTTACATTTATATAAATTATTCTTTGTGACATGTAGCATTCACATAGAATTATAATTACTATACAACTCATACATGATTTGTAGATCCCTAAACTTTACTCATATGTTAATTAAACAATAAATCACACACAAAAACATATATATATATATATTTATATATATCAAACACCTATCACATGTTTTGCCCCATCTTTACACCCACACAAAGGTACATATCTCAGTGGTTAATAATATAATAATAAAATTTTAAATCTATGCAATTATGTAATAGTACTTGGAATGTAGATCCAACTACATAGTGTATACCCTATTCTCTGTCCTTCTAGATTACACGCCTGGGGAAACATCGTGAGAGGAGTACATTATAAATATTCATAGTAAATAGAAATTCTAGTGGGACACACTCATGTAGACTCAGCGTTAGATGGTCACCAACCCGTCAAGCCATGTATGGGATACAAAAATTCACCCTCACTCAAAGGGACAACACACCATGTCTATTGTCCCACATGGAATTTAGTTTTTCTTACCATGTGACAATCATTCCTGGTCAGCATTTTGTTTAAGACTTAACTTCATAGTGTGTCATTAATTCACACTTTATGAGTAATTTACAAATTACTCATGTTGAATTGAACCAAAATACATGGCCTATAGAACCAAAAATATGACATGTATTCATCTGTAATCTAGATAGAACAGTTAGTGCCTCCTGATGAGATCCTGGATTTAATTTTAATCATAAATGTATCCATTTTTAATTGATCTGTGATAAACAATAAGGGAGAAACATATATTGAAATTCAGATTACATGAATGATTGAACATGAATTTACCAACTAATTTAATATAGTTTAAATAATCAATGAATTGTTTAAATAATTATAAACAAAAATATTATCCCTATAATACGACATGTAGGATCTAGGAGCAGTGGAATTGTAGAATGTGAATGTACCCAACAATGGAAGTTATCATAATAGATGATTGATCCAGGATCAACATGGAGATTAATTACAGTATCCATGGATTTGAATCAAGTATAAATGAAAAAGGAGATAACCCATAACTAATAATAGAGGATCACAAAAATTTCTCTATAATTAATTAAATTAAATTTTAGAATTACATACAAGGTGATTATTATTTTGTAGACGTGTATGACCATAGATATGAGGTACAACTTCATTGGGATGTAGAATCAAAGGATAGAAATCATCTATATGTGATCAACACATGCTCCATGTATCTTTGGATTTCATTGAATGAGTATCTAGGTGATAGCGTGGATGATCCTTGCACTTGCGATGTTTGCCTTCAATATCCTTCACAAACGCTCCCAAAGCATTCTTCTTGATCAGGTGGAGGAGGATATCTCTAGTTATTGAGAGAGTTCATTGGGAGGTAATAGTTCAATATGCTCTGTATATTTTCTATAAGTTGGGGTGCACACATTGATTTTTTAGCTCATGGAATGACCCCATGGTAAAATTAGAGAATAATAAAATTATGAGAAATTTAATTAAGATGGTAATAATAAATAATTATCACATGATCCCTTACTTAACATATTATTCCTTATAAAACCCATGTCAAATTAAAATTGAAAGTCTATTATTTTTAGGAACGACTCTTCACATGAATTCAATATTTAAATATTATTTAACCAAATAATATTTAGTATTATATCTCATTAGACAAATAACATGATCCTCCAAACCTCTTCAATATTTTCTAGACCTTGTATAATGACTTTTTATTTATTATATAAATATGACTTCATTATTTTCCCAAAAATAAATATAATGTCCTCAACATATTCTTCCTATTTACTAGTTATGAAATAAATGTGATCAGACATACTTGAATAATTATTGAAAAACTACTCGGAATAAAATTCATTCAACCTGTTTAATAAATAAGTTAATCAACTGAGGTATTGGTTTCACATATTGTGTGACCCTCTAGACCTCTTACTAATTGGCATTTGGTGGAATTTTCTAAAGTCTAAGATTACTGTCTATAAACAGGTCAAGGAACCTAGGAGAGTAATGTTGATGCCACAATGACATGTGACCTCATACGAAATCTTACAATGGAATTTAATCCCTTTATCCTGATATCTCCAATAAAGCAGGTTGCTTTCATGTGTTATCAACCCAAGTGATTGAGTTCTAATTCTTTTACTTCTCAGAATTAAACTTTCCTACTGAACACCATTCCTGTGGATTTAGTTATGCTATATAATTTCATAAAAGGGACAGAGATATCTATATTAGTAGATGTGAAAAATCCTTTCTAGAATTAATAATAATTATAGTATTACTCTTGACACACCGAATATATAATCCCTCAGCATGACCATCTGTCATTATAGTTTTCATCAATACATCATAGTGTGTAGTTCATAATACCTAATAACAATATTCTTATTATCTATGGAAAAATACACACTTCTGAATATAGGAACATTCAATGACACTTATGAATGTGGATTTCTTACTGAAGGGTCTTAGTCACATAATTTCCTCATGGATATTACCAAGGAAAAACACCTTGATAAGGTGACTCAATGATTTATGAGTCCCCAACCATAATAAACTATTTCATTTGTGTCCCTTCAAATGATGTAATCTTTGCATAAAAGATAAATTCAAGAATATTACAACGGCACTTTTGGGTTCTCATCATAACAGGGATCCCCTAGGACATTTTTCTGTGATGACTATTTTGAAGAAATTATCACATATGTTCTATACAGAAGAATAATCGTGGTATAATAAAGATTCTATTAATATTCATCAAATGAATAAAATTTTATCATAATATAAAAATAATTTAGTTTCAAGGGAACCGAATCTAATAGAGTCCTCATAATTTAAACATCATCTCAGTAATAGAGGGATTGATATTTAAAAATTAAACTATTTTGGAAGAACCCATATTGTAAATAGGGTTAATAAAAAACCATCCTAATAACAAATAATTGACAGAAAAATGGTCACAAATCTAGTTTCCTAAGTAGTAGAACGTTGTTTGGAAATGGAAACATGGATATATATGAAGAATATAACAATCATGTTCTAATGGAGAGTTATAAATAACATGGTTAGGAGAATGTTAATGATCAAAAGTCCATAAAACAGAGGTGTGAATAATATTCGTTGATATAATAAAAATGATGATTATATGAAAATATTTTTTTATCAAAACACCTTTCTTATTTTCGAGTAATTCATTCACTGTGTAAGAATACAAGTAAATGTATGTTTCTATAAAAATTATCTTTCGGTTTATTACATCTTAAACTATTTCTATTTAATCTATTAACACAAAACGAATCATATAGTTATGTAATAAATTATCCAATAAAAAATAATGCAATGATAAGCCATTTAATAAATGGTGAAATATTAAAAAAATATTATGATCAAACAAATTGTAAGGAAACTCACTTAATTTCCAAAATGAACATGTCATTTGCCTCTATTCAACATCAATAAAATCTACATTTTCACATTCCAAACAATATGAATAACATTATCGTGTATCCTCTATATATATGGTATTAACTAAAATCATCATAAATCCTTATTGGAAACACGAATTTCTCCCTATTCCCTATGTAAGACACATTTTATTGGATATATTTGTTAAATCCAAAACATTTGTAAAGTCCCCCAATGAAATAATAGACCACTTGTCTACATGTCATTAATCATTTCAAATGTAGTCATCACTTATCCAAATAAATCGTTAAATGATAATTATGTAAAAATATTAAATTATAATTACACAATGTGGTTCTTATGGTCCTTGGACATTTGGGTTCATGTATTTTATGACTGGGAGGTTTTTTTACTATAGTATGGTACTTTTGATGGTTGTTGTTTTTCATTGCTACATTACCGAGAGAGTGAAATTTTGATCGACAGAATATAATACATCTTTTTGGGTCATAATATAACCCATTGGGGGTATAAAACAACAAAAATTGGATGTTTATATCCTAAATTAAAAATAACTTTCGCGATAAATATAAAAAAACTGAAAAATTTGTTTTTTTAGGTTTGGGCATAAAATAACATTCTTCTGCATATATCCTACGATAAATCATTACAATGACCACGAGGAGTTATAGATCAATTAGTACAAAACTATGATAGGGTTACACCAAAAACTAGATCATTATTTATAATTACCAAACACTAAAGGTGTCAATGGGGTGATAATACCTTCCCAAAGATTGATGACCACGACTCATGTATAAGAAATATTCAAATAAAATATGGTAATTAATGTTCATTCATATAATGGAAAAAACAAGATAATAATATACTAAGATAAGGTGAATAACTCCTCCTTTTATGTGAGATTCCCAACAGACCGTCACAAATGAAAAAATGATGATTTTTTTGTGTTTCATCATGTGATCCCACTAATCCATAGCCTATTGATGAATTCCTTTGATTATAATTTAGTAATGATTTTAATCCATTATTTATGGATTAAAACAAATGGGAACCACATAGGGAAGGATCTATTACAATGATGGTATACAATAAAATTTTTATTTATTTTGTGTTTCCACTGCCTGATACCCGTCATATATATATATATGTGTATATATATATATATATATTTGTGTATTTGACTATCCTTTACAATATTGTTTTACATAGATCATATGAATATAGTCTACATGCATCATATGAATGTATAATATGTGCATTATATATATTTATTATGATATAATTTATATTAAATTTCTATATATATTCATTATAAGAAATAGAACGACCAATTTAATGAATACATCACCTGTCATTTATCCAATAGAATATCACATCGTATTTCTCTCATATAAGAATATAATCACATCATATTAGAAATTATGTAAACATAGAAATGAAATTATCGATCAAATTATTTTTCTTATCATACATTGGGAAAAGGCTTATATTAGTTTCACTCGAACCAATCGTATGATCAAAAACATATCCAAACACCATAGTATTAGATAACATTATATTGACTTGTAAAAGTAATCCATAAAACTATGAAGGATATAATGTTTTTACCTTACCAATATTAGGTAATGTGAATTAATTATAATCATTATCTTCTATGTATACAGGTGATTATACAACATTCCATAAGGTATACTTTTATTGGTCAATAATAGTAATAATATCTACACAATACCTCAAGAATAAATTTTTCATATCTGTTATTAAACACCTAGTTACATTTGAAAATTTATTTTAATCCTAATAATATCATATCATCATAACCTATTATACTCCATGATTATTATAGATTAGTGATAATTCAGTATCTTACATTTTTAGGATATTAACATTTCACCATTTGTATAGTGTAAATTGTATCACACATCAATTAAGGATAAGTAACATATTCCATTATTATAAAACTATAATGTAATATAAAGCTATTAAATAAATCTACAAGAGACTTCACACGAACCGTAGGCTTTTTATTTGATGAAGGTTTTATTAATTCATTACATCAATATGTAACTCTTATCTGATATCAATATGATTACACATGAAAAAAAATTCCCCCTAAACTCTATAATGAGTAAGATATATAAGGTAATATATATTGAATAATGGTGATACTTTGTAATCATATTACTAAAATTCAATGCTTCAAACATTTTCACACTCCTTAGTATGCTAAAATCATATGTTATGATGTTGAATTCTATTGTCCCCTTAAGACTATTTTGATGTTTAATACCATCATATTTGGAACCTTATTTCCACACAAATTGTTCATGAAACCAATTTACTTATTTACTTTATGAACTTTTATGTGACATTTACATTATAGATTGATATTGGCCATTTTTTAAATATTGATAATTGTATTCCCATGGTAATTAAATGTAACGATTTTTATTTTTCTTCACTATCACATATGCTATCTTTTAGGATATTAGGTGAAAAATCACATACACCAAGAGTGGTAAAATATTTTCATTTATTACCTTTGAGATTTTCTATATTTATTCATCCTCCCATTATCCTCTATACAATAAATTATTTATAAAATATTTTATTAGTATTAAAAAAACATATTATTTTTAAGTAATATTTTTTTCTTTTAGTAATAGTATATAATAAAAATATTATAATTATATATTATATGTTATACAATGTTCTTAGATAATAATCCTTTAAGGAAATTTTTTTCTATAATAATGTATCATGAAAAGTGATGGGAACAACATAATCGATATTTTAAGTAAATAGATATTAATTTTATACAAGATAAAAAAATTAATCAACTTATACTTTCAAAAAATATTATAGAACTTGAAGGAATCCTATATGAATCAATAATATAATCTCATTTTTTAATAAAATTGTATTTATAAATTCTAAGAGAAGGATACAAATTAAATAAAATATAATTCATATCATATTGATGTAGTTTTCATGCCTATCCAAAATTTTCTTTCTCCATAACCTAAATATCTATCCTTCAATCCAAATACCTATAAATTACTTTATATTTATAATTATTTCCAGATATAAAATTTGTATCATATACCCATCAGAAATGAATAATTGGAAAGTATAGAATTTATAAATTATGTATAATCTCCACTTTCCTTTTTTTGAACATTAATCTATTTAGGAAAATTCTTCCCCCTACAACCGTTCTGTCCACAATATTTATATTTCCCATATATTTATTAGGGGTGTAAACTATTGATGGTATTTATATTTATTTTATAAATATTCATCTATTAAATTTTTATAAATTAATAATTGAACTTAATCTTAGACCACCCATGTACAACTCAATTATCCTCAATATATTAAGGAGATTAAGTAACAATTTAAAAAATCAATTCATGTTCTAATTAAAATAAACTCCTTTAACTTTTGTAGAATTGAGTTTATAATGATATATATGAAAATTTCAAGTTTATGAGGTGAACCTATCCCCTAAAATCAAATATCATTCCAAATAATATTGATCATATGAGTTGTGACTAATGTTTTATTTTCCATTTTACAATGCATAACTGAATTTCAAACCACATGCCATTCATGACAATATTTTTGTTGATATGGACTAATTAGTTGTTCTACCATGTTGTAAAAACACATAGACTATTGTTCATTCTTCAATATATATCCAATTTTAAAAATAAAAATAATGGGATCCTCCAGTGATTCCATTAGATTCTGATTATAGGCATATAACTCCAATTATAGAATATATTACATTGTTGGATAATTTGGAAATGGTTGTTCCAGTACATAGATGAATTTCTCTATCTCAATAATAATTCTTGTGTTTAGATACCAATCAATAATTATTCTTCCTTTTATTTTTTTTGATAATGGAGCGCTACGTCAAACCAGTTGGTGATTCCATTATCTACAATGACAAAATTTAGTATATAAATTTAATATCTTATATATATATATATATATTCATTTTGGACCTTTTAATACATTTTCTCCCACTAAAATTTTTGATCTCATATATGATATACATTTAGTGAGGCAATACCAAGCATTAAAAAAGTAACGAGTCTCCTTTGGTGATCCAAAGCTTGTTATACATTATTTTATTTACTTTATTCTTTCCAAATTTAAAGAACAACCATTTCAATTTTTAATGTTTTATCTCACTATTATCATTATAATAAAATTGTTAAATATTTTAATCATAAACATCTATATCAATTAGTGGTTTCTTGTAATTATTATGCAGAACCATCCAATGCTACCAACAACAATTGGTAATAGAGGTCCCTAATTTATAACGGATGGGTTATATGAAAGTCAGGATAGATTAATTTTATGTCAAAAATGGTTTTAATATCCAGAGAATAATTATGATTTAACAAATTGATCATAATATTATTCTTGATTATCTATATGGTTTGAAAAAGAAATTAACTAATTCATCCCATGATGGAAATATATTATTACCTATATAGAAGCCTCTAATGATGTTCTTGAAAAATACTTTAGCCTTAAAATGTTTTATTAAGGTAAAATAGTTCTTTGAGAGGGTGTGTATGTGTTAAATTTTATTGAATCATTAATAAATTAGATGACTTATATATGATATAATTTTAATTGGAAGGATTTTATAATAAGATGAGATTATATACATTTAAAATTATTATTATAACTACAACTATGAATGATATAGATTGTTTTAATAGAATATTATTTTATCTGTCAAACATTGATGCTAATATAGGTGATGAATACTATAATTATTATTTCATCAATAGATGATCAGTTTAGTTATGTTAAAGAATCTATGTTGTATGTTACAAATACTATTACACATAAATAGGTTACATATTCAATTTTATATAAACAACATCAAATGTGAGGTTTCTCTAAACCATTGGTTAATAGAGTAAATGTTATATAAATTAATAAACATATTAGTGGGTGGATAGATAATGGAATATCAAGGTATATACAGTTTAATCATAAGAATATTGTGATTAGGTGTTTCTAATATAATTGACCTGGGTAATTTTTTTGAAATTTTCATAACATGAAAAAATTTTATAAACAAATTAATTAACAATACTTATAATTTTTGAAGAATCTAATACTACTGATGTATTAATGTTTCTAAAAATTATAATTTTGAATTTTGTCTCCTAGATTCTAGATACTCAATTCAAATGTGTCCCACAGTAAGGGACTTCGTATAATCGAAAGAGGTATAGTCTAGTAATATATATTTACATAATAATAAGAGTTATTATATAATGGTTATATGTTCTTTTTCCTTAAAATGTTATCATGGAAATGTTATGTTTGTAAATGTCGTAATATGGGAACATGAATTAAAAAATAAACCACATTTTCATTGGTGTTATAAACATGATAATTTTCACATTTTGGTTATACTATTTTAGTATAATAAACGCTCATGGATTATTCAACATGATAAAGGTAAAAAAAATTAAATGGATTGTAAGTGTTAAATGATAAAATTAACCAAAATAAATTAAATTTCACATATTTATCAACGTATAATTAATTTGTATGTTGAAATTGATTTATTTGGAACATGATTGTCATTGTCTATGATTAACTTAGTAACAATTATCTTTTTACTTATATAACCCAAAAATTAATACAATACATGAATATTGTGTTCATGATAATTTCATACATGTGATTTTAAATTGGTATTTACAAGAATCAAGTAATAACGTTCAGTATCTACACACTGATATATTAAGTCAATCAAGAAGTTCCTTCCATGATTAGGGATATTAATTTGTCACATTTATTGATGAATACTCATGGAAATACTATATTTATATACTAAAATCCAAATTTGATGCCTTTCAGACTATTAAAACCCAAATGATCAATTTTTTAAAAAAATTGGTGGGACATAAATGGCTCTTCGAACTAATATTTAGTTAGAGTATTTATCTATTGTTTTTTAAATTTTTTAACTCTTAATGGATCCATAGAAATCAACCTATTATGGAAACCCCTCTACATAATGAATTAAATGTGGAAATGAATAGATTGGATTATCTTATAGATAGTTTTATTCAGGCTATAACATATGATTTTCTTTGGTCCATTAATATCATGGATTTTGTTGTGGATGTGTACCACATTTATCACTTCCCATATATATTTAATTTTTTAAAATAAATAATTTTTTATAAAAATCCAATAAGAATGACTCAAATTATATTTTATGGATCTAGTTTAAACTCTTACTAAGAAAGATATGTTAGAACATAGTGTTTTATGTATATCATTATGGTAATGTAGAGTATGTTGTCGTTTTCACATTGGGGATAGAAGACCTAATTACTAATAAGTCCTAATTAGTCTATATGTTTTTTTCAATGAGTCTCTATTTCTTATATGAATGTTTTCTAACACTATAAATATTGGTACACTGTATCCTTTGGGCATTTAGGGTCCCTTGTAGTCTCTATACTCATTTGTTTTTTAATTCATCTCTTTTAATCCTCCATTTCTGGATCAATGTAAAATTGGTTTATATTCATAATTTGCGATAGTAGGAGGTGAGAATATTAATGATTATCAATATAAAGAAGATATATTTAGGATTATAGTTAGACCTTGTGCTCCATTTAGTCACATTGTGGTTGTTATTTATGATTTTAATATTTTTTAGCATATAAAATGTGATGAACCACAAACATTAAAACAAACCTAATAATTTTAAATTCATTGTTTGTAAATAGATTTCAAAATAAAATAAATAAAACACAAGGAAGTTAAAATTATATATATGATTAGTCTAGTTTCCAAAGGGTTCCTTCAATATGATATTTTTGGAATTGATTAAAATAATGGGTTCTTCATGTCTATAAGTGTCACATCATGATTGTTTTAAATGAGGTAAAATTAGAAAAAGTATGCCTCTATAGAAATAAATTATGTAAAATCAAACGATTCATAAGAAAAAATTGTATGATTCTATTCAGATAGTTTATTTTATGGAAATTACAGTAGTTTCGTGACTAAATGATAAAAAATATCTACATCCATAATTTGTGTATATACTGATGATTCATCAGGAAAGAAACATTAAAAGGTGCAAGTTAAACCATATGATTATTACTATTCTATATTTGGAGTTTCACACTACATGTCATGAAATTGAAATCATGCTATAGAAAATATTAGAATGAATAATTTGGTTCTAAAATAGAGAGGCTCATAACATGGAGGATATATCACATCCTAACAGATTCCAAGGTGATTTTGGTGATTCTTGAGGTCTGGTTCTCCCATTATGAATTAAATGTTACGTTATGATATGATCGATTGAAAAATATTATTGAAGGAATCCTTGTGAGACATTTTACACAAAAAATGATATAAGATCATGGTTTTGGGTCACTGGGATACTCAACACTAGTCCAAGTGTTTTCAAAATGATGTAGAACCTCACGTTTTGACATGCCTTAGAGTTTAAGTTTTTGTAAATGTAAATTCATTATATTTATAGAATTAAAAAAGATATATTTATCCAATAAATGTGTATGTGCTATTTGAACATGGAAGATGGCATGATATGAAAATCATTTCATGCCTTATGATTTTTTGATATGGTAGACTGCTTGGTCAAGGAGTTTTTTCGGCAACTGAAAAATATACATAAAATTATAGGATATAAAATTCATTCCAGGTTTCTTGTAGATTCAAGAGACTTAGTCAATATTTATAAGATGTTAATGGATATATATGAGGACCCATTAATTGTCTAACATTTAGAATATTAATTCATGTGTCTCAGATAAATTATTCATTAAATTAATAAAAATCAACTGGAGAAGTAAAAAACTGCGAAAGGAGAAAAAGTAATGAAAATAATTAAGAATAGATAAATGAAATGAATTATATTTTCAAATATTATATGAAGAATAGGTTAAATATCATCCACAACAACATTTATTTCAATATTATTAGTAATTTTTTATATTATTCCTAAGTGACAATCATATCACATGTCTATTTTATACCTTATCTAAAATTGTTACATAGGGAGAAAAAAATAAAATGTGCCTCTAGATCAATAGTGAAACTTACTGCAACAATTTTAAAATATTACGTTTATATTGTTAATGGATGATAAATTCACTTTAATAAAGGGTCTATATACCTATAGTTTTAAAACATGGGTAATTACTATACACTTATTTTGGGTAGTTGTGGATGATAGAGGCATAAATAAAATACTATACCTATAGTTTTTAGAAAAAATGTATGTGTAGGTCCTGCAGATTCAATCAAATCCGTGGTTTAAATTATCCATGATAATATATCAATACCACCGGTTTGAAAACCATTGGTTATAACGTAACCTAGTAGATAAAATATATACATATATTTTTGGAACTGTGATTATAGGAAACAACTTGTATTTGAAAACATCATCAGCTATGTCTCTTACACCACCACCTGAACATGTAAATCAAAACTAACTCCTTATATAAATTAATGGTAGTTAAAATGTTATATATTGGGAATTTATAAAATATAATTAAATAATTTTAAAACCATATAAAATACTAAAACCGATATATATGTATCTATAGTTTCAATCAATTCAAATCATCATTAAACATCAACATGTCTCCTTCCTAATATGTAAAAAATTAAGGGGATCAAGATGTAACCTATTACAAACATCTAGATCCTCATCACAATTAAAACATCATCATCACCATAATAAAAATCCACATCACCAATGAAAAATCCTAGAGAATAAAAACATCTTCTGGAGTAGCATCATCATAAACAAGAACATCAACATCATCATCATCGCTACCATTATTAACATCACCAACAATAGGACCCTCATAAAAATATATCAAGGCATAATTTGAAGTTTAAATTGATTTCATTTATTAATTGATATTATAAGTTTCCTTTGATTTAAGTTATTGATTTATCATTAACATAGATTTTATGAAATGTTGGATGATCATCTTACAACTTTCAGGCTCCTTTTTACTTTTCTCACACTCATGTAAGGATTTTATTTTCATGACTAATTATAAAATGTTGTTTTGAAGCTCAGGGGTGTTAGAGGTTAGAGATGATATCATTGAGGTCCAATAACTATAGGGAGTGATGTTTTTCCCAAATCATCGTTAGACTCCCCCAAGTTCTCCTCACTATATACCTCACTAAAATGATCTTTTTCCCTGAAACGGGTATCTTCAATAGCTTCGAGGGCATCAATGGTTGAATGATGATGATAAAAAAATATTTTAATTTATGAATTTAATATAAATTTTTTATATAAAAGTAAAAATACTTAATAAAACTTCTTTTGTTTGTGCATTTACCTCGCATCCAACCATTTTCTTCTTACTCGATAAAAATAATTTATCTCGAGGCATATGAAATTTGTTGCCCAATACCGCTTGGTGAAATGAAATTGATAAATATGTCAATATTTATAATAAAAAAAATTATTATCTTGAATAATAATAAAAAATAATAAATCTTAAATGACTAAAAAATTAATAAATTTAATAATGTGAAAAAAAATTGTTAGAAAAATCATCAATAAAATCTAGTTATAAATACTATATAATTTTAGAAAATTATTTCGAAATTTAATAACTATCATATATTATTTTGATCAAAAAATGGAAATAATTTACATATTAACACTACCAAAATTCAGTAAAAATTAAAATTACCAAAGTATGAAAAAAGCAAGATGCTTTATAAATCACATGAGGCAAGAAAGGATCCTCGAAGTTGAATTAATATTTTATGGTATATCTTAGTTATTTAATTTCATTATATAAACTATGTTATATATTTTCTATATAAAAATATATTAAAGAATAGAAAAATAATACATGAATATATATATATCAAACTAAATAAAAAAATATAGATTTTATTTCAGGTCTTATTAAATTATTTGGTGCTTCTCATGTATAGGCATTGTATTTCTCCACAATATATGAAAATAAGTCATTGTATAATTGTTATTTTTTTAAGAAACATCCTAAATTAAATAATTCAATATATGTAATAATAATTAACATCCATATGAAAACTATTAAAATTGGAAATACCTTAAACGCATCCGTCTTTTAATATACGATCATTTTTTGATATTGAGATTTTGGACAATTAGGAAAGATGGGAACGTCCTCTAAATCAAAATCAATAGAAATCCTCCAACCAAAATATAACTTATGATATTATGATCAGAATAACTCCCTAAGATTGATAAAATATGAAACCGTGGTTTCTTCACCATAAAGAAAGTTAAATTGACTTTACAATGAACATGATAATTCAAAGAAAAAAACAATAATTTAGATAAAAATTTATAAAATTTTCTTTCAGATATCTTAGCCCATGTTTTTTCCATGATTTAATTATTGATATGTCTCCATGAGGCTGGTTCCACTAGAATGATATCATCTTAATTAGTAACGGTGTTCATTAAACATAAAAACTACTTGTAATTCTAATTTATCATAATTTTCTCTTGATATAAATCAACATAATTTTTTTTTTATTTTTAATCCATCCTTCCCTCATTTGGGTGTTCCCACATCAGCAACTATCAGATCCCACTAAATGAAAAATAATAGTGGGGGAAAAGTAGAACTATATCATGGTACAATAATAAAAATTTTATGTGATATAATTTCACGTGGTTGTAATTAAAAAACTGAGGTCGACAAATCAATAAGACCTGATGGATCCATGAGTTATATAGGATTAAGAATCTATGAATAATTTTTCTATTACAATTCATTCTATGTGAAATCTACATACATTTTAATGGGAGATGAAGGAATATAATAATCATATCCTATATAAATAAATAAATGGGAGTGATGTAGAAATGACATGATATGGTCATAAGGGTTATCAATACATAAATGGATATAGAGGTGGCATAGTTTGAACCATTCATACATGTGGTGTATAAATTGAATGGGAAGAAGAGGTTAAATGAGATGATTATAGTGGAATAGTTAAGAATATATATACCTTCAATTAATACATGGAATGGGAAGAAGAAGATAAGTGAGATAATGATAGATACATGGGTTGGAACATCACAAAAAGCGATGCTGACATGGTGTGGGATGAAGGGGCTAAATGAGATGATGTTGGAGCCATGAATGGAAAAATAATTAGAGGATAAAGTGGAGGATAGAAAGGTAGTTAGATAGGGTGTCACTAGTGGGTCAGTGTGGGATTTTGAATTATGTGTCCTACATCTAGGTCTATGAGTATCCATAATTGGACCAATGATGGTAGGATGAAGAGGATTCAAATATGGCGTGACTTAATTTCTGAAAAAAATGATAAAGAATATGAACATGTTATTATATGTAATGAGGATGAAAAGTAATAAAATTGTTATACTCATTAAGTGAACCAGAGGAGAAAACGCACAATCGTGCCTATGTTGGTCAACATCAAATAATCATTTCCATAGAACATATTTAAAAAAATTCTTAATATTGAAATGTAAAATATTTGAAAATAGTTTTTAAAAATAATGCACATAATTGAGGAGTCAAAGAAGTGATAAAAATGTGATTACATGTTTTAGTAATAATAATTTAAAACCATGTTATAAATGTTTCAAACCCCCTTTTAGACTTAGTATTCAGAACTGAAATATATCTAATTAATTGTAACTAAACCATACCAAACTAAACCAAACTTATCATTCCAAAACAAAACTAAATTAAATTAATTTCAAAAATACGAACCAGAAAAAACACTTTTTAAGTTAAAAAAATGAACGATGATCATTTATGGTTGCTTATATATATTACCCAAAACTAAATCAGGTTCCTCATTAACAATAAAAAAGGGTCAATATGAGCGATAAAATGAAATATTTTGGTTAACACCAATTGAGCAGTCAATGGTGTCAGTTTATTCCCCATTATAATAGAAATTATGTCTAGGGATAACATAATTAATGACACCATAATTAGGTCTCATGTGATCATTTACATTTTTTTCCATTGATTCCATATTGTATGGCTCATTATTAGATATGAACATACTCATGATAATAAAACTATACCCACATTCATCAATAAATGTATCCATTAATTCAATTGATTCAAACCATTTACATCCCATCATAAATACTCGAAGTTGATAGTAGTAATCTAGTAACAATATTTTTCAAAAAATCCAAAATAATACACTTCATAATATTATGGATTACAATATAAGTAATTGGTTTAATAGTATATTGTATAATTTAACATAAAACCATCATTTTGTGTTCATGTTTTCACCATTTGATCAGCTGTGACATATTTATAACCATTTATTTATAATGATTTTCAGTCACGAACCAACCAATTGTGACGAAAAGTCAATGAATTAAATTATTTACAAAAAATGAAGATTTTATCATAATACCTGTAATATATATCAATATATAATTGAATTGAAATAATTATTTTAAATCAATTTAATTAGTGGTCCTACCATTGATATAATCCAACTTGTAAACTCTTGACTATGAAAAGCCTCTCTCATTATCAAAGGAAAATACTGATGAACTCTAGTCATAATTTATTTATATTTCTAATGTAAAATAATAATAAATTAATATTTTATTTTTGAAATTCCATTGTATGAGAAAACATAAAATATCTAATTTACATACTTGATATTTTCATCGAATATACCAAAATTAAACTATATTGTGCGATGATTCATATACTACCCTATAAGGTTCAATATGGACAATTCATATGACCCCGAAATTATTCATGTTCATGGAAGTGATGGAAATGTGGGATCAATTTCACCATAATACTCATCATAATTTCTCAATAGACTGTTATGTCTTGTTCTCATATCAGAAAAATCCATTGAACAAAAATCCATACATTCTTAATCCTGATGACGTATCACAATAGAAAATTTAGGATAATTCTTGTTTTGGGCATTAGATTTCATTGTCCACATATTTATTTCCATATTATCCACCTATTTAAATCAAAATGGTCCCCCAAGAAGTTTTTTAGTTGGGAGATGAACAAAAAAATAAATCATGTAGGAGAAAATTGAGGGAGGAATTTATTCAAACTAATTCAAAATTAATTGTACATCTTGTTGAATTGTATTCCCGAATTTATTGTATAACCTTTTAAAAAATAGTTTTTAAAAAAATTGGTCAATTCAATCACCTATATTTTTAAATTTTGGAATTTAGCATTATGAATTGAAATTAGAATCAATTTGTGATGAATGATGTGATAATAATGATTTTTTTTGGATTTTAGTTTCAAATCCCTTTTGTTGACTCCTTTATATATGTTTCTTGAATAACCATAAACAAACATGATGTTATCTAATTATTCCAATTATTTATTTTTTCTATTATTGTGTTATAAAATAGGAAGAACAAGGAAATGTTCATTTTTTTTCAATAATACACATAGGAAGATGTTATGATCGAATACCCTGATCTATGAAGTCCAAACAAGATTGGAAGTCGTCTGGGATTTTCACCTTGATATTAAAAAGTACTGATTGAAAAATTCACATATATTATTCTAAATGTGAATTAAATATAAAAAATTATGTAATAAATTAGTATAAAATTATTGATAATTAAAAAATATTCTTATACATTTCCAATTGTAAGTGGAATCAGTGTCAAAATAATTCTGATGTTTAAATTTCAGCTGACATTTCCCTAATGAAAATTTCATATCATTCAAATAATTATGTACATCGGTTCTTAACATATTTTGAGGTTTTTGTTCAGTGTTAATAGTATTATCAAACCTCTATAGTTTCATTTCTTATTTATTATCTATAGGAATTAATTGTTGATTTCACATGAAACTAAAATTTCAATGATTAATAAGACTTTTAGT
Source organism: Viscum album (assembly GCA_963277665.1). Classification (NCBI taxonomy): domain Eukaryota; kingdom Viridiplantae; phylum Streptophyta; class Magnoliopsida; order Santalales; family Viscaceae; genus Viscum; species Viscum album. Next base: position 1,665,096,977 of record OY728156.1, read on the forward strand.
TCATGTATTGTTCATAAAAATAGGAGATGATATTTTTCCCTTCGTTCTTGAACAATAAATCATTGAATAAGTTGGTAGATAATTTATATTCTATAGAGGGGAAACACACATCTGGAAAATAATTTTTAAATATGAATTGAATGTGCACACAACCATATCCCAAAGCGTCCTCAACACTATTATTAAAGGTTGGAAGTATAGATATATATCATTATAATGATCAAAAGGTTAATATATCAATATACTCAAGAAATGGAATGGATTTTTCATACACATCGATAGAGGATTATTATAAACATGAATAAAAAATAGCCACATGTTGTGAGTAGTGACCATCTAACCAAACCGATTAATACCATCCATTGATAGGGAAAACATGAAATTATACACCTCAGCAACAAAATTAGGATATTGTGCAATAATTGAATGTCATGCTAATACATCTACAAGACGAACCAACACATAATTTCCTTTAATTCTATTTCTATCATGCCATCATATATTGTCTGTTATTTTTGGTGACATGAATAGATTTTGATTCTTGGAAATCAATGGGAAGTTTCATATTACTTTCTACAGAACACATGATGATTTTCCATTATATTTACCTTACATCAAGATATACCACATTATTTATATTCATTAAGGTCATCTATATATTCCCAAAATAAATAGAAGTGTGCCACATAACCAATAATGTTATCTCATGTAATGTTGAAAAACTATAGATCTATGCCACTTAACCTATCCATTTGAGGTGAACCAAGAAAAATCTATAAGTCCCTCTTTAATTAATGTATCATTTTGTCATATGTGGGATTAAATATTGATATCTTCTAATTATTCATTATAACATGAGAATAATATTGTGTAAAGAAAGGAAAAATTAAATTCCATAATTATCCTCCCACAAACTAGTGTGTATTGGTCTAATGGGTGAAACATTATGTTACATTTAAATTTGTATGAACATAAGTAAATATAATAAATGTGTTTATTTAAAGTCTTCTAACAATACAATTATTTACTTGCACTTATATGTATATGACATGATTTTATGTCTATAAACATTAGTTTGATTAGTCATGTTAAGTACCAAACTAGTAATATTTTTGTAATTAATGATTTATTCCCTAAAAATATATTGGTATGTAAATTATTAGATATATATAGTATAAGGAATAATATTTATCACAAAATTTTTAGGTTTGAAAGTTATTTAAATGGTATCCATTTGAGAACCTATACAATATTTGAATTCATGTGGGTCAGGTATTTATGTTTTTCCTTAGTCCTCTAGAATTGATGTGGATGTATCATCCATAAATTATATCCCACATTATAATATTATTGGTAATATTTTTATGGAATAGTTTTTTCATTAGAAAAAATTTACTTTTCCATTTTAACTTGAATTTGTTTTTTTGGGAAAATTTGGATAATAACACTATAATTAATTTAAATAGATCCTCAAGTATGTGTCCATGTATTTTGATCTATGCATTAAATATGGAAATCATGGATGTTATACTAAACATATTGTTGTGCTTTGAACTCTATTGAAAGTGAACATTACTAAAAATTCCAATAAGGAATGGGAATAGAATATATAATTGTCTTGCACATACACTATCCCTAGAAATATGACATGAGAATATGGGTTGAGTGCATGAACTTATCACTACAATTACATGTGGTTTATACAGTTTCTAAATCGATTAATAATAGATTAATGATATTTCATACATTCATTTAATATGTTTTATGCACTCATCTATGAGACATAAATCAAGGGTGGCATTCTATTACACCTGACATGCTTGATGTGTACTTAATTTATATAGGAGAATCAAATATCACAAATATAATGTACATTTTACTCTTTGGTGTTATCGTCGATTGTGAGATAATTCAAAGCAATAGTGATCATCTGTATGAAGTAATGTTTTTTTGGAATATCTAATTTATGTATCATTATTCATTATATAAATCAAAGGATAAAACACCCATATCGACTTTCTGGAATCATCATGAAATATGCATGGATCCAATGGTGGGTGGATTATCATTATTAGTAATAAGATATTTTCTTCCACTCAAATGATTTTCATTAATCATGTTTCATCTAATATGGTGGTGGAGATTATTCCGCTACTATTCCTAGTATACTCTATTTTTATTGTTTTTTCATACACTTTTGATCCTATCAAGTGTATACCAGGTTGAGTTTTGTGTTTTACCCATATTTTTAGGTTCATATGATCATCAACATGTACTCTTCAGTGGTATTATATCATTAATCATTGGAGTATCGACATTTTTTATCAGTTTTAAATAAATTATGTGTCATATGTGTCATTACTTGTTTGGTTTCTTTCAAAGTAACATAATTTGATAATACAATATTTTATTATCTTAATCCATTATTGATATTATGTAATGTTATTAAGATGACCTGGAGGGTGAAATAGAGTAATAAATATTAGAAAAGTCAACTTGGTTTTCATGACATAATATGGCATCCAATGATGATTAAGGTATCATAAAAAGGTGTCTTAGTAATTGGTTATATACCTTATAATGTTAATTGTAAGATAAGAAATATTTTTAAGTAACAATGAACATTATGGAGAAGAAAATAATTACAAGATGATTTTCAACCATAACATATAGATGTTGATAATGATATATTGTGTGGTAATTCAATCATGACATATATGTGTCAATTAATGAAGGAATAATGATTTTTTCACTAATGGAGTGAAGATGTATTTTGATCACGTTGAATGTGGCTAATTAATGCATTGTTTGGTTGAAGCAAAACATGTTTCACATTTGAGTATGAATACTTCTATCCGAGCATGTACCACATCATACATTACCATAAAAGGGTTATTATTCATTATCCAAGACGTTTTATTTGTCCTTTTTCAACTCATTTAATGTCTCCCTACACTATTGGTCCATTTTTTCACCCCACACAATGTCTCTAACCCTTCTATAATATCACTCTATGCTCATTTATTACATACACAAACCCACTCCCACACCTTTTATTCTTCATTGGTTTTCAAATCATTGTTATTGGATTACATTCCATGATATGGTGATCTACTAAGATGGGACAGATAAGAATTGTATAACTTTTGGGAAAATAAGTTTTTAAGTGTTTATTATTTTTGAATAAATATTTTATGTATAAAATCTATGAATGTGTAATAAATGAGATGATTTAAGATTAATTTAAATGTTACTTTATAATAACAAATAAAAAAATTTCATATATGTTTTCCACGTTAAATAATATGTTTATATAATTGTTTATTCCATTATAATTACTCATTTTTATTAATTCTTTATGTAATATAAATAATGTGAATGGTATCATTAATATGATAAATTTGAACTTAAATATAATGAATTTCATGACATGATAGGTGCAACTCTCTGAAATTTATTGGTTCACCTTCCTTGACAACATTTTTTATCAAGATCCATGATCTAGATAATAGTTTTAGAATATGATTTTTGTATATTATAATATATAGATATTATGACTCAATCATACATTATATAACGTCTATACCGAGAGAGGGACTTGGGTTTGGGAAACCCATAGACCTAAGGGATTATTCATTTTTTTAGACAGGTGAAGGGGGTATCATCTATCACTTCAACCATAATCATGATGATATTTTTAATTTCATATTACTCTATTTCATTAAATTAAAATTTCACATACCTTGAGCATAATATGATTATGGATTTGTATGAATATATTTGGAATATGTTTTTAGATGAGTAACAGAATCTTTTGGGCCGTGTAAAATGTACATATTAAAGTTGCTTGAACTAATTAATTATGTTAATGAAATAAAGGATTCCAAAACTAATTTATTAGATTCATGAATTCACTAAATAAAAATCATGAAAATACAAATATTGAAAATGATGCACCAGTAGTTATCATATTAACAATATGATGTTTTTTAATTTGGTGAGTGTTTTCAAAGAAAAACAATTTAAAAACTAAGAGTGTTATTCTTACCAAAAGCAGAACATGTCATGAACCAGATCATTCATCCAAGTCGGTCCAATTAATGCAGTCTCCCTCTGTATTATTTATGTTTTTAAATAATATAATGGGTATCATCATATCATCCAGGTGTAGTTTCTTTCAGTTAAGGGTCCCAATGATTTGTATTTTCAATGCCATTTTTTGACATCTTTTATAGACTACATTATGTTTGAATACAGAAAAAGGTAGGATATTATAGGAATAAAACTCATTTTAACATATTATATATCAATAAAATTATATTCAAACTCAACTATCCAAGAATCATAAAGGTTATTATTGAGAATTTTTCTTACCTAAACATATTATTATTGAGATGAACGACAAAGTGGTCTTATTACATGAAAAAATATTGACATTGTCTCACTAAATAAAATTTATATTTAGGATCATTAAATTTTGATAGAGTATATGTCACACCCCGACCTCATAGATTACTTATTCTATCATTTTCTTGGTCTTAGATCATTTGGTCGGTGTAATGGATTGGGTCTGGATATAAAATTTTTAACAGTTTGACGTTTTGGTGGGTTTCAGGCCTATGTAGGGACACTAAACATTTATAAGAAACCATGAGAAATTCCGAATGACATGTGAAGATTCTTCTGGAAAGGATATAAACTAATATATGATTTGTGCATAGTCATTTAAGCCATGTGAGGAAACTATTTTGTTTCCCAATATTCAACTAAATCCATTAAAATAAAATAAGATTAAATATAAAATAAAATAAACTACGAATAATTTTTCAACAATAATAATTATATTATTATTTATGTGAATAACAGTATTATTATTATTAAAATTAATGTTATTATCAGTATTAAAATTTTTGTTGTTTTTGTTTTTGTTGTTATTATATTTAATATTATTGTTTGTTTATTATTGGAAACCCAATATTTGGGGCTCTATATTCCTCCCACCTCACCCACACGTGACACCCCCACTCCCTTTCCCTCTCTATATGTGTGCACCACCCCCTTCAGCACACCTCCTCTCCTCCGGTACCCCCCACATCGGCTGCCACACAACCATCCTCCACTTGAATATCTCATTCATGTGGTTCTACCTCTTTCATATCACTTCCCTTATCATGCATGGACACCCCCAGTCGAGGACCACAAACGAGATTCTCATCCCCTCCGGAGACTACTACATCCACCTACTTGGCATGTGGTACCCTCTAGTGAGTATCCTTTCTTTTCCACTTAACCAATTTTGTAGTATACATTCATTCATGGGGTGCATAGGGTATGATCAAACCATAATATTAATGGGTTTTTTTATATTTTCATGGATTATAGGGTGTGAATATTTTTCTTTAGTGTGTACTCTTCCTCCTCCGAATGATTCATTGCGTTTGCATTCCATCAAGATAGATGATTCCACATTTTTACTTTTCGATTAAATAAATTTATGCTTGTGAATTTTTCATTCATATGAAAATGTGATTTTCATACATTTATTGTTTATATAGACCATTCTGAGGAGTTTTTATGATAGAAAAATTGGTGTATGTGATTTCTTATGGGTTTCTTCCAATATAAAATATAGTACTGCACATGAGGTGATTGTTAAAATGGAAATTGATCATTTCAAAATAAAATAATGAACTCGTTATAATGATTAAACTTTTTATCATTTTGTATCATGAGTTTTATTTGTAATTGGGTTGGTTGTGTGGTTTGGATGCCTCTTTATGATTTAATTATTTGTGGTAAATTTTTTTTGGAAATGATAATTTTGGTTTTAAACATTAATTTATGAATTTTTCCCCATGTGGATTGTTGTTTTTGTTTGATGAAATATTATTTTCTTAAAAATGTTTCTAAAATGTTTCCATAGATACAGTATGTGTGCCATTACATGTGGAACATCCATGAGTGCACGTGGTGTACACATGGATGTGCATTCAATTGAATATAACACCTTGAAATAATTGTTCCTTGGTTTTTAAATGGTATGTCAGTGTGTTATGTGACTTGAAATTTTTCCAGTTGTATGTGTTCCATAAACCATGTTCATTTGGAATTTGGAGTATATTTTGGTGAAATATTGGCTTAATGGCCTGTTCGGAATTTGCATTTAAAATGGAAGTTCGGTGTTGATTTTGGGAAGGAATATGGCTAGGTAAATGTGATCACCCAGTTTACACGTTAAACTATTTTTATGGAATGGTTTGAATATTTATTTGATATAATGGCCTTGTTGGATTCTTTAATTATTATATTTATATATACATATATATATATACAGATATATATATATATATATGGAATCTATATAGAGTGGATATCAATTTATGGGTTATTTAATTGGGTGTCTGTTTTGTGTTAGGAATGTTTGGTGATGGAAGGCAATTTGAGTCACACATGTGAGGGACCCATACATACATAGTACTACTATTAGCCTTAGTTCCAAGGAATCTATTTGGGAATTTAGTGATAGTTTCGGTTCATCCCCGATTAGATAGGTTGTTACCCCTTGGATGTTTTGTTAGGCCGGTGGGTTGTGCCACTAGTGAGTCTATTTTAGAGTATCCAGTTGGTTATTGATATGACAACCTTTCTTTTAATACATACATATAAATGTTTTATTACATAAAATATTCACTCGATACAACTTGGATGATCGAGAGGTCCAATGTCTTTGGGGCTTAGGATCATTACATAACAACATAAAACATGAAATACAACATCTTTATTGAAAACTTTTTTTACATGACCACTACTTTATCTCGTACTTAGCATTGTATGGGATAACCTAAGGACATGCATAAGAAAAGTGGTGGGCTATAAATCCCAATAAGGGAATAAAAATGGAATACACGAGGAGTACAATACATGTTCTAAAATAGGTATATAAATAGTGATCAAGAGAAACATGAACAAAAAGGCGTCATAAAGCATGATAATAACAACAAGGAAATGTGACAACAACACTTTACATGGAATTAGCATGAACCAAGGATCATTACACATGGAGCATGAGTAAATCCTCATTGCACAGGAAGATCGAGTAAACACTCATTGAACTTGAATTAGTATTAGTCAACACTCATTGCACAAGAGGTATCATGATACTATAATTACCCAATGCATTTTAGCGCTATAAGGGTGCACCCTTCTTAAACATTTCATTTCATGCATAAGTGTGCCACATTGATCATAAAACATGGATTCATTAAACATAATAATTTATTCCATGATAAAGGAATGTGTAATTCATACATGAAACATTATAATCAATATGTAAATTTTCATAATGGTGAATACCCTTGATGTATAATTGACATCATATTCACTACACAAAGGCATTAGCTTAGAAAATCGGTGCAATTTTGGCTACGTAACGGCGTGACATAAGAATTCATAAAAATGGTTGATGAGAGATAAAAGGTGGGTCCCATCATATTTACATGAAATGGACATTAAGGGGGTCATATTGATACATTTCCAAACAATTCTAATGGAATTTAGGTTAATGATACAAAAGTATTTCTTGAATGTAAATGAAGAGAGAGAAGTTCAATTCGGAATTTCAGCATAGTAACGGCTGTACATGGGAGGAAATTAATGAGAGAGAAATGGATCTCACATCATTCAAAAAATAATAAGGTAGTATGGGGGAGGTGCGAAACCATACCCCTGCATTTATAATTGAAATTAAATGGGAATAAAATTATTAAGAAAATTGGACAAAAAAGTGAATGGGAGAAAAACCCTTACTTGGAAGTGTGCTTCCAAGGCTTGAGAGAGACTTGAGAGAGGCTACATGGGAGATTCGGTCACCTTGGGAGGTTTCTAGAAATAGTATGGTAGATGATGGACGAGATCCAAAGGCATTGAGTGAGGGGGAAGAGGGAGCTTGGGTGGGTTTATATAGGAAAGGTGAGTGAATTCTTTATTATTTATGTTTGGGACACCATACTTTATACTAATGAAAACCACAAATCAGATCATGGTTTCATCCCAGGGTTTTTTGGAAAAATGAAGATGAAAACAATATTATATAAGGCCAAAGGCCGAACTTCTTAAAATAATGAGGTTGCTTATGTGGAGGTGAATCACACTCCCATGGAAAATAATTTAAAAAGACAAGATGTTTAATAAGTTTTGAGGGGTCCATTAATGATTTGAAAAGTAAGTCAGAAAACCCAAAATCACATTATTTTAATGGTAACACATATGTTCTCCGAACATAAAGCTTATAGTATTTTATTACATCAATATTGGGTCATTATGATGTCAGAAAACACATTATATATTTAAACGGTATTTAATATTTACCCAAAAATTTGATTGTCTCATAAAATTATGAAAAATTCACCGTTGGATAATTTCGATGTCCTGATTCTAGAAATATCATTTATTTTATTTAAATAATTTTCTAAATATTTTAATTTTCACTTTTAAAATAAAAACTGTCTTTGGGGCTTAGGATCATTACATAACTACTTAAAACATGAAATAAAACATCTTTATTGAAAACTTACTTTACAGGACCACTACATTCCCTCGTACTTAGCATTGTATTGGATAACCTGAGGACATGCATAAGAAAAGAGGAGAGATATAAAGCCTTGTAAGGGAATAAAAATGGAATACCTGAGAAGTAAAATACATTTTAGACAATAGGTATATCAATAGAGAACAGGTGAAACATGAAAATTAAGGCATGATGAAGCATGATAATCATAACATCGAAATGTGGCAACAACACTTAACATGGAATTAGCATGAGCCAATGCTCATTGCACATGGTGAATGAGTAAATTCTCATTGCACATGAAGCACAATTAAACCCTGTTTGCAATTGAATTAGCATGATTCAACACTCATTTCACATGATATATCATTATAATATACATACCCATTGCATTGGAGTGCTATAAGGGTGCACCCTTCTTAAAAATATCATTTCATACATAAGTGTGCCACATGGATCATAAAACATGGATTCATTAAACAAAATAATTTATTCCTAGATAATGGAATGTGGAATTAATAAAAGAAACATTAAAATCAATATGTAAATGTGCATAAAGATGAACACCCTTGATGGAGAAATGGGCATGGTATTCAATACACAATGGCATTGGCTTAGAAAATCGGTCCAATTTCGCCAGCGTGAAGGCATGACATAAGAATTCATAAAAATGGATGATGAGAGAGAAAAGGTGTGTATAATCATATTTAAATTAAATGGACAGTAAGGGGGTCATCTTGATACATGTACAAAAAATTGTAATGGAATTTAGATTCATGATACCAATGTATTGCTTGAATGTAAATGAAGAGGGAGAAGTTCCTTTAGGAATATCGGCATAGTAACGGGTGTACATGGGAGGCATTTAATTATAGATAAAGGGGTCTTCCATAATTAAAACAGTTAGGGGTTAGTACGGGGGAGGTGTGAAACCATACCCCAGCATTTATAATTGAAATTAAAATGGCATGACAGTATTAAGAAAATAGGACAAAAAAAGTGAAAGGAAGAAAAACCCTTACTTGGAATTGTGGTTCCAAGGCTTGAGAGAGGCTTCAGGGAGGCTTGAGAGAGGCTTTTGGGAGCTCAGGTCATCTTGGGAGGTTTCTAGAAAGAGTAGGACAGAGGTTGGACGCACTCAAAAAGCTTTCAGTTAGGAGGAAGTGAGAGCTTGGGTGGGTTTATATAGTAAAGATGACTGAATTATTTATTATTTTGGTTTGGGACCCCTTACATTAAACTAATCCAAACCACAAATGAGCTCATGTTTTTTGCGCATGGTTTTTGGAAAAGGGAAGAGGAAAAATATATTTTATAAGGCCAATGTCCGAAGTTCTTAAAATAACGGGGTTGCTTATGTAGAGGTGAGTCACACTCCCATGGAAAATAATTTAATATGACAAGATGTTTAATAAGTCTTGAAATGTCCATTAATGCTTTGAAAATTAAGTCAAAAAAACACAAAATCACATTATATTAATGGTAAAACATATATTGGCCGAAAATAATGCTTATAGTATTTTATTATATAACTTTTGTGTCATTATAATGTCATAAAACAAAATATATATTTAAATGGTATTTAATTTTTACCAAAACATTTGACTGTCTCATAAAATTATGAACAATTCACTGTTTCATAATTTTGACATCTTAATTCCATAAATTTCATTTATTATATTTAAATAATTTTCTAAATTTGTTAATTTTCACTTTTAAAATAAAAACTGACATTTATCGAAAATTCAGGGGTTTTGAAAGAAATGGGTTTCAAACCTTAACAAAAAATTATAATTGAATTCATAAAATTATATGATTATTTATATATAATAAAATTAATTTAATAATTATACTAATATTTATTAAAATATTATTTAATTAAAAAATCCATTAATTTAATAAAATATATTTCTTAATTAAATAATAACTAAAAACAGTACTTGTACTTTAAAAACTATTTATAATGTATCAGTAATGGAAAGAAAGTATATTCATTATTATATAAAAAAATAATGTACATGTACGTAGTACTAGTGATTTTTTACATAACTCCTTAAAACAGCCACATAAGACCTACGGATAAGGTGTGCGATGGTGAAAGACTCTTGGGGTGGCTCAGATATCATTGCTCGAGTGGTAATCTCTATCAACTTCCACTTTTCCCGTAGATGGTCTCGTTAGATCTTGACATGATGAATCTCAGATTGGGATTGGTCAAGAGCGAAGCCCAAAGATGCCACCTCTTTTTCGAGATCTGACAAATGGGCTTAGTATCGAGAAATTTTTCTGGATGATGCTATTGCATACTTTTTCTGAGTAAATTGGATTTGATAAAGCCCTATATTTATACTATTCGTGTTATTACTGTTCAACAACTGTAAAAGAAACGGTCACAATTATTAACATAAAACCAATTAAGTTGACATTTTATATAAACATTTTACAAAAAGAGACATTTAATTAGATCATTAGGGATTTCCATTAATTAATCTTTGGGTCGTTACAATTGACATATGGGATTCACCATATCCTGATAGGTGATTTTAAATTGAGTACATCCATAGGTCTTCTAGGGATTTTTAGGATATCCCATGGTTACATTTTATATCTTTATATTTGTATATTTCGACACATAGTTTTCTATTTATCATGCTCATTTATTTTTAGCACCCAATGATATTACTATATTGTGTAAATGTTTTTACTTTTTTACACTTTTCTCCCATCTTGAGCTGCTTATTTATTTTCATTATAGCCCTAGATTTATTTGGTTTCAGTTTTCATTATAATATTTTAATTTTTTTAGAAAATGGATTGGGACGGGGGTTTCATATTAAAATAGGAATTCTATGTTTGTTTAATAAAATATGAATATCCGACTATTAATATTTTATTTCAAACTATTTTTAATGGAATGTTTTCAAGAAAAAAAAATACATGGAATCTTCAGTGGTTTCCAAATGATATTGTTTGGATAAAACCATACTTGTACCATTCAGTGTTGGTAGTCCTGAACTATTTTGTAGGATTATTTTCTTATTCAGTTTATCTAGTATGATTTTTATCTCGGAGAAGTTAAATCTTCAGATTGTGGAGACCATGAGGTCACACAGAGATTATTAGTAGCCATTTAGTTTGGTTTTATTCAGTTTCCATTATGTATTTTTTATCCTTCCATATTTATCAGTTCTAACCAAATATGTTTATTTATATTCATTTGGGACCATTTGTTTTTTATCATCTTTTATGGCTTATTTATCAAATTTTGGAATTTTGGGATTGAATCATTCCCATTTATTTTATGTTTTGATTCATGACTCTAGTTATCTTCCCATTGGGGTTTGAAATTCCCTTCGGGACATGTAGAATACTGGGACATGTGTCAAGTGGAATGAATTCCAAGGCTAGTTCCTAAAAAATGGTATTATAGTAGGCTCTAGTTATTTTTGGTGTAATGTATTTGGAAATTAGTTCTATTGGGACTCAAGAGGTAGGTGCGGGAATGTCTTCATGAACCCTTTCTAATTCTGAACCTAGTGTTACCACATGTAGTTCGAGATTTGATTAGTCCGTCATTGTTTTAGATTAAAGGATAATGATGGTGGAGATATAGTGTTATATCGTGTTCCCACATAGATTAGTGACCCATATGGAGTTTGAGAACATGGTTCAAGTATCACCTAGTTGTTTAGGATTAATTTTGGAATGTCCCACTACTATGTATTTTTTTAGGAATGACTAGTAGTTCCTATACATGGTAGTTTAATGTATGTTGAGTTTCATTATGGTTCCAGATGGTGAAGGTGCAAATTTAAAAAAGGAAGTTTATTTTGATATATATATTTTTACATCAAAATGGCATTAAATTTTGGAAACAGGTTTTAATGGAAAATGTTTTGGTTTTAAAATTTAGATTCTGTTTGGAATTGGTAATGAATTGGACCAGGAGAAACCATGGGTCCTCCTTATGTATGTTTACACATGTAAGGGGGTGTATAAAATTTTCATGTTGGCACGTATGGATGGAAGCATATGAACACATGTGAAATGCTTCATGGGATTCCTTGGGTGTGTGTGTGTATATAAATTCCTTTATTTTTTCTTCTAATATATTTTTTTGAAGGGAAAATAATTTCAGATGTTTTTTATTACGGTATTGTGTGTTGAAACATAGTGTTCAGTTCTGAAAATATCATTAAAATGGTTTGTTCATGAAAATTAATATGGGAATCGGATTTATGAAGGGGTATATTATTTTTGTTACCATGTGTTCTGTTTTTGAGCCTGTTGTATCGGATTGGGATTATTTTTCTCAATTATTCCTTGGTTTTATTTTAATTTTTGTACTTTTTTCTTATTGGTTTATTTATAAAATTTCACAAGAATGGGTCCAAAATGTTTCTGTTAATTCATGAATAGCTTTTGGTTGTTCAAAAATATTTGATGTTCTTCATATTGATCAAGGTCAGTTAAAGGTAGTGGAGTAGCATGAGGATGTGGAGCATGTCTTCATGATATTGGTAACTCTCAAGGATATTAGAGCTTAATATTCCCTAGGGTTTTTTAGATTCCTATCTTTAGGATGATGACAGTTGTCCATCCCACCATTTTTGCAGCTGTTAAGATCATTTGGAGATGTTTTGTAAGAAGTTTCACTCAATGAAGGATATGTGGCCAGGGGATGATAGTCCCTAACTATGGGGAAGGATAAGCTTCAATAATCAAATCCCCAACCATCAGTCTCTAGGTGAGGCTCAACCACTATCATGTCTTGCTCGGGGTCTGTGAAACCTTTTTCTAGTATCATTATAATAATTATGATGGAAGTATTAAATGTTTCATTTTTATTGTTTTATTGTCTTTTTGAGTTCATCATCTTATATTGACAGTGTGATTAAATTTTCCTTTCAAAATATAAATGGTTGTGTTTATCTAGTTGTGTTTTTTACATGTTATATATCTTAAATGTGTGATCAACCACTATGTGTGTTTGTTTTGGTTGATGTAGAGCACGTCTGGTGATGTGAGTGCTAGGGTTTAGTGGGAGGTGATATATGGTGTATTCAGTCATAGATTTAATTATTATATTAGGATCCACATAGTTTGGGGGGATTATCTTGTATAAGAAACCTCTAGTTTTAGTAGTGCTGCTTCATCTATTGTGCTGTGGAAATTCGAATAGTTCATGCAAGGAATTACAAATTTCCAAGTTGTGGTGAGGGTACTTTTTATATAGTATGGAAGAAGTTGTGTTAGTTACTGGTGTAATGGTATACCGATTTTCTTGATGTTGGGGTTTAGTTTTAAGTCTTAGTGGTGATGTTCATCTTTGTGGCGAAGTCAAGTACGTTCATTATTGAGAGTTTCAGCATTGGATCCCCTCCCTAGGGTGATGTGTTGGAGTTTTAACTTCCCTTCTAGTTGAGTGATTGTTGTGGGGATAACAATATAGTGTTCTCCAATTCTATTGTGTTCTGGTTTCTTCGGGGTTAATCAGGTGTGACTTGTGGAGTGAAACATGACCATGAGGTTCTCAGTTACTCACTGTTTAGATAATACATGCATTCCATATTTTACTATCTTTGGGCTTGTTGAAATTATGGTGGAAGAAATTATTTTTTGTAGGGAGAATTGTCATAGAAATACCTTAGATCCTCAATATTTTTTCCTTTTCTTATTCTCTATTCTTTTTTCGATGATTTAGTTTGGGTGCCAATTTTTAATTTTTGATTGTTTAATGTTTTGGTGGATGTTTATCCTGATCACAACACCACATTATTAGCTAAATCTATGCGATCATCCCATGTAACTGTGTGGCCACTTCTAGATTGGATAGAAACTATCGTATGGTTCACACATGGTCTCCTGAGCTCTAGGGGGTAACTGTGTGGTTAAAAATATTCAAATAAATAAAATAAAATAAATCAAAATGAGATAAAAATTAAACTAAAAAGGGAATGCTTTGACCATAATAATATGATTAGTTTTTTGGATAATAGTATTATTATTTGTAAAATTGTTTTTGATAATAATATAATTAAATTATTATTATTGCTATTAAAATTATTATTATTATTATTATTATCTTTTGGTTTTTAATGGTAAAAGGTAGATTTGTTTCCCCCGCAACCTCCTCCATCACCCTTACATGAATCCCCCTCTCCTTGTGTGCACACCACACCCACCAAGGAACCTCCTCTCTTATGGCGCACCACACTCTTCTGGAAGAGGCACCCCCTCATCCCCTGGTGGCTCCGCCATGCATGACACCCCCTCCCTCATTTAACTACCCTACTAAAGTTTGACTACCCTAGTCAAAGCCCCTTGGTGATGTACTCCCTCCCTCAGGCCACACCTTCATCAATCAGTTTGGTGTTTTGCCTCCTCCGGTGACTATCATCTCCCATAATCATCCCTAATTTTGTGGATTACATTAATTCCTTTGGGTGCATAAGGTTTATATGAACCATAATATTATTGTGTGGTTTATAGTAATACATTCATGGATTTTAGGATGTGTGGGTTGTTCTGCAGGATACACACTTCCTTCTACAAGTGTTTGGTCATGTTTGAATTCCATCGATGTAGGTGATTCCATTTTATTCTTTTTTTGATTCCATCCAATGATTCCTTTGTAATTATTAATATATATGGAAATTTTATTATCATACATTTAGTTTATTTATATAGCTTTTTATATAGTCTTTATTATGGAAAAGTTAGTGGATGTGATTTTCAAAAGTTTTCATCCTATATACTATTTGGTGGTGCACATCAAGTGTCTGTTAAAATGGAAATTTTATTTTCAAAATTATGTTGAGAAAATGTAATTATATTTTGTGTTGGTATTATTTTATATCATTATTTTCATTTTTTATTGGGTAGGTTTGGTGGTTTTGAAGCCACTTTATGTTGTGGGGATTATTGGTAAATGTTTTTTTATAAATGTTGTTTTTGTTTTTAAACATTTATTAGTTAATTTGGAATCTTTCTAGTTGTTGTTCATTTTGATGAAAAGTGATGTCCTTAATTTTTTTTTTCAAAATTGTTTCATGTATTATACATGTGTTCAATTGGATGTGCATTCAAATGAAGATGGAACTTTTAAATAATGGTTCTATGGTTTTTAAATGATATGTTGATAAGTTAGATGAATTTAAATGGTTCCATGTGTGAATTTACATTAAACCATGGTCATTTTTCATTAGATTTATGTTTTTTTGAATGACTGACTTAGGCTCTCATTTGGACTTGTTCATTTAAAAGGTAATTTTTTTGGTTTTGGGATATAATGTTTTTTGGAAAAAGTGAATTTCTGGTTGGAATATTAACATGATTTTATGTAATGGATTGAATCGTTATATGATGTAACAGCCTGATTGGAACCTCTTATGATTATATACAACACCTCTATAAGAGAGATATCCCATTATCAGTTATCATATAGTGTCTCCATGTTTGGGGTAGGAATGTGAGGTGGCATAGGGTAAGTTGAGTCATGCATGAAACAAACTACTATTTACCTAGTATTTCTACTAAAATGAGTTCTTAGACATCATTTAGAGTATTGGGTGATGGTTTCTGATCAACCCTAATTAGATGTGTTTTTACCCCTATATTTTTTGTTAGATCAGGAGGTTTGTTCCGCTAGTGGGGCTATTATAGAGTAGCTAGTACATTATTGTGTTAGAGGGCTTCACTATATACTAGATTATTGTTCCAAAACGAGTATGTCTATCTGTCTTCTAAGGATGTTCAATAAATCCAATGGTTACATTCAATATCTTCTTGTTTATTTCATTTATCACCAAGTTTTATATTTACAATACTAATTTATCTATAGAGTCACATGGTTAATATATTGTTTGTTTTTTTACTTTCCATTATATGTTTCTATCATCCTACAATGATTATTTATTTTCTAAACATTACTAATATCATGTTGTTTGGGTTTGGGTTATAATGTTGTAATTTTTTGGGAAAATGGTAATTCGCGTAATTTGGATTTTAAAGCATGAATTCTATTTTGGTTTAATATAGCGTGAAATACTTATTTTAATAAATTTATAGCAAAATAATGTTAATGGAATGATTTTGGGGAAAGATTATATATGGTTTTTGGGGTTTCCTACTATGATTTTGTTGGCTCACACTCTACTTGTACCATTCGGTGTCAGTGGATCTGAACTATTTTGTAGGTTTAGTTTCATGTTTATGGTATCTCATTCGATCTGTAGGTTGGAATGGTTCAGTCTAGGGATGGTGGTGACCATGAGGTCACATGCTGATTTTTGGTAGCAAATTAGTTTGGTTTTGATTAGTTTTAGTTTTGTAATTATTTTTAATTCAATTTTTATCAGTTGTAGTTGAATCTATTTATTTATATTCATTGAGGATTAGTTGTTGGATAAATGAATATTTCTATTATTTATTTGACCCTAGTATTTTGGTTCTAACCTTTCCCCCTGGTTTTCGGTTTTGATGGATGACATATTTTCGGCCCACGGGGAATGGGAACACCCTTCAGACCATGTTATGGACTGGTTCATGTGTTAGTTCAGCTGACATCCATGGATGGTTTGTGAAATTATATTAATTAACATTCCTTGATGAAAAGATATAATATATGAAACTCATCCATTTATATGTCTCACTAATAGGTTTTGAATATCATCATGATAATCATTTTTATAATCATTCATAATATTTGAATATAAATGTTATAGTGATCTACTATACCAACTCTGATCATGGATATGAGATATGGGGCATGAGTACCAATTTTTTTCATTAAAACAGACTAATAAGTATGAGGTAATTAATGAAAGTTGAAATATATTTTAATACCAGCAATAGATAAAGTGTTACTACATTGGAGGTAGGAATTCATGCTTTTGTTTTACAAAGGGGATTGATACTAGAATTATAAACCTGTTTTTATGTTCTTTCTATAAATTTTTTTATATATGTTTCTATATTGTAAAATAATAAATTTTTATTTAAAATCAAAAACACATGTTGTCATATATATGAATATATGATTGATGTTTTTTATGGAATAGGGAAAATGGTAAACAATTTATGAATTCCAGGAATGGATAATTCTACTTATATCATTCAAAATAATAAATTTACGGTGGATTCAAATATAATCTATCTTTTGGAATTGTCACCTTCGTAATTTCAATGATAAATGAATCCAAAGACTCCATCAATTTGGTCTATTTGAATCATTTAATAATGATTCATTTTGGAATTATTAGTCTTAATTATTTTGAAAATTAAACAACAAAAAATTAAATAGGAAAGGATAAAAGGGATAATAAAATATTTGGATCTTACATAAAGTGATATATTTTGAAAAATGAATAATAATTAAAGTGGTATTTTTGGAACTTTGATACTTTTATCAATGAATTTAGAAAATATTCTTATTTATTTTGGATAAAAATGTATAAATTTGTAAAAATGTTAATAGTGTTTTGGGATGAAATAAAAAATTCAACTATGAGTAAGTATTATGATCCTTCATTCAAATCGATTTGGTGAATACATAAACTATGAATTCGATGATCATATGATATATTGTGAAATTATTCTAGCAATAACTTCATCTAGTACAACATAGAAGGATATTTTTTCTTATAGATGAACGGTTTGATGGATTATGAGTCACTATGTAATTTCTATTTCATTATGGGTTTATGATGTAGATGATGCTATGTTTATACTAAATTGGATTCCACATAATGAAATTATAAAGACTCTATACAATATGTAGAGTGGTAAATATCCTATAATATATTTTGTAATAATTTTTGTATGAAAATCATTCAAACTATGGTTGTATTTTGATAATCCTAACATTAAATATGAAAAATGTTTTTTTTGTTTGTTCGAAGGAAAGTATGGGTTATTTTTTCTCTAATAACAAAATGAAAAAATTGTTTACGGATTGAAATGGTGTACTCTTAATGAATGATATTTTATTATCAAAGCTAATGGGGGGAAAAATAATCTGGGAAAATTTCACGAATGGAAAACATGAAGTGTTATTAAGGTGGAGGTTGAATTAATTCGATTAAGAGTTTTGGAATAAGAACCATATGAAAATATATAAGAACTATAATGTTCAGGGAAGATTTTTTGGGAGATCATGATATATTAATTTCTTATAGGATATGATGCTGTGGTGATTTTTATAGGAGATGATACTACCACTTTTCTTGGAGGATACTGAGAGTTTGAATTCAGAGAAATGGTTAAAATTCATTAAAACTAAAATGGACTCTATATACACTAGTCATGTTTGAATCATGGTATATGTTACTCAAGGTGGGTTTTCCATAAGAAAATAGACAGATAAGGTAACATTTTTACCTACAAATCATGCCTGGTGTAAATAATGGTATAATAAAATTCATAGCATTACCTATGAAGAAACTATTTCAATAATTGTGATCATAAAATATATTCCAATTACACATTACATTGCATCTCTTATTGTATATGATAAATATAAATACGATGTAAAAACCATGATCATCTATAATAATTCAGTCATGGTCCTGTATATAATATTGTTTAATGGTTTTGAAATTCTAAATGATACTTTCTAGGGTTGTATAGTACAATGGTCCATTTATAGCTTGAAGAAGGAATCGGAAAGTTTGAATATAAAATTTTAAGATAAAATAAATGATTTTGGTATCATAAAGTGAAAATAGGATTCAGGTGTATATAAATATATTATTTAGATTATAATAGTATATCATATATTTTAAATTGTTAAATTAATCCATATTAGAAATGATGTCGTAACACTTCACTATGGGATGTTATGGTTGGGAAAATTATATTCCAATGAATTACATGGGTGAAAAATAATACATAATAGGTTTAAAGATAAATAGATATATATATATATGACTATATATATATATAATTTATCTATTGATAAAACCATTATTTTAGAAGAGGCAAGGTGGTCTTGTAAATTCATTAGTATATGTTACATGATAGGTTAAAGTAAAGGTTATATAATTTGACCTATTATTATTATATAATAAACATTTATTTAGTATTCATTCATGCATGATATAATTTAAATTTTTGATTTTTACCATGATTAAATACCCCCAAAGTAAAAGTTGAGTTTCTCGAATAGATAATTGTCATATACAATAATAATTTGTGGTGACATGTCAGGATTATCATGTATAAAATATTTCACTCATTACAAAGGATTTTATGATAGATATAGAGAATATATTAATGAGGTAATAAGTAAAGACATATTAAATGTATTTACCTTTTAATGAATAACCCATGAATTTTTCACCATTCATCGATATACATTAGGGTGTATTCATATTATCAAAATTTCATACTAGATGATGATGAGATAACTATTCTGAGAACATCCATACATTGATACCTTTCATGACTAATTAAATATGAATTTTATAATTAGGGTTTGTTTGAGTATGTTGTTGATCATGTGGTCAATTGGAGAACAACCATCATATAAATTGTCCTCTTATATGAAAAGTGAAGGAATTTATCCCATAATTGAATTAATCTATTGAAAAAACATGGAAATTATTATTTGATTCACATATGATATGTTTAACTTAATGGTTGAGGGACATGTGATGTACACATCTATAAGAAAAATGGAATATGATGTTTTAATCAGATTCATTAATTTTTTTTCCAAAAATCAATCAAAGATTAGATGGACAATAATAGATTTAAATAGATCCATTTATACTGGTAACACTACTGAATGTATGAAAGGATTACCTAGGTATACATATGATATATATCATAATGATTTTTTGTACATATTTATATAGAAATATCAGTATGTCTAATGGTGATCACATTGAATCACTTAGTTGTTATAGTAGTATTGAGGCATTTTTTGAGACCAATTTTTTTACATATATGAATTTAGGATTTCATATTTATTTTCAACAATATTATGTCATATAGGATAAAACATTCATCCTTTTGTGTAAGGATTAAATTTTAGAAAAACTGTTTATTCAAAAATTAAGGGAGCATTGAAAAATATTTTTTAAAAAATTTAGATCGATTCTTAATGAGTTTTTATGTTGGATGTGAATTTATTTGTATATATTAGTGAAATTAGTGGATTAATAAATGAAATGATAAAAACATGCATGCTGGCATAATAAATGATTCTGTGAGAATATAATACGTTCAGTTAATTCATGTACAATATTTCATGCAATATATTTTAAGAATGTATATTGATTTCATGTGTATGAAACCACTTTACCTTGTGATTTCTTAATGTTTTTGTATCCATCGTTAATGTATTAACGGCTGTTAATATGATCATTTAATGATCTAAATCTACTATTCTATGAGATATAATTCAAGGGTGTCATATGATGACACTCGATTTGTTCGGCATATTCTTTATTCATGGAGGAGCCTCAGAAATCGCATATATAGTGGATTATTTATCCCATTGGTGTTAAAATTAATCACGTGATCATTTGAGATTGTTTTGATAATCATTTTCACATAAACTTTTATTACAATGTCATCATATTTTACCTCCATTGACTATATATAGAAAACGTTCTACAATCATTGTTGACTCACCAAAATCCTCATGAAATGATCATTGAGCCTAATGTTAGTGGGTTACCAATGAATGTAGTGAGATATATATTTTAACTAATGTGATAAATATTAATGATATTTCATTGAAAGAGGGGATGATGGATACAACATAGGTGAACCAAGTATTCCCTATTTTTAGTATTTTTTATTTTTAGGCACATTTGATCCTACCGAAAGTAGATTGGGATATTTTTTTACTTTTATCCAATAGATAGGATCATATGATAATCCATTGATATCCATTAGATATAACTATGTTACTTATTTTTATAATATATAAACAATTATTATGTATTTGTTAAATGAATATTGTGGGCATGTGTCAAAGAAATTCAACAAGCATCCCATTGATGCATTTTCAACCTATTATCCATAATAAATAACCCAACTAAATATATAAAATATTATATTTCATTAAATTTATTTATATATGAATTTTACATATATAATTCTCATATTCCCATGGACTATGATAGTCTGTATGACTTTATTTTATCATGAAAACATGTATGTCATGGTATATTGAAGAATATTGACATTATCTTCATTTAGTTTGAGAGTTTATTTAATCTAGAATAGTGTGTGTAAGTAACATTCACACTTCAAGGAAATTGACTAATAATTTTACAATAGTTATTTTGCTATCATTTTTTAGAAATTGTTTAAATCACATTAATGTTATCTCGGTTGTGTAAATTAGGTTGTCAAAACACTGTCTTGCAAAACAATTTTTATTACAAGGTTGATGTTTTTAATATATGTTTACTTATAGTATTTGATGAAATTAAATTTTCATGCTATTTGTTAATATATTCATGCATTGTATGAAATATTCTATTTCAGTGAATTTCAATTTTTTATCTATTTATTTATATGAAATTAGTATTCCATTAAGATGTAAACTGGTTGGGGTTACTCTACACCATTGATAAACCTATTTCAATAGTTATGTGTTTGTGATTTACTATTTATACGATATTCTTCTTACCTTTAACCATTATGGATTGGTTTACATGTTTATCTTCTATCATAGTTCATGTCACCCCATGTTTATGTGTGTAAATGCACCTTCATATATTTAAACATACTATTAGATCATGATCATCCTTCTTTCACATATTCTCAGATAGCTATATATCAGTAATAACTTTTCCAACTATCTGTCATATCTCTTTTCACATTGCATTGTGAGAATTTCTTCATTTAGTTTTGTTCTTGTGAGTTAGAGAGAAATCCCATAGTTTTATAAAGAGATAATTTACGAGATCATAAGTTTTCTTGGGATTTGAGGCCATCCAATATTTTCTAAAATATATCACAGTATTACAGTCTTCCTAGCATATTATAGTAGTGGTGATCATAGGAGTTGACTGAAGAGTTGAAGTTAGATGATAACATTCGCCAAGATTGTCTCGATATGGTATAATCATATTTATCAATAAAAACCTTATATTGATAATGGGTTGTTTGATCTCTTAACTACAATGGACTTTTTTCCTTTCTATTTTAATAAAATTTCTGATCTATTTTTGTTTCATGAGTCTATCTAGGAAGGCCATAGATGACTCCATGTGATGGAGTTGATCACTGAAATTTTCTTTAGTTATAATATCTACCTAGTATAGATGTCTTTGTTCTGTTAAATTTTTTTGTCTCTATCAATTGGAAGCATTATTTTTGGTAATATATATTGAATAAATGTGTGTTCTCACTATGAAAATTTGATTAGTCAAAATAAAAAGATGTTGTACCTTATGATCATTATTGTTTTCATTTCATTTATGAATCGTCCTTTTTTATAATTAATTAATGTTTTATCTTACTGTTTTAGTAAAAATAAAAACAATTACTATATGAATTATAAAAATATATATCATTAAATGGAATATGTATATTATGGCTGATTCCCTCTCTACACTTCCCAAAATTAATTCAATTTCATAAAATAATTATGATATTGACAAAATTCAAACGAGTGGAAATTAGGAATTGGGTTAACATCATAATAGAAAATATATGATAATAAAAAATGGGATTTTAGAATAATATCAAAGCGAATGGTGATGCCAAATTTATCAAGTGATATCTTTTTAGCAATGTAAATTATAAAATTAAAGGTATATATCTTGATGAGCCATTTTTCTCTTTTGAAATGGATTGAAACAATTAAAATATTCTTTTGATTCAGTACCAATGAAGATTTTTTTTTCAAATGGTTGAAAAGATTATGTTTCTGAATTTTGAACTTGAGGAAAAGGTCAAAATTGAACAACTGGATGGTTCTATGTTTTATGGTGATATTTATCAATTTTAATAAGTCAATGAAGTCCTTTATGTTCTCAAATAGGATGCCAAATCATTGTATTTGGGGTTTGATAATAGATTAAAGAGCATGAAATTCATCATTGGAAAAGTGGATTCAAATATACTTGTTAAGGGAGATGACAAAAACTCTCTCAAGCTGAATGTGTAACATGATGAAACAAATTTGGGAACAAGGAAGAATATTTTGAAAATTTTTACACATATATTTTTATATATTTTGAAAGGTCAAGTATTTTTTGAGGGTAAATTCTTTTTTGGACGTGAATTTTTAAATACATAAGATTTTATCTATCTTTCATATGATAATTTGGATAGTGAGATACTCAATATGTTAGGTGATGATAAATACAAATATATATACACTACTATAGAACATGTGATACAATTTTTCTTGTATAAAAAAGGAGGATTTTGAATCTTATATAGCTAAAAAATCGCATTAGATGCCCACTATATTTAACAACATCAAGACTGTATATTGTTTTATAGTCACATTATTACAATGATTCCAGTCTAAAATAGAGGATTCATGTCTTATATATAAAAAATGGATCATTCACCCTATCAATGGAACTCTTGATTGTGGTAAATTTTATAACTAAAAAACCATGTGATATTTGAATATTTACTAACATATATTCGGAGAGAGATGTTTCATATACAATGTCAATACAAAGGAGGATTTCTTTATCGATGAATGATATGTTTCATGGCACTTAATTAATCTGAATTCTATGACTCCTAGGTCAATGGATGTTAAGTATTTTATTGTATCCCATGAAACAATTCAAATGATATGGATGATGAAACATCTTTAAATCATAACTGTTGATTTTGTACACCCATTGGTGATTGGTTATGTTAATAAAAGTGTAATATAGTTTTTAAACAATCTATTGAAAAATTAAAAGTAAATGAAAATTGACATCAAGTACCACATCATCTTGAAAAGGTGGACATAGGGAAATCTCATTGGATTATATTTCATTAATGATAAATTCATTGATATATTAATATAACCTATCTTCAAGGTATACTTTATGATGAGAATGATTTATTTCCCAAAATACTTGTATGTATTTCATTGTTTTTCCTGTCTAATTCAACTTAATTTCTTTAAAAAAGCTATAGAATATGAATGGATCACTTCTTGAAGATGGGGAGAGACTCTAATTTCATACATAGTTATTCATCAATGTGGAGATGTGATGTCTATTTTTCCATATCTGGATTATTTTTATATGTTGTTAGCTAAAAATTGGAAAATCAATCCAATATTAATTTCCATAATTTAAATATATAGAAATGTGGAAATTGAAGATCGACATTAGATATTGAAGTTTGTATAATGTGTTTGAGTTTATTCCTTTGAAAAAACGTACATTGTCCTTTTGACTACAAATATATTGAAATACTAAAAAATATCTTATCATAGATTGAGTTTTATTCTACATAACGTTAGTGTGATAATTCTGTTATATTATTTTTTTCTAATTAAAATGTCATAGTATCTCCTCAAATTTATGAGAAAATTTAAGTGTTAAGATAATATTCTTAAATATTTTTTCATTGGCTATATGATATCTATATGACCAGAAATATTTGATATATATTATAAGGAATTGTTGGCTAATAATATATTAGTACTTATTCCCAAAAAAATATGTTAGTAATATTCATTGGAGGGTATTCAGATAATAGATCTGTCTATATAAATTATTTTTGTTGTATGTGCCATTGGATTTCTTTTATACGATGTGTGTATTAGTCCTCAAAATTGATATTGTTATTAATTATTATTTTGAGTCGTCTACTTATATAAATGTATTAGATACATGATGAAATATACACATGGTAATGTTGGATATAGTGGTTTTTTCATAAGTGATATAGAATTTATGAATATATTAATAAAGGACTTGTCAATTATATAAAATTGATGTAGATATCTTTTTTATATTAATTTAAATGGAAATATATAGTAAATTCATATCCTTACTTTTATTTAAACATGTTCACACCTAGAAGATAAAAAATGATTAATCATGTGTATATATTAATGATTAAATGTATATAATCTTGTTTATCAGATATCAATACAATGTTGTCATATTTCATTGAGAGAATCTATAACAGGTTGTTATTGTTTTCACATTAACTTATTTGTATTTGTTTTTATTTAAATATTTATAGATTTTGGTCTTATAATTAATCCTAGTTTGTTTAATTCCACTCGGATGGGGGCCTAGAGGGTCACAAACACTATTTTTATAGAATCTCACTAAACATCATTTTGAAATTAAGAGCTTACAATTTTTTATTCCATTCTTTGGGTTTAATAATTATTCAGGATGTGTGGATCACATTATGTAAATCAGAAATTATTTAAAAAAATACATATTTGAGTAAAATAATAAAAATATATTTATTCACAAAGTAATAAATAATTACTGGACAAAGTAATATTTATTTATCTCTTGTTTATTCTCAAGGTAACAAATAATGATTTATTTGGTAACATGAATATTAAGTAAATCTCTATTATATTATGTAGGGATACTGTATTTATTTATTTATTTACTAAAATAACAAATTAAAGACATATATTTATTAAAATAATTTTTTATTATTCAAGATTCAATAAATTTCAAGGATGAACAAGGATCCATGTTAAGGGTCCATGAAAAATAATATATAAATAATTTTGAGTTTTATTCACATCAAAGAAGAATTATTACTATTATTATATGATGTGGGGTTTTTTTAAGATTAATATATTTGTTAATGTCCTTTGTAAAATAAATAATTATCCATCCAAGATATATAAAAATGATTATATCTTTTAGGGGGGATGATAATATTATTTTTTAACTAAAAATGATTCCAATAGAATTATATCTATACCCAGAGATATATTCTCAAGATCATAGAGTAACAATTCAACTCCTACCCCAAAAAAAATTAACATATTATTATAGTGTCTCTCATGATTGGAAATATTCCTTTTTTAATCAACAGTGAACAATCCAATTGGTTTGGATTCTCCATGATATCATCCGTAATTCTTAAGTTGATGTTCAAAGAATTGGGGATCACATGTAGATATTACATGATATTCTATTCACTTTAATCCATTATCATAATTAATGAATGAAAATAATGTTCAATCAATTTTATAGAGAGGAAATATTTCCAAGAAATTGTAATTTTTTTAAACTAATAACATATTATATGTGAAAATATTCATGTTGGGATTATTTTAGGGTTTCTACTGTCGGGTTATAGAGATTCATCCAAATAAACCAATGAAATCCATTTTGGGATCGGGTGAAACCACTTTGACTACCCCTAAAACAATCATATAGTTTAAAAGTAGTGAAATTTTAATAAATAATTATTTATTAACTCGTTGATTGATATATTCATTTGATGATAGAATTTCACTTCATTTTTACATCATATTATTTACCAAATCAATATAACTTGTTCGATTAACTTCATAGGACCAAGAATAGGATATGAAGAAATAGAGAATGGTTATAGATACCGTTCATAGATACTTGAGATTTTGTCAAGTTAACATGGATAAACGACATGTAACTAAAACGTGCTTGACATGTACCCATTACAACTACATTTTGATGAGTTTTGATATTCACGAGACTTTATGAGAGAGAATAATGAATAGTTTCATTATAGATCATGTATCAATCATTATATATAGAATACTGATTGATAGAGTTATATAGTATTTACCTGGTGTAGGTGCCATCTATCCCCACACAATTTTCCTTATAGGAATCATGGAATCCATGTGGTCAATATACATAGAATATAATTAATACAAATGTTGTAATGACTATGTTATATGAGGAATGGATCAAATTTCATTATATGATGTGTAGATGGAATACACAATGTGTACCACCTAAATGTTCGTGTGAAATTCTAGTTGAGTCCTTAATATAGTGATATAGATGAAAGCAAAATATTGTACATGGAATTTAGCATATTGTACACATCATATCACTCATACCCATTCATATATTTTACACATAGAAACATGTTATTACCATGTGAATTTATTACATATAATAAATTAAATATTTCAATATACCAAACTACATGGAATTTAGTTTTTCTACAGGTTATGTGGAACAGTTTTCAGGAACAAATAATTGTCCAGAGTTTGTGTCATGTTATTTGGAATATTAAACAAAAAAATTAATTATTTTCATAAAAATTATAGAAATACACAATGAGTTTGGTCATTATACATTCCAATTATGTCATGTGCATTACAAATGGCACATGATACACATATTAATTGTCTGTAGTACAGTAAAAATGTTGTGTAGGATATATGTCTTGACTCACAGAACATTACAATTTGAAATATCGTGACATGTCATGTATTCTACATGTCTTGTAATTTTTTGGAAAATTAACAAAACCATACAGAGAGTAATTAAAAACCATGTCAATTAAAATACACTATTCTTTGAGTAGATGTGTGTATGTCATGTTGCCTTAAGTATATGGCACATTAAATACAAATAGGAATTTAAAACAAAAGAGATGGAAGAATATTTTATACACTATATTAGTAGAATGTGAATGTATTAACTTTATTTAAAAATTATAATATATGAGTATCCCAGTAATGTCAAAACCTCATAATCCCAATGCTTGTGCAAAAATTTATTACACTGGCATAGATGCAAGAATCAAATAACAATGGACCAAACAATTTAGTAATTTTTATAAACTTGAATTCATACATAATAACCATATTACATTGGTAAATAAACAATAAACCATGATACATGTCCAAATTAAATAATCTATATCCCTGAATAAAAATGTTTTTTCGTACATAACCATGGAAAAGGAGAGATAACATGGGTGAGGTCAAATGATCCTTAAGGGTTATTAAAGTGGATGAAAAATGAATTTATGATAACAATAAACATGTAAGGGTAAATAAATAATAATACATTCCATTAAAATTAATGTATAAGTAAAAATAAATACGGAAAGGTAAGAAACAAAAATTCATTTCATTTAATAAACTGTGAATTGAATGTTTCTATATATATATCAAGGAAACAAATCATGGATAAATAAAAAATAAATCTGAAATATAATATTTATTAATAATTAGATACCATGTTTTCTATATTGAATGTACTTTTACAATAAATTCCATCAATAATATGTTTTAGAATTTTTGTTTAAAAACGATTTAATTTGGAAATTTTATTCTTTTCCGGAGACTATTAATGCATCGAGGGACTACATATAACCGAGCCCCACCCATTTCATAACTGTCCAAGTAATTCCGCATATATCAATTAATATATTTAAGTAAACATTGTTCGGTATCAAATATCAATGTTGAATAAAAGATATATATTTTTCATCATTTACCAGTTATTCAAATAACTGTCAAAGTGAACACCATATGTAAAAATGTTGTAAAATTTATGGAACAAAAATATCCCCTACATGCGAATATAGATACTTAAGAGTAGTATAATGTTCCATAAAAATGATCATAAATATTTTATTGTTACAATATAATGTTGAAAATCACTAAATAAAGTGCTATTGTAATGATAACTATTACCACATAGTCATTTTCACGTCAAAAACCCATGGGTGACATAATTAAAAGTGAAATAACTCGTGTAGAAAATGTATTTTATTGTGGTTATTTTTTATTTTTTACCTCTGATTTTGGGTGAAATTTTTATAGGAGGCCTTATAAACATTTTTTTAACATCTGTTTTTTTTAAACTAGCATAATACCCAAAACAAGTAGTGTTTTGATAATCAGTTCCTCAAAAAACAGACATGGAAAATGCTTCGATGTCATGATTTATTATGTCGGTTTTAAAATAAACGTTGTGGTATATACTTTATTACATTTTTTTTGTAAGAACAAACTTAATAAACTATTCCTATGAAGCATTGTAATAAACAACTTAATAAACTATTCCTATGAAGCATTTATCACATCATTTAATGAATAAATGACGTGAAAAACTATTTTATAATGACAATTATTTTCATAAGCAATGTGATAAACCAGTTATCCATTCGTTTTTTCATATTGATTAAATAATAAGTGACATGAAAACATATATAGTACATTGGTTACAAAAAACCAGCATAAAATCCCATTCACATGCATTTTTACGTTGGTTTTAAAATAACTGACGTCAAAACCCATTACAAGGCATTTTTTACGTCAGTTAAAAAATAACATACATAATTTTTTTAATGAAACCATTCAATCATTACTATGCCCTACCAAAGAAGATCTGAAACAATAAGATAACAGAACAAAATCATAACAAAACCTAAACAGTATACATACCTTAAAAACATCAATACTACACCAAAAAAGATGAACCAATGAAAGATTCAACATTCACATACATAACATTCAAAACATACAATGTCATCTAAAAATCATAAAACCACTTAGACATCCCACACCCCAATGGAAATCCCCAGCACCCTAGAAAGCCACCCACCCCTTGATCACCCTCCCACATCCTAGAAACCCCCTCCCACCCTTTGGAAACCCCCTCCCCCTCGGACACCCCCAACCCACATGGACACCATTTCACCCTCCAAGACCCCCACCCCCTGGACAACACCCTCCCTCCTGGATAGCCCCCACCCCCCAAGAAATCCCCCACCCTACTAGACATTCTCCCACCCCCATTGACATCCTAGAAACCACACCCCATTGGACAACCTTACCACACCCATTGAACCCCCTCACCACCCCTGGAAACCCCCACCCCCTGGAAACCACCTCCCACTCATGGAACCCCCCCAACCCCCACCCCCTGGAATACCCCCACCATCCAGGTCACCCAACCCCATGAAAATTTCCCACACCCTGGACACCCCCTGGAAACCCCAGACACCCCACCCACTAGACAACCCCCGGTAAAGCCCCCCTGGAAAACCCTCCCACCACCAGGGATAGCCCCCACCCCCATGGAAAACCCTCTCACCCTCTCACCACATAGACATCCTGTACACCCCATACCCACTAGACATACCTCCAACAGCCATGGGAAAACCCCCACCCCATGGACACACCCCACACCCCTGAAACCCCCACCCCTTGAACACCCCCACCCCTAGACTCCCTCAACCCCTGTACATACCCCACCACCTTAGACATCGTCCCACCCCCTTGGACACCCTCACCCATGGACACCCCCACACCACTGGAAACCCCCACCCCCTGGACACCCCCTCCCCATGGAGACCACAGAACCCCCTAGTCATTCCCCACCCTCTAGGACACCCTCCCTCCCCCATGTACACCATTGACACCCTCACCCCATTGTACATCCCTCTGACACCACTAGAAAAAACCCACCCTCGGGAACCCCCCAAACACCAGGAAACCCCCCACCCCCATGGAAATCCCCACCCCTAGACACCCCCAATGTAACACCCGAGAATTTTATGTTATATAAATCATCAAAGGAATCTTTTTCTATACAACACTTTCTTGGCTTGCTTTACACGCAATCGCGACCTTCCTCGATAGCTTGCGTCGTACGCAATACCGAGTTTCACTAAACAACATTATGCTATTAAAACTAGCCGTTATGAATAGTAATAACCACTTTTTGGAATTTTATAAATTTTATTTTTCAAAATGGACTTCATTTTTGGACTCAGAATATCGAAATTAGCCTAGGGTGAAATTTTGGTATTTTTCTGAAAACTTTCAATTTTTGATGAATAGTGAAACCACTAAGTGGTAGGTTAAAAACTGAATTTTGCATAAAACATAATTTTACCGCTTCTGTGATTGGAATTTCGAAAATCCGAGAGACACGGTTAATATCAAGGACTAAAATGTGGTTCAATGAGATGAAATTAATTTTTTGGTGAATAGTAACTTTTTACTTTTTTTACCGCGGTTAATAGTAAATAGGGTAACTAAGGGTAAATATGATATTAATATTACCCTAACACATGTCCTAATTCTATTGGACAAGTGTAATTCGACCAAAAACAAACTTAGGAATAAAATATGACCATTTAGGCCCACTTGGATTAGATTAGGACATTTATTATTAATTTATTTAAAGAAGGGTTAAAATAGTTAAAATCAATGTTTAATAAGTAAATCATTTTTAATATGGGGTTATACATAAGATAAATTAAATTGTAAATATTCATTAGAAATCTAAAAAGATTTCCTACATGATGATATTTTATTTGTAATTTTTAGACAACAAATAATGTAATTTATTTATGACACAAAGATGATGCAGTAATTATCTTATTAATGAAATATTGACATAATTGATGTTATAAACACCAAAATAAATGTAATTTGAGACTTTTTATGAATTCAACTAATTTTATAGGTTACTATGATATATTAATGTTGATTTAATCAACTTGTTTCGAACATATAATTCTTTTATGACTTTCACAAAAATAATATATCAAATAGTGTCAAAATTGACACAAAATAGTTTTTAAATCAAATATTATATTATTAATTGTTATTTTATTCCTAAAAATCTATGGTTCGGCCAAATGACTTAGATAAGGATATATATTTTAATAATAAACAATTTGGGGTTCTTTTGGCATGTTATAGTAAGTGTATTAACCATATAGTGAAAGAAAACAAAAGGACATGGTAAAAGTTAAATTATTTAACTTAGAGTTAAATCTAATTGATATGGTTAAAATAATACCATAAACTTGTCTAAATCCTATTGGTTGATAGGATTTCGACCCTTCCCCACTTTATCTTCGAAATAAGACCCTTTGGAACCATTATAAACCGATTTTGACTTTAATATAAAATAATATTTTGAGATATTCCTAAGGTGCCCCTCTCCTCCCTTATAAAAGGGCACCTCCTCCCCCTCCTCCTCACACCAAATTGAGCACTCAAGCTCGGCCAACCCCTGCCATTTTCTCCTCTCCACTTCCCTAGAATAATCATAGAGGTCCTGGTCTTCTCCAAAGACCAATCTTAGTTCCTTAAGTGGAGGATTCAAAGAGGCGTTCCAAAGAAGAGGTAATATCCATTACCGATCTTTTCAATTTCTTTCTTCTTCAACTTCTTCTTATTTAGTTGTTTCATGATAAAGTAATAACATCAGTATTACTTACATACTGATATGTTATTATAAATATGAAACAACCCTATTTCACCTTCTATCCATCCTACGGAAAAATGAAATCACCACGCGTGCGTACGTACGGAATACCGTCTCCACGCCGTGGTGTAATCTATTTTCCACCATCACCTTACAGGGATGGTTATAATGGTGTAATGAGTAACTAAATATGATTATTATGAAGTAATATTGATACTGAAATAATATATATATACTCCAATACAATTCCATGATCATAGGAATGATATCATCACTCGTGCGTACGTACGGAATACCGTCTCCACGATGTGATGCGACTCGTTCTACATGATCTTCTTTTCATAATGATTATATAAATGGATTGAATGAATGAATATGGTATATAATACACTAATACCATTCTGGAAATGAATTATCTATAACCTAAAGATAAGAATAAGAATTTATTCGACAAAACACGCATAAGAACAAAAAGTTATAAAGACCCGAGTAACAAGTAACAATGAAATATTACTAACAAGAAGCTAATAATATGACCATATATGATATCATATAAATATTTATGATTCTGGAATAAGTCAATAACATTATTTAAACCATTATACAGGAGCTTCGGACACGTACAAAGCTAATCGGACCTAAGGTAAGGGAAAAATCACAATCTCATTTTTATCCGAGATTGTTTATTCGTAAGTATTTACTGGGGTGTATTTTATCATCCACATCCATGTTCACTCAATATGTAATATTATTTCCATCCTTCTACAATATTTTATATCCAATTTTACCCTTCGGTGAGTTTTTAGTAAAAGATACGAAAGGAATATTTTGTCGTTTTTTTTTTCGTACGAGGTACTTTTTGACTTTTCCGACAAAAGTACGAAGAATGTTATTTTAACTTATACGGCATGAATAGATCTTTAAAACATTGTTTCCAAGAAGCTTCCTTTACAAGTTTTCAAGTTTATTTTTAATCAACTTCTTTTATTTTAAAGTTGTATGACATGTTATGAATGGAAAAATGTTTTTGAAGAAGAAAGGATATTTTCCTCAAGAATGGAGTTCAAGTGATTTTCAAAATTATTTTCCATCTAAGATAATAAAGGGTTCTGTTTTTATCCCTATTATTACATTGATTTGATCATGTTGTGATGGAATTATTTTTATGAATTCCTTTATCTTATATGAATTGATTTATGATGTCATGATGTTTCAAGAATCCCATTTTTGTTTCATGTGTTATGCGATGATGTATGTTTTATGATTATGTGGAACACATAAGAAAAGATTCATTATAAGATGGGTGGGACCTATATCTCCCTCCAATGCATTGGGTAAAGATTTTATATCTCATGAGATAGACATGGCTGGAACGGAAGGTTATTTCGGTTCAGTGATACAGCACTGAAACGAGGAGTGAACTCGGTTCAGAAAGGGACTTTGTCCACTAAGATAGTCTTGGAAATGAGTCATGACTAACAAGAAATGATTTTCCATGATTATGTGTGCATGCCACAAAGTTTCAAGTTTTATGTTATGATTATAGGGATCTCATTTTCACTCCTATGATTTGTTCCATGTTAAGATATTATGATCTCTTTTGCAGGTTATGATTTTCAAAAAGATATGATATGATTTTTATTTCCTTTATTTGCCTTGCTGAGCATTTGAGCTCACCCTTTTATGTTTTCCTTTCCCCAGGTCAGGAAGATGGATATTAAGTAGAATATGCTAAAAGGGACCCTAGATATGATGAAATAAATGGGAGACACTGTAGAAGATTTATGAACCAGTTGTTTATGTTTCCCAGTTTCTAAAGGCACTATACCTATACGGTCCTTTGTAGTTTTATCATATGTTGTAATAAGTGTGCTTCAATTTTTGAAGTATTAAAAATGTATGTAAAGTATGGGTCGTTATAGTTGGTATCAGAGGAAAGGTATAGTCAACCTTTGGAAACTAGGATGTGAAAGCCTTAGTAAGAACCCTAAGGATAAGTCTAAGCATAGTACAAAATCTTAGTGTTTTAGAAATGGCCTTGAATAACCTAGGATAAGACCATAAGCATGAAAATTTTATTCTTGAATTATGTGGTTTCCTATTATAATTAGTGTTGCTCACACTATTCTTCTTGGTTTTAGTCAATGGCTGGAACCCGAAGGAACCGTGTTAATGCGGAATGCGATGGGCAATGCAATGATTGTCCCCCTGAGCAACCAAACGATATGGGAGCTGGAATGCAAAATCTTGTAGCCATGCTCACACAACTTTCTCAAGCTATGAATCATGCAGGATTTCCAAACGAGCAAAGGAGGGAGTAACATTCTGTTGAATCCTTCATGAGGCAGCGTCCACCTTCTTTCAGCGGGTCTACTGATCCATTAGTTGCTGAACAATGGATTAGTACTACTGAAAAGATATTTTCAGTTCTTCAATGTTCTGAACATGATAAAGTCATCCTAGCAGTGTATCGTTTGGAAGGAGATGCTGATCAATGGTGGAATCTTGTTAAGAATACGAGGCAAAGGGATGAAATTGAGTCTATGGAATGGGACGAGTTCAAGAACTTATTTTTCAATAAGTACTTCCCTCGTATTCTCCGAACAAAGATGGAGAAAGAGTTTCTTGAACTGAAGCAAAGGGATGATGAATCTGTTGGTACCTATGACGCAAATTTTACAAGACTTGCAAGGTACGCTTCTGGTATTATTATCCAACCTGAGAGTAAGATCGATCGATTCTTTAGTGGCTTAAAACCAAGTCTTCGAAGGGCGTTAGCCATAAGGGACTTCAATAGCTACGAGGAAATCGTTCGATGTGCTCTCAAAGTCGAGATGGAGATTGGAGTAACCCATCAGTCACATGGGTTTGATAAGAAGAGGAAGATGGAATTCAAAGAAAAATCTAAAGAGCACACGGAAAAGAAGATGAGCTTTTCCTTATGCTCAAAGTGTGGAAAGAAACATGGAGGGAGTTGTCTTAAAGGGACAAGTAAATGTTTTAAATGTGGAAAAGAAGGTCATCGGGCATTTGAATGCCGTGATAATGGGAAGAAGATGTCTAATGACGCAAACAAAGGAAGGGATACACAGAATGAACCTACTACACTTCAATGTTTCAAGTGCAAGGAGATGGGGCATTATGCCAATCAATGCCCAAATCCAAGGGTTGATGATGATGGTCGACGTCAACAAACTCTTAAAGCTAAAGACAAAGGAAAGTCACATGCAATTTCTATCAGCGATGTGGAGTACGATAACGATGTGGTGAAAGGTACACTTACCATCCACTCTAAAGTAGCAAATGTTTTATTTGATTCTGGATCCACCCACTCTTTTATTTCTGAAGACTTTTCTAAGGGTATCACCGTACTACCTCAACAATTAGATGTTGAGTTAGCTGTGACAACACCTAATGGCACATCAATCGCATCAAAAGTTTATAATTCTTCTCCGATCGAAGTTTGTGGGAAAGTGCTTGCTGCAAATCTTGTGATCCTTCCTTTAGTGGAATTTGATGTTATTCTTGGCATGGATTGTCTTTCTCTACATGGAGCTCATATCAATTGCCAAAGAAGGGAAGTCACATTTCATACTCCAGATCAATCTACGATCGTATACCAATGCAAGGATGAACATAACCTTCCAGTGGAAATTTCTTCCATCTTATGGGTATTGATCCCACTAAATGAAGGTTATTTATCTCAAATGGTTGGTGAGAAACTCACGATTAAGAATATGCCCATTGTAAGGGAGTTTGATGATGTCTTTCCGGAGGAATTACCGGGTCTTCCACCAAATCGTGAAGTTGAATTTTCAATAGAACTCGTACCGGGTGCTTTGCCTATTTCAAAGACACCTTATAGAATGGCCCCAATTGAGTTGCAGGAATTGAAGAAGCAACTCCAAGAGAATCTTGATAAGGGATTCATACGCCCTAGTGCGTCACCTTGGGGAGCACCTGTTCTATTTGTTAAGAAGAAAGATGGATCAATGAGACTCTGCATTGATTATCGAGAACTTAACAAGATCACTATCAAGAACAAATATCCTCTCCCACGCATTGATGACTTATTTGACCAACTACGTGGAGCTCAATACTTTTCCAAGATTGATCTTCGTTCAGGGTATCATCAATTAAGGGTCAAAAGGGAGGATATACCAAAGACGACTTTCCGTACAAGGTATGGACACTATGAATTTATAGTGATGCCATTTGGTCTTAC
Source organism: Viscum album (assembly GCA_963277665.1). Classification (NCBI taxonomy): domain Eukaryota; kingdom Viridiplantae; phylum Streptophyta; class Magnoliopsida; order Santalales; family Viscaceae; genus Viscum; species Viscum album. The sequence goes on from OY728156.1 coordinate 1,665,133,917, forward strand.
TAATGCCCCTGCTATCTTCATGGATCTAATGAATAGAGTCTTTAGAGACTATCTTGATCAATTTGTGGTAGTCTTTATAGACGATATTCTTGTCTATTCAAAGAGAAAGGAAGAACATGAAGATCACTTGAGAATTATATTGAAGACCCTGAGAAAGGAGAAGCTTTATGCCAAATTTACCAAGTGTGAATTTTGGCTTCAAAAAGTTGCATTTTTGGGTCACATAATCTCAAAAGAGGGGATATCTGTGGATCCAGCAAAAACAGAGGTTATCGAAAGATGGTCGAGACCAACAACAGTAACTGAGATCCGAAGTTTTCTTGGTTTGGCTGGATATTATCGACGTTTTGTAAAATATTTTTCACGATTATCTAATCCACTCACCAAGTTGACTCGGAAAGGAGTTATGTTTGTCTGGACAGAGGAATGTGAAGAGAATTTCAAGGAGTTGAAAAGAAGGTTATCCAGTGCACCTGTGCTCACACTGCCTTGTAGTGGAGAAAGGTTTGTGATCTACAGTGATGCATCCAAGAAGGGATTGGGGTGTGTTCTTATGCAAAATGATATGGTGATAGCTTATGCCTCACGACAGTTGAAAATCCATGAACAAAATTACCCAACACATGATTTGGAGATGGATGCGGTAATCTTTGCATTAAAGATTTGGAGGCATTACCTTTATGGTGAAAGGTGTGATATTTATACTGATCATAAAAGTTTAAAGTATATTTTCACACAAAAGGAGTTGAATATGCGTCAAAGAAGATGGTTGGAGCTGATTAAGGATTATGACTGCTCAATCCATTACCACCCTGGGAAAGCAAACAAGGTGGCAGATGCATTAAGTCGACAAGACCATGCTAGTTTATCCATGATGAGGATCACAAAAGATCCAATATTTATGGATTTACAAAGGATGGATCTTGGAATTATAATGGAAGGGGAAAAATCTTATCTTTCTCAAATGAATGTTCAACCATCTATACATGTGAAGATTAAAGAGGCACAGAAAGAAGATGTCGAGTTACAAAAGAAGGTGAGAAATGTTCCTGAATTCAACCTTGATTGTGATGGGATAATAAAGTTCAGGAATCGGGTTTGTGTTCCTTCCATCCCCGAAATAAAGAAAGAGCTGCTGGATGAGGCTCATAGTTCTTCATTCTCTATTAATCCTGGAAGCACGAAGATGTATAGGGACCTGAAAGAGTACTTCTGGTGGGATGGCATGAAAAGAGATGTTGCTGAATATGTCTCTCGATGCTTGGTTTGTCAACAAGTTAAAGCTGAGAGACAGAAGTCTAAGGGGATGTTACAACCATTACCCATACCCGAATGGAAATGGGAAAACATCACTATGGACTTTGTCACAGGACTTCCTAAAACATCCAAAGGCAATAATGCTATCTGGGTCATAGTTGATCGTCTCACAAAGTCTGCACACTTCATTCCTATTAGAGAGGATTTCTCTCTAGATCAGCTTGCCAGGATATATGTAAAGGAAGTGGTAAGATTGCATGGAGTACCACTTTCTATTATATCTGATCGAGATCCGAGATTTACCTCGAAGTTCTGGCGAAGTCTTCAGCATACTATGGATACAGAGTTGAGTTTCAGCACTGCTTATCATCCCCAGACAGACGGTCAGTCTGAGAGAACAATTCAAACCCTAGAAGATATGTTGAGAGCTTGCTCTATGGATTTCAAAGGAGGTTGGGATCAACACCTACCTTTGGTGGAATTTTCTTATAATAATAGCTTTCACTCCAGTATTCAGATGGCTCCTTATGAAGCTCTCTATGGAAAGAAATGCAGGACTCCAACTTGCTGGGATAAAGTTGGGGAAAGAAAGCTATTAGGACCTGATCTCGTTGATGAAATGGCAGAAAAGGTCAGATCTATTCAACAACACATAAGAGCAGCTCAGAGTCGACAGAAAAGTTATGCCGACAACCGAAGAAAAGACCTAGAGTTTGAAGTGGGTGATAAAGTGTTCTTACGAATATCTCCCTGGAAGAGGGTTATGAGATTTGGAAAGAAGGGGAAGTTGAGCCCTAGATATATCGGTCCTTTCGAAATATTGGATCGTGTTGGGAAGGTAGCTTACCGATTGGCGCTTCCACCGAATCTCTCTCAAGTTCACGATGTGTTCCATGTATCTCTCCTAAGAAAGTACATACCAGATCCTTCACATGTACTCAGCTCAGAAGTTGTACCGCTGGAGCAAGATCTTTCTTATGAAGAACAGCCGATAGAGATTCTGGATCGTAGCGAAAAAGTCCTACGAAACAAGACCACTCGCTTGGTGAAAGTTTTATGGAGAAACCACCAACTTGAAGAAGCTACATGGGAGCTTGAGGATATGATGAGGGAGAAGTATCCTCATCTGTTTGTTGCAAAGTGACGAATTTCGAGGGCGAAATTCTTTTTAAGGGGGGTATAATGTAACACCCGAGACTTTTATGTTATATAAATCATCAAAGGAATCTTTTTCTATACAACACTTGCTTGGCTTGCTTTACACGCAATCGCGACCTTCCTCGATAGCTTGTGTCGTACGCAATACCGAGTTTCACTAAACAACATTATGCTATTAAAACTAGCCGTTATGAATAGTAATAACCACTTTTTGGAATTTTATAAATTTTATTTTTCAAAATGGACTTCATTTTTGGACTCAGAATATCGAAATTAGCCTAGGGTGAAATTTTGGTATTTTTCTGAAAACTTTCAATTTTTGATGAATAGTGAAACCACTAAGTGGTAGGTTAAAAACTGAATTTTGCATAAAACTTAATTTTACCGCTTCTGTGATTGGAATTTCGAAAATCCGAGAGACACGGTTAATATCAAGGACTAAAATGTGGTTCAATGAGATGAAATTAATTTTATGGTGAATAGTAACTTTTTACTTTTTTTACCGCGGTTAATAGTAAATAGGGTAACTAAGGGTGAATATGATATTAATATTACCCTAACACATGTCCTAATTCTATTGGACAAGTGTAATTCGACCAAAAACAAACTTAGGAATAAAATATGACCATTTAGGCCCACTTGGATTAGATTAGGACATTTATTATTAATTTATTTAAAGAAGGGTTAAAATAGTTAAAATCAATGTTTAATAAGTAAATCATTTTTAATATGGGGTTATACATAAGATAAATTAAATTGTAAATATTCATTAGAAAGATAAAAAGATTTCCTACATGATGATATTTTATTTGTAATTTTTAGACATCAAATAATGTAATTTATTTATGACACAAAGATGATGCAGTAATTATCTTATTAATGAAATATTGACATAATTGATGTTATAAACACCAAAATAAATGTAATTTGAGACTTTTTATGAATTCAACTAATTTTATAGGTTACTATGATATATTAATGTTGATTTAATCAACTTGGTTCTAACATATAATTCTTTTATGACTTTCAAAAAAATCATATATCAAATAGTGTCAAAATTGACACAAAATAGTTTTTAAATCAAATATTATATTATTAATTGTTATTTTATTCCTAAAAATCTATGGTTCGGCCAAATGACTTAGATAAGGATATATATTTTAATAATAAACAATTTGGGGTTCTTTTGGCATGTTATAGTAAGTGTATTAACCATATAGTGAAAGAAAACAAAAGGACATGGTAAAAGTTAAATTATTTAACTTAGAGTTAAATCTAATTGATAAGGTTAAAATAATACCCTAAACTTGTCTAAATACTATTGGTTGATAGGATTTCGACCCTTCCCCACTTTATCTTCGAAATAAGACCCTTTGGAACCATTATAAACCGATTTTGACTTTAATATAAAATAATATTTTGAGATATTCCTAAGGTGCCCCTCTCCTCCCTTATAAAAGGGCACCTCCTCCCCCTCCTCCTCACACCAAATTGAGCACTCAAGCTCGGCCAACCCCTGCCATTTTCTCCTCTCCACTTCCCTAGAATAATCCTAGAGGTCCTGGTCTTCTCCAAAGACCAATCTTAGTTCCTTAAGTGGAGGATTCAAAGAGGCGTTCCAAAGAAGAGGTAATATCCATTACCGATCTTTTCAATTTCTTTCTTCTTCAACTTCTTCTTCTTTAGTTGTTTCATGATAAAGTAATAACATCAGTATTACTTACATACTGATATGTTATTATAAATATTAAACAACCCTATTTCACCTTCTATCCATCCTACGGAAAAATGAGATCACCACGCGTGCGTACGTACGGAATACCGTCTCCACGCCGTGGTGTAATCTATTTTCCACCATCACCTTACAAGGATGGTTATAATGGTGTAATGAGTAACTAAATATGATTATTATGAAGTAATATTGATACTGAAATAATATATATATACTCCAATACAATTCCACGATCATAGGAATGATATCATCACTCGTGCGTACGTACGGAATACCGTCTCCACGATGTGATGCGACTCGTTCTACATGATCTTCATTTCATAATGATTATATAAATGGATTGAATGAATGAATATGGTATATAATACACTAATACCATTCTGGAAATGAATTATCTATAACCTAAAGATAAGAATAAGAATTTATTCGACAAAACACGCATAAGAACAAAAAGTTATAAAGACCCGAGTAACAAGTAACAATGAAATATTACTTACAAGAAGCTAATAATATAACCATATATGATATCATATAAATATGTATGATTCTGGAATAAGTCAATAACATTATTTAAACCATTATACAGGAGCTTCGGACACGTACAAAGCTAATCGGACCTAAGGTAAGGGAACAATCACAATCTCATTTTTATCCGAGATTGTTTATTCGTAAGTATTTACTGGGGTGTATTTTATCATCCACATCCATGTTCACTCAATATGTAATAATATTTCCATCCTTCTACAATAGTTTATATCCAATTTTACCCTTCGGTGAGTTTTTAGTAAAAGATACGAAAGGAATCTTTTGTCGTTTTTTTTTCGTACGAGGTACTTTTTGACTTTTCCGACAAAAGTACGAAGAATGTTTTTTTTAACTTATACGGCATGAATGGATTTTTAAAACATTGTTTCCAAGAAGCTTCCTTTACAAGTTTTCAAGTTTATTTTTAATCAACTTCTTTTATTTTAATGTTGTATGACATGTTATGAAAGAAAAAATGTTTTTGAAGACGAAAGGATATTTTCCTCAAGAATGGAGTTCAAGTGATTTTCAAAATTATTTTCCATCTAAGATAATAAAGGGTTCTGTTTTTATCCCTATTATTACATTGATTTGATCATGTTGTGATGGAATTATTTTTATGAATTCCTTTATCTTATATGAATTGATTTATGATGTCATGATGTTTCAAGAATCCCATTTTTGTTTCATGTGTTATGCGATGATGTATGTTTTATGATTATGTGGCACACATAAGAAAGGATTCATTATAAGATGGGTGGGACCTATATCTCCCTCCAATGCATTGGGTAAAGATTTTATATCTCCTGAGATAGACATGGCTGGAACGGAAGGTTATTTCGGTTCAGTGATACAGGACTGAAACGAGGAGTGAACTCGGTTCAGAAAGGGACTTTGTCCACTAAGATAGTCTTGGCAATGAGTCATGACTAACAAGAAATGATTTTCCATGATTATGTGTGCATGCCACAAAGTTTCAAGTTTTATGTTATGATTATGGGGATCTCATTTTCACTCCTATGATTTGTTCCATGTTATGATATTATGATCTCTTTTGCAGGTTATGATTTTCAAAAAGATATGATATGATTTTTATTTCCTTTATTTGCCTTGCTGAGCATTTGAGCTCACCCTTTTATGTTTTCCTTTCCCCAGGTCAGGAAGATGGATATTAAGTAGAATATGCTAAAAGGGACCCTAGATATGATGAAATAAATGGGAGACACTGTAGAAGATTTATGAACCAGTTGTTTATGTTTCCCAGTTTCTAAAGGCACTATACCTATACGGTCCTTTGTAGTTTTATCATATGTTGTAATAAGTGTGCTTCAATTTTCGAAGTATTAAAAATTTATGTAAAGTATGGGTCGTTATAACCAAGCCCCATAGGGAGCCCCCACCCTCATAGACACCCTCCCACCCACTGGACACCATGACCCCCCCCCCACAGACACCCTCTGGACACCCTAGACACACCCATCCTCCTAGACAACCCCCCCTAGACAGTCCTCCCACCCTCCTAGACACCCTCCCACCCCCATTGATACCCTAGACACCCCCACCCCACTATACATCCCTCCCACACCCCTGTTACCCCACCACCTCCACCCGATGAACACCCCCACATAGAAACCCCCTAGACCAGAATTCATACAAGAAAAAAACAGAACTAGGCCAAAAAAAGACAAAGATAAAAATTAAACATTATCATATTTGACATGCAAAACTTACAATGTAAACTAATAAACATAAATCTAACTAAAATAACTAACAAATACAAAATTATAATGACAATATTTAAAATTACAGTTTACAATACGAACAAACTAAAATACAATCCATCCTATAAAATCATTAGACCATTCCACAAGTAAGTGTTTGACCTGTTGAGAACTATAGGGTTGAGGTTAATCAAATAGATATAAATTAAAAATATAGTATGAAACATGTATAATGATTAAATAAAAAAATATTATGGAAAGGACTCAAATTAAATATTACCTGGTCAAAGTTCACAAGTGTTATAGTTCTGATTTTTTCATACCTAAATCAGAACATGGAATATTCACATTCGATGAAGCCTTGTTCAGGAAAAATATTTTTAAAATAGTGTAAATTCAAAACATTATTTTCATGTAATACATAAAAAAATTACAAAGTATAAATGTATATTTACCTTTACTTATACATATTTGATCTTAGCACTCCATTTTTTGAGTTTTTCTTGGAATGTAGACCCATCCCCTAAAGGAAAATAATAAAAATAGGATAAATTTAAAATTCATTATAATATATAAAACGATAAAGTAATTGATACTTACTTTTACAGCATATTCATAAAATTTTCACCAAATCACTGAACACAATGCTTACCAAATAAAGTGTTTTCTATCATGGGAAAAAACACCCAACATCCAATGGTCACAAATAAGAAAAAATTAGGCTATTAGTTTTTTAGGTTAAAAAATAATGAAGACTTTTCCATAGATATGTTTTATACCTCTCACAAAAAGGAATCATCCAACACCGTGTTATTATATTCTATTCACATCTTTCAGTAATATAAATCATTATTTGTTCCTCACCCGATGCATGATCATCAGGGGAAATCTAATGCGGGTCCTTCATTACATATATACCATTCCACACAATCTTTTCACACATATTATAAAGACACATAATACCAAACAGACATAAGTATTCATTTTTAATAAATATAATGCAGGGAAAATCTTATAAGACTTAAATGAAAAATATTTTCACTATGTTGATTCCCAACTTATCTCTAGTAATAATATCCATGATATTATTTTTCACATTCCCCACATTTATTTCACGTCCAAAAAATGTGCTTCTATTGGAATCTCATATTGATCCGCTAACAAATTTGAATATCTTGACAATATGTCAAGACTACTAGAATTTGTATCTGTTGTAATAGCCATTTGTATTTTTTGTTGTCTATATAGTATTTATTTACCATTGATGTATTCATATAAAAATAAGTCAATATATATATTACTTTTCAAAATTTAAAACAACTTTAATAAAATAAAATTAAAGATATAACATGAAAACCCTTATGCTAATGAGTCGTAGAAGTTTTGATGGCCAAATAAAAAGTGTTCGATACTATGTCCAACTATTATCACCTTATATATAGGTAATGGTCCTCAAGATGATCTATCTATAATATCTTGTACAGTTACCCTATGATGATCTACATCTAACTGTTGATGATTACCACTATCTCCTATAAAATAAAGCAGCCTATATGAAACTATATGAATTTGAGGATCTTCAAAATACAACTCACAATAAGTAGGAAGATGAGGCAGTGGTGTAGGATAAGAAATGGGGTCTGAATGCTGAGTTGTAGGAGTGGGGGCTATTATTGGAGGTGGAGGATAAATAATGGGGTCTGTAGGGGGAGGTGGAGGTGAGGGAGCTGTAGTTTGAAATTTTCTGTACCTGTTTGTAAACATATAATGTATCGATTCTCTAATAGTTTCCTCCATCATCGAATTAATGTTATGAACTTAAGAATCCAGGTAGTCTATTTCATTATAAACACCCTCAATAGAAGAATTTTAAGAACATGAAAACACTTTTATTATTGATACACCGATCAGATATCATCGTACACGACCAGGGTGTTTAGGCTTTCCCAATGCTATAGATAACATATCTTGCCTCCTAGTAGTTGTAAAAACCCCATGTGAGCTCTTCTCCTCAAGAGAATTCTGTATTAATTAATTTTACATTACTGTAATGATTCAAATTATATAAATAATATACATAAATTAAATAAATAAAATAAATATCTTACAATCCTCTCATCTATGATTATATATTAATGCGATAGATATTGCCCCATTTTTTTCATCTGAGCTCTCTTCCATTTTTCATGTCTAGATGGAGGGGATGGTGGGGAAACCTCTCAAGAGTTTGAAGACTCACCTCTCAGTTCTTGTATTTTTTTTGCCAACATTTGTTCTTCTAATAATGAATAACCTCCCCGAGATAAACCATGAGAGTATACATTTTTTGTTGGATCTCTTGATGATATGTACTTGTTTTATTTAAATTAAAACATGAAATAACTAACGAAACATTAATAAGATCCTTTATATATGAATGAATCTAAATGTTCACCTTCCCTTACCAAAAGTGAATCGTTTCATTTAATTTCAACAAACTCTCTCTATGTGTCTTTATCTATGAAAGTATATATATGAAATGGACTTTCATGACTCCAATGAAAAAAATGTAATCAAATGTGGGGGTAGATTTGAAATCCATCCATATCCTAGAAGCCATTGATAATAATTTCTTCTTAACTCCTATAGTGTTGGTAATATCAAATGTCATCTAATAGAGAAGAGTTAAAACAAATTATATTTGAATCATATAAAGAATAGGTGAACAATATCAAAAGATCTTACCAAAATAATCTACCACAACTGAGATAATACCACATTGTCCACACTTCTCCAATAATCATAATAAAATTCTTACTTTTCTCTTACCCGAATATTATACAAAACTCATAAATTATTTTTCATTTGGACCTCTAGGAATATAATTCTCTTCACATTCAGTGAGTATTCTATGGTCATGGTTACATGCAAATGATAATTTTGGTAAATGTGTGCACCCACATTTGATAACTCTTCGACACTTTTTTGACATTATAGGAGAACATGGGGATGATAGGGGATCATTAAAAAGAGCTTGTGAATGTTCCATCCCCATAGTTATGATCACTATGCTCATCTCGAGAATCATGAGGTTGATCGGTTGATTGAACTATCATTATCCTTAAAATTAAAAAAAACAAACATTAGTTCACAAATATAAAAATTCAAATATTACAATAATAATGTAAACAAACCATGGAAAACAAAACTAAGATACATAGTATTAAACACAGTTAATATGGTAAGAATGTTAAAAAATTATAAATATGGTGAACATGGAAAACATAGTAGTGTAATTTTCATTCAACAGAATCAATAAATATATAAGTTATGTGATGTTAAACATTGGTAAACTATTGTAAACATTGTAAACAAGGTAAAATGGAAGACATGGTAAACATGGTAAACAAGGTAAACTTGGTAAACATGGTAAACATGGTAAACATGGTAAACATGGTAAACATGGTAAACTAACTTTCATTCAACATAAATAATAGATATATAATTTATGTAATGGTAAACATGACAAACAAAAATAAAAAAATTAAAATAAAAAAATACTTCTATTTTTTTGTTTTAATACGTATTTTAATAAAGAATGAAATAATAATATCTAAAATATTATGAAAAAAATAAATGTAACCAAGAAATAAACATATGTTACCTATAATATTAGGAATGTAAAAATGGATTGTTTTCTAAAATTCCTTCTCCATGATCGTTCCTTACGGCACAAACCAAGTCTTCCACATGCTAATCATTATGTTTTTCTAATATTTCCATGGAAGTAGGGATCTCACATAAATGTGCATCTCTATCAGTTGATACTCAACAACATATTTTTTTTCACTTTTAAAACAACAGACTACTGCATATCTAATTGATCAACTACATGGAAAATCTATTTTTCATGTTTTTCAATTATAAATGAATCTGTAGGGTCTTCTAATCTATTCAAATTAACAGTTGTCATTCCAAATTCATTGAGTCTGGCATTGTTGTTACCGATTAACTATTTTAAGATAAAAAAGGAACATTATTTTTAAAGTAATCAACCTTCCATTTTTCTTCAAGGACTCCATAATATGAACATGATGCAGAAATTGGGTTTTTTTCTTTAGAAACCGAAAAATCCATTGCTTCTACAAACAACAATACACCACTATTATAAACTACACATCTGTTGTCCCGATATTTCATATGAAGTGTATAGGCATTGATTTCATAACCAAAAAATGTTATCACATTTAAATTTGGACCACCCACTAACTATTTTAATGTCTCTGATACATCTAATATTCCAAACAAGGTCTTTTTAAACCATGTCAAATTTTGGTGTTGTTCTCATTCAAAATCCACATTTTTTTCTTATTTGGATGACTTTGTTTCTACTCATTAATATGAAATGTGATATATGGTTGAGAATTAGCTGGGTTATTCATGGTGTATAATTATAAAATCTTCATCTATTCGGCAAACAATTATTTGAATTTCAAACCATGAATCACCTTTCCTTCATCTTTAACTCATTCATGGAAAGAATGAAGCAAAAATATGTGCTCCGATGCAACCATGTTGATCATACAAAACACAACAACCTCTTCAAAAATATATGTTTAAATAATAGAGGCTTCAGGTAGATATGGATAAATAACATTTCCCGTCAATATTTTACAATAAATTTCAAAAGGAAATATCCAACAATGATATATAGGTCCACAAATAATTATTTCTAGAAAGAGATGATTCATTAAATGAACCATTATATTAAAAAAAGAGGGAGTAAAATACATTCCCAGCTGAAAAAGTATATAAATATCATCCTTTTCCAAAATGTTAAAATCATTCACATCAATCAACTTATTATAATCCTAATTGAAAAAATAAAAAAACATCATTATAGTCATTCTAACACCAATGGAAAATATTCCACTCAATGCAACTGGTAGAAGTTATTTCATCACGACGTGAAAATGATGGGATTTCCTACCTAGAAAATTCAAACCCTACAAAAATATATATTTTTTAAATTAAATAATAACCTTGATGCACATTGATATCATGAATACACATAATAAATCAAATTTTCTTTCTCTTGGATAATGTATGACAATACATGGGAATAATTGTTCATCTTCCATTAAAAGTGGGAGCTATCTCCAAACATATTTACATTGATAGTATGTATAATCTTGCATTCATCCTATTTTTTTCAATCCATTAATATCTAATAATGTTCTTATGAATCATTCCTATATATTCTTCTTCACATGATTGACATCAATATTGTGATTTACTTAATGATATCATTAATATGATAGCTCAAAAAATAATGACCTTTTCTTCCAAATATGTCAATCATTACCATATTTCTGGGTTATTCCCATATTCATTTCATGGTTTTTCACCCTCTCAAAATTAACATCTAGGGATAATGGTTTTGAAGCAATATAAAATTCTTTTGAGCCATTAAAAGAATTTTTTTAGTCATCAATAAGAGTGAACCATATGCAAAAACATTTGATGACCCAGTTATACTATTTTCCTCCCATGATTCAATTGACAATATGATGACTATTGTTCACAAATTGGACATACTTTATTCCAATTAAAACTGTATCCAGACAAAATTCCATGAACTGGGAAGTCTTTTATAGTGAACATAAGCACTACATGTAGTTAAAAATATTCCATTATATAAGAATAATACACCCTAATACCATCCTCCCTTAAATGTTTCAAATCATCAATCAAATTTGACACGAAAACATGCATATCATTTCCGGGTTGCATCAGACCAGAGATCATTATAATCAACATGGCATCTTTGAGCTTCATACAAAATTCAAGAGAGAGGTTGTAAATTTCTAATAAAATAGGCCTTGAATAGTGTTTTCTACTGAGGGTTCTGAATGGAATCATTCTATCTATGCACAAAACTAGTATGAGATTTATAATTTCATTTCCAAATGAAGGATACTGCTCAAAAATTTTCTACCATTGTGTAAAACATACTAGATAACATATTTTTCCATCACATATCCACTCAACATCATGACATCAAAACCTTTTCTTGATAACATGAATTTTCAATTACACGTTTCAAATGATAAATTATATGAAGATAATAAAAAACCATGGAAGGTATTTTTGTAATTTCTACATAAACTAGTGATTTTTCATTCAACTTATACGTAGATATCCCATATTTAGGACACACGAAAAAAATCATATTCCTTCCAATATATCATACAGTCATTCAGACATGCACATATTTTCTATTATCGCAATCCAATAAGTCATTATATTTTCATGACCTTATAATGTGAATCTAAAAGATTATAGTCTTTTGGAAGAATGTATTTAAACAATTATATCAGCTATGTAAAACATTTGTCACACCATCCATGATTCACCTTCAGGTTAATCAGTCTTAACACCACTGAAAAACTGTAAAATCCATACAACAATGATATAATGGGTTTTCAGCATCCCCATATAGATGTGCAATTGTCGGTTCTCTCTCAATTTGTTCTGCTGCAATATCACGAAACATTTTTTAAATTCCATCAGAGTTACCATCTTTCAAACCATTATGATATGTAGATCTCACATTTTTTCTAGTTTTACCATGCCAAATACAAGGGCTATAAGTCAGATAAAAACCATGATAAATTAGATGATATTTGATCTCTCTACATTACATCTTCTCCAAATTTTAACATTTCAGGGATGGACAAGAAAAATTATCACTACCTGGAACATTTATATTAGCAAATTCAAAAAAGGCATCAACACATTCCTCATATTCATTACTCATTCGATGTGATTTAATCCAAATTCAACTAATTATTAACTCTAAAAATTATAATATTATACATCCTATTACGATATGGAAAATATATATTTATATGATAAATATACTAATTATAATGAAAAACTATTTTGAAATATAAAACAAATCTATGCGTAATTAAAAAATAAATGCATGAAAATGATTTTAAAAAATATAGTTAGATATTATAGTTTTAAATACACCGTGGATCCTTGCTTCTTAAAATGCACAAAGAATGTATCCTGGGGCAACTAGATACCAAAATCACCATTCCGTAAAAATGTAATATAATGTATAAATATTAAAATAAATATACATTCACTAATGAAAATTACACCTATCCTAATGATTTAAAACCATTTGGATAGCCCCTGAAACTATTTGTATAGAATACCCAATAGTTTCAAACATCGTTGGAATGATGGTCATTGCAGTTGCCCAATACCAACGATTCTATAGGAACCGTTTGTATAGACTATCTAAAGATAAAATATGCCAATGGTTTCAATGAAACCGTTAGGAAATATATATACCATGGGGGTTTCCATGGGGGTAGGAGGCTCATTAGGGGGTGTTGGGAGCTGTCTAAGGAGTTCGGGGATGTCTATGTGGGGTTGGAGATGTCAAGGTTTTCCAAGGGGTAGCGGTATCCATGGGGTGGGGGTTGTCTAGGGGGTTGGGGGTGTACAAGGGGGTGTGGGTGTCAAGGGGGTGAGGGATTGGTGTCTAGGTGGTGAGGGGGATGTCCAACCCCCTACCCCATTGGACACCACCCCCACCCCATTAGACACCCCTGTTATAACGCCCTAACCCGAGTTACCCAAAGTCGGTGAAATATTTTAATACATTGGCATGATTACAAGAAATAAAGTCCCTGAATACCGATCAATTTAGTAGTCTGGAATATATATTACATACATTAACATCACATATCAATTTCAAATATAAAATAAAGCATATATAGTTCATTGAGAATGACATATTTTCTTTCAACATAACCCTACATATCAATCATAATTCACTTCTTGAAAATCATAGGAAAATAAAACATAAAAAAGGGATCGGCTCAGACGCACGGTTAGGGTAAATAAATTAGTATAATCTATAAACATTTAAGGAAAGATGGGTGATAAAAACAACATCCTTTTCAAACATAACATGATCATATTATGCAAAAAATGAATCAAATAATTCAATTTACTTATTCCTATTGATATTCTACTAGTCGAATAATGAATAGTAATAACAAATAGAAAATTTTATAATGATGGAATGCATAATTCTGATCATCATAACTACATAGTCAAAGGCCTCGTGCCAGGAATACAAATATTATTTGTTCAAGGCCTTGTTCAAAGACCCTAGTTTTTCTCATGAGACCTACCAATACATCAAGGAGCTATAACAGGCTCAACCAATCACTCAATAAGTCCAATTCATTCCTTATATGAAAAGGTTTAAACCTAACATAAACAGTTATATTAAAAATAGCATACGGAATGTCATCACATTATCCAATAATCATGAATGGTATATAAATAACACATACACTGTCAAAAAAATATCATAAAACCTTCAATACATTATGGAAGATTTTTTTCATAATAAATCAACTTCAAACAAGTATAAAATCCATTAAAAGATGTTGACATATATGAAATCAAAAATATTTTAGAGAAATATATTTTTCAAATTTTGAATCATTTGAAATTCATGTAATTATAAAACAAAACATTTATTTTAGAAAAAATTCATATAATCTCTTAAGGGAAGTTTCAAAGGTGTTATAATGGTGGATAATAACCACACTCGTCGTATAATTTAAAAAAAATTCTTACCTTAATTTGTTGAAAATCTCATAAAGTATTGTGTTTGGAAAATGATGAAAAGATTACTTTCAAACTAATTTATAAATAGTCAAACAAGGGTATAAATTAATTTAACCCATAGTCTACTGAATAGTAAAAATGTTTTGAAATATATTTTTAAGAAACACGGATTTGGATGATAAAGGGGTCCTAGTAGATACTTACATAAAAACAAACTAAAATAATAAGAGATTGTGAAATTAACCATTACAATGTACTTTTCATTAGTCAATGCTATGTTATCCTCTTGTATAATAGTTAAAACTTTTTTATTAAATTATTATAGAACTATATATTTAAATATGATATCATATAATATCTTCTAATATTGCTTTGTTAATAATATTTCAGAAGTATCATTGTTTCGGGTGTTAACTAATTCAGTTTCCATTATATGTATGGTTACGTAATACATTCATGTTATGGATATGATGTTTTTGATTAATAAAAACAATTATATTATTTTATTAAACATTTTTTAATCATAAAATTAATATTATTCTTGACTGATTATGATGGGGAATTAATCTCATCGAGTTCGTGGTGATGGTAATCTATACGTACGCACGAGAAACAATATAATTATATTCTAGGTGAAATAATATATAATATGATGGTATATCACATAGTAAAAATCATTAACATGTTATATTTATTATTTAAATTATTTTTACTCATTATTAAACCCATCCAATTAATGAAGTGTTTGAATAAAAAACTACACCACGACGTGGATGCGATAAGTAGTACGTATTCACGTATGGTGACATGTCATTAATATAATGAATATAATAATGGATATCATTGTAAAAAATTTATAATAAAATCATTGTATGTATAAGGTACTAGAGTTATTATTTTGGTATGGTGATAAAAAATAAAAATTTAGTGGAAGAAGAAACGATCTTTGAAAATGTGTGTTGAAATTTATACCTCTTCTTCGGGTGCTTTATTTTGATTTGATAAAAAGTCACCTTAAGTTGTATTTTTTATTCAATGTAAGGCATCAATGATGATTTCAAGGATGTTTTAATGATATTTGGTTAGGGTTTGTCCAATTCAAATGGCTTCGGATGTGTGATTTTCAGAGAAGGCTAAGTTCCCTTTTATAAGAGAGGTGAGGGTCACTTTTGGAAAAGTTTGAAATATTATTTTATTATAAAATCATTTTCGGTTTATAATGGATCAAAATTTATTTATTTCTATGATAAGGTGGGTATGGGTTTATATACTCTAAACCAATAGGTTTTAGACATGATTAGGTCACCATATTAACTTTATATTTTAGATTTAACTCTAAGTTAAGATGATTATCTTTTATGATGTCCTATTATATTATTATAATAAATTGTTAATAAACATACAGAAAATGGAAAGATAACCCCAAGTGGTTAATAAATAACATGTTAATCATCATATATTACCTTTTGTAGATCATTATATTTTTATAAATGTTATATCATTTAATAATATACTATTTGTTTTAAAAACTAATTTATGTCAATTTTGACTCTATTTAGTATTTAGTTTTTTTAAAGTCATAAAAACTTTATTACTTCCAAAAAAAATCATTTAATTAACCCTAACAAGTCATATTCAATAATAAAATTAGTTTATGTCATAAAAACGTTCAAATTATATTTATTTAAATATTAATGATTTCAATTATTTTAATATTTCATTAAAGAAGGTTATTACGACATCATCATTAATTCATAACTAAAGTTAATTATTTAATATCGAAAAATTATAAATAAAATACCATTATGTTGGAAATCGTTTTATATTTCTAAGGAATATTTTTTTAGAATTTATCTTATGTGTAGCCCTACATTAAAAATGGATTCATTATTAAACATTGAATTTTAAACTTTTTACTCTTCTTTGATTAAAATTATAATAAATTTCCTAATCCAATCCAAGTGGACCAAAAGTATCATATTTTATTACCAATGTTTTGTGGTCTAATTAAAATTATCTAATTGAATTAGGACATGTGTTTGGATAATTATAATATCATTTTTACCATTAATTATCCTATATACTTTTAATCGTGGTTATTAAATTTCAAAAGTTACTATTAACCAAAAATTATTTTCATATTATTGAACAAAATTTAATTAATAATGTCATCCATGTCTTCCAGATATTTGAAATTCAAGTCAAATAAGTGGTAAAATTATGTTTTATTCAAATTTGTCAATACTCCTAGAGTGTGGATAAAAGACGGTAAAAACATCAATAATGTTTTATACATCTAATATTATTATAAAATGACTGCAATGATCTACGTTTAACTTTTATAGAAATTATATGTCTATTTTGACTAAAAAAATATTTAAATAAAAAAATTAATTATTTAAATAAAAAGTAGATTTTAGTGACCAACGCTGTGCTTTGCACTATTCATCAAAAATTGAATGTTTTCAGAAAAATACCAAAAATTAAACATAAGATAATTATGATATTATGAATCCAAAAACGATGTCTATTTTTCCTAATTCAAAACATTTAAGTGGAATTAATTAACTTAAAATTAATTTCCTTTGTCAAAACCAAAAAGCGAGTTGTTAAAAAAATAAAAACTATCAATAGATAGACGCGTGTTTATGTTAAATTTAAATGCGAAATTACATATAATGTCCTAAATTGTATTAAATTATAATAATATAATGTAATTATAATTAATAAACATTAAAATGTATAATTTAACACAGAAAATTATTTTGATTAAAAAAGTTGTTTTCAATTAAAATTTAGTATCTTTAAGTATTCATCATAATATGAAATTTATCTGAAAACACCAAAAATCTATTCAAACTAAATTTATTATTTCCCAATTCTAAATAATATTATTATTCAGAAAAATGTAATAAAAAAGTGTCAAATATTTCATTTAATAAAAGTTTCACCATTAATAGGCGGTAAAATTTCATTTTTTGAAAAATACTTCCTAATTCTGAAAAAATGAGTGTGTTCTTATATTATGTTGAAAAAACACATAATATAGAATTCAATACAATATAGTATATATAAGATTCAAATTTTAGTTATTACTATTCATAACGGCTTATTAAACAGAGAATTTGGTAAGTTGTGGGGTGCTCAAACTCTGTGTTGTGTGTAGCGCAAGCTATTGAATTACTTTAATGAGATAATGTACAATGAAATATCTTGGGGTTACATTCTCCCATCTTTCAATAAAATTCATCCTAATAATATGAAATTTTTATCTGAAAATAAAATTTTAAAAATAGAAAAATACATTTGTGGAAAACCAACATTATAAATTTAGTTAATATAATTTATTCTTAAAAATAGGTAAAGGGAAATGAAATGTCACCCCAAAATTATGATCTAGATTAAGAGAACATTATTTCCAATTTGAGACATATCATTGGATTAAAAATCTAAATATTTATAGGGAGTAATTGAGGAGATCAATCACAAACTAGTGTAAAATTGAGGGCCTCAAATCCATCATTCAAAGAAGATTTAAAATAACTTTGTTTCAACAAAACATAAGTTATTATGATAACACATTTATTGTTTAAAGATCCCTTACCTATATATTAAGAATTAATTTCTTCATAGAGTAAGAGAAAAAAATATACATGACAAGAATAATTCTATCATTTAACTAATTTCATCCACATACACATCTTTCACTTTAAAAGATAATATAAATTAAAAATATTTTAATATCCTAAGAGTATAGGGTTCCAAAAAATATATATTTATAATTCATTTTTTAGACTATTTAAAAAAACCACATTACACAAACCAGGACATCACAGAGGCCAATGGTAGGTGATGCACCCTTGTCATCATTCGGTCGCAGGTTCAAGTCTCTCGGCCTTTCCATACATGACAGGTTGTTGCCCGACCACTGGGTTTTCCTTTTTATAATTATCCAAAAATAATCATAAAAATTATTTAACATTAATAGTATTATCCAATGTTGATATTAATCCATTCAAACCTTTATACATATCCAAATTACATCTGTTCAATCTCACAGTCCAAAATATATAAGGAGGGTAACATAATAAAGATCTTTTTTGACATGTAATAACATGTGAATACCTTCATAATTTTTTCTTTTAAGACTTAGTAACACCCAAAATTACCATAAAACCTTTTTGATCAAATTCATTCTCTATTATTCTTTATATAAATTTGGATATACTCATTATATACAAAAAATCTGTAAACTCCAATAACAATGTTATTAAAAAATAGTTTATAGATTTTTTGTAGTCAAGAATATAAAAATTAATTTATCCAAATCAATCCAATCTTATTCCAAAATTACCACCTTAGTATTAGAACCACATTAAGGTTTATCATTCCATTAATCATGTATTTTTCTAATATTTTAACTTGAATTTTAGTCACTTTTCATTGTACTTCAATATAATCCTCATATAATCCTTGATTCTTATAACCAGAACATCGTTGATACAACGCTAAAAATAAAAAATTCTTTAATAAAAATATATGAACACTAGTCATTCCTCTTCTTATATTGTATTATCATATCATGATTATTATCCAATTTCATCATTTGGGGCACACTATAATGATTTTTGATATTGATTCACATAGTGTCCCAACTCCCTGTAGAAGAAACATTGTACATTTGACACTTTTTTATCCTTGCAATCATGTACTTGCTGTCCTTTTTCTCCACAGATATAACAAACTCTCATTCCCTTCAAGAATTTTCCTAGGTGATTCTTTCCAATGATTTCACATATGGGAAAGACCTTCTTTCCCCACATCATTTTATCCACCATTCTATCTACCATCATTTTCATCTCTTTCATTCCATCATAACCATAAGACTTATATAATTCTTCACATATCTTATTATCACATGACACTATTTCTTCATAAGATGAGAATATGTTGTAGATTATTTCACTTATAAATGATAGATTAAGACTATAAAATATATGATCCTTCTTATCCATTGGATCATGAATATTGATGGAGTTCTCATTCCTTCTACGGGGTGCCATTTCTATATGACAAAACCCAAAGTTAGATCATATAATAATATTTAATCAAAAAATGGAAAAATTCTAAAAATTAATAGAATATTTTCACATATCTAGTCTCATAATAAAAAAATGGATTTTTTTTCTAAAATAGTATCTCATATATCCTTCGTAATGGTTTGTAAATAAATTGATAATTATACTATGCATATCCCAATGAGTGTTGTAACCAAGAGTGTCGCAAGGACCATTTTCATTTACTAGGATACACAGGGGGAAGCCCAAAACTCCATGTCGGTATTTTCACCCCTAGGTACATCTGTGCCAGAGCCGCCTCCACCTGCTAATATCCAGACATGGATGTATTTAATGGAAACCCCACATAATATCTATAATAACAAATTTTTTGGATTTTCTTTTATAATAATCCATAATTTCTATCATAGGTTAATTTTTTCTAAACATAGTTTATCTAAATATAGTTTTCAAGGATATTTCTAAACATCTTATAATACCAAATTTAATGCCATGACCCCTATTAGTCAGAGTCGGTTCATTATTTTAATACATTGGAATGATTACTCAGAATCATGTACCGAAGGACCGATCAGTTTAACAGTCTTGGAAATAGATTACAAACATGAACTTCACAATACAATTTCAAACATACAATAAAGCATAGACTGTTCATTGAAAATGCCATTATTACCTATATATTAAACCATTATATCAATAATAATACACTTATTCTAAATACTAGGAAAATAAAACATAAGAACGGGGTGAGATCAGATTCTTAGTAAAGGTAAATAATTTAGAAGAATCTATAAACTATTAAAGAAAGATGTGTGATTAAAACAATAGTCTTTTTCAACATAACAAGAACATAATATGGAAAAAATAAATCAAATAATTCCATTTACTTATTTAGATGGATATCATACTATTTTAATAATCCAATGTAATATCAACTAGCCTATTTCAAAATGATGGCATTCATAATGTCAGAAATCATAACCACATTGCCAAAGCCTCGTGGCAAGACTAAAAATAAGATTTTTTCAAGGCCTAATGTCAAGAAAATAGTTTTCCTCATGAGACCTACTGATGCATCGAGGAGCTATAGTGGGCTCCACCCATCACATACTAAGTCCAATGCATTACTTATATGAAATGTTTTAAAAAATAAGCAATCATAATAAAACTATCATACGAAATTTCAACATTTTATCCATAAACTATGAACGGTATAAAAATAACATATCCATAGTCAATAATATCACAAAAACATCAATACAGTAAGGATGATTTTTATCATAATAAATCAACTTCAAACAAGTATGAAATCAATTAATGGATATTGACGTAAAGGGAATGAAAACTATTTGAGAGAAATATATCTTTAATTTTTGAAATCATTTAAATTCATGTAATTATAAAAGAAAACATTTACTTTTGAAAATATTCTTATGATTTTTTAATGTAATCTTCAAAGGTGTTATAACAGTATAGAAACACCCAACCCCCATAAAAGTACAAAAAAATCTTAATATAATTTGTCGAAAAGGTCATAATGTACCTTTTTTGGAAACGAAAAAAACGATTTCCTTCAATCCTATTTATAAAAATTCAATGAAGGGTAGAAATTAAATTAAACAATATTTAATGAAATAGTAAAAATGTTTTTAAATACATTTTTAAGTAACACAGTTGTGGATGATAAAGAGGTCATAGTAGATTCTTACAGAAAAACAACATCGAATAATAAAGAGATTGTGAAATTAACCCTTACCTTGTACATTTAATTAGTTAATGATATTTTATCCTCCTTTATAATAGTTAAAACATTGTTATTAAATTATCAAATTACTATATAAATAAATATTATATCATATATGATCTTTATATATTGATTTTTTAATAATATTTCAGTAGTATAACTGTTTCTGGTGCTAACTGATTGGTATTCCTTTATATGAATGGTTACGTAATCCATGCTTGTTTTGGATAAGAAGTTTTTTTATTAATATATAGAATTATATTATATTATTAAACATTATTTTTTATCATAAAATGAATATTATTTTTTGAATTATTACGATGGGGAATGAATCTCACCGCGTTCGTGAAGAATGAAATCTGTACGTACGCATGAGTGGCAATATCATTATATTGATGGTGAAATAATATGTAATTGGATGGTATATCATATATAAAAAATCATTTAAATATATTATTTATTATTTAAATTAGTTTTACTCATTATTATACAATCCTAATGACAATGTGTTTGAATTACAAACTACACAACAATGTGGAGATGTTAAGCAGTACGTATTTATGTATGGTGACATGTCATTCATAAGACAGAGAGAATAATTAATATGATTATACCATATTTATAATAACATAATACAATTTATAAGTTACTGGAGTTATTATTTTGGTATGTTAATAACAAATAATGATGATGTTAGAGAAAAAATGAACATTCAAAAAGGGTGGTGAAATTATTACCTCTTCTTCGGGTGTTTCCTTTTGATTTGATCAAAAGGCTCCATTGGTTGGCTTTTTGATCAATGTAAGGACTTTAGGATTAAGAAAGATAATTTTTGAGGAGATTTGGTCATTTTTTGACCAAGAAAAATGGCTTTGGAGGTGTTATTTTTAGAGAAGGGGAAGTGGCTTCTTATAAGAGAGAAGATGGTCACTTTAGTAAAACTATGAAATGTTATTTTATTATAAAATAATATTGGGTTTATAATGGCTCCATGATAAATTTATACAAGGATAAGTTTGGGATGGGTCTTAGCCCTCTCATACAGTATGTTTTAGACAAGATTAGTTCTCCATAAAACACATATCTTTTAGATTTTAATCTATGTTAAAAAGATTAACTTTTACAATATACTCTTGTATTATTATAATAAATGGTTAATAAAAATATTATAAAATGATAAGAGAACCCCAAGTGGTTCATTAATGACATATCAATAATTATATAATTCATTTGGCAGAACTTTAGATTTTTAGGAATATTATATATTTAAATTATATAATATTTGTTTTAAAAACTAATTTATATCAATTTTCTCACTATTTACTATTTGGTTTTTGTGAAAGTAATAAAAACTTGATTACTTTGAAACAAATACATTTAATCCACCATAAAATGTCATATGCACCTAGAAAATTATTTTTTGGCATCAATCCATTTAAATTCTATTTCTTTTAATATTTATAATATCAATTATTTATATATTTCATTATGAAGGTAATTATCACATCACCATTGTGTCATAAATAATTTTTATTTTTAATGTATAAAAATAATAAATAAAATAAAATTATTTTTCAAATATTTTTATATTTATAATTAATATTTAATTTTGAATTTATGTTATGTGTATCCCTATATTAAAAATGGTTTAGTTATTAAACATTGAATTTTATACTTTTAACTCTTCTTTAAAAATAAAAATAATAAATGTTTTAATCATATAGAAGTGGACCAAAATGATCATATTTTATACATAAGGTTGTTTTTTCCGAATTACACTTATCTAATAGAATTAAAACATGTGTTGGTGTAATTTTAATAAAACTTTTACCTTTAATTACCATATTTACTTTTAACCGTTGTAAATAAAAGTAAAAAATTACTATTCACGAAAAATAATTTTCATCTTATTGAACCAAATTTTAATTGCTGATGTCAACTGTGTCTCTTAGATTTTTAAATTAAACTCCCATAAGCGATAATATTATGTTTTATTCAAATTTGCAGATGCTCTTATAAGGTGGGTAAAAGACGCTAAAAACATTAATAAAATTCTATACATCATAGTTTATTATAAATTGAGTCCAATGAATTACATTGAAAATATATATGTATTATAAAACTATTTGACTTAAAATAAATTAAAATAATTTATATAAAAAATCAGTTTTAATCAATAACGCAGTGTTTCTCACAATTCATCAAAAATTGAATGTTTTCGGGAAAATACCCAAAATTCCCTCTAATCTAATTTTGATATTACAAATCCAAAATGGATTTCTATTTTACAAAATTAGAAACATAGAAGTTTTGTTAATTAATTTAAAATTAATTCCCAATGTCAAAACCAAATGGCATGTTTTTTAAAGTGTAAAAACTATCAAAAGATTGACATGTGTTTATGTCAAATTTAAATGTGATATTACTTATAATGACCTAAATTGTATTAAATGATAAAAATATAATTTAATTATTCTTAAGATATATGCAAATGTATTTTTTATGACAATAAATTACTTGGATTAAAAAATCTATTTTTAATTAAAAGTTAGTTTCTTTCACTATTAATCAAAATATAAAATTTATCAGAAAAACACCAAAAAATTATCCAAAATAAATTTCTATGTCACAATTATATATAAGATGTTTATTTTGTAAAATTAAATATAATCTTCAAAAATTTTAATAAAAAAAGATTAACCATTAAAACATGGTAAAATTGCAATTTAACGAAAAATATTTCCTATATATAAAAAATTAATATTGTTATTATATTAAGTCAATGAAACACATAATATCGATGTTAAAAATATACATAGTATATAATATTTAAAATATAGTTATTACTATTCATAACCGCTTTCTGATCAACCAGTTTGGTAAGTTGTGGTGTGCTCGAACTCTGTGTTGCATGTAGCACTAGCGATTAAGTTATTTTAATGAGATAACATACTATGAAATATTTGGTAGTTACACCTGGACACCACCACCCCCTGGACAACCCCCACCCCCTAAATAGCACCCACACCCCTATGGACACACCCTTCCACTGTACATCAACACCCCCTAGATACCTCTACCCCCCTTGGACAACCCACTCACCCCACTAGGACACCCCCACCCCCTATACCCCCACCACCCGGACACCCCCCACCCCTACCACCTTGCACACCCCTTGGAAATCCCACCCCCAGACAACCCCCTCCCCCTGGACACCACTGCCACCCCCTTGACACCCCTACCCCTTGGAAAGCCCCCTCACGCTCCATAGACACAACCCCCACCCCCTTGTACACCCCTGGACACCACCAACCCTTTGGATAGCACCCCCTCTATGGACAACCACCACCCACTAGACACCCCCACACCCCTGTGGACAACCACCACCCCCTTGTCACCCCCACCCCCATGGGCACCCATGATGCCCTTGGATATCCCACACAACCCCTATACACCGCATCCCTTAAACATCCCCACCACCATGGATACCCCATACCCCCTTGGACAGCCCACTCACCCCTGGACACCACCCCCATCCCTACCCCCATGGAAACACACCATGGACACCCCCACCCCCTGGACACCCGCATCCCCTTACAATGCGCCCACACCCCATGGACCCCCCCCCCCACCTGGACACCTCTTGGACACCCCACCCCTTATACAACAACTCCACTGCCTAGATGTCCCCCAACCCCTCTAGACAGCCCACACCCCCAGGACACCCCCACCCCCTTGACACCCCCTACCCCCTTGGACAACCCACTAACACCCTAGACACCACCCCACCCCCTTGGACACCACCAAACCCCTACCACAATGGACACCCCATATAAATCCCCCTCACCCATGGAACACCACCCCCAGGACCCCCTACCCTTTTAGAAAAACCCCTAACCCCCTAGACACCACCCCCACCCATTGGACACCCCCTAGACAGCACCACCCCCTAGGACATCCCCCACACCATGTACAACCCCCACCCATCTGGATCGACCTCACCCCACTAGACAACCCCCACCCCTGGACAGCCCCCACCCCTCTGGATAGCCCCCACCCCCTGGACACCCATTACCCCTTGGACAACCCCCCAACCACCTGGACCCCCTAGACATCCCTCACCCCCTTGGACAACACCTAAACCCCCTAGACACCACCCCAACCCCTTGGAAACCCCTGGACACCCCACCCCCTTGATAGCCCACCACCCACCCCAAGGACACCCCCACCCACATGGACAGCCCCCACCACCTTGGACACCCCATGTACATGCACACACACATGATAAAACAACAGAAATTATAAAAATTGATGATATCACTTCCAATGATTGTTTTACAAGAAAATAATTTAGCATGGTATAAATTAAAACTATGAATCTTACCATGATATCAAGAACAAAGATAGGAATATAACATCTCAAAAAAAATTTACGGCATCGTGAAAAATAAAAAATGAAATCGAGCCATGTGAGGCTTACTTGAGAGTTGTGAGATGACCTGGTATATCTGGTGATAATAAAGAAGATTAATGGTGTTAGAAAAACCAGGCTAGATGGAACATTTTTGAAGAATCCTTTCATGGTTTTCCGTGTGCGAGAGACGAGTAGAAAGTCGCCCGATTGAAGAAAACAGAAGGACTGAATAAAGGGTGTGATAAATCAATTAATAGGTTTATCAAGTCAGTTATTTAATATCCGATGTCATAAACTATTTTTTATGTTTATAACCTCAGTTATTTAACAACCGACATAGAAAATTTTTTATCACCTTGTTTTTTTATAACCGATGATATAAATGGTGCTTTATCACGTTGGTACATTTATAATTGACATGATAAATTGCCGAGATTTCCATTATCATTTCGGTAATAAAACAATCCCCATCATAAAACGCCCATATTGGATATGTCACTTTAGTTATAAAATAACAAATGGGATAAAGCTAATCTTAATTTTTAATATGCCGTTTATAAAATAACCGATAGAAAAAATTAATTCTTATGAATTTATCACGCTAGTTATTATACAAATGACATGATAAATTGATTTTTATAGATTTTCATAATTTTTTATAGAACCGACGTGAAAAATTCTGACGTGTTAAATGTTTTTACCCCTAGATATTTGTAAATACCATGTAGATAAAAGAATTCATGATATAATGAATCATAATGGGAATAATATAGAGCAAAAAAGTGGTGTTAATGTAACACCCCGAGATTTTATGAAAAAATATTATTTTAATTCCATTGATTTCTTGTGTTGTACGCTACACAAAAATTAGTTTGTACTATACACAACACCGCATTAGCTTTCAGTATACGCACACAATTCTTGGCTAGTTTTACACAAAATTTCAAGTTTGTTTTGTGGGAATTATTCTACACAACATTAAGTATATATTTTGTTTAATGTATGAATGAAATATTTTTTATTATATTATATGAAACACCAAATGGATCTTCCACTACATGCATCCCTGACATGGCTTGCATCACATGCAATCGTGACCTTCCTCGATAGCGTGTTTCGTACGCAATATCATGATTCACTAAACAACAATATATTTATATAATATTATTATGAACTAGCTGTTATGGATTGTATTAACTAAATTTTGAATGTTATAACATTATTATTCATCTTTCACAATTTCTAGAACATCGTTTGATAACAAAATATATTTTCCAAGTAAAATATTTATTTTTTAAAAAATGCAGTTTTTCCACCTTTTGATGGCGCACCCACATTAAATATAGTTTTTCACATGTTTATATGTTCAATTTGACAAAATAAAATTCTTATTCGGAATCAGGATATATAAATTTACTTTGGATAATTTTTTCATATTATTATGATAACTTTCATATTTTAATGAATAGTAATAACACGCTATATTTTAATTAAAAACAATTTTTTTCATCCCAATAATTTATATGGTTATATTATTTTATTAATTGGGTTTTAAGTGTAATTATAATTTATTTGTACCATTTAATCCAATGTTGGTCATTGAAATTAATTTTAGTTTGAAATTAGACATAAACAAGTGTCGATCTTTTAATAGTTATTTATTAAAAACACGCTTATTGTTTTGATAACGTGAATTAATTTTAAATTCAATTAATTCCACTTCTATGTATTGAATTTTAAAAAATAGACATAATTTTTGAATTTGGAATAGCAAATATATCTTAGGCTGATTTTTTGGTATTTTTCTGAAAAACATTAATTTATCATGAATAGTGAAACCACTAAGTGGTAGTTAAAAAACTGACTCTTTCATTTAGATGAAATTTTACCACTACTGTGAATTGAATTTCAAAAATATGACATACATGGTTTTTATCAAGAAGTAAAATTTGATTCAATAAGATGAAAATAATATTTGGTGAATAGTAACTTTTGACTTTTATTTACTACGGTTAAAGGTAAATATCGCAATTCAAGTTTAAAAGAGTATTATAATAATTCAAAATTACCTTGAAAATTTTCCTAACCTTATTGGATGAGTAGTTTTCCACCATGGTCATCCTTGAGTCGATTTTGGGACCCCATTAAGCCACTTGGTTGTGATAATGACAATTTGGTTTAATTAATTTAATTTAAAGAAAACATTGATATAAACAAAAATATTTTAGTAATTATTTTTTATATGGGGTTATATGAATAATCCTTTAGACTATAAATGATAATTGGAAAGATAATAATATTTCATACATGGTAGTATTTTTTTATATAATTTTTAGACATCAAATAAATTAAATTATTTATGAAACAATAATGATGCAGTATTTACCTCATTAATAAATGATTTAAATAAATATGATTATAATTATTAAAATAATATCCAAAACATGTCCAATTCTGATTTTATGATTTTATTTCGACTATTAGTCCTCTTATATTCATCTTTAATTATTTTTGGACCTTTTGAAACCGAAGATATGTTTATAATAAAATAATATTTTCACACTTTCCAAAGGATCCCCTATCCTCCCTTATAAAAGGGCACCTCTTCCCTCTCCAATTTACCCATCATTGAGGCATCAGGCTCAGCCAAACCCTACCCATTTCTCTTCTCCACTTCTATAGAAACATTCTGGATGTTCTTTTCTTCTCAAAAGACCAACTCTAGTGATTTAAAAGAAAGCATAAAAGAGGTGCGTCGAAGAAGTGGTAATCTCTTCTACCGGTTCTTTCAAGTTTCTTTCTTCTTCAACTTCTTCTTCATTAGTTGTTTCATTATAATTAAATAACATCAGTATCAATAATTTACTTATATGTTATTATAAATATGAAACAAACCTATTTAACCTTCTATCCATCCTATGGAAAATGAAATCACCATGCGTGAATATGAACATAATACCGTCTCCACGATGTAGTGTAATCTGTTTTCCCACCAAAACCATATGTGGATGGGTATAATGGTGTAAATAATAACTATATGTAGTTATTATTAAATCATAATGATTCTACAATATTATATCATCCTCTCAAATACAATTCAATAATTATGGGAATGATATCATCACTCGTGAGTACGTACGCATTACCGTCTCCACGACGCGATGAGATTCATTCTCTACGTTAACCATTCAAGAATGATTATAAAGTATATATAATGAATAATAATGAAATATATTACATTATAAATCTACTAGATATATGTATATATGTCATATACTCACTTAAATTCATGTCAATAAGGAAAGTAAAACAGCGTTAATGCGTACGTACGACCTACCTTCTCCATGAACGGTGTATTTCATTTAAATTATCTATCTATTATATAAATATACTAAATATATATGATATATAAATCCTTATTTACATTTCGGAATTAATTAAAATGTGATATAATAAATAATAATATAAATAGCAATAAGTCCAAACATGTATGATAAGTAATTTTTTTTTATCCAAAACACTGATTTAACATAGAATTTACAAAAGAATGGGTAATATAAAGTCATAATTGAACCATTTATGATATAATAACTATGAATATGATTCTATAATAAGTAAATGAAATTATTTAAATCATTATACAGGATTTTTCGTTACATATAAAGCATATTAGACCTAAGGTAGGGGATAATTATTCTAATCTCATTCGTATCTGAGATTGTTTATTCGTAAGTATTTATTGGGGTTATTTTTGTCTACCATGTCCATGTATTCAGATTTTTTTTAATAAAATGTTTAATATTATTTCATTCATTTTCAAATTCATTTATACTCTTTTAGGACTTTTACCACATGGTATATAAGGAATCTTTCTTTTGTTTACTATACGATGTACTGTTTGACTTTTCTGTTTAAAGTACAAGGAAAATGTTTTTTTATCTTATACAACATGAACTAATTTTAAAATTTTATAACACCTTTTTTCATTTATCTTAATCTGAAATATTTATTGATTATTTTTAACAAAATCCTTCTATTTTAAAATTATATGGCATTTTGTGAAAGAAAATGATTTTAAAGAAGAAATTATATTTTTCTCAAGAATTCATTTCAAGTGTTTTATCAAAACCATTTTCCATCTATGATGACATTATTTAATATGTGTATGATTCAAGTATAATATCTCTATAATTTACATGGTTTCACTTTTCATATGATGAAATTATATCCATTGGTTTTATATGGATTATGGTATGATGGGATGATGTTTATGAAACACATTATATTCTTTGGGTTATGATGAAAGATTTATGTTTATGTTGTGTCACAAGTAAGAATGATCTCACTATGATATAGGTGGGAACTATATATCCCCAAAATTCATTGTTTAAAGATTTATATCTCATTAAATAGACATGGTTGGGACGACAAGTTAATATGGTTCAGTGAAACAGGACTGGAACGAGTAGTTAACTCTGTTCAGTAATGACTTTTGTCCACTAAGATGGTCTAGGCAGCAATGCCTTGGCTACTATGGAAATAATTTCATGAGCTTAATTTTTTTCCACAATTACATGTTTTATTATCATGATATTTTATCATGATTGATGATCCACTATGATCTATGCCTTACGTACTACCATGTTTTATATCATTTCTCACGATTTTGATGTTTAAATATTATGTTCATGTTTCGAAGTTCAAATGTATATAGTTTGTTTTATTTTATCTATGCAAACCCTTCCTGATAATTTGAGCTCAACCTTTATATGTTTTCATTTCCCAAGGATATAAAGAATGATTTTAGGTAAGAAAATAAATGGGATGATCTCTATGGGAGATTTTGAAGATCTTTCACCAAGATTATAAGATTATATGCTGAGTTTCCAAAGACAATAAACTATTACAATCCTTTGGTGTCTGTTTTTTTTATGTATAAGATATTCCTCAAATGTATTGTAATTTCTACGTACATCAAGCTTTGGGACACTATAATTTTTAATAGATGAAAGTTTTCATTATCCTTTTGAATCTATGATCTGAAAACTTTAGTGTGATCCCTAGAGATATTTCTATGGTATGTCTAGGGATGTCTCTATGAGGAATTAGAAGTATAGGTTATAGTCCTAGAATTACGGTAACAATATTAGAATTGAACCAAGGATGTTAGATATTGAAGGTACTCCCCCTTTATGATGATTTTTTCCTCACACTAATTTTTTTGGGTATTAGAAAATGGCTAGAAACAGGAAGATTCGCAATAATGGAGGATTTGATGGACAATGTATAAGGCCCTAGCCTTAAACCTTACATAATCTTGAGTTATTACAAGATTAAACATTGAGGATCTTTTTAGGTTTAGAGTTGTAGATAATTAGATCATGAAACTTGCATTACATTCCACATTTAAACACAGTGGTTACATAAAAGACAATATTCATTATTCCCATCAACGGAAACATATTTAAAATAAAACACGAATTCTTTCTTGTCACTCCCTTGACACTATCATCATATCATGTACCTTTCCCTTGACATGTGAAAAAATTTCAAAAACATGGGATGAGCATAAAAAGATCAGTAAGGGTTATAAAATTATGGAAAGGAAACATGAGTTCATATATACATATGAATGAAATCACACTTTACCCATAAAACATAGGCACTTTAACATACCTCATCAAATCATCAATAAATCATAGAAATCATAAGACATAAATGTAACGAGAGGCATTCATAACATTCTTACGTTGGGAGTAACCCTCTTGGTAACGTTTGGAATACCCATCAGAGTATATTCCCTAAATCTCTTCGGAGAAACCTTAACGTTTCACTCCTTCGCGTTACCCAATGCATTGGAGAGCTATATCGGGCTCACCCGCCCTAAGTTTTTCATGAAACCACCCTTCTTCATAATAATTCCCAAGAACCTCAACATAATCATATCATAAAAAACATGCATATAAGAAACATAACATTTCCACCTTTCAATCACAAGATATCAATACAACACATTGATATAAAAACATTATGAAAACCTTTTTCAATACCAAAATAAAAGAAAAGTAAAACATGGTATTTATGTTTCTTTTTTTTAAAAAATATGGCTTATAGTGGAAGCCGAAACTCAAATAATGGTCACGGCGGCAGAGAAGTCATTGTCGCCGCATACGTACGACAATAAAATTCCCTTTTGTTGTTTAGTAAACGCTTTGTATAAAAAATATTCCTTTTGAATAAACGTAAAAGTCAAGGGGGTTTATACACCGTATAAAAGAAGGTTGTGTATAAAACAAAATATGCCTCAATGAAAGGATATTGAGACTAAGTCCCATACAAAGATGGTATCCTTGGTTTAAGGATAAATCAATTACATAATTAGATGTGACAAACGAATACACCAAATATAAGTGGATATTAAGTGTAAAATAATCAAAGGTCATTCACACATATTCAAAGGATGGCATATTCAATAACTACATGTTGAACCCAAAGAAATCAAAATTGGGTTAAGAAGTTCCCTTGATAGCCTAACGACGTCACATCAAAATTAGTTGATGAGAGATAAAAAGTGTATCTCATCACTTGGACATAAAATTTACATCAATAAGGATATATGAGAACATATCCCAACATAAGAATATGTAAATTAAATGACCCAACAAAAGAAGTCTTTTAAAAAAGAGGAGGGTGAATGGTTACCTTACCGACTTGGGTATCTTTCAAAAAATACACCCGATGAAAGAAGGACAATAAATCTATGATGTAACTACTCATAAACGAAAGTATATTACACAAAGAGTAGAATAATGGGCTGTACATACACCACTCAAAGGAAATTGTGGCAAATGTACGTAAATCTCACAGGAATAAAAGTGAGATGAAAAATCCCTTACGAAAACTCGCCAGCCTAACAGCGCCACATAAAACATCCAAAATGGATTGATGAGAGAGAATATGGTCTCTCGTCACATGAACATAAAAATTACAGTAAGTTTCATATAAAATAACATCCCAATAACAAGAAAGATGAGCTTTAGAGGGAATGACATAAAAGAGTGTACTTAAAAAGAAAGAGAGGAGTAAGATCTCTTACCTCATATCCGACTTGACCCGACCGTTCTTTAATCTCCTGAATAATAAACTTGAGTTAATATATACTTGATTTAGAACCTTTTTCAAGTTAATTATTCCTTATATACCATGTTATGAACATCATGTAATCATTTAAGTTAATAATGTTCATTTTGTCGGTATTTGGTTCTTAAGTCAGAAATGGACTTCTTACAATTACATGTTCTTTGTGTGGTCAAAGGATAATTATATCCAGAATGATATTCATGATTTGGTTATCATATATATCATATATATCCAGCATATACATGTATTTATAATATTACATAATCATTTAGAGGTAAGAAATGAAATGCATCGTTCATGGAGACGGTAAGCCGTACGTACGCATGAACGCTAATTTCATTTCATACTTTAATGGAAAGAAACAATAATGATATAGAGGTATATTATAATTCCAGTATAACATCATATATAATAACTTTAAATCCATCCTTTATACATCCCACGTATTGCATTAACGAATCAAATCACTTTGAGGGGGCGGTAGTCCGCACTTTCTAAAATGAAATTATCGTGTTTACCCACAATGGAAACCATAAAGGTATAAAACAAATGAAAATACAGAATCTTATGTAAAACATAAACATATTATATATCATATATAAATATAGTTTCATCTAAATGGACACCTTTGAAGGTGTTATATGAGTGTTGAACAATCATCGTTTCGGGAGGCAGAATGTTTCCATCCATGGAAACCGTATGTTCTTTAACCATTTGATGTAGTTGTGTGAGAGTGTAGCTCTAATAAATATTATAACAACATCCTAGTATATTTAAGATACTGGTGTTGTTACAAAATAAGTAAATAAAAAGATTTTAGGGGGTTGGAGAAGCAAAATAAAACAAATGAACATGAGAGAATTAATTACCTTTAAAAGTGTAACTCCTTTTGATTTGAGCCTAAAGGCTTCCTGTGAAAGTATTATGCCCAAAGGGAATCCTCTAGAATGAGGAGAGGGATGTGGAGAGAGTAAATGGTCAGGGTATTTCCGAGACAAAGGCTTGAGGAGTGTGTGAATTGAGGTAGAGGTAGGGTCCTTTTATAAGAGGAGAGGAGGGGCACTTTTGGAAATCATGAAACTATTATTTTATTTTCAAAAGTGTTTCAAATTTATAAGGTCCCACATTGATATATTTCGAAGATAAGATGATAAGGCTTCTAAATATATCCATACAATAGTTTTTGGTCATGTTTAGGTCTTATATTTTATATTATCGTTTCATTTTATTTAAACTGTTCATTAATGAGGTCATCGTTGCATCATTATGATGTCATAATTAAATTAGTTTATTTAATGTCTAAAAAATAAAAAAAATAATATGATGTATGAAATAATTTTAGCTTTCTAATGAATATTTATAGTCAAAATTTGGACTTGTGTAACCCCACTTAAAAACTATTTTAGTAAAACAACTCATGTTTTTGTCAATTTAATTTTAACATTAAATAAATATATATTAATGTCATTTTCACACCAAAGTGGCTCCTTGGGGTCCCAATGTTGACCCATGGGTTTTCTTGGTCGTCCATGACTCATCCAATAGGGTTAGGACAAGTGTCATGGTGTTTTCATATTTTTATAATATCATTTTTACCTTAAATTACACTAATTACCTCTAATCGCGATTAATGAAAAAAAGTTACTATTCACCAAAAAATTATTTTCATCCCATTGAACCAAATTTTACATACTAATGACAACCATGTATGTCAGATTTTCAAAATTCAATACACATTATTGGTAAACTTTCATTTAACTGAAAAATCAGTTTGCCTGATTACCACTTAGTGGTTTCACTATTCATCGAAAATTGAAGTTTTTCAGAAAATTACAAAAAATTCAACCTAATCTATATTTAATATTCCAAATTCAAAAATTATGTCTATTTTATAGAATTCATAACATATAAGTCTCATTAATTAATTTAATAATTAATTCCCGCTGTCAGATCAAATAGCGTGTTTTTATGAAACAATAAGTATCAAAAGATTGACACTGGTTTAAGTCTGATTTCAAAGTGAAATTAATTCCAACAACCACTATTGGATTTAACGGTAAAAATATATTCTAATTTAGCTTTAAAACCAATTCAAAAGATAATATAATAATATAAATAAATTATATTAAAAAGTGGTTTTGAATTAAAATACAACATTTTACACTATTCATTTAAAAAAATGAACTTTATCGGAAAGATACCAAAAATTTACACAAAGTAAATTTTGATGTCCCAATTCTTAAGAAGAGTTTTATTTGGTCCAATTGAATGTATAATAGTGAACAATACTATATTTAATGAAGGTTCTCCATCAAAAGGTTATAAGTGACCCTTTAGTG
Organism: Viscum album; assembly: GCA_963277665.1. NCBI lineage: Eukaryota > Viridiplantae > Streptophyta > Magnoliopsida > Santalales > Viscaceae > Viscum > Viscum album. Next base: position 1,665,169,668 of record OY728156.1, read on the forward strand.
AAAACCATGGTATATACGTCTAAAATTGAATTCTTTCCATATTTTTAGCCTTTATCTTTTATTGGATAAATGTAAAAACATTTAAAAACATTTATAATCATATTTTAGTTATTTCTATCCATTCTTGCCAATACAACGGCTACATGTTAACTACCATTTTAAATAATATTTTTTTTTATTAGAGTGCAACGTAATATTCCCAAGAAACTCGTTGTTGCGTGTTGGGTACGCCATCGAGCATAGCGTCCCCTTTAAAGTCATATTAATATTTTATTCACAAATATGGATAAATATAAAAATTTCATATTCTTTATTTACCTGGGGTGTTACATCCTTCCCCCCTTTTAGGAATTGCGTCCTCGCAATTTTAAAATTGGGCTCAAAAACTTTATTGAAAATCCCACATCGAAACAGGAGTTAATAAAACAATCGCTTTAAAAGAAAGAAAGTGGAGTACAGAGGTCACCCGAGTTAACCCATACTAGTATTCCATGTAAGAAAACATGGACATGGCAGAAAAAACAAAGGGTCATGTTCTGAGGGAGAGTGATAGTAAACATGTCTAGGAGAAATTTAACCATAAAAAATCACAAACTTGTGATGGGTTAAACGGTATTTGATTCCCCTATAGGAAAAGTTAATAAACAGCATTTTTGTTTTAATTTACTTTTTATTGGGGAATTTATTCATAAGAAAACATAATCACTTATCATGTGGACTTTCAACTTTTATTAGATTCCTTACACAAACTCATATTTTCCCCAAACGACAAGTATTTAGGATGACTTGTTCGCAATAAGAGTACTATAATCAAATTATTGAGAATCACCTAATCCACAAAATAGAACTATACATTTCCCATGTCTTTAAACCATAACCAAAACTAAAACAAAAAAAGTTATTATGAGATCAGATAATACCCAAAAAAGATAATCCTTAAAAAAACAAATCTATTCTTAATCTCCAAAATTTATCAAACAATACCCAAAGTTCAACAAAGACCATTCAATAAACTATTTGTCCACAAAATTCTTCAAAGTAAACCATTCTAAGATGGAAACCCAAATATTTGAAGGATTTAGTCACATAGTCTTCCAAGGTAAAAATTAACACTTATCTCCAAATAACATAAGTTACTCTTAATGTCTCATATTGAAAAGTAATTAACCTAATCACATATCCTCCATGATAGGTTACTAATTTCTATAGATAACCCAAAATCAACTTACTTTTAATTCATAAAATCATCTAACTAAAAAGAATCGGTCAAACTAACCAGGGACTTCACGTACTACAGTGGTAGGCGATAAATACTAGTTGCACTTTTTTGTGGGTTTGATTCCCGCAGCTTTGTCCGACGCGACGGGTTATCACAGGGTCTGCGTGTTGACCTTTTTATAAAACTCCAAAAATAACCCTAACATGTTTTATCCTCAATCGTTTCCTTATACCTTTAATGTTCATCCAAATTCGTTATGATCTCAACATCTTAATTCTGGAAGTCTTATTTCACTACCATAAGATAAAATAAAACGATTCCCAAAATGAATAACATCATACCTTGATCATGGCGTCCACTAGGTTTCATCGTCATCTTGATCATGTAGGTAGAATTCCCATGCATTACAACAATGATTTAGAGATCCTTCAAAATCATTTTCTTCCTCCATCCAAATACACCTCGTGCAACATGGGTCATATGGGTGTTCACAGAAATACAGTTTTGGAAAATAATCATGTATGACATATAATTCCAAAACATCTGATAAAACAATATTTCTAAAAAAATAGTCGGACCGAAATTGAGTTGAAACTTTCTATCATTGGTCCTTTTAAAATACCATAAGTATGTGATGTGAGGCTATATTTTAAAAGCAAATATAAATAGGTTGTGCAAGGGTCTCCTTCCTCAGCACCATTTTTAAAATCATAATATGCTTCAAATTCCTGTGATAAGGTAAAATATTTGAAAATACCTTGATAATATTTACCTCTCTGGAAAACATGAGAATATTGTGAAAATAGCATTTTTCTAAAAGCAACCCATGATCCACGATGATAATGAGGCATATCGGAGGTGTTTGATATCTCAAACAAATGCTTTCAAGTGAGTTGTATGCTAGAAAAAGTTTCACAATCATCCAAAGATGACTTTGCAATAATTATTGCAAGCATGTCATCAGGAAGAGATAGGAATGTCATTTGAGATCCTCCTTCTTCCATTCGTAACCGACTTTACTTAACCTGAAAAATAAATTTAAAACAAGGATTTAACTGAAATAATAGTTATAGGTACTAATCATGTGCCTCACAAAAACTCATAATCCCTAAAGATGTCTAAACCGACATTTGATACCAACTATGAGGCCCCAGCCTTAAACCTTACATAATCTTGAGTTATTTCAAGATTACACATTGAGGATCTTTTTAGGTTTAGTGTTTTAGAGAATTAGATCATGAAACTTGCATTACATACCACATTTAAAAAAATTGGTTACATAAAAGACAATATTCATTATTCCCATCAACGGAAATATGTTTAAAATAAAACACGAATTCTTTCTTCTCACTCCCTTGACACTATCGTCATATCATGTACCTATCCCTTGTCCTGTGAAAAACATTTCAAAAACATGGGATGAGCATAAAAAGCTCAGTAAGGGTTATAAAAATATGGAAAGGAAACATGAGTTCATATATACATAATAATGAAATCATACTTTACCCATAAAACATAGGCACTTTAACATACCTAATCAAATCATGAATAAATCATAGAAATCATACGACATAAAGGTAACTTGAGGCATTCATAACATTCTTACGTAGGGAGTAACCCTCATGGTTACATTTGGAATACCCATCACAGTATATTCCCTAAATCTCTTCAAATAATCCTTAACGTTTCACTCCTTCGCGTTACCCAATGCATTGGAGAGGTATATCGGGCTCACCCGCCCTTAGTTTATCACAGAACCACCCGTCTTCATAATAATGCCCAAAAACCGCAATATAATCATATCACATAAAACATGCATAAAGGAAACATAAAATTTCCACCTTTCAATCACAAGATATCAATACAACACATTGATATATGAACATTATGAAAACCTTTTTCAATACCAAAATAAAATAAAAGTAAAACATGGTATTTATTTTTTCTTTTTTTTAAAATATGGCTTGAAGAAGAAGCCGAAACTCAAATAATGGTCACGGCTGCGGAGAAGTCGTTGTCGCCGCATACGTACGACAAAAACATTCCCTTATGTCGTTTAGTAAAAGCTTCGTATAAAAAAGATTCCTTTTGAATAAACGTAAAAGTCAAAGGGGTTTATACACCATATAAAAGAAGGTTGTGTATAAAACAAAATATGCCTCAATGAAAGGAGATTGAGACGAAGTCCCATACAAAGATGGTATCCTTGGTTTAAGGATAAATCAATTACATAATTATGTGCGACAAACGAATACACCAAATATAAGTGGATATTAAGTGTAAAATAATCAAACTTCATTCACACAAATTCAAAAAAAGACATATTCAATAACCACATGTTGAACCCAAAGAAATCAAAATTGGGTTAAGAAGTTCCCTTGAGAGCCTAACAACGTCACATCAAAATGAGTTGATGAGAGATAAAAAGTGTATCTCATCACTTGGACATAAAATTTACATCAATAAGGATATATGAGAACATATCCAAACATAAGAATATGTAAATTAAAAGACCCAACAAAAGAAGTTTTTTAAAAAAGAGGAGGGTTAAAGGTTCCCTTACCGACTTGGTTATCTTTCAAAAAATACACCCCATGAAAGAAGGACAATAAATCATTGATGTAACTACTCATAAACGAAATTATATTACACAAAGAGTAGAATAATGGGCAGTACATACACCACTCAAAGGAAATTTTGGCAAATGTAGCATAAATCTCACGGGAATAAAAGTGAGATGAAAAATCCCTTACGAAAACTCGGCAGAGTAACGGCGCCAAATAAAACATCCAAATGGATTGATGAGAGAGAATAGGGTCTCTCATCACATGAACATAAAAATTATAGTATTTTTCATATAAAATAACATCCCAATAACAATAACGATGAGATATAGAGGGAATGACATAAAAGAGTGTACTTAAAAAGAAAGAGAGGGGTAAGATCTATTACCTCGTATCCGACATGACCCGACCGTTCTTTAATCTCTTGAATAATAAACTTGAGTTAATCTATACTTGCTTAAGAACCTTTTTCAGGTTCATTATTCCTTTTATACATTGTTATGAACATCATGTAATCATTTAAGTTAATAATGTTCATTTTGTCGGTATTTGGTTCTTAAGTCAAAAATGGACTTCTTACAATTACATGTTGTTTGTGTGGTAAAAGGTTCATTATATCCAGAATAATATTCAGGATTAGGATATCATATATATCATATATATCCAGCATATACATGTATTTAAAATATTACATAATCATTTAGAGGTAAGAAATGAAATGCACCGTTCATGGAGACAGTAAGCCGTACGTACGCATGAACGCTACTTTCATTTCATACTTTAATGGAATGGAACAATAATGATATAGAGGTATATTATAATTCCAGTATAACATCATATATAATAACTTTAAATCCATCCTTTATACATCTGACATATGGCATTAACGAATCAAATCACTTTGAGGGGGCGGTAGTCCGCACTTCCTAAAATGAAATTATCGTGTTTACCCACAATGGAAACCATAATGGTATGAAAAAAATGAAAATAAAGAAGCTTAACTAAAAAATAAACATATTATATATCATATATAAATATAGTGACATCTAAATGGCCACCTTTGAAGGTGTTATATGAGTGTTGAACAATCATCGTTTCGGGAGGAAAAATTTCTCCATCCACAGAAACCGTATGTTCTTTAACCATTTGATGTAGTTGTGTGAGAGTGTAGCTCGAATAAATCTTATAACAACATCCTAGTATATTTAAGATACTGGTGTTGTTACAAAAGAAGTAAATAAAAAGAGTTTAGGGTGTTGGATAAGCAAAATAAAACAAATGAACATGAGAGAATGTATTACCTTTAAAAGTGTAACTCCTTTTGATTTGAGCCTAAAGGCTTCCTTTGAAAGGATTCTGCCCAAAGGTAATCATCTAGGATGAGGAGAGGGATGTGGAGAGAGTAAATGGTCAGGGTATGGCCGAGCCGAAGGCTTGAGGAGTGTGTGAAATGAGGTAGAGGTGGGGGCCTTTTATAAGAGGAGAGGAGGGGCACTTTTGGAAATCATGAAACTATTATTTTATTTTCAAAATTGTTTCGAATTTCTAAGGTACCACATTGTTATATTTCGAATATAAGATGATAAGGCTTCGAAATATTCCCATCCAATAGTTTGTGGACAAGTGTAGGTCTTAGATTTTATATTATCGTTTCATTTTATTTAAACTGTTCATTAATGAGGTCATCGTTGCATCATCGTGATGTCATAATTAAATTAATTTATTTAATTTATAAAAAATATAAAAAATTACTATGATGTAGGAAATCGTTTTATATTTCTAATGAATATTTATAGTCAAAATTTGGACTTGTGTAACCCCACTTAAAAACTGTTTTAGTAAAACAACTCATGTTTGTGTCAATTTAATTTTAACATTAAATAAATATATATTAATGTCATTTTCCAACCAAAGTGGCTCCATGGGGTCCCCAAGTTGACCCATGGGTTGTATTGGTCGGCCATGACTCATCCAATAGGGTGAGGACAAGTTTCATGGTGTTTTCATATTTTTATAATATCATTTTTACCTTAAATTACAATAATTACCCCTAATCGCGATTAATGAAAAAAAGGTACTATTCACCAAAAAATTATTTTCATCCCATTGAACCACATTTTACATACTAATGACAACCATTTACGTCGGATTTTCAAAATTCAATACACATTATTGGTAAACTTTTATTTAACTGAAAAATCAGTTTGCTTGATTACAACTTAGTGGTTTCACTATTCATCAAAAATTGGAGTTTTTCAGAAAATTACAAAAAATTCAACCTAAGCTATATTTGATATCCCGAATTCAAAAATGATGTCTATTTTATATAATTCATAACATATAAGTCACATTAATTAATCTAATAAATAATTCCCAATGTTAGATCAAGTAGCGTGTTTTTATGAAACAATAAGTATCCAAAGATTGACACTAGTTTAAGTCTGATTTCAAAGTGAAATTAATTCCAAAGACCACTATTGGATTTAAAGGTAAAAATATATTCTAATTTCACTTTAAAACCAATTCAAAAGATAATCTATTCATATAAATAAATTAGATTAAAAAGAGGTTTTGAATTAAAATACAATATTTTACACTATTCATTTTAAAAAATGAACTTTATCAGAAAGATACCAAAAATTTACACAAAGTAAATTTTGATGTCCCAATTCTTAAGAAGAGTTTTATTTGGTCCATTTTAATGTATAAGAGTGAACAAAACTATATTTAATGACAGTTCCCCATCAAAAGGCGATAAGTGACCCTTTAGTGAAAACCAGTGCATATACGCCTAAAATTGAATTTTTTCCATATTTTTAGCCTTTATCTTTTATTGGATAAATGTAAAAACATTTAAAAATATTTATAATCATATTTCAGTTATTTCTATCCACTCCCTCTAATACAACGGCTACATGTTAACTACCATTTCAAATAATATTATTTTATTATTAGAGTGCATCATAGGATTCCCAAGAAACTCGTTGTTGCGTGTTGGGTACGCCATCGAGCATAGCGTCCCCATTAAAGTCATATTAATATTTTATTCACAAATATGGATAAATATAAAAATTTCATATTCTTTATTTACCTAGGGTGTTACACAATGGAATGATATTTTTCATGAGAAACCAAATGAAATTGGATCTAGAGGTCCACATATCATTATTATGCCTAATAAAAAATCTCATAATATGATCAATAATCACAACTTTTGTAAGTCTCCTGACTCGTCTAATAAGAGAGTGATGGATTTTCATGATGATAATAGAGGAATGAAAGTACAATTTTCCTCTAGTAAATCATGTGGGAAGAGGCATCAAGGAAAATGTTTCAATGGAACTGGAAAATGCTTTGGATGTGGAAAATAAGGACACAAATCTAGTAATTTCAAAAGAAATGGTTCAGTTTACACCATGTGCATAGATAATTGTATTTCTAAGACATAAAAAAGGGTTAAATGTATTAAATGTGGAATTTACGGGCATTATGCAAACCAATTCTCTAAGTGAAAGTCTCATGAAGAGAATCAGCATGGTCATATGGTTGTATTTATGTTGATGCAGATAAGGAGACTACAAATGATATGTGACATGAAATAATTGTTCAAGATCTGTCAATGGTTTAAGAAGGTATTGGAATGATTACATGTTTATCAAGAGTAATGTTGTATAAGTAATCTCATGGTACTATGGACTAAAGAGACATCTAAGGATTGTTACACAATTGTTTTTCTTTATGTATTTGAAAGTATATGTTGAATGGTACTGGTAACCATGAATGGTTATTCAAATATTTTTTGGAATAACCTAATATTCCAATAAATAATGGATAAAGAGATAATGCAGTGGTTGAAAATATTAATGAGATCATGACTAATATAAGGAAAAAGTGATATCATGGTTTGAGTATATAAAATTTTTGGGATTTTAGTATATGTAAAGAGTTACCTTGTGACATCATTCATGTTTTCACTATGGTTCAAGAGAATACATGATTAAGGTAATAACATGATTGGAATGTGACCAATAAGATATAACATATGATATATGAGGGATAAATTATGTTATTAACATGACCAGTAGATGACATTTCTAGTAATTGTTTTCTTTATACTATGAGTTATGAAAGAAGTATTTTGTATAAGCCTAAAGATTAGAATAAATTAAGATAGACATAAGATATTATTGTTTAATGATAGAACTTTTTTCGATATTTTTGAAGGAATGTTATAATAATTTGGATTTAGAAAAAGGACCTCTTGCAGGACGGGTGACAACCTGTCTCGTCGGACAAGGCTGTGGGAATCGAACCCACAACTGAAGTGTAACATGTCTTTATCACATACCACTAGCCTACAGGAACTCCCTAGTTAGTATAAACTAGTTTTATTTTATTAATAGCTATGATAGATGAAGTATAAGTCCCTTATAGAAATCATATATGATTAATCTCATGATATATGGACTTATGTATATTTAATAAATTGTGCTATACTTTTTTCAATAGAAACAGATGGAATGACCTAACATTCTATCGCATGATATGCTAACACTTCACGAATGAAAAAAACAATATAATTTCTTTAAGAGATGAAGTGGAAATTGTCCAAGGCACGGACAGTGGTGAGATTGTACCAAAATCAAGTAAGTATTTCTTTTAATTCAACAATTATTCAAAATTATGGAATTGATCTTGAGAACAAAAAAACATTGTCCTAGTACCCTCATACCCGATGAATTAGATGGTTCCTTAAATCATCACAAATTTATAGCTTTGTGATTGATGGATTTTTCATAGCAATGTTTTCTACCACTCTCCATCAGAACTTGATGGTTCGATTTATCTTCCATATCCATATTTTCACATATGTTGTCCTATGTGGAGACCCAGAGATGAGTTTCATTGGGTGACCGTTATGATTCTAACATCCTTGTTTAAAATAAAGTTTTAGTATTCCTTTTTAAGGTGTGAGTTTCTATTAAAGATACTTTCAAGTAGTAAACCATTTATAACCCCGACGAATTTTGAGGGGGAAAATCATTTTAAGAGGGGTAGAATGTAACATCCTGATATTTTATGAAAAATATTATTTTAATTTCATTGATGTCTTGTGTCTTACGCTACACCAAAATTATCTTGTACTATAAGAAACACCGTATTCTCTTGTAGTATACACAACACAATTCTTGTCTATTGTTACACACAATTTCAAGTTTATTTTTCGGGAATTATTCTACACAACATTAATTATATATTTTGTTTAACGAATAAATGAAATAGGTTTTGAGTCTGTTATACGCAACACCAAAGGGAGATTCAACTACACTCTGCCCTGGCTTGGCTTTCAACACACACAATCGGGACCTTCCTTGATAGCGTGTGTAGTACGCAATACCCAGATTCACTACACAATGATATATTTTTATAATATTATAATGAACTAGCCATTATGGATAGTAATTACTAAATTTAGAATGTTAGAACATTATTATTCATCTTAATCATTTTCTAGAACATCGTGTGAGAACAAAATATATTTTTCGACTAAAATAAGTATTTTTAAAAAAATGCAGTTCTACTGCCTTTTGATGGCGCAGCAGCTTTAAATCTAGTTTTTGATATGTTTATAAGTTTAATTTGATAAAATAACATTCTTATTTGGAATTAGGATATAAAAATTTACATTGGGTAAATTTTTTAGATTATTCTGATAACATTCATATTTTAATGAATAGAAAAAACATGCTATATTTTAATTAAAAAAATTCTTTATCATCGTAATAATTTATATGGTTAGATTATCTTTTTAATTGGTTTTAAAGGGTAATTAGAATATATTTTTACCATTTAATCAAATTTTTGTAATTGGAATTAATTTCAATTTGAAATTTGACATAAACAAGGGCTGATCTTGTAATATTTATTTTTTAAAAACACGTTATTTGTTTTGATAACGGGAATTAATTTTAAAAATAATTAATACCAAATATAAGTTTTCAATTTGAAAAATGGGCATAATTTTTGAATTTGGAATATCATATATATCTTAGGCTTAGTTTTTGGTATTTTTCTGAAAAACAACAATTTTTTAGGAATAGTGAAACCACTTAGTGGTAGTTTAAAAAACCGAATCATTCATTTAAATGAAATTTTATCACTTCTGTGAATTGAATTTCAAAAATCCAACACACATGGTTGTTATCATGATTTAAAATTTGATTCAATAAGAATAAAATAATTTTTGGTTAATAGTAACGTTTGACTTTTATTTACTACAGTAAAAGGTAAATAGAGTAATTCAAGTTTAAAATAAAAAAAAATTATTCAAAATTAATTTAACACTTTTCCTAACCTTATTTTATTATTATTGGCCAACCATGGCCATCCTTGGGTCGATTTTGGGTCCCCATGGAGCCACTTGGTAGTGATAATGACAATTTGGATTAATAAATTAATGTAAAGACAAAATTGACATTAAGAAACATGTTTTAGTAATTAATTTATATAAGTGGTTATATAAATTATCTTTTTGACTATAAATATTAATTGGAAATATAAAAATATTTCCTACATAGTTTTATTTTTTAATAATTTTTAGACATAATATAAATTAACTTATTTATGACACAATAATGATGCAGTATTTACCTCATCAATAAATGATTTTAAAAAATAAGATTATAATGATTAAAATATTATCCAAAACATGTAGAATTCTGATTGGATGATTTTATTTAGACCATGATTCATATAATATTCATCTTTAATGATTTTTGGACTTTTTTAATCAAAAGACATGTTTATAATAAAATAATATTTTCACACTTTCCAAAGGTGCACCTCTCCTCCCTTATAATAGGGCACATCCTCCCTCTCCACATTACACAAATTTGAGCCTTCAATATTGGAAAACCCCTGCCCATTTCTCTTATACACTTTCCTAGAAACATTATGGAGGTTCTGGTCTTCTCAAATTACCAACTCTACTTCCATAAGATGAAGCTGAAAGGAGGTGTTTCGAAGAAGAGGTAATCTCTTTTACCGATTCTTTCATGTTTCTTTCTTCTTCAAATTATTCCTCTTTAGTTGATTCATTACAATGTAATAACATAAGGAACACTAATATACTGATATGTTATTATAAATATGAAACAACCATATTTCACTTTCTATCCATCCTACGAAAAACAAAATCACTGCGCGTGCGTGCGTACAGAATATTGTCTCCATGCCGTGGTGTAATCTATTTTTCCACCACCACCTTACTTGGATTGGTATAATGTTTTAAATAATTAATAAATATAGTTATTATAACATCATTATGATTATGAGATATTATATCATCCACTCAAATTCAATTAAATAATTATGGGAATGATATCATCGCTCGTGCGTACGTACGGATTACCGTCTCCACGACGCGATAAGATTCATTCTCAATGTTAACCATTCAAGAATAATTATAATGTAAAAATAAATGACGATTAATGAAAATTATGACATGATAAATCTTACTAGATATATTTATATATGTCATATACTTACTTCAATTCCAGTCAATAAGGAAAGGAAAACAACGTTCATGCGTACGTACGACCTACTATCTCCATGAACAGTGTATTTAATTTCATTTATCAATATATTATATATATATATAATGAATATATATGATATATAAATCATGATCTACAATCTGGAATTAATTAAAACATTATATAAGTAATAATTATATCAAGAACAAAAAGTCCAAACACGTATGATAAATAAAACGATTTTACCCAAAACGCTACTTTAACATAGAATTTAAAGAAGAATGGTAATATAAAGTCATAATTGAACCATATGTGATATCATAACAATGAATATGATTCTGTAATATGTCAATGACATTATTTAAATAATCATACAAGAGTTTTAAATACGTACAAATCATATCAGACCAAAGGTAAGGGATAATTATTCCCATCTCGTTCGTATTTGAGATTTTTTATTCGTAAGTATTTACTGGGATTATGTTTATCATCCATGTCCATGTTTTCTAAAAATGTTTTCAAAAAATGTTTAATATTCTTCCAAGTATGTTCAAAGTCATTTTACCCTTTTTTTACATTTACAACATGGTATGTAAGGAATATTTCTTTTGTCTTCCATACGAGTTACTTTTTTACTTTTTCGTTAAAAGTACAAGGAATTTTTTTTTACTTATACAACATGAAAAAATTTTATGACTTATTACACCTTATATTCATGAATCTTAATCTACAATATTTATGGATTGTTTCCAACAAAATCCTATTATTTTAAAATAACATGTCATTTTGTGAATGAAAAAGATTTTGAAGAAGAAATGATATTTTCCTCAAGAATTCATTTCTAGTGTTTTATCAAAACCATTTTCCATATAAGATGAAATTATTTCATATGTGTATGATTCCAGTATAATTTCTCTATGATTTACATGGTTTCAATTTTATTATGATGAAATGATATTCATTTTTTATATGTATTATTTTATAATGAGATGATTTTTATGAAACCCATTTTATTCTTTGGGTAATGATGAATGATTTATGTTTATGGTGTGGCACAAGTAAGAATGATTTAATTATGAGATGGGTGGGACCTATATCCCCCTCTAATTCATTGGGTAATGATTTATATCTCATGAGATAGTGATGGATTGGATGCAATGTTAATCTGGTTCAGTGATACCGGACTGGAATGAGGAGTGAACTCGGTTCAGTAAAGGACTTTGTCCACTAAGATGTTAATGGAAGCAATTCCTTGGATACTATGAATATCATATCACGTGCTTAATGTTTTTCCACAATTACATGTCTTATTCCCATGATATTTTATCAGGATTTATTATCCATTATGATTTATTCCTTATGTACGGCCTTTTTTTGTCATTGCTCAAGATTTTGATGTTTAAATATTATGTTCATGTTTTGAAGTTCAAATGTATATGGTTTTTTTTTGTTTTCTCCATGCTTACCCTTACTGAGAATTTGATCTCACCATTTATAAGTTTTCTTTTCCCTAGGATATAAATATAGGTTTTAGGTACAAAAAAAGGTTGATCTTTATGGGAGATGTTGAATATCTTTCAAAAAGATTAGAAGATTTTATGCTGAGTTTCCAAAGACACTAAACTATTAAAATATTTTGGTGTCAGTTTTTGTTATGTATTAGATATTATGGAAAAGTAATGTAATTTCTATATACATCAAGATTTGGGTATCTATAGTTAAAGGAATATGTTACCTGTAATTTAAAGTGATATATGCATCCCTTACATGATGTTTCATTTTTTTGTGGAAGTTCACCTTCTCTTCATTAGATAATATCTTTTGGATTACACCAATGGTATACCGTTGATGGTTTTATACCAAAGGGTAGACATCAAGGTATAGTTTACTGATGTTAGGAGCATATTTTATTGAATTATAGGAGATAAAAATATCCTTATTGTTATGAGTATACGAGAGGGGTGAGTGACTTCCATTAGTCAATGAAGAGTGAAATTCATGTAAAATTTAGTAAAGATATTTTTTCGATGTTTTCAAATGAATGATAGATCCAATAACGGATCAAATTATTCTCAATTGTGTATAGGTTCTATATACGACAATTAAATGGTTTTTACAAGATTATGGTTAATTTTTGGATTTATTTTATGGTTTAGTAAATTGTCATGCTAAATTATCTCTTTATCACTATAATTGATTTTCATCAGTTTCACTATAATTTTTGGCCAAAAACTAAGTTGACAATTTCAGAAATTATAAATTATCCAAATTAAAAATATTAAATCCATTTTTCCATATTCTATTCAGATAAGTTTCATAAATTAATTTAAATATAATCCTCTAGACGGGATGCTAAAGTGTGTTTCAAAGTTAAAATGGTCCAATGTATTCCATGTTTTTATATCCAAATTCAAGTTGAAATTGGATTAAATGACTTAAATTTGATTAATTTATGTATAATTGGTATATATATGTTTTAAAACCAACAAAAAATATAATTTATATATATAAATATATTCGAATAAAAAATGTTTTGAAATAAAATTATGTATTATTCACTGTTCATTAAAAAATAAACCATAATATAAAATTTCAAATAAGTCACCATAAATTAATATTTATTATTAAATTTTAAAAAATAATTTTAGTTTTTGATTCTATATTTATAATTTTGTTAGAAATTTTAGTAAATTTAGGCTATCCATTAAAATTATGTAATACTACATTAAAAAATATGTGGTTTATATGTGAAATAGTGTTTGTTTATATCCTATGCCTATCAAATATAATGTAAATATATAAAAACTAATTTTTTATATATAAAACAAATAAATTTACTCTATAAATTTTCTAATACATTTAAAATTCTATCGACTATGAAAAACATAGAAAATTAGTGTTTTCTTTAGACTGGGTGTTGTGTGCATTAAAAACTAACAAAGTATTGAATATTTTGGAAGCTATCAACAGACTTTTTATTCTAAAAAGAAAATATGGTATCATGGGGTGAAAAAATTGTACCAACTAAAAAATTTTCATCATCTTAATTTTAATTATATTATCTTATAAAGAGATATAGGTACCTCTCCATCATATAATCATCTTATTCCAATCTTGCTTCTTTAATTTTGTGATTTCTCTAGAGTACCTTTAATATAGGATTTGTCTAGTTCCTTAATACATGCTCTCTAGTATCACAAATATGGATGGGTTTTCCAAGTATATAAGGTCATATTCTAACTCTAGTTCATCAGAGGTGTGAACAGGTTTTGGGTCCAGAATGTATTTGCTTAACAGAGTTATATAGAACACATTTTTTACGTTTGGGAGATTTGTACGCATATAGAAGTGATCAGAAACAACCACAAATATTTATTGAATCATTATGTTTCCAATGAACCTAGGACTCTGTTTCACTTTTTATCAAACATTATAACACCATTCTGTAGAGTTTGTTTTAAGAAAACATGATCCTCTATATAGAACTCTATATCCTTCCTTTGATTCTCAGAATAACTCGTTTTCCTACTCTAAGATACTTTTACTATGAGCATGAAATTACTTTACCTTTGACACCATATCTTCAACAAGTTCTCGTAAATTAAATTCCATTAACCCACTTCATCACAAAAAGCTTGAGTGTGACATCTCTTAGAATATAATTCTCCACAAAGCATCATTTGAATTATCTAAAAGAAACTATGATTTTTTGAATAATTTTCCAAATTTTGGTATAATCCCACATCCCATGAATGTTGAGTGTGAATGAAGTAAAAAATTAATCCATTATTTGGATTGTTATTTGTAATTTTCTATCAGTTGGAGGATGGTAGGAATTTTTCAAATGATGCTACATTTCAATATCCTTCAGAAGAGTTTTCCATTATTTTAATTTAAATCGAGGATATCTATCAGAAATAATTGATATAGGTGATCCATAACATCATCCCACTTCATTAATATAAATCCCTGTATACCAATCAAGTGGTAGATATTCTCTTATAATAAGGAAATGTACATATTTGGGTAGGAAGTTAATGATTACCAATATTTCATAATTCTTACAAGGAATATTTGGAAGACCTATTTAAATTTACATAGTAATTTCATCAAATTTCTACACTATAATATGAAGAGGTTATATTAATCCCTAAGGAAAATTCCTTGTTGATTTATCTTGTTGAAAAACCATACATATGGACCAATAATTAAAACATTCCGCCATCAGTTTATCACTCTAAAAATGATCATTCAATTATTGATACATATTTTTTATACCAAGGTGTATATACAAATTTAACCAATGATAATAATCCAATAATTCCATTTTTATCTCAGATATGGATGGAAGAAATATTCCCATTCCAAAATTTAGAACACCATCTTTATAACTTCGTCGAATTTTATATTGTTCCAGCATTATTATAATTCTAAAATTTCTCATAATAATAATGAAAATTATTTATATTCTAAAATTAAAATGGTTTATCAATAATTTGAAAAAATAATTTGTATCCCATTCTTATGAAATTACTATAGACTTACTTATTATACCGCTGATCATAGGATCCAACTCAATCATTATTTCGGATGGAAATCCGTAGTGTTTCCTACTAAATGCATGTGATACAATATTCACTTTCTATGTGTGGTATTGAATATAAAAATCATATTGCTTGAGTATATCAAGCCATATTCATCATTTTCATCTCATTCTTTGAGGATATGAATTTCGGGATTTTATGATTTGTGTATATATCCCAACTTTCACAATAAAGATAATGTCTGCATATTTTCGATTTTTATATAACAAATTCTAACTCATGCACATGGGTTGAATATTTATGTTCATATTTTTTTATAGAATATTGATTAATATTCTATAATAATTTTTTATTAGGACAAAACCATGTTCCTTCTTCTATGAATCATAATATATGATAAACACATAATGTCAAGATGGTAGTGTCAAAATCGTATAACTAAATAATCATATATTTAGTTCATGAAATTAAAATTATCATTCTATTTACCAAATCAACGTATCCCATTTTCATTTATGTTTTTTAATGGGTTATCCAATAAGGAAAAACTATTAATGAATCACTGATAAAAAGACACCTAACCAATGAAACTACATGCCTATGTTATGTTTGTTGGTGTATAAAATTATATGTCAACTTTTTTTATGGAAATATCAACTGATATTCCATTCATAGGGACACAAAGGAAAAGAAAAGAATCATCTTGAAGCCCAGAATCCAACTTATAAATTTCCCATATAACTCATTCCCTATTAAAATCTTGAGAATGATCTACATGTGATTTCCATAGTCCTAAAAGATTTTATAAAACACAATAATATCATTAATTAATACCTCATAAAAATCATTATTATATTCTTTCAATATATTGTTCATAAATTCCATAAATATAGAGGGTGAGTTAAATAATCCAAATTGAATTACTATAAACATGTAGTGACCATACCTCATTAGAAAAGGTGACTTTGGAATTTCTTCCTTTTTCATTCAAAATTGATGATAACTAGAATAAAGATAAATCATTGAAAAATATTAGGTGTCATGATACTGACTGATTAATTCATCAATGCATGGAAGAGTATACTTGTTATTTATTTTAATAGCAGTAATTTCTAAAAAATAAATTAACAACATCAGGGATCAATTAAAATTCATAATTAAGACAACAAGGGGATAACCAAAATGAAATAATAGGTAAAATAAATTTTATATTAAAAACATTATATAGTTGGTTTATTTAAATCTGAAAAATCCACAGTTTCTGTTCTACATGGATTTTCTGATATTAGTTTATTTCAGGGATTAAATCAATGGAAAATTCAAATATTGGCTCTAGGGGATGTCAATGTATTTTTTTCATGAAATACATCAACGTATTCCTAAAAATAGACACATTATTATTTTTGAGAAATGTTCCTTCATAACTATATGTTGTTTTCTCTTCTTCCACTATAATTTAATTCATTAAGGATACTGGGGTGGATCTAGATAATAATCAGGTGCACAAGATTTTTCTATAATGATGAGTTATTATACATCTTCCTCGCAATTTTTAATTTTATTCATCTAACAATAAATGTCAGTATCTTATCTTGAGTGAAATTACATACAAAGGATTATATAAATGTAATTTATATGTATGATAATGAGGTTAGTAAAAAAAAATTTAATGTGTTATAATGGGGTCTTCACAACATGTGTTTGTTGTAATGAGATATCACATAGGTGTTTTGACCGACAACTCTCTTATTCAATCAAATGAGAAATGTCTAATTTTCCTAAAAACGTTGGTTGATATAAAAGCGTGAGATGATCCATAATTAAATAAGTCATTGGATAAATTTGATAATAGGTTTATAATACATGCCACCAAATCATTTGGTACTTCTACCCCCACTATTGAGATTACTTAAGCTAGGTCATCTCCCCTCAGCTGCTTCTATGGTAGATTCCCCTAATTTAGTGGTAATTATCTTTGGTATTTACCTACAAAAATTTATATTTAACCTTGAATAGTAGTTTTATCCTTCTTCCCCATTCATTATTTATCATGACGTATTATTTGTTGACATTTAACAAAAAATCACATTCCCTTACTCAAACTCCCACGTTGACTCCTTCCATAGCTTTCCAAAGATTGAAATTGCTCAAACCACTTATTCTTACATGATGTCTTACAATTTCTTCATTGTTCTCAGAGGATATCTTATTATATTAATTTCTATTGAATACATAGTATCATAATAATTCTCACTATATATTGTTATCACAAAAAACTATTTCTTTGTATGTTGAAAAACACTATGAAAGGAATTCCATATAGAGATTTGTCTCAAAACCTTCAATGGAGTTTTCAATCCTACAATACATGTTTAATATATAATATATATCATAACCAGATAAACTTTTAAAGGGAGATTCATAAACTACAATACTATATTCTTCATTTTCTAAAGCTAAGAAACGTTTTCTTCATCACAATTTGATTATCAGGAAGGGAATTATTTATTAGAGAATACCTCCTTAAAATAAATTTATACAATAGGTCTCTTTTATTATCCCCCCTAGTATTCTAGATCTAGGACTACAATTGATAATCATCAGTTTAGAGATAATAGAGCACAAGTGTAACCTATTTAATTTCACTACATCCTATGGCCATTAATATTGTCTCTATACAATAATTCCATTACTCAACTAAAATTAAATTATTAGTTTCAGTATACTATGGGGGAATATTTCATGAAAAATTATCTAGAATAAAATATTATCTTTTTGGAATTGGTTTCACCATTCAAGAAATGCTATTTTTTATAACCTAATTTTGTTTCCATAATATTTTCATAAATTTCTTCATTCCAATACTAGTTTTATTGGTTTTCCTAGAAGGGAGGACTCTTTGTTTTCTAGGAGTATTGACACTATTTTCCCTACCAGGCTCTATTGATAAAAAATTTCATCCACAATATTAACTCATAAAACCATAATCTATAATTCCAAATATTTTATATAACATAACAATAATTCATATAACATAAATCATAGAATCATAAAATTTTGTTTCTTCGGGTATATCATTACATTAAATTACAACATAATGGTTTGTAATGAAAATTTGAATTATACTAAGGTTATTCCAGGGGAGTGTCAAACCAAGTGCGCATTATGGTCCACTGTTTAGTAAAATGTTATATTATGTGATCCCGAACACACTGTTTCAATGTTACTACCCCTAGGTATATATTATCTAGAACTATTTCCACTTGTAGTATCCAGTCAGTGTTCTTTTGATAGGTTCACCCACACAATATCTATATTAAAAAATGCTAGGATATTATTCAATAATTTTCCTCAAAGTATATATTATGGATATGTTCCTTAATATATGTTTTCTAAATCCAATTTTGATGGTATCTGATAATAAAATACTGATACTAACTGTAGAACCCCAACCCTAGAAGCATAGAGTTTGAGTTTTATATAGTAATTCCTCGGTCAAGGACCAAAGAAACATTTATTAACTAATGAATCAAAATTTTTCATGAGTTGAAAAGATGGGATCTTATTACAATCTCTTTCAAAGAGGTCAAATAAATCAGCTAGCAGCGCATCCAGCCAAGTCATGCTCTGGTGAACACCTTTGTTGGAAAGGGCATCAGCAATATAATTCGCTTCATGAAAGAAGGTATTGCTATTGTAGGAAACCAATTAACATATATATTACTCATATTACATTAATAAATAAAAAATAAATCATGGTAAATAATAAAATGGAATAACCCGCATCCTTGAAAACATACTCAATGTATTCAGCTTCCTTACTAAGGAATGGAAACATAATAGGGGTGAGATCAAATGATCTCTAAGTGTGTGTAAATTAGAAGAAAATAAGATATTATCAGAATAATATACATGGAATGTTAAATAAACAATAAAACATTCCATTTAGATATCAAGATAATTCATAATCAATAAGAAATGATATCAAACTGAAATATGTTCCATTCAAAAAACTAAAAATAGAATGAATACATAGTTATTTCAAATAAAAAATATCATTTATAAAATACTTCTATGGTTAAATAAGGTAAAATAATAATTATTGGACTCCATGTTTTCTAGTTACATGGTACCTTTACCATTAAGACCTTTTATATAGTGGTTTAGCATAATAGTAAAAGCCTATATAATTTGGCGAACTAATTCAACTCATGAGACTACTGATATATCGAGGGTCTATCTATACCTGTTCCCCAACCATGACTTAACTATCTAAATAATTCTTCATATATAGAGAGGTCAATTTTAATTAAAAAAATAATAACGAAATATCCATATTTTATAAAATATCTGGATTTATCACTAATTCCCAGTAAATAAAATAACTATCAAAGTGAACATAATATGTAAAAATATGGAACTTTTTAGGAAATTATATTATAAATTATCAGAGAATGTAGATATTTAATAAAATTTAAATTTACAATAAAATTATTAAATAAATATTATTGTTTCAAGATAATTTTATCAATCATAGACTAATTTTATATTTTAAAGGTACATTTTATCATATACAAAATTTGAAGTCAAAACCTCCTAGATGAGATAATTCAATGAACAATATAAAATAACATGAATATAGAAGGATTCATGATAAATTTAATCATAATGGGTTCTATAAACACCAAAAATATAAGTAATTAGTGATAAAGAATTATTATTTATAGAAAATGAATTGAGACAACAATCCCATATGTTATCCTTTATTTTTTGTGGTCCTTAACCTCCTCTTATTTGGGTATCTATTTTTTTATGAACTAAAGGGTTTCATTGGATGGATTTTTTCCAAAATTTGGCTCTAGGTTGAGTTTAGGGAAGTATGATGAATTTTCATGAGATTTTTGGTGATCCAATGGACTTGTGAGTTAAGAATAAGGGGGAGGGGTGTATGCCTCTTTATAATTGACGAGTAGTGGCATTCTGGTAATTTTTTTAAAAACGACTTCCATCAATGTTTTTCCGATACAATATGGATCAGAAAATAGAAAATATTTGAGACATTGGATTTTAGAGAATATATATTTCAATCCTAAAGAATTTATCATTTTTGTAGGTCATTTTTGTCTTTATGTTTATGGTTTGGTCCTTAATAAATTAAATTATTCTCTTAATCATTGAAATTAATTTTAATCAAATTCACTAATATTTATATCTTGAAACTAAGTTGAACTTCATAAAAATAATAAATTACGATGATTAAAATAGGTAATTGATGTATCTAAATATTAAAAAAATTATTTGTAAAAATTAATTTAAATATAATACTACAAACAAGACAATAAATGAGGTTTCAATGTGAATAGGTTCAAAAGTTAGGTATGTTTTTATTTCCAATTTTGAAGAAAAAACAGTTCAAATGAACTAAATAAAATTAAATAAAATATATTTTATCTACTTAAGTATTAAAACTGAACAATATTAAAAATTTTCCTCATAAATAAATTATATTAAAAAAGAAATAATTGAAATAAAATTTTGTTTTTTCATTATTTATAAAAAACTGAATATTCACCGAAATCTACTATAAATTCACCCTTTATAAATTTGTATGTGTCACTATAAAAAAGAATTTTAATTTTTCATATTATGTTTATAATGTTTCAGAAAAATTATTTAAAATAATTTATCGAATAAAATGTGGTAAAACATATTGTATAAAATATGGGTTTTTATGTGTAAAATTGGATTTGTTCTTATCATGTGCATTTGAATCTTCCAGATAAATATGAAAAATATTTTATTATATACATAACATATAAATTTCCTATATACATTATGTAAGTGATTTATAATTTAATTGAATTTTCAAAAACCTAAATAAATAGTGGTTTGTTTAAACTTGGTGTTGTGTGCATTGGAAACTAACTATGTATTTCATGTTTTATAAGATATCAATAAATTATTTATTCTAAAAGAAAAATATGGTCATTTATTAGTGAGATAAAAGAACTAAGATAATTTATATGTGAAATTATGATAAAATAATCAATTGAATAGATAATTAATTTAGTCAATTTATCTTTATAAGGAAAGAATTGAAATGAATCCTATCTAGTTTTTTTAATGTGTAATTGTTACATGAATCAATGATCATGATAAGGACCAACCGATGTATATGGTTAGTTTATATTTTATTTTTTATCTATTTCATGAGTTTATTATGTGATAATGATTTAATAAATTTAATGAGAAGTTCAGTGTGTTATCACTCCCACCACTATTTTTTCTATGTCTGTATGTCCATAGTTTATTTTATATTTCCATACCCATAGATTCCATTACACTTGTGTCAAAAAATACATGTAAATTATGTTTATATAAGGGGAGGGGAAGGATTCGGACATGAGTTGAGTAAAACCAAATAATGTAGATACATATGTTAAAGTGGAAATGATTCAACTCAACCAAAGCTTGTTTTGCAGGATTATTACACTTATGGTCGATGACTGCTTTGTCATTCCATCGATAAACTAAAATGTGTTTATTGTTCAGGATCATAATACTTATATTTATTTTTTTAAATCTATTTTATGGATATTAAATTATTTATGAGATACATTTTTATTAATGATCACATAATGACATATAATTAACAATCATGCAATATGGAATAAAATAAATGGATTATACATGAATTATTATATCACGACATGGTTAAATAATTACATACACTCAAAAAAATGTCGACATATATATAAATGTGTAAAATAAATAAAATTCCTTTATATGATAAACTTCCCTTGAAAACAAATATTTGGTATAACCTTTTATTAATTGATATAAAATCAATCCATATGTTAATGTACTTATTAAGCCTCCATTTATATGCTTTCAATGATCATAAAGTTTTAACAAAAATGGTTGATTGATGAAACATGGAATTAAGGGATTATTTTTATGGGTTTTATGGGAATGTTATATGATCTAATATAGAGAAATCAAAACCAAATACAACCATATCTACCCTTGATAGATTCATCATGCATGAATATTGAAGAAAAAACATACATATTTAAGTGATAGATTTTCCACCATCACAATGGAGTTTTTTTTGAAAACATGAGTAGAAAACATAAGATTCTTGCCTCTATATGAAATCCACCAAACTTTGGATCCCAATTCACAACATCAAGATTCTTTTGTACTGGGATGAGTTGTAAATATAATGACCCAATTATTTTAGATAATATTTTTTCCTGAGTAAATGTGAATTATTTTATATTATACATAACAAAACCATTTACCTTTAGTAACGATCAATGAATTAGTCACCTAATAAACCTATTAAAAGTATAAATATTAAAATAGACATAAATATATAATAGAAAATGAAAATAGAGAAAATTTGGATCGATCCTATCTATTACAATCACCACCCTAATAGACAACCCTATAGTAATAAAATAAAATATTATTAATCCAATCATTATCAAATAAAATTAAAATATATAATCCTATGAGTAATTAAAGATAATTTTTTATTAAAATAATGACTATTAATATATAGTGTATAATGGGAAATGTGGCTATTGGAATGGGATTGTTATAATACCATAGGTCATGTATGAGAATTATTCAATCTAACCTTTGGAAAAATATTTTGTAGTAAGAAATATACCCATTTGTAATAATTCTATGTTTAAAGTTAGTTTTTATAAGTATTAATTATGAAAGAAAATTATAGAAGAAATGATAGTAGAGGTATCATCCCATTGATTCAGGTCATATAAAACCCATCTATAAGATCATGGGAGGGATGTAGTGTCACTAGGGTTAAACTTCGACCATTTCCAAGGTGAGCTTCAGCAAATAAAGCTATCACAAAATCATATATTAGATATGTTCAAGTATGTAAAAATTACCTCTCATTCAATGTTCGCTGAGCCATCTCATTAATATTTCACCATCACACACAGTTCCCTTAGGTTGTACGTGGGTGTTATGAGAGGTTATGTATCCCAAAAATAAACAAAAAAGTGTACATCAATTTTATAAATGCAATTTTTATTCCATTAATTCCATTTTATGAAATTATTTTATTAACAATTTTTTAATTAAATGATATCAGTTTGATAAATTAATTATTCATAAATGAACTATATATTTATAAAAGGATATAAATTTTTATAATAAACAACGGTATTATGAATAATATATATTTTAGTTAAATTTTATTTTAAGAACAATTTTATTAAAATATAATCAAGGAAATAATTTTCCAATGCCTTATGAAATTATTATGTGTAAGAAATTTGATTGTTCCTTATAGCCCATTATTTATTTATTATTTAAGAAATTTTTTTAATATTTAAAATTTTCATATTTAGCGAATTATTATGATTAGATAAACATCATATTTGAAGTCAACAATTCAAAATTAGGGTAGTGGGAATTTTTGGTAGTTTTATAAAATAATTTATTTATCCTTCAATAACAAAATTATTGTTTATAGTTTTCAATGTGTTTAATGACATCATAATTAGTTCATACAATTGTAATAATTAATTAACCACAATCCATGACCAGAAATGTGTTATTTTATTAATATAACGTATTTTAATGTCTTTTATTATGTTTCCAAACCTATATGTTTCTTTCCAAATTCTAATATGGAATCTTTTACTTTAAAAACATTACAATGTGGAAACATTACATTTCCATGACACAAGAAGTAATAAAATGAATATGTTCAATTATGGTGAATTAAAATAACATAAATTTAATTCAATATTTACAAAACCATTGGTAATAAAATGGTTTTTCATTTTCCACAACCTAGATTACTAATGCCAATATTAGGAAATTATTAATCAAAACCTCAATTTTTGATACAAATACCCACCCATTTCATTATTTCATTTAACATACAATCCATCCTCCAAAATGTATATGGGTTTTTCCTCAAAAC
Source organism: Viscum album (assembly GCA_963277665.1). Classification (NCBI taxonomy): domain Eukaryota; kingdom Viridiplantae; phylum Streptophyta; class Magnoliopsida; order Santalales; family Viscaceae; genus Viscum; species Viscum album. The sequence continues at coordinate 1,665,194,498 of OY728156.1, forward strand.
GATCCCCACTACAGTTCCTTTAATCCATAATGTTCATAATCTTAATGACTTAGGAGTAAACCACAATTGTATAGGAATTGTCCCACTTTTCCCTTCAATTCAAGAAACTATTTTTTATATGTCTTAAAATTGTTATGATTACTCTATTTTATTACCAATTAATTATAAACATAATAATGAATAATGTTTCATCAATGAGATTATTTTTTTTCACTCTCATTTTACCCTTTAAAACCATTTTTATACCTATAAATATGTTGAATTTACACCTTAGAATTTCCCTCTTCTCATTCATAATTTTATTTTATTTTCATCGTGTGAATACCAAAACCATTTAATTTCACATGGGTACTCAAATATATGTAAAAATGATTTATATAATTCAGGTAATTACACATAAAAATCTCACATTACCTTTTTTTGGTCTAAAAATTATATTATGATCATGTATTTAAGTACTCATGCACATTATAATTTTGATAAAACAATTGTTATTTATTTTCCATGGGTTTTTAGGAAAAAGATTCATTTTGATTTTTGTGGATCACGTTAATTATGAAAATATTAATGTTGAAACATGAAACCCATCTAATGCATTCGGTAAATAATTTAATGTCTAGATATTACTAGTTTTATGATATCATGGTGAATAACATTAGTAATTTTTATTTATGATACATTTCTGAGAATCCTTAGTAATATGATTGTGAATGTATAGTTTAGGTTTTCAGCCACAATTCCTTGTTATGAATCATGTTATTATTATTATGTTGTTACTTATTTTCCAATTATCTAGCCATAATGACATTCCTCATGTTCATATTCATATTTTTCATTATCATAAGAAAACTATTTCCCCTAATTATTCAATTGCAGGGCCTCATGCTCTCACCTTTACTTTAATGTATATCCCCTGTATATGAGATATATTAAATGTGCCTTTTATGACCCTATGAAGAATATTTTTTAGTATATTATAATATTTTTTATGTGTTCATATAGTATGTTTCAGATTTCCAAAAAACTATACCACAAAAGATCATATATTTTGTTCCATGTATTGAAAATTTTACATAATAAAAATGCAGGATGCCAAGACAAAAAATTCAATGTATGTGAAAAATTATGTTACATGATGGAATAGAGCTATAAAATGTTTTTCTTGATATTTATTATGTATAACCTCCCCCAATTAAGTGAAACTATTTTATTTCATTGGAAACGATTGATTACCTTTATTAAATTACAAGTGTCAGCAGAAACAATGTATAATATATCTTATTGGTGTGTTCTTCATGAAACACTTCAATGAAGGTTCATATGAAACAAATAATCCAAACACTTCTGATTGTCAAATTCAAAATGGATAGTTTAAAAAAACCAGTAAAATAATTACTGTTCTCATGCTAGGTATCTCACCATCCTCATGAAATATGGATTTAAAATAGGAAAATACCATTAAGTATATCAAGGACTATATGAAAATCAAGGAAATATACATGTTGGGTCAATCCACATAATATGTCTTCATAGAATACCTAGAGAATCTATTCATTATTCATTATATAAAAACCCATGAAATGATTATATTATTACATTAAATATAATGTTAAAATATCATCACAACCAATTATACATCATGATGATCACATATTATAAAAAACTCAAAGTCACACTTTTTTGTGATATTATCATTTGAATGATCTTGAAAATTAATTTGAATCACACATAAATTAATGGTAAATGGATATTACCTTTATTAAAATGATATGAAATATTTTAAAACTATTATATAAATCTATTAATTATTGTATACTATGAGAATATACATGACCATCATGATTCTTCATTTAAAACGATCCTATAAATGGACTTTTTATATTATATTTTTTGCCACTCAACTGATATTTACATAAACACTCTCAAGTATCTTCCTTGTGATATGGTATTTTTGATGGATATGTTTGGTCCTATGGTGAGATCAGGTTTCCTTTCCTATGAAATTAAACAATTTTAGTACAGTAAATCAAGACTTATCCTTTAGTGTAATGAACCACTACATGTTAAGAAATGAATTTCCTTATCCAAAAAAATCCATCACAACAACTGATATAGTGATTTTATCAACCTCTATTGGCATGTCTTCTATGTCAGTTTGTTTAAAATTATTTTATCTAATTTAACCAAAATTAGAATAAAAATTTCTAAATTCCAAACCGTCCCCATTAGATTGGAAACTATCATATGTGTAACTCATATCATAATTCTCATCCTCTTCTCCAATGATAAAAAACATATCATTATCCCTTCTCTAGTAGTTATGTGTATTGATCAAAATAATCTATTTTCTCTCACTAGTATTAGATTAATATTTAATGGTAATTAATTTATAATAGGAAACATTATGTAAAGAACACAACATGGTATCCATAACAAAACCTATAAAATACATATGATTAATTTTTTCCATCCCTAAAACATATATAAAAGGTTCCTGAATCTTCCTATGATTTTTTCCATTTAACACCAATAATGACCCATTTTCAAAATTCTCCATAATAAAACTTGTTGTCACTTTACCAATTTAAGTTTCTCGACATTTTCAAAGTAACTTCATAGGTATATCCTTATAGATATTAATAGTCAATAGGTTGGTAGTCCCACCCATGTCATTAATCAATAAGAGCATAACTGGATATTCCATACAATAGTGAAGTATGAGGATGTTGTTTTCTATAAGATGTATTTCATCAATATTCAACATAAAAAACACTAAAACACCCCCATTAATCCACTTGTATGGAAAAGAATCATCCATATTTTTTATGAAATAAATATCTTTCATTTATTCATCTAATATGGTATTACAACTAAGAGATTTTTATATCAATTAATAAATAGATCATTTCATATTTTATACCACAAGTATCATTAGGTACTTCCAAACCATTTCATTGTATCCTTAATATATCCTTGAATAAATTAGAATTAATGAAATCAGTTTGGAAATCAATTTTAAATATATCATAATAATAGTTACAACCTATAGATAAAAATATATAAATGGACTTTATTATCTATATAGGTGAAAAATTTTATTCCTTCTCAATTCCATGAATATTCAAATAACATTTTGCAACCGAGAATTTAATATAGATTGACATTTTTTCTTCCATGTTTGATTTTTTGTGGAAACACTACTTTTACACTGTGGGCACTTCCCATTCAGGTTAATTAACCATGTTCAAGTTATAGTAATTGTATATAGAGTATATCTGAAATTCTATGGTGGCATACCATTTCTTAGAATTATAAGACATCAGGAACTATAGATAGGTATTATTTTCATTTCTTAGGCACAATACCTTATCAATATTGGCCATGATATATCTATATATATTATATCTTGATGAATTATACCATAAATTCAATATTATATTGCTATTTTATTTAGTTATTCTTCCAAACCTCTTTGTATCCCTTACTCAACCTCCACCTCATGAACACATCCAATTATTAGGTCTTGAAAATATCTATGTTAAACATTCCTCTAATTTAGTCAGTGAATTTTATTCTATTAATATTGAAAAAAAATCATTTATTGATTTAAAACATTATATTTAATAAGAATATATAAATAATATCTCTTGGTTTCCATTGTAATTTCATTGACTATTTTTTTTTGATATTTAGAGTCATACTTATTAAAATTTAAATCTCATATGAATTTTTCTCATCCCTAAATCATTATAAAAGACATAATGGTACATTCACCATGTAATATATCTTATAGGGTATTTAAAAATAAATTATAGGTAAAGTGGTTCAGTATAAATGACACATCTTCTAGATTAAAACATAATAATTAAATTATAAATTTACATTGACTCGTCATTAATCTAGTAATTCTTAACAAGGTACCATTACTCCACGTAAACACAATATTCCAATTCTGGTTTCCAAGTGGATTGTATTTTGAAACAATTACATAATCTCTATAAATGTTATTAAATTTTTGAATCAAGTATTCACATACCCAATCTCATTGAAGGTTTATTATAGTTTTCCCTAGTTTACTATGAAATCCATTTTGAAACTATATAAAAATTTCAATGTTTCATACTTTTGTTTCATTATAAACACATATCAATACATTCCAAATTCCATGATTAAGGTAAATAATTACATAAAACTACAAACATCATGATTACTCATTGGTGTACATTCATCATATTGTTTGAGCTCAAATAGTCCAAAATACCTTTCCCATTTTCTACTAAAATTTATATGGGCGTCATTCATAATAAACAAGAATACAAATTTTCAAATAAATTATATTCAAATAATTCTAATAATATATCTTTCAAATGACCTTGAATAATATCCTAATTTATATTTACATAGGCATAACTCCAAAGGATTGTGGGATATGAATCAACCATGAAAGTCATACTATTAATTTTATAAATTGGATTATTCCTACAGGGAATGTATAAACAATTTATCATACTCTTAATTAAGAATCAAATTCATTAGAATATTTAGAATAACTCCTCTTATTAGTTAATGATAATACCTTAATGTCTAAGAAATATATGGAAATCATAATTATGTATTATAATAGGAACAATTTTTTTTTATAATCATAGTATTAATCAACATGGTAAAATATGATCATAAGTTCTGAATAATAATACAGTAACACTTTATCTATTATGTATATAATGATCTACATTACAATTTATTAATTACCTCTCATATATGAGAACGTGGTTATCCTCAAAAATGTGTGATGTACACTCGATATATAATTCCAATGAGTAAATATATTATTATAAAAAACCAATCCAGGACAACATGCCATTTCACTCAGGATAGCTTTCAACAAATCCTATTTTGTGTTCCTAGTCATCCCAAGAATGATATATATACTAGGTTACCAATATTATGTTGTGTCTATTATTTCACCCCCAAAATAATGTAAATCATGTCATGGATTCTAATTTGTAATCCAATATGGCTTGTTCCTAGTTGGGACCAATCCATCAAATAAATAGTTATAGTAGTATAAACGAATAAATAATATTATATGAATAAAAATAATAACATTGAAACATAATTTCATGTTATCAATATATTACCAATTGATCAAAATAAAACTAAACATATGAATAAAACTAATTCATGTCATAATAAGATTAAATAAAATGTGAAACATTGGGAAGCCTTGAACTATATGCTACATGTTTGTAGGACTCACTCATGGAACAACAGACAACCTATGTGAAACAAAACATGTAATTCATAATATCCATGTCATATTGAACAAAATCATCCCCAATAAAGACCATCCATATGACTATTGAAACACCCATCCAATAACCCACACACCCAAGGTATCCCATGTGTACCCACAACCATATTAATAATACCAAAAAAGGTCTATGGTAAATAATGTGGGTTTAAGAAAAATAAATTTTTAATGCCTCTATAAAATTTCATAATTAATATTGAGTGTTATTGGTGAATCTTTATCAATCAATTTTTAGGCATAAACCTTATATAAAAAGGTAAATCCCAAAGAAAATGTAATTTTTATCACTATCCAAGAACCATAATATGACATGTATAATAACCTCGAAAATAAAAACAATCCAATCACAATAAATCAATAAAAACTGATAGAATACTCATGAACTAAGGTAATACAAATTAAAATTTAGGATATATAGAAACATGCACATTAAAAGTGATTAAATGTTCCGTCCTTATAAATATACCACAATTAGAGATGAATTGGAGTCATCATCGGCCAAATCATTCCAAAAAATCCTTACATGACCAACAAAAAACATATGTATTGCCCCCATGGTCATTAAAATTATATGGATAAAGAATAAATGGATTAAAAGATATATTAGGTAATAAATGGGAGGAAAAAAGTGAAAATATATTATACATGAAATAATACACCATTACCCAAGAGGATTCACAGTAATACGGATGGGGGTAGGATCCCATTGGTATAAAGAATCACCTAGTCCAGAAAATATGGGAAAATGAGAAGTCTGATGGTTATAAAAATTGAGATAAATTAATTAAATTTCTAATTTATATAAAATGTGAATTCCCTAATGGTTTTAGAACATTATTTTTCAAATTATTCCAAAATCATGTAGGTCTCCCCTACCCACTATATCAAGAACCATGATTTTATTTAAAGTCCCATATTATTTTATAACTTATCAAAGAATATGTGAAATAATGTTGGAAGACCATAACACCATTTCCACAGTATAAGGAAGGACTACTACAAATTGCGTTCTAGCCATGTTTCTGGGTTTATTACCCCTAATATTTAATATTTTGACTTTGAACACCCAAAATCCAAACAATCATATATTATACAAAAATTCTCGTATGATACCTGCAAGGAATTTGGTGGGTGTCACAATTCTCCCCACTATGCTACTTTATTCCCCAATAATGTCCTATATTATTGAATTATTTAAAAAGATATGAACACTGATCTCTTGTCAAGGATTAATATTCTAAGGTATCATGGTTACCTCGTCCATGATTTTAAATCAAATAGGCTACAGGAATAGAATTTCCCCTAACAATTTAATATGAAAGTCAAAATTATAAAAAGGCTACTCACCCATAGAGGTGTTAGGATCCATATCCAATATCTCTCATTTCATTAGGTGGGAAGGGACTCTATAGTACATATTCAGCCAGGAAACATGGATTTTTTCATGATTATATATCATTTGACCTATCATGTCCAACCAATATTAGTCCTTCCATATATGAAACTTAATCTCAAGGGCCCAAGATGGATGGCTATTAGCTTACCCATCCTTCCCAAATGATGGTCTCCCAAATGAGTAGAGACTTTATGAGATAAATAATCACCTAAACCAAAATCCATTTTATGATTATGATTTTCATCATAATATTTCCATAATATATAATCCTTGGGAATTATTTTGTTATCAGAGAGATCATTCTCATCATATCTTAAGCAATACTCATCCCCATCAATGAACACAATCCTAACTAAGATGAACATAGAGGGAACTAGTACATTAATCCATATACATCTTTTAAAGGGGACATATTTTTCAATTATTGGTACATATTATGATTATATAATTCAACCAACTATATATTATTCTCCCAAGATCCACATATTTCAATACCACATGATTGGACAATATCCTCCAGGATCTGGATAGCCTGCTTTACATGTACACCAATTTAAGAATAGGTATCAAAAAATAATTTCTATTGGAACCTAACCCCTCTTTTATTCTATCATAAAAATCTGAAATAATGTATCATCGTGGTACAAAAAAATTGATGATTTAAAATAATAAATATATTCATCTTTTTGGAATAAAATGCATCCAAGTTCCTCCATTTTTATTTAGTACTTTGTTGGAATAAATAGTCCAATTTTGTTAATAAATCTATGAATATCCATAAAATGGTGTTCATACATTTATATTTTGGTGATCTACTAATTAAATTTATTTATATATAATCTAATTTTCATAAACAGATACGGATAATATGTAGCAACTAATCTGACATATTGTGTTTAGCATTGACACGTAAACAACTCAACCACAAGGATAAAATTTATATAACTAATCATATTATCTCATGCCATCAATACCGCTGGTAGTATAGTTTTTATACCTCCCAATGGTGAATTAGATATTTTGGAGAGTGATTGATCTATACACTTATAAATAATTATATTCACCCCCCGCTTCAACATTCAAATCATTTTCCAAAATCAATATCATCAGACCCCATTCATTTTTAGAGTCATTAACTTCTTGTATATGTAATTCTATAATTATCATGTTGGATATGATATTCTACTTTATCTATATTGGGTTTCATATTCCATTTGTTAAAGATATAATTTATATTTTTTGGTTTCAATACAGTATTTAATTTTCCATTAAGATGAAGGGTTTCCCACTGTTTTAAAGAATGTTTCACGACCACAAATTCAAGATCATGATTTAGGTAGTTCTATTCTTGAGTGAAATTTGACACAATAAATAGGATAATACATGTTAATTATACATCAGGAAACTCCTCAACAACATACATGAAGTTTCACAATATACAATGCTTCCCCTATATGGTTCTTGGGGGATCAAAACAAAATCAAAAGTAAACCTCAATTTTAGCAACCCACAAGTTATATATTTTTTATCATACCAAAAAAATATCACAACTTATATGATATAGATTTCAATGTATATTATATCTTGTAGAATTAATGTACAAAGAACCTATAATATCCTGTTATCACAAGAAGCTTTCTATCTCTTATACTTTTTTGAGTCCCTCCAAAGATATTGTAGCTTGAATATTCAACAGGTCCAGTAAAATACATCTTTTGGAAACTGTACGACTTAATTATTTCAACACATTGATCAATAACATGAACTTATATACATTTTCGAAAACATTTTTCCCTTATAGTTCCCAAAATAACCTCAATATATGCCTCACACTCCTCCTTCATCGTAATATAATCCCGAATATCGTTAATGAATACCATCATAAAGGATTTATGATACTAATGAAAAATAAATTTTATTATGGATATAATAAGTATAAGAAGATTAGTGAGACGTAATGGAATAAATAATGTACTAATTGTGACCAAACTATCTCCAAAATTTAGTCTTAGGAATGTTTTACTTCCTAAAACTCAACTGGCGGTGCCCACACCTTAAGTCAATATTCTAAAACCATTGGTCAATCCTCAAATGGTCAAAAAAATCATTTATTAGAGGCGTAAAATTAATATTTTTAATAGTAATTTTGTTGAACTTTTGATATTCAATGAAAATTAAAAGGCTCTCATCTACTTTCTTCCCAAATAGTTATAGTGATTTCTATGGTGACAGGCTTGAGAGAATTAATCCATTGCTCACAAGATATTATAATGGAAATTTTAACTTCTATAAATCAATAAGGGATATTAAATTATGTTAAAATAATGTTAATATTGTCTTGGAATTTTTCCAATGTTTAATGCAACCTCCCTCAGGGCGGGTAATGTATAAAAATCATTAGCAAAGACGACATGTTACCCACACATCATCAAAAAACCAATTCACATGAACACCATTTGATGAAAATAAAAAATAGATCTGATAATCTATGTGAAAGAGATGCAACCACATAAATGATCAGATATTATCTACCTGAACATGAATCCCACTCTCCCTAAAACACATTAGTGTAGCCTAAAAATGAGAGAAAGAAACCCTTTGGGGAGTTAGTCAATCCAACTTCAATTCTAAAAATATAATCCATGGAATAGATGTGTCCAAAGATATCCATTATCTAAAAATAGAAAGTTGCATACATCCTCTATGTTGACAATGATCACACTAAACATTGAGAAAATAAAAAATACAATATATCCTCTTTCATAATCATCTATAAAGATCTATAATGTGATACATCAAAGAAATTTATTGTCCAATGGAATAAATTATATTATATAACATAATGTAATGATATTCAATGATGTCAAATAATTATTAATCCATAGAAGAAGAAACAAAAAATAAACCTATAATGGTAACTGGACCCACCTCTGACTTATTTGGATTGTGTTCCACCATATAAGTGTTCACAAAAACAGGCCCACATTGATATTTTTCGATTGAACGAGTGTCCCAATTAACTAAGTAATGGTATCATTTACCCTTTTCAACAACTAGTTTCATCTTGTGACACTAGTTCTAAGTAGAAAAAATTTTAATACTTTAGGGAGAGTACCTATAATATAGCTATTGTTGTCTCAGATGTCCACATCAGTGGTAATTCCTTAAATATTTCAAGAAATACTATTTTTGATTCCTTGTATTTCCTCACTGATAACACATAAATAATCTCCATCATATTAATGTTGTTTGTATTCGGTCAGAGGGATGATGTAGAATCATGGTACAACAATATTTTTATTCCTCAATCATCATATTTTCCCTTAAATAGGAACATTACCTACCTCCTATGATTGTTGGGGAATAACTCATACCATTCATCCCTATGATATCTATATTTAATGTGGACCCTTATCTGGAACTTTATAATAGGTTAGAAATAATATAAGGAAATTCCTAAATCTGATTTTCAGTATTTCCCCATCTCAAAACAATTAAAATTCATGTATTCATACTCATATAGATTACTAAAATGATATACCTTTTCAAAAAATAGGATAGAGTACTTCATCGTAGATCCATTCCCATTCGTAATTGTCAAAAACTCTATATATTTTTTAACTTAAAAATTTCATATGTAAATTTTTGAGTTAGAAATACTGTATTTATCATTATACAACTAATATTATCATGAATTTTAGCAAAGAAAACCTAGTTACAATAAATTTTACATAATCCTTATATCACATAGGATGTACATAATTATTTTAAGGTATCATGTCTATAGAGAAATTATAATAAACACTCAATAATTTATAATTATTTTTAAAAATATTAATTCCACTGGTCGCTACAAAATGTTAGAGGGTTATACATAATGAAATAATAGGGATAATACATTGAAAAACATTTCTACAGTCCCCATATTCCCCAAGATACTATATAAACATGATTATTTATTCGTTTACTTTTAATTCAATATAAGGGTTGTCTAGTGATGTACTCTATATAACTCCCACCCTATGATTTCTTATGTCCCTTAAATGAGTAATGTTATAAAAATATAATAAATAAAAATATCATCAATACATAACTCACTTATATTACATTAGGAATAGAAACTCAAGAATCATCCAAAATTGAGAAATATAAAAGAAACACCTAAATATCTATCAAATATCTCATAACAATTTTCAGCCAACACATGATTCAATCATCCCCTGGTAACTCAAGGTATTGATTGAAGAGGAGAGTGTTAAGAACACTTTTGCACCCTCACTCATGTCCTAATAGTCCTAATCCATACTACCAAACATTCCTAAATAGAAATAGGGGAATTAGTAATATATTGTAATGAACCAAACTATATTAATCTACCATATAACTATGTATGTATTTCAATAAGGTGTGAGGGATGATCTTGATCACCCACAAATTAAAACAAGTTCTAGTGTATGAATGATAACCCATGGGAATGATTTCATCCTTAGAATCAATTAGAAAAATTCAAGGATTCTAATATATGATCTTGAATGTCCCATCCAGATGTTGTATATCAACATTATCAAAAAAATGGACAAAATTGTTTATGAAATTTAAAAATAGTATAAGTAGTCGAATCATATACATAAACCATAAACATATTACATAATGTAACTAATGTAGGTAAACCAAAAAACTCATAATTATGCATGATATACAATTAAATACCAACAAAAAATGGACATTACACAAAATTCCCAATAAATCAAAACATATTGAACCCAAAATATTAATCCAACTACCTCCAATAGCCCTTTTCCACCACTAACTTTCACCCAAGTAAATTACATGTTAATCAAGGATCTCAACAATAAGATGAAACATCATTTAATTTCCATATGTTGAATACAACCACGCATTTATAAACACAATAAAATTTTTAGGTATTATTAAAAATCCTTGTATGATTCCACCGTGAATCCATATATCCAATTTTATAATGAAATCCACTAATTATAGTTTTTAAAAACATTTTCAATATAATTTCATTGATATTCATTTTTTAAATCGATTAGTTTTCCATTAAATAATTTTTAAAGGTATGTGAGATGGAATAAAAATTATTACAATAATTGAGGGAATTAAGAGATATAAAATTTAACAAAATCAAACAACAAGTGGTCATAAAATAAATGCATTTTATAAGATGAATAAAAAATTATGCCACATGGGGACCTCTGACCTCTGATCTCTAGGTGTCTAAGACTACCACAAAAAGCATTGTCCCAGATATGTGAACATAAATATGTCATAAGATGAGACCCTCAAGGTCACTAGAAACAACCCCTTGATTGATCTGGCCAAAGTATATACACCCAGATATTTTACAGTATGAATTTTTTTAAATTTATCCTCCTTGACAGTATGTGTTTCACGAAACCACATGCTCAAAAAAATAATGATATATTATTATATAATAGTTATGGTCAAGTTGTTAACTAATGTAAATAAATATTATTTAATATATTATGAAAAATATAATTTCAGTACTCACTTTTAATGCATTAATTAATTTATTTTGAATAATCACTTAATTTATTGTAAAGTTACTAATTATTCAAATTTTTTCCCTAAAAATGATTTTATTTCATTTTAAGAGATAATAATATAAACAAATTTTCAATATATATTGATTTTTATTTTTTCAACTACTATTAATTTTAAAAACATGATTATTGAAATAAAATTATGGTGCATTTTTTAAGAATTTATAGAAAATATTGATCTTACATTTAATAGTGAAAATACAAATTTTTAGATAAACTACAATTTCTTTTTTGATAAAAAGTATCCGCACGAATTTATTTTATCTAAAATTAATTTAATTGATATTTTTTTAGTTATAATTTAATTTGTTACATTATAAAAATCCATATACCATATTTTGGTGTATGTACATTTTTTGGATTAAAAATGTATTTATCAATAAAACTATTATTTATTCCATTTTTAGAGATTAATTTTAAATTAAATTAGGAAACTTTTGTGTTTTAAATTTTAAAAAATATATTGAATGTTTTTGTTCATAATTATATTTCTAAAATAGTTGTATTTTATTTTTTTCCAATACCAATACTAACTTTTGTAATTTTTTTTCACCACTAAAAAAGTTAAATTGGGTATTGTTGGTTAAAAATAAAATGTTATTGACTTTAAATTGACCTTCAAGCATTACCCAACTTTTATTATATGATTTATTTTAATATATAACAATTATAGGATCATATAAATGACCATTTTATTCCAATATAATGAGATTATTCCCTTATAATGATTTATTTAATGAAAAGTCAATGATGTCACATTCATGATTTCAATAACTATATCATTTGTAATATGATATTACGTAGAATATATCATCATATATAAATAGTATATTTTTAATTTAGATTATTTCTATTAATCATGGAAATTTATTATTAAATTTTTAATAATGTTATAATTACTTTAATTGCTTGCACAACACTAATGCAAGAATTATTTAAATAATGGAAAATTAAATAAATGATATTAATACCATTAAAATAAATCTATTTGTAGGTAATTATTTTCATCCATGAATTTTCTAGACCACGTTGATATATTGGGGATTTATTAAAATATATTTTCTAGAATTATCTTGTTTTTTTATATTTTGTAAAGTCAATGTAATGAATAATATCAATATTGACATTGTCGATATATTAAATGAAATTATATTTTAATAAAAGTTATAAAATTCATATAAATTATAAAATTTTCAAATTTATTGTTATATTGTTTAATATATTAATCATGAACCATTTACTGGTATTTTAATATTTTATAGTAAATATATTATCCCTCATGTATTAAATATCCTTGTTTTCAAGGTAAGCGTTTAAGAGATTTACGAAGGGTTAAAAGAAAAAGAAAAGGGAACATATTTAGTGAAAAAAATATTTAAATTATTTAAATGATGGTGTTTATTCCCTTCATTATCTTATATTTTAAGTTAATACTTTGTAACCATTTATAGATAATTGTTCATTTATTTTAAATTAATAATTTTATAATATCTTAAAGTGTTCCTCAACTGATATATTAAATTGCACTCATTAATTCACAAATTTTACATATTTCAGCTATATATCTAGACCAATTAATAATCATTACTTTTATAAAAATATTTATCAAAATTATTGAGGTTCAATTGTCCTCTAAATTCCTACCCTCTGACATTTTTAAAGAAATATTAATAATGTCCCCTGAATAAGAGGTAATCATTTTTATCAAATCCTTCATGTTTATTTATTATTCTACATCACATACATATGATGTTTCCATAGTAAAAAATTAAATCCAGTATCATATATATACTTATAAGTTATTATAACTATTAAAAAACGATATTCTAACTTTTATCCATCATTTGAAAAACAAAAGCACGACTTCTGCAAACGGAGGACATATCATCTTTATGTAGCGATTTAATTCATTTTTAACACAACTTTATAAGGATTGCTATAATGATGGAAATATTTAATCTATTTGGTAATTATGAATTGATATTTAATATTAAAAAGTAATATATTACCTACTTCTGTTCAATTTCACCTAATAATTTAATAATATCATATCTTGTGTGTATGTACGACATATTTTCTTTATGATGCGATGTGATTCATTATTCATGTTAAATATTCATGACTGGTTCAAAAAATATTTCTGTATTAAATTAATATGTCATATATTACATTAATATAATTCTTGATATGGTTGAACAATATCACTTGCACAAGAACTGGGACATACAATACTAAACATGGATAAGAAAACAGAGTAGTTAACACCTGCAATAAGCGTAATAATGAAATATTATTAACAAATGGGTGAAAATATGATATATGAGAATAATATATGATACAGGAAATACTAATATCATTCTGTTATAAATTAATCAAATTCTATAGAACATTATACGAGTGGTCAAATCGTGTTCAATTAAATTAATGAAAATGGTAAGAGATTTCATCACTCAAATTTCATTCATTGGGTTACGCTTCTACTTAATTTACTATCTTATAATAAGATTATCTATGAAATGAAATTTTATTTTCATATGTTGTATTTCCAATTGTTTTATGTGGATTTAATGTTGATACACATAATCAATTTATTTGATTAATTATTACTTCAATTATGTCATCTTTTTAGGGACTTTATCTTAAACATCTTTCATTGAGTAATATTTCGATTTTATGCACCTATATTATTTTTGTAGGTTTATATATATATATCATTAAATTAATATTTAATATCATGAATTTGTTTTTCTCATTTTATATGATGTTTTTATAATTTTATTCATTCAAGGGGGATACGATTTCCCTAATTAAAAATTGGTAACGAATCAGTTAAAAATATAATATTTATTGAAGATTGGTTATCATTTGGATTCCATTGGGGGAATTACTTTATATTTTCATATTAAAATAAATATATTTTCATATGATAGGTTTATTAATTATCTATTTCAATAAAAATTTTCACTCTTTCCATCTTTTTTAATTAAAATGATTGAGAAAATGTTTATTTGAGGGAAATATGACTTTATTTCTCTTTTCAGATAGAAATAAACATTCATCAAAACCAATATTATCTAAATGGATTTTTTAAATTTTTTATTCTTTTCAAAATTATTCATTAAAAACGATTTATACATTTCTTTAAAAAAATTGAAATTTATATTCAAGATTTTTTATAATAATTCTTATTTGGATTTTAAATAAAATATGAATAGAAAACATTTTTTAATTTTTATAGAATGTATTAAATTTAATAAATCCATATAAAATAATTTTTTTAATTATTATTATACAATATTTCAATAGTTTTCTTCATTATCTTAAAAAAAATTACTTTTTAGTATAAAATGTGATTTTCAATATGAAAAACATATTTTTCTCAATAATATTTTTTAAAATATTTTTGTCAATGAAATAAGTCATTTAATGTACTTATGTTCAAATGGGAATATATTGTATTTTGGTCATACATATTCTTTAATTGGATTTTTTATGATCAGTTTGATTTTGTATGTGTTATTATGACACCATTCAATATTTTACTCAATATTTTTTTTGATTTTATTTTTTTGTTTGTGGTATGTAAAAAAAATTTCATATGTTATTTTATAAATTGAATATTTTTGTTGATTATGTTACAAAATATCATATGATAAATTCATTTGACATAGTAATTGATGTATGGCGCACACTCTAGCTCATCGATACATTGGTAGGTCTCATTAGACAAAACAATTTGGTTATTGGATGATATCTACACGTTTATATATGGTGTCTTGGATAAAGCCTGGAATGTTTGTTTATGATGTCACACATTATCTATTCCAACATTATAAAATATGTTATTGACATACCGTGTGATTATTCTACTTGTAAAATATTAATGGTTATGTTAAATTATTATGTGATAATTTATATGGATATATTTAATAATCATTTATTCATTCAATATCATTTTCGTGTTAATGAGTAAATGGATTTTGTTTCAGTTATTAACATTTCCATATTTTTATACATTATTTATTAATAGAATCATTTATATTTTCACTACTATAAGGAATTTGAGCTCATTGCATTTTTATGTTTCATTTTTCTCTAGGACAAAAGTACGTTTTTTGATTGATAGAGAGGGATACACTAATGTGAATAATGGAATTCATAACAAAATTAGTTTTCTATTTTATGATTTAAAATGAATTTTTAATTTCACTATATATATAATTTACAAATAATATAAAATATATTTAGTTCTTTAAGATGTGATGTAGTGTAACTTATACCAATGTAATAATGTAACAACTCACTATGGGATACAATTACTACTAAAAAATTTTGTCTTTTGGGATTAAATTCCTAGATCACATGCAAATGTAAAACATCAACCACTGACTCTAGGCTACAAGGGTTTGGGTCTTTACTATTTGTATTAGAGTATGTTTATTACAAAATATGGTAACTTGGTTTATAAAAATATATATTATCTTATGAATCGTTATGAAATAATTTGGAAATATATTTAATAAAAATATATTATTATTTTTGAATTAGTTGTACAAAATTTTTCAATTTATGTTATATGTATCATATTTTTTGAGATTTTAATTTATGTTTCATAAGGTTAGTATTTAATCTACTATATGTTATTTTCCTAGAAATACCTATATATAGAATGAATGGAAACTATATCAGTTCACATAATCCTAAGTGTAATATTTATTATTTCATTAATTGGTATAATCCAATTTTTTAAGGGAAGTAGTCTTCCAAAAAATATCATCATATGAGGACATAATATCCTGTGCTAAAATTATAATGAAATTTTTCTCCATGTCTTAGGAATTTGAAATGAATTAATGGGGGAATATTATTTAATATTAAAACAGAGATAAAGGATGAAGAGAAAAAAATATTTTTCTTCATCTACAATAATTAGAAGGAAACACCTTTGTATATCGTTAAAATGAGCATGAGTTTACTTCAATTGAGTGGAAGCAATCTACCATGAGAAGGATTTCTAGGTAATGAAATTATTTACCAATTTACAACTATTACATAGTAGTTATTTGGGGATCATTTCAAATGAACAAAACAAACTTGAATGTAATATACATAAGAAGAATCAAAGGGATCAGTATTAAGTTTATGTAATAGATATAGATGATGTGGAATGATTAATATTCTTGTGTATATGGATCCAAATAATAAGTTTTGAAATTATTTTTTTGCATTCTCATTGTAATAATCATTAAAGGTATATGTATTTCACATCTATACCATTTTTTATGGATTTGTAGGGTTATGGTGAATAATACAATTAACTAAGAGAACATATTTTCTGGCAGGTTTATTTTTAGAAAAACACATGATTTATGGAATATAACCCTAATATATTGTTTTTGATGTTGATATAATGATAATAAAGATATTCTTATGGGATAGTATTGGTGGCCATGAATGAGGTTAGTGATTTGACAAAATATTTTATCTTTGTTTGGATTACTAGATATTTGGATTAAAATAATATATTAAACAACTTGTGATTTTATTTTGAAGAGAATTATAGTTTTCATTATGTATTAAATGTGATGATGGTATAAATATATTCGATATATGACAATAAGAGCTTCATTATATTTTTTGGAAAATTAAATATTATGTTCATTATGTAATCTTAGTGACCATCCTTATTATTTCATGAATATATGTATTTTGGATGATTCATATGGTTAGATACGTTTTGAATACATTATGTTAAACATTGAATAATATTTTCTAAGGTTAAATAATGATTTATTACACTAGATACCATGCGTTAACCATTTTAATTTTCTTAATTATTTAAAGGGAGAATGGAAAACTAATGGATCGTTTTATAAAAGTGCTTCTGAAATAATATTTTTCTTTAATATCCATCTCCAAGGATGGAAAATAAATTTTCAATAGATCTATGAAGAACCAGAGCTTGAGATTATTCATTGGAATTAAAAAAGTGCTTTTATTTTCACATTCCCTTTATCCAGGTAGTAAAAGAATCCCATAACTCTTGGAAAATGATTTTGAATTAATAACATTATCTATTTACTTTTCGTTCTGATAAATCATTGGTTTTTTAACATATTGAAGATTTATGGTTTTGTGATGGTTAACATTATAATGACCACGTTCTATATCACTATCTATCAGAACATGAGAGTTAAATTTTCCTTCTATGTCCTTATTTTCACTTCTGATAAATGTTTTCCTATTTGGAATTCTAGTGTTATAGTGAAATTCTCATTTTAATTTATCTCTTTTTAAGTGTAATTATTAACAAAACATTTAATGATGTGGGATTCCCATTAAGTAATTTTAAAATATTAGCCATTTTATTTTTCATGTCAAATAAATGGTTTTTAGGATGTCATTTATTAAAGTAGGGGATAATTTAACACCATCTAATTCTATAGAATGTATACTTTTATATTTAACATATTCGATATATTATGTTCCATACAACGCCTAAATTAAACATTTTATGAAATATTATATGTGATGTTTTTAAAAAAAATGTTAAATTAATATGAATCAATTATATTATCATCAATATAAAACATATAATATTCTAACTTATTTTTAATATATTAATAAATTCTATGTGAATGTTATTTTAATTTTTAGTAAACTAAATTATTCATCATAAATATGTTTTATTAAAATTGATTTTCTTTATTTCTATGAGGAAATGTACAATCAATTTATAAATCTTATATAAATTTCATTTTATTAAGCTAATATAATTTTTTGAATCAAAATCCTAAAATTAAATTATTCCACATTTTTTGTAATTATAAAAAAATATTGATTTTACAGTGAAAAGTGAAAAAACTTCATCTTTTAAAACATTTATTTTTCATTATATTAAAAAGTCTATATTTGAAATAAATTTTATCTATATTTAAATTTAGTTCTATTCAGTTATATATAATTAAATTAATAAAATTTTAGTCTCCCTTATACCTTTTTAGAGTGTGTGTACATTTTGTGGCATAAAATGAATATTTTATAAAAAAACCATAGCATTTCAAAAAATTAATCTTAATTTGAAATTTAAAAATAAGAGTTTTTAATTATTAATAATTGTTGAAATATTTGGATTCATAAACTCAATTTTTATTAAATAGGTCACTTTTATTATTTTCTAATATGAATTATAACAATTATAATTTTTGTTACCACTAAACTTGTTAAATTTATTAATATAAGATACAAATAAAATCGTCGGGACTAAAATATTACCATGAAACATGTCCCAATTTTATTTGGTGAGTTATTTTCATCCTCAACCATTCTGGTATCAGATATATGACAATATTTTCAATATTAAATGATTTTTATACTCATAATAGTTTCTTTAAAGGAAAGTCAAAGATGTTACATCCACGATTTAAATATATATAACATTTTTAATATTACTTTTTCTAGAATATATCAAAGAATATATATATTATTTAAAAATATAAAGTAATTATATTGAATATGAAAATTTATTGGTAATTTTTAATGAATAATTAATTACTATAGATTCTTGCACAACATTGATGAAATATTTATTTATTTAATGAAAAAAATACAAATAAATAATAACAATAATATTAAAATAAATATAATTTGTGATAATTAATTTCATAAAAAATATATATTACCTTCACATATTTGGGACGCATTAATTTTTGTTACAAATTTATCTTGTTCTATTGATATTTTTAAAAGTCAAAGTAATGAATAGTTACAAATTTGAGATTAATGATATCTAAAAATGAATAATATTTTAATAAGTGATATAAATTTCATAAAAATATTGAATTTGGCCATGTTATTATGATACTGTTTAATGTATCAATTATAATCTCTTTATTGGTATTTTTGAATTTTATAGTAAATATATTAACCCACAATGTGTAAAAATCCATGTAGTCATGGTAAGAGTATGATTTTAAATAATTGTTACAACTTAAAGATAATGGTATAGATATGTATATGGAACATAAAACATGATATTTAATTTGGAAAATTAATATGTTACCCTCTTCCTTACTGTTTAACTCATTAATGGAATTTTATCATTGTTGATATGTGTGTATGGGTTACGGTCTCCATTAAGGGTTGTGATTAATTATATATGTTAAAAATTACATATTTTGTAAATGAAATATATATATAATTAAAAGTAATTTCATAAATGAGCCTAATTTACCTATTTTAAGGATTTAACTATATTCTTTTCAATAAAACTGGGACTTTCATGACAAAAAATCATAGGAAAATGAAGCAATTAGCTCCCAAGTCAATGGAAATAGTGAAAATTTATTTTAAAGTTGTTGATAGGATAATATAATAGAATCATATATGATATAATAAATATAAAAATCAGTATATTAAAAATTAATCACATTCGTTAAAACATTATATATAAGGATAAATAATTTTTAATTAAATTAAAACACAAGGTAAGGGATTTATTATCTCAATTTCCATTCATTAGGTTAAACATCAACATGATTTCGTAAATAATTCTAATATTATTTGTGAAATTAATTATCATTATATTATGTTTTATTAATGGTCGTTTTATTTTTTTTAAGATTATACACATAATCAATTCATTTTTTTAGTTATCACATCAATGTTTTTTTCATTGTAAGGGACATCATCTCATGTTTCTTTTATTGAGGAATATATTGAGGTTATGCACCTATATTATTTTATAAATTTTATATAAATATGAAACCATTGACATGTTATATAATTAATTAATTTATTCTGTTTATATTTAATGTGTTTTAATTTTTTATTCCCTCAAGATGAATATGAATCAACAGATCACAAAGTAGTAATTAATCATTTCACAATATCAGCATTATTTGAGATTGTTTATGTTAACATTTCCTATTGGGAAAGTATTTGATATTTTTATTTTGAAATAAATATATTTTCATATTCTCTAGTAAATCATAATATTTTTCAAGAAAATTGTCTATAATTCCCCATATTGGTAATTAATATTATTAAGAAAATGTTTTTTTAATAAAATCTTATATTATTTTACTTTCGGATCAAAAATCAATTTTTTTCAAAAAACCATATATTTGAAAAATGTTTTAGAAATGTTATTTAATTTTTCAATAATTATTTATTAATATTTTTTACAATTTTTTTAAAGAAATGGTAAATAATATTCTTGTTCTTCTCAAAAGAATGGTCATTTGGACTTTATAAAAAATGTGATTGTAAACTATTTTTACATGTATTTACTGTATGTAATTTCCTATCATAATAAACTCAAAACGTTTTAAATATTATTTTATCAATCTTAATATATTTTCACTAAGGAAAGGTATTGTCAAATTTTTTTGTGAAGTTTTAGTTTTAAATTTATTTTCAAAATGGAAACGATGTTTTGGTGAAGAATTTTTTTAAACATGTTTTTATCATTAACTGTAACCCTTTAATTTTCATTTGATAGATTATGGATATATTTAATGTAATTCATGATTATTATTTATTTGGATTATTTATGATTAGTTTTATTTTTTTTGTGATATTTTGATACTATACACTATGTTACTCTGATTGGTCTTTGATAATGTTCACTTTATTGGGGTATGTATTAACATTTCATATGCTAGTTTTTAATAAGAATATGTTATTTTCATTATGTTTCACCCATTAATATGAGGAATGAATTGAACAGATTTTTTTTGGGGCAATGCAATATCCCATAAATGTATTGGTAGGACTCATGATACAAACGGGTTTTTTTTCTTGGTTTTTGTCCTTCCTACTTATGTAAGGGGTATTTGAAAAAGAATTGATGAATTTTTTTTGACATCTCACATTATGATTTACATCATTATGAATGTAGTATGGACATTACATGTGATTACTTGATTAATATATGATCAATCATTTGGTTTCAAAATCTTTTGTTTATTAATAAGGAAATATTTGATCAAATTTTATTCATTCTATATTATACTCATGTTATTGATTATATGTAATGTGTTTCAGTTATTTACATGTACTTATTTTTTATCCTTTATTTATTCATACCTTCCACTGTATACATACCATTTTTGATAATTTTAGCTTTTCACTTTTTTCAATTTCATTTTTCTCTCGAATATGAGGAAGTGCTTTGGGACTGATTTGTTTGGATACACTAAGGGGAATATTATTATTATCAACAAAATAGTTTGTCTATTTATGTTTTAAAATTAAATTTTAATTTCATGAATGTAAATATTTTACTATGACAAGTTAATTATTCATTCATTAGAAATGTTATTCCATTTTTCATACGATAATGTAGTAAACTTACCACTATATATGGCCTACGAAGTTCAATAAACTGTTTAGTTCATTAGGGTGTAATTCCTTGTATCTTATTCCAATGTAATAAAGTAACCACCATAATTGGGCTTCTAGGTCGGGGTCGTTATACAATGATAGGGACACCTAAGTCATATAACCCACACACCCAAGCTCTCCCATGTCCACCCACAACCACATTCAGCATATAAACAATAATTCACATGGTCTAGTAATAATTGTTAAAATAAAATAACTTTATAAATTCTATTATAAAAATAATATTTTATCTAGATCTCTCTTAATGACATGTTATCAAACACATAGTTGGCATAAAATTGTTTTTCAAATATATATAAAAAATAGGACACTATTTTTTCATCACATGATATAAACATATTAAAAAATGTATAACATCCAAAAAACCAATTCAAGTAAAATAGATCAATGTGAACCAAATAAAAACATAGGATCCAATGTATCCCATTAAAAAAAATGGATATATAGAGATAGATACCTCAAAGTTGATGAAATGTATTTTCCATTTCAATATATCATAACAATAGAGGAATAAGGGTCCTAATCAATTTTAAATTCAAATGAATTCATAATAACTAATACCTAAATCATAGCTTCATACCTCTATGGTCATTAGGGTTATATTGATGAGGAATAAATAGAATAACATGTTTTTAAAGGGAGAGATATTGATTAGACCAAGTGAAAATAGACCAACCTTCGTGAAATCCACCAAAACCCAAGAAGAATCATACAAAAATCGATAGGGGGTGCTTTGGATGGATTAGAACCTAATACTATAAAAGGGTGTTAATGATAGGAATGAGGGTTATAATAATGAGATGAAATTTATGTAAATTTTAAATTTTAAAAAAATTGGTTTCCACTGGGTTTGGCCTTTTCCAAATCATGCACTGGCCATGTGAAGAAACTATGTGAAATGGATTTTCAATAACTCAATCACATCACCATGGTTTAGAACACAGTTAATACTAATATTATATTAAACATGCACATGGGTTGAGTTCCCATAATTTTCAATATTTCATCATTGAACTCCAAAAAATATTGAAAACACTAATTATAAAAAGAAAGTTAAAAATAAATACCTACTAGATCGGGTATTATTGTTGCACTATAGTAGTGGTAGAAATATAGCGGTGGTGACACTGTTGTGGTGGAGGGACTAGAACAGGAACTATTTCAGGGACATTACTATAGCATATACTATAGAAACCTATGTACTATAGAAGTACTATTCACAGGAGGGCCCTTTGGTCCAAAAATATTAGCTTTCATGCCCTTGGGCATTACGTCAATGTAATGGGTCTCCCGCTACCCTGTTAAAATAGTTCATCCCATTGATTTAATAAAAAAATATGGCTTTTCCCCAACCCATTAAAAAACGTTCCAAATGACCCATTGGGTGTCACGTGGAGAGATTAATCACAATAACATTCACACTCATATGCTCATAATTCTTCTCTTTGACAAATATTATCATCTCTATATATTAATATTTAACTATTTTATAGGTTAAGCCTATAAGGTATCTCAATATGATAATAATGAAATGACCCATAACCTATAATAGAGACATTTCCTTATGTGAGTGTCATGTATTATATATTTTCATCATGGGATTTTAAATAATTTACTCCAACTAAAAATTATGGCCCCAAATATCATAACTATTTAGTGACCAATGATTTATATTTAACCATGACATACATTGGTTAATCATGTAGATATGTAATGATTATATCCAGTGTAATTTTTTTTAATCATAACTTATTAAATTCTTTTATAGTTTAGTGGACAAAAAATATTTTCCAAATCCATATTATGAATTTACTCAACTCTGTTCCTCTTGTATCTTTACCATTTTCATTTCTAAGCTATTGCAATCCAATGAATATCCCAAAAATATGGGACCTAAACATTAGGGAATTATTATAACATGATTAAAATATAAAATATATTCTTAATGACCTAACTATTTTGGTCACCCATACATAATATGATTCACATTGGAAGGAATCACACACTTATTATTTTAAACTGTTTTCATAGTAATGTCTCAAAAAATTAATATATGTCATTCAAATATTAAATTTCATAATTATTTTATATTATAGTGTATCTATCTCATATTTTTTATTCATTTTTATATTCATGCTTATAAATATTATGTTTTATAATTCCTATTCCATCCATAAAATTAATTTTCTCACATCACATTAATTTGAAACTATTTACACAATCCAAAAGATTTTGTTACCTACATAAAATCATAATCCATTTATATTCACGCATATATGAATCCATATTATGTATTAGGTACATGCAATTTTTCATGTAATGGTATAGAGTTGTATGAGATTGGAAATATTAACCTAGATAGGCTCAGTGTTATAGATATCCAACCCCTTTCCTTTACTGAATAAGACAAAAGAATCCAAATCGGTCGGTAGTATCACCATAACTTCCTCTCCCTAGGGAGACATTACTCTAGAAATAATTCTATTTAGGATATCTCTTTCACCTAATCTGAAAATTTTTATTCAAAATCTCTTTTAAAGCATTTAACTCTAAAAGAACAATGTTAAGGTAGATGAATAACCAAATATTATGATATGATACACATAATTTAATATCAGTATTTACCTACTAGAATAAATTTACGACATAAATAAAACATAAATATTATTCACATTCTATAAAAATTATTATGAATTAATAATATAAAAGAATAAACAATTAAATAATATATAAATTTAATATGAGAAAGAAATATTATATTTTATATTAAACATGAGAATATAAAATCACATTTTATAAAAAATACATATAATTTTTAAAAATGTATCAAATTATAAAAAAATAACTAAATAAAAAAAATTAGGTTTTCTAAAATTTCACATGTTAATATATGACTCCCAATGTATTTTTATAGTGGATAACACCAGTGTAAGTTATAACTAGTATGGAAAGATTGGGTATCTTTATTATAGGTAATATCATGTGGGTATCTTGGTGGTAATGGCCACATAGCAAGATGGATATAAGATTATTCAACGAGAGCCCCATTTAGTACATGGGGTAATGATAGATCACATATTCGAGTGAAATATTGATTTTCAAATGACTAGAATGTGGTGCCATTCAACATTTACATTAGTGATTCCATAATATTATATTAATACCCAATTTAATTTATTGTTAATACTTCATATTGTGTCAATACTCATTGTAATGTTAGGAATGTGATAAATGATACCATGTTCTCCTGAGAATTTTATGTATGATACTTTAT
The DNA here is from genome assembly GCA_963277665.1 of Viscum album. Taxonomy (NCBI): domain Eukaryota; kingdom Viridiplantae; phylum Streptophyta; class Magnoliopsida; order Santalales; family Viscaceae; genus Viscum; species Viscum album. The sequence continues at coordinate 1,665,220,477 of OY728156.1, forward strand.
CCTTATAACCCACAATATGCCACACACTCTAAATTAAATTAACAAAATAAAATAATTTTGAGTAATACATTATTTAAGGTTAACTATTAAATATGAATTCAAGATAGGTAAAAAATTATTTTATTGTATAACATATTATTATGTAAGAAAATTTATTATTTGTTTTATTAAACAAGATATTCATTAAGATATTTAATAAACACAGTGAATCATTGAAGTAGATGTATCTAAAACAACTTATGAGTTTTAGATCATCATTGAATAATCATATATATTTTAATAAAACATAAACATAACTTGATTTATCCTTAATAGAATCAATGTGTAGGAATAACATATATCAATATAATTATATAAGAGACATAATAGCTTCTATCTCAGTAGAGATTTCATGTTGATGATCATAGGAGTAGAAATTGTAGGATTCCTATCGCAGTAGGTAATCAATGATCCTTTGTATTCCTATTCACAACTTGTGGACTACCATACACTAATATGTGTTTTATCACCTTCACTATATATGATTAATGATGTTATGGGATGTACCCGAGTGATATAAAGCATTGGATAAACCTATTAATCTATAACCACATCCAATAAAGGGAACTCATACACTATTATATTTCATTAAAATTTAATTTTATTATATGAATAGAATAAAATTAGGATCATACATTACATCATGTTAGTGTGTTATTCATTTAATACTTCAATGAAGTTAAGAATATAATAAATAATCAATGAAAAATGTATTCTAAATAAAATTTTATTTTATGTTATGTGGGGGTAATTTTATCCAAGGGTACATATTTTTTGGGAGAAATTTAGCATCAGGTTGCATCACATGTATCAGTAGAACATTGGCACCAATGTAATCTCATTTATGTTATTAAGGATATGTGGATAAAAATGCATCATTATGTCATATGAATCATATGCATATAAAATTAGTGATCATATTGAAAATTTCCTCCATAGGACATCGTACAATGAAGAGTAAAGTGTTTAGGAAATTTGATTTTAGGATTTCAATATTGGACAGTCTATTCAATATATCATGGAAAAATAATTTATTATCGTAAGAAATACCATTTATATAAGTACTATTGATTAATTTATACGAGTCGATTGTTTTGGAAATAAAATGAAAATATGGAATATTTTCACTAAAATATAAATGAAATGATATTTTGTAATATAATAGATAATTCAATTGGGATTTAACAAAATACTCGAAGACTAATAAAGTATATTTATTACATCGCATTTTGGAAATTTAGACAATGCAGTTAAAATATAATTTATTTAATTTAAAAAATTTCATGAAACCCTATACGATCTATTCAATCATTTCTTTTAAAAAAATTTCCTCACTAGCAAATATTTTTGGTAATTTTACAGTCATTTATACACTATAGTACTGTAAGAAAAATAATTCTATGTACTGGAGTCTCCAATTGATAATTTTATTCCAAGGTGAAGAGAAATGGTAATAATGATACATGTATGAGGTATGTGGAGAATGATTAAAATAAGAGTTTCATCATCATATCAACTATTTATAGGGAGGTGTATATGAAACATAATGACAGGGATACATATACCGTAATATCTCATCTCCCATATCATTAGAATATGAAAGAGTGGCATAAGATAAATTTTATTGTCACCACACTATACTAATGAAATATAGAATTGGAAAACATATTTAGTAACCATGTACTATGAATTTTTATGTACATTTACCAATTATAAAATTTGCTCATCAATATTGGCAATAAATTACCAATTAATATCATGTTATCATATCTATTATACGGATACGTCATATTTACGTAATATTATAGGAGTAACATTATGGATAAAAAACTCACAAATAATTATAAAATTATTAATGATAAAGATAGGGATTTTTGGAAATATGTGTCCTTTATAATAATTATATTTTATTTAAATTATATGGTTTTTAATCCCATGACCATTTCAAATTTTATGGATACTTAATAATTTTAATCAGAAGAAAAAGGGTTCAATGTCAGTTCATTGAATTAGAGGATATTAGATTCTTATGTGGCCAAAATGGTTATTATATCTGTAAAAAAATGAATTGAATTAGCAGAAAATTGTTTAAGAAACATTATCTATAATAATTTTTACATTTAACATTACAATTTTACTTCATTTTCATGAAAGATAAAAACAACATATGTGGTAATGTGAGTTATCCTCGTAACCGAGAATGATTGATTCAAATATCAGTAGTGAGAAGCACATGACTTCATATTAACTAGAGTATTGATTCGTGTTAGTCTACTATTTTAATTTAGTATTAAAATCTAATTTTATCTAAAAGTTATATTACATGAAATGAGATGTTATTTCTTGTATTGAATGAACATTATTTGTGGTGTTTTATACTCAACCAATTGTTTTGAAATACCTGATCAATCAAAAATGAAATAAGAATATAAAATATAAGATTCATTTCCTAGTCAATAATGATAATTCTTATTCAAATTAATCTAAATTAAATAATTAAACCTTAGTTTGATATTGTCACACCATGACCCCAGGTGCCCAGAACTGAAGCATTATTTTATTACATTCACATGATCGCATGAAATAAAATCTCGAAGGACCGATCAGTTTAGTATCCTTTAAAAAACTACATACAAACATTTTTATTAAATAAAATCATAAAATGAAAAATAAAATTGAATCTCTATTAAAAATACTCTTATCTCTTAGAATATCCGTTTAGGTCAGTCGTAATATACCAATTCACATCGTGGGTAAAATGAAACATAAGAAATTGGTGAGCTCTAATACTTAATAAGTGTAAATAATACCGTGAAAAATATTTGAATAATGATTTCTTGAATGTTATATAACTAGAACAATAGAAATTAAAACATAATAGTGAAAATAATATAGATGATATAAATAAAAAAAGGACATGTAAACATTCAAATTGATATTCTATGGGTCGAATATTCACATGTAATAACAATAACTAATTTCATAATGTGGGAATGCACAATGTTAGACATCATAAACATTAAATCAAGACTTCATCCAAGACACCATACAGAAATGGTAAAAACTCAAAATTGTCTATATCATGAGACATATCGATGAATCATGGGGATATAGTGGGCCCCTCCATTAACCTACTAATTCCATTACATTCCTCTTATTAAAGGGGGAAAACATATCTAACAGAATCATTTGAATTAAAAATAGAATACAAAATCTTATTACAATATCCATAAACAAAGAATTGTATACAATTATCTCATACATAGTCAAACTATTAAAAACATTTCTATAAAATATTATAGGTTGTATCATACGAAATAAATCTCAATTAATCATATGATTTAATAAATGATGTTGACAAAGATTGAAATGAATTAATAAAATCATTAGATGTTAGAAAAATACCCCTTTTATGGAAAACATTTATTTAAAATGTCATAAAATTTAGAAGAAAATATTTTAATTGGAAAACAATAATGTTATATTTTAATGGAATATTAAAAAATATTAAGGTTTCATGATAGTGGAAAAATATTATCATGATGTGTATGTTAAAAAATATATTCTTCCCATAATTTGATCAAAAAGTCAAACAAAGTACCTTGTAAGGAAAATGACTGAAAGAGACATTTTAGAAAATATAACATGTGTAAAAATGACTTCAAAATTTTTTAAAAGATTAGTAATTATGTTTTGGAATAAACTCTTATGAAACATTGACATGGATTATAAATATGTCATAGTAAATTCTTATGTTAAATAAATCCCAGATAATTAAGACATTGTGAAATTAACCATTACCTCATACTCATCTTTTAGTCAAGGGTGTTTTAACCAAATTTATAATATCAATGTATTATTATTATGTTATAAAAAATATATATTCATTTTTTATGATATCATAGATGATCCTCTTATATAATTTTTGTAATAATATTTAATTTTTATCATTTTTTCAGGCATGAAATACATCATTTTATTTTCTTTCATTTGTCACCTATGTATTGTTTACTATGAATGGGATAAATATTATTCTTATAAATATTGATATTATCCTCAAAAATATTATATTCATTTATTATATACATTTTCATAATAATTCTAAAATGGTCGTTGTGGAGGATGAATTTTATCGCGTCGTGGAGATAGTAGGCCCTGTGTACACACAGGCAATGATATCATTCAGTAATTGTAAAGGGTATGTAGTTGGATGAAATATGAATTATTATGTGACAATATAATATCATATTTATTATTTAAATTTTTTATATTCATCATTATAACAATATAAATAATGTATATATTGAAAATAGTTTTCACCAAGGAGTGGAGATGGTAAGCCTTACATACGCATACATGGTGATATTGTTTTTCGTTGGATGGGAAAAAGGAGTAATATGGTTAACCCATACTCAAGAAAAAATCTTATAATATAGTAAATTATGTAGGTATTACATTTTTATAGAAGGATCTATGGAAATAGAAGTAGAATAAGAAAATTACTTTAGAAGAGTTGGTAAAACAATTAACTTTTTTGGAAGATATTCTTTTGATTTGAACAAAAAAGACTCCTTGGGGGTTATTTCATCCAAATTTATGGACATTGTGATTTATTGGGGGACCGTGGGAGTATAAAGTTTTTGGTCATAGAAATGAAAAAAGTATTTATAGGTTTGACAAATAGAAAATGGGTGATTCCCTTTTATAATAGAGGGGTGGGAAACTTTTGAAAACACAAGAAATATTAATTTAACATACATTTATTTCAATATTAAATTTATCCTAAGTGATATATTTCTAGGATAATATTATAATATTTAGAAAAACCCTTAAACAATATAATTTATATATTCATTGATTTTATTTTGATCCTTATCATTTGGATTTAACCCTTATTAATCAATTAAATTTTAATTTTGGTAATAATTTTTTAAAAATTATAAGCTCATAAATATTACTTATATGGGTTCAACTACCAATAAATATAATATTTATGATATTTTAGACATTAAAATTATTTATTATTTGTTTTTAAATATATTTATGATTTTTAAATAATTTAATAAAATTTTATTTATATAAAAAATCAATAGGGCCAATTTTGTAACTATTTATTACTTTTACATAAATTAAAATACAAATTGAAATATAACATAGAACCAAAACATTTAATATACTATTAACATTTTATAGTCACCCATAAAATTCATGGAGCACCTTAATTAATTCCAATTATATTTCTTTTAATATTATTATAACCATTTATTTTATGTTTATATTAATAAAATAATATTCGTTTCAAATTTATTTCATCATTAATGGTAATTATATAATATCTCATAATTATAAAATAATTAGAACGATATATTATATTATTTTATTTTTCTCAATAATATTGGATATCGATGTTATTTCTTGGTTACTACAATATTAAAATTAATATACTTATGTAAATAGAGAGTGTGACATTTTGTCACATTCATTGATTTTTATAATATCTTTGTCATATTGAAGGCCATATTTCAATTAAATGATTCAATTTATGAACATCAGTTATAAAGGAGTAATTAAGTAATCAAATAGGATTTTATCATGTGTAATGTTAATTTTATATTTCTATTATTACATTCAATTACTTGAATTACCCTTAACCGTGGTAAATAAATATAAAATTACTAAAGATACAATTCACCAAAATTTTATGTTGATACTGATATGTCACACATTTAATACTAATTAAATCCATGTCTGTTTATTTATAAAAAAAATTCATAGAAATAGGAAAACTAAATTCAATGTTAATCTTGCAGATGTGAAAAGAAAGTTGGAAAAAGATGTTCAAATGCTCAATAAAGTTTTTTATTTAACTCTAGTATAAAAATGATTTTAATGATGTAAATTGGATTAATATAAATATTATTTATCTATTATGGCATAATGATCAATTTAAATTTACATAATTATTTAAATGAAAATACCTTTTTAATAATAATGTAGTATTTTTCAATATTCATAAAAATATTGATGCTTTTCTAAAAAATTCAAAGATTTAACTGTAAGATAATTTTGATATTATTAATTAAAAAATAATACCTATTTTGAAAAATAAAATTTATAAATTTCAAAATATGGTTAATACTATTCATAACTTCTTTTTAAATTACTCGTTTTATAGATCATAGTGCACTTGAATTCGGTTTCCTGTGATGCTCAATCCATTGAATTATTTAAAATGAAATGTATCATAGATACTTGGGTGTTATATTCTTCCCCCCATCAGAAAATACATCGTAGAAAATTCCAAATATTCAATTTGTAGAATTTTTTGGGTGTTTCTTCAAGAGAAGTTCTTCACGTTCCCATGTTACCTTTCCAATTTATGGTTTCTCCAGAGAACCATTACCATAATGAAATCTATTTCCTCAAAACATTTTCTCTAGTTTCATGAATATATAGGCTCATCATTGTAAGATAGATCATGTTCCAATTCTACTTCATCATAGGAGAGTACATTCATTGGGTCTGGCTTCTATTTCATTAAGAGTTATACATATAAAAATCATGAAGTATTTTGAGACTTAGTGTAATTGCTAAACTGTATCCTACATCTCCAATTCATTACATAATTTTAGAAGGTCCAATATACCCAGGAATTAAAAAAACCTTCCAACTAAATATTATAACTCCCCTCCATGAATATACCATCAAGAGAACATGATATCCAACTTGAAACTACAAATCCTTCCTTCAGTTATCAACAATATAATTTTTCCTACATTAATCATCGATGATATGGGTTCTAATAATCATTAAATATTCTTTTGTTTCCTCCACATGTTCTGGGACTATGAGTTTTCCTTCACCAACATTGTCCCAAAATGTAGGTGTACGGCATCTCTTTCAATATAATTCTTCATATAGTTAAATCTAAATATATGAATGGAAGCTATTGTTATAGGAAAATTACACTAGATAGAAATAATTATCCCTCATACCTTGATAGTCAAGTGAGAAATATTTCAACATTACTTCTAAATATTGAATATCCATTTCTGATTGTCCCTAGGATTGTGGGTGGTAGGGTATTTTCAAATGAAGCATAGTATATAGGGATATCAATTAACTTTTCTAGAAACTTGATGTAAAAAAGGGATCGTCGTGAAAAACAATTGATAGTGGTACATCATGGATTCATACAACCTGTTAGGTCAACATGGTTGAATACCCTAAGATGGGGGTGAATCAGGGTATGATATATAAAACATTCTCCAATTCGGATTATGTTTCATTGTTTGAAAAAACAAAATTCTCTCTTCATCCCATAACAATATATGAACATAAATGAAATCATGCATATGAAATAATGATTTTTACTTGATTCGTCCATAATGGGAATCATCTAATAGGTATACAATGACAATGATAAGAAGTACAAAATTTACTAAGGATCACTGTTTATAATGAGTACAATGTTAGAGCTAGATCCTCTAAGCCATAGCTCACTGCCTTAACATGGGTAGGGTCTACTCACTACATTTCCATGGTTCACTCCCTATGCCCTTTTCTCTGGCTCACTACTGGTGGAAAGGGTCACTGTCCTCCTCATCTTTCACTCACTAATCTTGGAAAGGAATCCACTCACACTTTTTATACATGTATGTCAAAGCCAATATATGGGCATGTAGGTACCTTCATTTTCATGAATTTGTACATCCTCAACTATAGGTAGATGCATTGTTGATGTTTGGTTTTCAACTGTAGATGATGTCCTCCTTCTTGAGTACTGCTAGGTATTATAAAATACATTCACAAACTGGTTTAAAGAATTCACATTCTTTATTGTGAAAATAGAACACTAATTTCTTTCCCCTGCATACTTTGTAGCGGGTTTGGTATGCAGAACAACACTCTACATACTGATTCTACCTTCCGATAACTGTTTACGCCCCCTCGTATTGCTGCCTCTGTTATGCCTGTGCAAAATACCCTTGTGTGTGAACTTTTCTCTATTCATGAACCATCTTCACATCAGAATACTGGAGATCTCCCTTCATGTACCACTCGCGAAATTCTCTTTCACAAATACTGGACTTCCTCCTCCGCGTACCGAGACAACACCTTCCATATATCAAACTTCGTCCTTAGCGTACCAGAGTTCCATTGAGGGTTATGAATACATGGAAACACCTTAGCTAAAACCACTTTCATAATTTTCTAAATTTTCAAAGAAAAATTGGTTTTCAATTGATGTTAAATATCCACAGTAGTTGGTGGTTTTAGAGATTCTTATATAGGAATAGATATCTGCAAAATCCAAAAAACGGAGCTTTACCAAATCATCAATTCAGCCTCCACCACTTACGAATTATTCAGCCTTCATGAACCTCCCCAATTCCATGAACCATTCTTTCCATGTCATATGTCTACCACTTTGTATCTAGCTTGGTCGATCTCCTCTGCCATCATCACGTTATCCGTATACCGTACGACCTTTCGCCACTAAATGTTTATGGTTTCTCAAACCTCTTCGGTGTACCGTTCTTGATGCTCTGTCTACCATTCCTAGAACATAGTATACGTTCCATACATTATGGTACACTATTCTAACCCTTTTCTAGCTTTATTCAACTTTCTCCAATTAATTCACTCCTATGAATAAATCCTTCTTCTTTCAAAATTAAACTCACGATTTTAAAGCCCAAAATTTTTGAAATCATTGGGAAAATGTGCTACCTTAAAAAAATGGCTTCATAAAACACCATCCATAAACATTTTTGATCATTTGGTTTTGTCAACAAACACAACCATTCAAAAAATATACCGAGAAGAAGCATTGATGCATTTTTTCCCCACACAACCTCATTAATGTAATGTCTTTCTAAATGTTAAAGTGGTAAATCTTTTCTTATACGAGTAAAATGTGATCATTTGTTATAAAAATCAACAATAACCCATATCTCATAATTTCTTTTAGGAGTCTATGGTACCCCCATGAAAAATTCCACTGTAATTTCATACATTTTCCAAACAAATGTTTTGGAAGAGGTTTCATGAATCACCTAGGATGTTGTCTTCCATCCATTATATGTTTTCAAATCCAAAATCCTGACACATAATTATAAGTCTCCATATTTTTAATGTCCCACAAAAAGTTTTCTTCAAATATATATACATGTAGGTGCTACCTGGATTTATAGAGAAATTGGAGCTACGCGAATCAACAAATAATTCCATTTTTTGTTCAGTTATAGAGGGAACACAAATCCTCTTCCAAATTATCAAAACATCATCTTAATATATGAATTGAATAAATATACCATCATTCACAAAATTATTTTTCTTTTGAAATCCTCATTATATGAATGATAACTTTTTATCTTTTATAGTAAATATGGTGTGTAAACCATTCAAAAAAAATTGGATGTTTCACGTTCAATGGAAATTTGAATATCCATTTTTAATATATCCATGAAAATAAGATCCCTTTAAAATCTCATTTTGTTCTGAACTCCATGGTACTTCTTACTCAATTCCTTTTCCAGCTTATTTTCCATCCCTAGGTGGTAGGGTTTTATGAAATCTTAATGCTTGAGTAGCTCAATCCATCTCCTCTGTCTCCTGTGGAGTTCTTTTATTGGGAAAATATATTTCAAATTATTGTGACCAATATATATCTCAGATCATTAATAATAGAGATTGTGTCTATATATATTCACAGAAATGATTATTAAAGATAAAACTAGATCAAGATATGGGTAGTTTTTAATGAATTTTTAATTTCCTTAATGCATAAAAAACAACTCTATCATTCAACATAAGAACATGGCCATGTCATTTCGTTGATGCATCACTATAAATAAAAACCCCATCATCTCTATATAGTAATGTAAATATAGTAAAATTGACTAATAATTATCTTCATTTATTCAAAACATTAATCACATGCTTTTTCCCAAAAAAATTAACCCATTTACGTGTGTGCTAGGTTAACGGGTTAGCCAATTGAGAAAAATTCTAGATGAAACACCGATAGTATCCTACTAAACAAATAAAATTTCATACCTCAGTTATGATCATTAGTTCTAGACATTCGTGGATTGGATTTGTCATTGAAGGATCAATATATATTCCATATTTCAAGACAACATTACCACGAACTGAAATTTTCTAAAACCAAATTTCACACATTATAAATTACCAATATATATAATTTATTCTAGGAGACATAAAAACATTACGCATATGGTTATGACAGTCTTCATATATTTTGGAGTATTCCAATATATCGTCCATATATACAAAGAAAAAATCATAAAGATATTCCTTGAAAAATATGTTTACTATATCCACGAAGATAGATGGTTTATTTTTTTTGTACTGATAGATTTATTATAATCATTTAAATTCCATTACTGGTTCGGATTACTGTCATTCGATTATCTTCCTACTTTCTCATAATTGATGATATCCATAATAAATGAAAATCATTAAAAAAAATTGATCTCCATTAATTTTATCAAACACATCATCAATGTGAAGTAGAGTATACATTTTCATTATTTTAATGTCATTAATATTTCTATAATCAATGGAAATCTTCATTGTTCCATCTTTATTCTCAAAAACAATTTGTAGCTCTCCGTATAGAAATACTAGGGAGAATAAATCCCTTATTTCTCAATTCATATAGTTATTTCTTTAGCTTTAATAATTACATAGTGGACATTCTACAAGGAGTCATTGATATTGGTCTTGCATTAGGGAAAAACATAATATAATACTCAATTTCCCGCTCTAGAGGATATCTCAGTAAGTCATTCAAAAATTAATCATTGTATTGTTGTAAAATAGATACATAATCAATTTTAGTATTTGTAGTATTTTTCTTCTCTTATTACAAAATAATTTAATTTAGAAGAGCAACAAAGGGTGGATCTAAATAAGAATTAGATGATAATGTTTCATCAATAAAGATAATGGATTCTACATCTTCCTCACAAATCATTACACATTTCTTCAAAAAATAAAATTTTACCTCGTATTTTGATAGTAAGTCCATACTGAGGATTATATCAAAGTACAATAGATTCATTGTGAGAAACATAGTAGATAAAGCACATTTCTATTCCATAATGGTAACTGTCTGACACAAATATGATGCAATGAGAAATTCGTTATGATGGCTTATGAACAACACCCATGTTAATTGAATTGGAAATAGATCATTTTGAATGAAAAATGAGAAGAAAAAATGATTGTAATGATCTAGAATATAATAAATATTTATCTAAATTTGAGGTGATTTTTAATTTACCTTCCCCAACATCATTAGGAAATTCAACATTGGCAGTTATGACTGCAAAATCATGCCCTTTCCTCCCTGTTATAGACTAGGGAATGTTTCAATGAATATTAGGTCAATAATTTGCATAATTTCACTTCTATTTTTAGTTTTAGAATTAATCATTTGTATCTTCTTTCATTCCCTTTAAATCATTTGTTTGGTGGAACTTTATTAACACTTTTAACAAAAACCCATCAACAACAATCATATTCCCTAATGTTTCATTCCACATTTATTACAGGATGGAAATTCAATTATTCCATTCTTCCCCTTTTTCCTTATTTCCCTTTCCAGAGTTGTCAACATCCATATTCTATTATTGATTTCTATTAAAATCATAAGCCTTAGAGAATTCATTTTTTATCATGATATCACATGATACTATATCTTCATATGATGAGAAATATTGTGAGATTGGAACCCAGTAGAGGAATTGTTTGAACCCATAAAATAATATATCAATATTAATTATTGTATTACTATGTAGTCTAAAACGTTTCTTTGAAACCATTTTAAGTTAGATTCGCACCTTTAAACATTATTATCCACATTATGCCTTAGACTCATATAATTCCTCTCCATATCTTCATTCTGATCACATGGAATTTATTTTTCTTGAAATAGTCCATTAAATTCCAAACATTCTATACTTTCTACTTATTTATCCACCTTCATGTTTTGAATTAATTACAACCATATTTCTCCATCTCCTGAGACATGATAAATTCCAATGAAAACTTTTCCCCTTTCATTCCTCCCCAATGAAATAAATATTTTCTCTAAGGAACTTATTCATTTTTCATTTAAAAATGGATTTGTAGTCTTGTTGAATGTTGAGGGTCTATGTCCCATGAAGTGTTATAGCACTAACCATATTTCTTATTTATCAGGCTTATCCATACTTGTAATGTTATTATTCATAACATGAGTCAGTTTTCCTTATATAGTTATAAGTTCTTCAATACCAATTGCATCTCTTGCTCCAACATCATTTTCTATCATAGGAGGGAAATTCATATATGTATTACTTGCATTGATAGGATTTACATTTATATCACTAGGTTTTATTCTGAAACAATTATATTAACTTGATTAGGTAATGATTCATAATGATAATTTTCAAAATACGTAAGATAAATTGAAAAACTTATGAATATATAATTTCATAATCATATACATGGTTTATTTGGAGATATATTTACATTTAAATAATTCATAATGGTTCAAAAAAATTAAATTATCCTAAGAATATCCCTCTGAGTGTGTCAAACCATATGTGTAGTGAGGCTCATTGTCATGTACTAGGATACCCTAAGTCAGGACTAGAACACCAAGTCAGGGTTATTACTCCTAAAAACATCTATTCTATAACCACATATACTTTTAGTATCTATATAGGGATGTAATTTCAGGGAATACCCATATAATTTCTACATTACCAAAATTTTAGGATGCTCATCTATACATATCCTCAAATTCTTATTTAGGATAGTGGTCCCTAATTAAACACTTTTCACAAGCTAGTTTCCAATGAATGCACTAGAATTCCCCTAATAAAGCTCTAATGCCACAACCCCAAATGCTTAATGCTAGTTCATTAATTTATTACATTTTCATGATTATAAGATATCAAATATAGAAACAATGACTAGTTTAGGATCCTTGAAAAAACTAGATATAAACATATGTCTTACAATACATCATGAAATAAAAAATAACCTAGTATCTCCACTAAAAATAATCACATTCATTAGACTCTCCCTGAAATTCAGTCATAGTATACCACTTTGCATCTAATGGAAAAATAAAATCCATGTTATGGGTGAGTATATATTCTCAGTAATGGTAAATAATACATTGGAAACTATATGAATAAACATTTAATGGACAGTATATAAATAAAAAATCCATTAAAACATAATCTGGAGATTAATATGTAATCGATAAACAAATAAGTCCATATAAAAAATCACATAGATATTCTACTAGTAAAATAATCACATGTATTATTAATATCTAATTTCATATTGAGGTAATGAATAATTTCAAAAATAATCAACATACCATCAATGCTTCAACCAAGACACCATACACAAACATGTAAAAACTCAAACTAATTTGTCTCATGAGACCTATAAATGGATCGAGGGGATATAGAAGGACCCTCTAATCACATTCTAAGTCCAATTCATTCCTCTTATGAAGGGGGTAAAACATAACCAATATAAAAATTCATATTAATACTAAAATATGAAATATCAATACATTATCCATAAACCATGATTGGTATTAAATTAGAACATTCACATTCAAACTATTCATAAACCCTTAAATGCAATTTAACAGTTTTTACATATGAAATCATCCTCAATTAAACATAATATCCAATAAACTATGTGGACATAGATGATAATAATTAAATAAATTCCTTGGAAACTTTTTTTGTGAAATTCCACTTTTATTGGATGTATTAAATTAAAGTTACATAAAAATTAAAAGAAAAACATTTCATTGAAAATATTCATAGAATATTTTAAGGGATGCATAAAACATTATGGTGTCATGATGTCATAAAAATACACTCACATTGTGTATGTTAAAAAACATTACTCTCATACTTTGTTAAAAAAGTCAAAATATTACCTTGTAATCAAAATGAGAAAAATGTTCCTTTAATAATATAAAATTGTGGTAAAATTTCTTTAGAAAATTATAAAATAATAATAAGAATGTTTTGAAATGAATTATTAATTAATATAGACATGGATGGTAAATATTTCCCAGTAAATTCATACATAAAAGTAATCCATAATAATAAATGGATTTTGAATTTATCCATTAACTCACAGTCCTCTTTTGTCAAGTGATTTTTGACCTCCAATAAAATAGTTATATAAGCTTAGTATGTTATAAAAAACTATATCCATTATTTCTAATAGCATATATGATCCTCTTATATAAATTTCATTATAATATTTCTCCATTATCATTATTTCAGGCATAAACTACTTCATTTTATTATATTTATCTTGTCACATAAATCTTGTTTATTATGATTAGGATATATATAATATATATATAATGTTATTAAGTCCATAAATATTATATTAATTTCCATAATCATTCATAAATAGTTTTAGTGAGGTACGAATGTAATTCGCTTCATTGAAATGGTAGGTAATACGTACGCATGAGCGATGTAATCATTCGGTAACGGTAAAGGTTGATGAGTTGGATAGAATATGAATTATACCATGATTATATCATTCAATATTTCTTATTTTCATCCTTTATTTTCATTGTTAAACCCATAAAAATAAATTACAGATGAAAATATTTGACACTATACTATGGAGATGGTAAGCAGTATGTAATGCCCCGACCCTAGTTACCCAGTGTCGGTGAATTATTACATGACATTGGGATGATCACAAAAGATCAAGTCTCAAAATACCAATTAGTTTAGTAGACTTGAATTCACTAGATACATTTATAATTGTTACATTACATCATAAAGTAAAAAACTACAATAATACACTCTCCATGGTACGCACTCATATCCCCTCCATACTATCCCTGCAGGTCATTCATAAAATACTTCATCACATTCTGGGAAAAATTAAAACATTGAAAGGGGAGAGCTCAAATTCTCAGTAAGGATAACAATATAGCGGAAACATTCATAAATAAACACAAACATTTAAGGCAATGTATAACTAAAACAAACGCCTTTTAATGTTTAACTGCAACATAATATGGCAAAAATCAAATTAAATAATGTCATTTACATAATCACATGGATATTCTACTAGTCGAATAATTAGATGAAATATCAATAACCACATTCATAATGTTGGAATGCATAATTCCAGACTATCATAACCATGTATCCAAGGCCTCGTGCTAAGACTACAAATAAGATTTTGTCAAGGCCTCGTGCTAAGACACTAGTTTGTCTCATGAGACCTATTGATGCATAGAGGAGCTATAGAGGGTTCCACCAATCACTTATTAAGTCCAATGCATTCCCATATGAATAGGATTAAACATAACATAAACATTCGTATTAAAAATAGCACACGAAATGTCAATAATTTCTCAATAAACCATGATTTGTATAAAAATAACACATCCACAGTGAAACATATCACAAAACCTTCCATAAAATAAACCTGTTTTGTATCATAATAAATCAACTTCTAATAATCTTAAAATCCATCAAAGGATGCTGACATTAATGAAATCAAAACTATTTGAGAGAAATATCTATTTTTTTAAAATCATTTAAAATTCACATAAATATAAAATAAAAAAATTACATTGAAAATATTCTTATAACCTTGTAAGGTAATCTTAGACATTTTTGATAACGGCGGAAAATAGCGGCACCCGCAGTATAAGTTAAAAAAGACATTATTACATTAATTCTGTTAAAATGGATAAAAATGACCTTTTTATGGAACAGAACAGAATGATTCCTTTATAAAATTCATATAAAATGGAAAAAAGGGTATAAATGAATTTAACCCATAGTCTGTAAAATATTAAGAATGATTTGAAATAAATTTTGAAGAAACATGGTTGTGGATGATAAAGAGGTCCCAGTAGATAATTACGTATAAACAACCTCAGATAATGAAGAGATTGTAAAATAAACCATTAAATTGTACTCTTCCTTGGTCAAGGGTAGGTTAAACTCTTGTATAATGGGGAAATAATTGTTATTAAATTATACATAAATCATTTAAATTAATATGATATCATATATGATCTTTTAACATTTCTTTGTTAATAATATCTTAGTTATATCATTGTTTCGTGTGTTAACTTACTCATTTAATTTTATATGTTTTGTTACATAAGTCGCGATTGTTATGGATTGGTTGTATATTATTCATATCCAAAATGATATCAAGTCCTTAAATTATTTTTTTAATCATTAAATGAGAATTAGTCTTGAATGGATACGATGGGGACTGAACCTCATTGTGTTTGTGGAAAAGGTAGTCCGTACGTACGAACGCGTGACAATATAATTATTTTGATATTAAAATAATATATAATTGGATGGTTTATCATATATACATATTCATTATCATGTTATATTTATTATTCAGATGAATTACATATCATTATTATACGATCCAAATAATAATTTATTGAATAACCATTTCACCACGACGTGGAGATGGTAAGCTTACGTACGCATGTATGGTGACATTTCATTCAAAGGATGGATAGAATACTGAATATGGTTTTTCCGTATTTATAATAACATCATATTATATAGATGATTCTTGATTTATTATTTTAGAATGCGAATAACAAAGAAAGAATAAGTTGAAGAAGAAAGGAATTTGAAAAAGGGTTGTGAAAACATTACCTCTTCTTCGGGTTCTTCCTTTTTATTTGATCAAAAGGGATCCTTAAGGATGGCTTTTTGACTAAAGAAATGCCTATAAGTTATAGTGAAGGATGTTGAGGGAATATTTGGCATGGTTTGGCTGGTCCAAATTGCTCTGACTGTATAAATTAGAGAGAAGGGGTAGTTCCCTTTTATAAGAGGGGTGATGGGCATCTTTGGAAAAGCTAGAAATATTATTTTGTAATAAATTAATATTCAGTTAATAATGGCTCAAAATTGGATTATTCAACGTATAATGTGGGAATGGGTTGAAATCCTTTCATCCAATTGATTTTAAATAGTTTTGGGTCACTATATTTACCTTATCTTTTAGTTTTAACTCTTAGTTAATTAGTTTGACATTTACCATGTCACTTTGTATATTTATATTATATAGTTAATAAACATACTATATACATCCAAGAGACCCCCAAGTGGTCCATTTGTGATACAACTATCATTATATATGTCCTATGGCCTATCAATATATATTTAGGAATACAATAAAATTTAATAAAATAATATATTTTTTAAAAACTCATTTATGTCAATTTTGACACTATGGGGTATTTTGTTTTTGATAATTTTATTACAGCATTATTATTTCGAAATCAAATTTTATAACAAATACTAATATTTCATATCAACCTAATTAATTTTCTTTATTCATAAAAACTCTCAAATTAAATTTATTTTGATATTTATAATATCAATTATTTTAAAATTTCATTAATTTGGTAATTATTGCATCACCATTGTGTAATAAATAAATTAAATTATTTAATTTCTAAAAATTATAAAAAAATTTTAGTTTTGTAGGAAATATTTTTATATTTCTAATTAATATTTATAATATAATTTATCTTATAAATAACCCTATTTTAGAAATGTTTTAGTAATTAACCTTTGATATTAACTCTTTTAACTCTTCTTTGAATTAAATAATAATAAATGTATTAATCTATTCCACGTGGACCTAAATGATAATATTTTATTCCTAATATTGTTTTGGGTGGATATAAACTTGGAAAATAGAATTATGACATCTGTTAGGGTAATATTAATATCATTTTTACCCTGAATTACCTTATATACTTTTTACCGTGGTAAATAAAAGAAAAAAGTTACTATTCACCAAAAATTATTCTTATCTTATTAAACAACATTTTACTCCTTGATATTAATTGTGTCTCTTGGATTTTTAATATTCCACTCACATAAGCGGTGAAATTATGTTTTATGTGAATTTCCAAATTCCCCTGGGAGATGGGTAAAAGACAGTGAAAAGTTCAATAAAATGTTTATATGTCTAAAATTATTATAAACTGACTCCAATGAATTACATTTAAATTATATAGGTATTACCTATATATTTTGACCTAAAATAAATTAAAATAAAATAAATAATTATTTAAATAATAAGTAAGTTTTAACCAATAACTCAGTGTTTTTCACTGTTCATAAAAAATTGAATGTTTCTAGAAAAATACCAAAAATTCACCCTAGGCTAATTTCGATATTCCGAATCCAAAAATGAAGTTCATTTTGAAAGATAAAACTTATAAAATTTTCAAAAATTTGGTATTACAATCCATAACGGGTAGTTTGATTGATTGTACTATGTGTTTGAACTCGAAGTTGCGTACAACACAAGATACTGTATTATTCAAAGGGAAGCATACCATGGAAGCTTGGGGTGTTACATTCTCCCCTACATCAAATAATTTCATCCTTGAAATTTCAAGAATACTACCACATGAGAAGACTCACATGATTCTTCATCATATGTTCCTCCGGATCCCACGTCACATCTTCCATTTTATGGTTTCTCTATAGAACATTTACCTGACGAGTCATCTGGTTTCTGAACACTTGTTCTCTTGTATCAAGAATCCTGACTGGATATTCACAATAAGACAGATCATGTTCTAATTCTAATTCCTCATATATGAGTACATGCATTGGGTCAGTCATGTATTTTCTCAACAGTGATACGTGGAACACATCGTGAACTTTGGAGAGTCTTGGCGGTATTTCCAAAAGGTAAGCTACAACCCCAATTCGTTCTAGAATTTTGAATGGTCCGATGTACCTAGGACTCAATTTTACCATCTTATTGAAACGTATAACTCCCTTCCATGGAGTTTCCTTCACGAAAACATGATCTCCTTCCTGAAATTACAAATCCTTCCTTCGATTATCAGTAATGCTCTTCTTCCTGCTCTGAGCTTCTTTCATGTGGTTTTGGGTTACATTCACCTTTTCCATTGTTTCCTCCACCAATTCCAGGCCTACGAGTTTTCTTTCACCAACATCATCCCAACAAGTTGTTGTGTGACATCTATTTCCATATAACTCTTTATATGTTGCCATTTGAATACTTGAATGTAAGTTATTGTTATAAGAAAATTCTACTAGAAGTAAATATTGATCCCACATACACTGAAATTCATGTGATCAGGATCTTAACATGTCTTTTAAGGTTTGAATAGTCCATTCTGATTGTCCATCTATTTGAGGGTGGTAGGTAGTGCACAAATGAAGTTTAGTATCCAGGGATTCCTGGAGACTTTTCCAAAATATTGATGTAAAATGGGGATCACGATCAGAAACAATCAATAGGGGTACTCCATGAAGTCTCACACAATCATTAATATATAGTCATGCTACACGTTCGAGTGGTAAATCATATCTTATAGAACGAAAATGTGTTGAATTTTTAAGACGATCAACAATGACCCAAATTGCATCGTTCCTTCTAGGATTCATTGGTAGCCCTATAACGATGTCCATCGTAATATTATCCCATTTCCACTCATGTATGGGAAGTGGTTTCATGACTCCTCAAGGTTGTTGCCTTACAGCTTTCACTTGTTGACAAACCATTCATCTTGACACAAAATCAGCAATCTCCCTCTTCATTTTGTCCCACGAAAAATGATCCTTCAAATCTCTATACATTTTGGTGCTCCCAGGGTGTATAGAGAAATTGGAACTATGATAATCATCTAAAAATTCCCTTTTTAGATCAGGTATATCGAGAACACAAAGCCTCTTCCAAAATTTCAAAATTCATTCTTCATACACAAAGTCTCTCAATCTCCCATCATTCACAGCTTTAATATTCTTTTTAAACTCTTCATCACTAGTCTTAGAACTCATTATATTTTCTAGTAAATATGATTTGACAACCATTTAAAAACGTATCGATGTTTCACATTCCATGGTAATCTCCATATCCATATTCACTAGATCCATGAAAATAGGATCCCTTTCAATTTTGATCATGTAAAAAACTCCATGATCTTTTCTGCTCATAGCACCTGACACCTTATTTTCCTTCCTCGGGTGATAGTGTATCGTGCAATCATAATCCTTGAGAAATTCAAGCCATCAACTTTTCCTAATGTTGAGTTATTTCTGTGAGAAAATATACTTCAAACTCTTGTGAACGGTATATATCTCACATTTTTCACCTTAGAGATAATGTATTCATATCTTCAAAGCAACGATTATAGTAGCTAACTCGTGATCATGAGTAGGATGGTTTTGCTCATGAATTTTCAACTATCGTGATGCATAAGCAATTACTCTATCATTCTTCATAATGACATAACCAAGTCCATTCATCTATCCATCACTATAAATAACGAACCCATCATTCCCTGATGGAAGAATCAATATAAAATAATTGACTAATATTTTTTTCAGTTCTTCAAAACATTCTTCACACTCTAGCGTCGAAACAAATTTAACCCCTTTACATGTGTGCTTTGTTAATGGGTTAGCCAACAGAGAAAAATTCTGGATGAAACATCGATAATAACCTTCTAAACAAAAAAAAATGCTTACCTCAGTTATACACGTCAGTGTAAGCCATTCATTGATTGCCTTGGTCTTAGAAGGATCAACAGAGATTTCATCTTTAGAGATAATATGGCCATGAAAAGAAATACCTTGATGCCAGAATTGACACATTCCAAACATCCAATATAATTCATATCTTCTCAGAGTCTTCAATATAATACGCATGTGATTTTCATGATCTTTGTAGCTTTTGGAGTATACCAATATATAATCAATAAATACCACCACAAAATCATCGAGATATTCCTTGAAAACACTATTCATTAGATCCATGAATACAGAGGGTGAATTAGTCTGCCCAAAAGGCATTACTGTAAACTCGTAATTCCCTTAACTGATTCAAAATGCTATCTTCATAATGTCTTCCTTCTTCACACACAACTTATGGTATCGATATCGAAGTTCAAACATTGAAAATATTTCATCTCCTTGCAGTTGGTCAAATAAATCATCAATGAAAGATATGAGATACTTGTTCATTACTGTTATAGCATTGATCTCCCTGTAGTCGATACATAACCTCATAGATACATCTTTCTTTTTATCAAAAAGAACAGTTGCTCTCCATGGAGAAATAATAGGGTTAATAAATCCCATGTTACTCAATTACTATAGTTGTTTCTTTAGATCAACTAATTCCACAGTGGCCATTCTATAAGGGGTCTTTGATATAGGCCTTAATCTAGGAATTAAATCAATGGAAAACTCAACTACTCATTCTGGAGGATATCTAGGAAAATATTCCAGAAAAAAATCTACATATTCTTTCACAAAAGGCACATCCTCAATTTGAACATTCCTTTCCTCACCCACAATCATTTCATTTTTTTCCTCCCCAATAATTGAATTTAGTTTATCTACTAGGGGTGGATCTAGATCAGAATTTGGTGGTGAAGATTCTTCTCTAAATATAAGGTGTTCCTTATCATCATCATCAAAAATAGTAACCTCCTTTTTCTTACAATAAATATTCACATAATGATCTGAAATCTAATCCATACCAAGGATTATATCAAACTCAATCATAGGTGTGACGATGAGATCAGTGGATAAAGAACATTTATGTGTTCTAATGGGTACTGATACACAAAATATTGTTGCAATGGTACTTCCCTTTGGAGTTTTAACTGACAAATCGCTTGTTAAATAAAATTGGAAATACATAATTTTCTAAGCAAACTGGGAAGATATGAAACAATGCGATAATCCAGAATCAAATATTGAATTTTCTAAACTTGATGAAACCATTTAATTACCAACCACTACATCTTTCGAAGCTTCTACCTCCACAGTAGTGATAGTATAATATTGGCCTTGATCCTTTTGCCTTTTCTAAGGTATGTTCCCCCAACGCTTCGGACATTCACTTGCATAATGTCCCATCTATCGACAATTATAGCATTCCACATTGACAACAACACTCCTTCTCTTGCAATCATGATCTTGGTGGCCTTTTTCAAAAAACATGCAATAGAATCCCATTCCCTCCAAGCACATACCAAGGTTTTTCTTCCCACATTTACTGCAATATGGATAATAAACTTTTCCCTTCTTCCCTTTATTTCCATTTCTGGAGTGGTCAGAAGATCTATTCTTCTCATGCATTGCCTTAAAGTTGTAAGACTTAGTGAATTCCTTTTCGGTCTTGAGAGCACATGAGACAATATCTTCGTATGGAAAGAAATATTGTGAGACTAATAGTCTATGGAGAATTGGTTTTAACCCATCAAATAAACGACCAATCGTACTTATTGTGATACATATATAATATGATGCATGCCTCACTAACCTGGTAATGTTAGCCTCATACTTTACGACATTCTCATCTTGCTTTTCCTCAGTCTCAGAAATTTCCATTCCATATCTACTAAATTGTCATGAGGAATTTATTTTTCTAAGAAAAGATCATTGGACTCCATCCATTCCATATTTTATACATCATCATCTTCCTTCGTGTTTTGTATCAATGACCACCATTGATCAACATCTCCAGTGAGGTGATAAAATATCAGGAAATGTTTTTCCCTTTCACTACTCCCCAAAGACTAAAATATTTTCTCTAGTGAACTTATCCATTGCTCAACTACTAATGGATTTATAATCCCATTGAATGTTTGTGGTTTCTACCTCATGAAGTGATCTAACATTGATCCTCCACTCTGTGGATCAGGGTGCTCCATACGGGTAAGGTTATTTTTCATAACCTGAGTGAGTTATCTATGTATGGTGATTAGCTGATCAGCACCAGTTGCATCACCGACTGCACTATAATTATTTGTAGTAGGAGGTCAATCCTTACATGGAGTGCATGTATTGATACTGTTTCCATTTCTTCCACTAGGAACCATTTTGAAACAATGTCATAAACTAGATTAGTTTATGAATCTAAATACATTATTCCAAACATGTAAAACAATTAACATAAATTGAACTATTTATAGATATAATCCATAATCATAAACTTGTTTTCATTGAGGATGTATATACTCATAAACACTTCATAATGTTTTTTAATGAAAATGACAATTATCCTAAGAATATCTCCCGAGAGTGTGGTAACCAAGAGTGTAGGAAGCCC
Organism: Viscum album; assembly: GCA_963277665.1. Taxonomy (NCBI): domain Eukaryota; kingdom Viridiplantae; phylum Streptophyta; class Magnoliopsida; order Santalales; family Viscaceae; genus Viscum; species Viscum album. Next base: position 1,665,243,709 of record OY728156.1, read on the forward strand.
GTTGTCGTGAACCAGTTCACGTTCGAGTGTAGCTCAAAGAACTGTTTTTGGGTTTTACCCCTAGGTACATCTATTCCAGAGCCCTCCCTACCTGCTCATATCCAGACATGGATTTATTTCTCAGAAAACACACAAAATCTCTTAATACCAAAATACTAGGATGTTCTTCTATATTAATCTTCAAAGTCTATTTTAGGGTTATGTGATCTAATCATAGTATATATAAATCTAGCTTCCAAGGTTTGTACTAAACTTTATATGATACCAACTGTAATGCCCTGACCCAAGTTACCCAGAGTCTTTGCATTATTACATAACATTGGCATGATCATAAAAGATCATGTTTTGAAAGACAAATTATTTTAGTAGCCTTGGAATCACTAGATACATTCATAAATGTTACATTACATCAAAAAGTGAAAAACTACAATAATATTGTCTCCATAGTCCACACTCAAATCCCTTCCATTCTATACCTGCAGGTCATTCATAAAATACTTTTTCACATCCTGGAGAAATTAAAACATTGAAAGGGGTGAGGTTAGATACTTAGTATGGATAACAATATAGGCGAAACATTCATAAATAAACAATAAAATTTAGGGAAATATATAACAAAAACCAAATAATTTTAAACATGAAGTTCAGAATAATGTGGAAAAAATAAAATGAAATAATTCCATTTACTTATTCACATGGATATTATACTGTTCGAATAATCATATGAAATATCGATAACCACATTCAAAATTATGTAATTCATAATGCCGTACTATCATAACCACATAGCCAAGGCCTCGTGCCAAGAATACAAATATGATTTTTTCATGGACTCGTGTCGAGACAATAGTTTGTCTCATGAGACCTACCGATGCATCGAGGAGCTATAACCAGCTCCACACGTCACTTATTAAGTCTAATTGATTTTAAAATTTAAAGGTGTTCAACATTAGGAGTCATAATATATGAAGACAATTAGATTAATTTTTCATACGGTGGAAAAAATATATCATCATATCTCAATTACATTATAAAATACGTTAAAAAATCCAACTACCACGCATTAATGGATATAATATCACACAATAGAAATATTCATGATATTGAAATATACCATGCTACATGGATTAATCATATGTATATCTGATATCATTTGATTAAAATCACATAAGAAATCTCATTATATGTCTTATCCACAAATTATGATAGGTTACATAACATTAACTATGTTTTAATAATAAATGTTACATTCTTTATCTCTCAAAATGTACCTCATGGGGAATACTAATCTTATACATAACCCTCATATATTATTTATACCCTCTATGTTAAATTGCCTACAAATTATTCAAATGTAGGGCTTTGATGGATAGGTTTACTCGTAAAAAGAATTGCTAGATTAATAATAATTTTTTCACCTATGCACTAGTTTATTCTCATGCAGACAAGTGGATATACAATATATGACGATAGCTTGTGTCCGATTAATCTTACATAATCCCACACGAGGCCTCTTGGTACATGTTTAATCCTACATAAATGAAATAATTACCTTTAAGTGGTGAATATCATAAGCTATTAATTACTATTTATGTAATGAGGTTATAACTACTAGATTAATCATATATAAATTGATAGCATGACATTTATTATTATTGATAATTATTCCCTCAGAGTTAGACATTGATTTTTCCTTGAACAATGGTCATCACAGAGTAATGTGGGTTGTGATGTTATGTTTACACTATTTTGGGTTTATTCTTGTAATTTATATAAATAGTTGTACACAATATTCAAAGAATATAATAATGTACATTCAATTAATGAACTATTATATGGATAAAAATGTTAAACTATATTATATGTAATATAATATAGATATTGATATACTTATGGTTGTATACTTATTATGAAAAACTCTTAGCTTAGGTAGGTTATAAAACTAGAGTGATAACTTTCATACATTGGTTCATTTATTACAAAAGACTGATGTGTTAGTAAATAAATGGTGATTGGGAATATTGATATTCATATAATCCATTTGAGATCAACTGGGATATGATTTGTCATATTATATAAAAATTAATGAAATCTGGTCCCTTGATTTATTTTGAATGATGAAATGCATGTCTATTTTTAGTTTAGTGATGCATTATGTTCTTAGCTACATGGTTGAATGAAATGTTATGAATTCATTCATATTGATTAGTTTATTTCAAAGAGTAATTGTATATGAGTTAGCTTATAATAGATTATCATGATATTTTTATAATTATAACTTGATTTCAATGAATTATATATATATATATATATATATTTGAATTAAATGAACCATCGTGTAGTTGACATGTTCATATAAATATTTGAGTATGTTTGATCAAGATCACACCAGAGACTTGTTTATATTGAGTAGAACTAGTTTTTTTCTATAGTATATTCATTATATTCATATATGAAACCATGATTTAAAAATTTTGGTAAATTATACAAATTCTTAATGGGTAAAAAAGTTAGGCATTAAGATTACGATTAGTTTTTGGAAAAAATGTAATATCAACTTAAAGAGGTAATAATAATCCATATTCATTATCCATAATACATACTATATGAGATATGTGTGAGTAGAAACGATTACATATTCTATATGGTTTTCTTAATCATCAAATGAAATTAATATTTCATTTATGTCATGACAAATTTATTTGATGCTTTCAAGTGATTATGAAGCACCAATGGTCCATGTTTTATCATAATGAATACCAGCATCAAAGTATTCACTAACAACCCTAAACATCATTTACTTAATGAAGGGAGAGTATAAGAAGTAAAACATGATTATTTGGAAGCAATTTGACAACACGTTTTTTCAAGATAAATGGAAATAAATTGCGAATGTTTTATTAGAGGAAAGTTTCTTGAATATTTCTAGGTTACATAACTAATGTAAGAGGTTACTAATTGTACAACAAGAATATGGGATGATTGATATAATTGTGTAAGAAAATTTAATTCCCTAAAAATTATAATTTTCAATTGATAATAATACCGAATAATAATTTGAATATATAATATGGAACCTTTATGATATTATTACATAAATTTATGTTTTAATAATTCTCATGATATATATGAAAATTATACCATTGAGGAAGCTTTTATAGAGGCTGAAAATTAACCTTCATGATTTATAACTAGTTATTTTTAAAGGAGATCTATCTCTATAAGAAATTTCAAATGTTTATCTCTTTCTTAGTCCATTATTTAATGGGTGTCTTTCATCGGTTTGTCTGGGAGGGTGGGTGATAATTACACATAATGGATTTGATCACAACCATATAGAATAGGAAAACATGCTTCCTCTGATAGATTCTATAGTACTTTTATCACTCTTGTGTATCATGTATTTAGAATCATTATTTTATTAATAAGTATATTATGGGGTTGAATTATCTCTATGAATGTTGGTTCAATGTGTATCAAATAATTTTATACATTGTGTTCTCTATTATATTTTTAAATTCAAAATCATGCCCATATAAATATGATCAATGATTTATCTCACTATCTTTGTAATAATAAAATTATTTATCTATATGAATCTTAACCATCTATATCAATAATTTTTCCCTTAAATTATTTTGGAAAACCTCAGGACACTATACAAAACCATTTATAACAAATAAACTAGATTCAAAACCAACATGTTATATGAAACATGAGAAATATAAAATTAATGGAAGAAACAAATTTAATATCATGAGAATAAATGTGAGTGTCATTATAGATCATAATGAGCTTATTTATTATCCTAATTGTTAGAAAAATATTTAATGTTCCCCATGATGTAAATTATATTGTTACCTATGTTGATGTCTTTATTAATGAATTTTTGTAAAAAAAACTATAGATTTATATTGTTGTTCTTATGAGAAAATGTTCTTTAAATGGATACATATCAGTTTATTATAGTTAAATGTTGATCCAAATTGTAATCCATTAAAATAAATTAATATTTAGATAAGATATAGTATAAGTATATGATAATATATGATTTTAATGTGAATCCTAATCTAATAAACAAGGAATATATAACTGATTTTAAGATAATTGTTTTGGAATGATCCAATATAAGGACTATGATATGTGATGGAGAAAAGGATATAATTTTCATTAAATCTCATGATGATTCTTTTAATTCAATTAAATATTATAAATCTTATGGTTGGAATACTATTGTGATTGAGTAGATTCAATATGCACTATATTATAAGGAACTTCTAAAGTAAGTATATATTATGATAGGGGATGATGGATTAAATTTTAAAACCTTCATAGTTGTATGAGGAGAGATAAGAGTCGGGAAAAGAAAAATTGGTCAATGAATAAGAATATGGTGATTATGAGTTTACAATGTAAGAAACGTGAGAACATTATAAGTAATTTTATTAAAGTAAAAAATAATTATAAATAAAATAACTATCATTACATATTAGTTTAGAAGGCCTTGAATATTGTATATGTTCTTAATGTTTGTGATAATTTTATTTTCGAATATTAGATAATTTATTCAAGATATTATTTTCATATATTTACTAATAATGAGTAATTAAAATAGTTTATATATGAAGTATCTGGTAAAATAAATTTAGGTAAAAATAAGAGTTGTTGTATCATGGGAATAAGTTTTGATTCCTTATAAATTTCTGATGGGATTGTTAGCACTCTTAACAAGGTAATATGGGAATCTAATATAAAAGATACCTCATTTCTATTAGTGTTTTTATCTTAAATTTTACAACATTATTTAATACTCTATTAGTTTATGAATCACTCATGACTCTCTCAGTATGATAAAGGGAACCCTCTTACATAGAATATATTGTTTTGATGTTAAAATTCACCTAAAGAAATTGAATGTCTCTCATGTTCCAATGTCTGATAGCAGTGTCTTTTGGTATAGATGGAATATTCACATCAGTGCCAATTGTATTTATGAACTTTGTAAACAAATTATACAGTCATATATAAACCCAAATAAATTTCTTCTTTGTGGAGATTATGGATATGTAAACTCCAAATATATTAATTTTTATAGGTCTACAAACAATGATAGGAAACCCCTTGAGTGTATCCACTATTATAAAATGAGTCTATCTAGGAATTCCACCCAAATTGGTAGTTATTACTTTGTATCATTACTTTATGATTAATCAAGGATGGTATTGATTTATATTCTAAAAAAAAGTGGGAGACCTTTATAACCTTTAGAATATAGAAGAATAGTGTGGAATCCAAATCAGTTGGGATGTTAAATACTCATAAAACTATTAGATGGTATAGAGAATTAGTATAATTATTTTATATAATTTTTTAACTTTAGATAGGTCCCTAGAAAATGTATTATCCTGGAAACCCCTCAATAGATTGGATGAGTTGATCTCATGGATAAGACTACCCTATATAGATTTTGTTGCATACTCTTATACTTAGGTTTTCATCATTCATTATATGTGAAATATAACGCTATAGAAGTTTAAATAATTAATAAAAACCCATTCTACAAAATATTATTCTAAAAAAATGATGGATTTTGCATAATAAAAACCCAAAATCATCACTACATATATTTTCTTGATCCAAAACTTATTATCATACAAATAATGATAAGTTGGAACCATGGGATATGAATTTTATATTATTTAGTAATTTAGAGTGTGTTATGGTTATATATTATGGATAAATAAACCCAATTACCATAAGTGAATAATTAGTTATGATATAGTTTTCAATGAGTCTATCATATATAAAAATATGTTTTATGATAATATTTGAGTAGGAAATCCCTAATATTTGGGTGTTGAGGTTTCCTTAGTGTCTTAATACTGCTGTAAATATGAGTGTGTTTCCACTAATACTCCCCCATGGGATCATATTTATTATGATTATCATTATAAAAAATAAATAGAGGGATGTGATAATATTCATGATTTCATGTTAACCTTAGATAATGTTTAGTGGATAATTAGACCCTCACCCCTAGTCAGTTTATTCAAATTGATCGGGATGCTTATTCATATAATATTTCTCACGATAAAAAATATGTTTAAATAAAAACATTTTTAATGATATAAAATCTAATGGATGTATGTGGTTGTTTGTTTTTATAAATGATTAAATGAATTTCATTCATAGAAATCTTAAAAATAACATTGTTACCAAACATTAAATTGTTAAATTATTAATCGATATTTTATTTTTAAATAGAATAAAAATACCATGGGGGAGTAAAAAATTGAATACAATGCTAGGAAAATGTAAAAACGGTTCCTTGTAAGGGAAATTTGTTTATAGCGTTGGAAATTTCATGGTCAATCCATAACTATAAGAATTCTTCTATGATTATATTTTTGGATAGAATATTTGAAAATCCCCTCTATATAAGAAGCATTTAGTGAAAATCATATAGGTCCTAAAGGAACATTAAAATTAACAAATTTGGTTTTTTTTCATGAATATTATTTTCATTCCTTGAACTAATAATTAAAAAATTTTCTATATCCCATAGAAATACCTATTTATACGATTCACCAAGGATGAAACAAACGAATATTATGGTTGAAATATAGTATTTTTAATTTTCATATTTGGACATTAACATTACACAAAATAATAATGGAATTGTTCCAAAAAAATATTAAGAATATTGAATTGGTTCTAATATATATGGTCTCATGTCATGGATGATATATAATACTATGAAAGTGTCTCGGGTTATTATAATGATTACAAATTTTTAGTTCTTGTAAAATGAATGAAATTTTATACCATGATTGGTTAAATAAGGGAATATATTTAACGGAATTTCAAAATTATTTGATTCCATAAACAACCACATGTATATGATTTTATAGCTTTGGAATCTTCAAATTTGGAATAAGAGTATGAATCATGAATAATATCCCATTTCATGGAATATATAAGAGTTTATGAATGTTAAAATATCAAACTATGACATTAATTGAATTAACGAAGATATATAAAATTAATGAAATATGATATAGTGGTTGTACATAGAATACTCTGTGATAAAGAAATCACATCATTTCATAGAATTTTTTTAGTAAGGTATTTTCCAAGATCAAAGAGGCCACATCCTGGATGGATAATATATAGATAATTACAAAAGGTCCAATTTGTTTCAAATTTATAAAATATTAATTATACATCACAGTCATTTATTGGAATTTAATGGATGATTATGAAGGTATGTTATGTGGGAGGAAGGTGGAAAAGTAATGCACACATTTTTGGTGAAATTATTCTATGATTAAATAGGAATAATTGATGGAATGGAAATACAAAGAAAAGGAGAAACAATATTTAGAATTTACAAGAGGTGACAGTAAGATATAGATCCATTTTTAATATATATTTTACCATGTAATTTGTGTTTATCTACAACACCCCTTGGTTGACTGTTGATCTTAATTTTTTTGGATTCATTATAATCAATAATTATATCACATATTTATTGTATTCCTTATCTGATTTTAGTACAAAAATAGATATGATGATGGATTACCCATTGATGAGAAGTTTTCCTTTGAAAAAGATAAATAATATATATAATTCCTATTATTAACTCTAGGCATATTGATGGACTATCGATGCATGCTCCTTTGGTTATCCCACTGTAGTGAACCAAGTAAAATTTGTGTATCCCCTCTTTAATATATTAATCTTCATATCATACGTGTTCTTCAATATTTATAGGTTACAATTTCACTTTTTAAAATAAGAAAAATATATCGAAAAATGATTAATTAAAATCCATAATTCACCCACCAATACCTTATTATTGTGTATTAATCATGAACCTAATACAAGAGGTATCGGAGCCACTAGATTTATTAATGAGTAATTTACCTATTAATGATTACTGATATATATAACATGGATAATATAAAATGTATCCTTTTATTTGACATTTATAACATTCAAATATTAAAGAACAACATGATATATCACTTATGAACTCTTGGTAATGATGTATTCACTATTTCATAGTACCGAATAAAATTTATTATACCCAACTGTAATTTCAGTGACGAAAGATGAAAATAAATATTTTTATAATAATGTGAATACTCAAGAAATTTTATAGATAGAACTATTGAACCAAATATATAATAAACTGATGGAGTTTACTTATGTATTTTCAATGTTATGAAAAACATTATAATAATTTTTGTGGGTACAAAAAAGTGAATAATGATAGGGTATATGATGTGTAGAAATTTTTTTATGATTTTAGGATGAGGACAAGTGAATTTATTTTAATATTATCATTGGAAAAAGAGGAATAGTATTATTAATTAATAAATAATAATTAAAAAACTCTTAAATATGGAATTTTACCACAATTTATTAAATAGTGAGATGAAATGTAAAAAATGAATATCATCTGGCCAAAAAAGTATCATGTCGAATCGTTTGTTGAAAATGAAATATACAATGTGATTTAGTACCTAAAAGAAAAGAGTATTTTTATTATTAATTATAGAGAGTAATTCTAAGCATTTCATCTAATGAGTAATATGCTTCCATGGGAGGTGCAACATACCATTTCTGAATGCTTGTATAATTTTAGTTTAATCTTTTTCATGCCACAAATTATTCAAAAGCGTTGATTTAGAAAAACGATGTTTCACTAGTTATTCCTTTCATTTCATCATGAATAAATGTTTATAGTACACAGGAACCATAGTATCAACCAAGGATATTCCCATTATGATCATAATAGATAGTATCACGTCAATAATGGCCATGATTTCCTTTATAAGAACCATTAAAATTTATTTTGATCTAATTTTGAAATGGATGATACCAGGTAAAGTAAAATATACCTATTGGAGGTTTTTAATCCCATACAACACCTAACGATTTCAGGACTCTGATGATATGAAAAATACTATTACATAAATGTAATTACAGAACATTAAATTCCATGATGATAAATATTATTATTGCAAAATTTGACTATAGATTGATAGTAGTGTTTCTATGGATGAGTATATTATGTTCATACCAAATGTTTAATAAAACATTACTCCACATCCATATGAATTGGATTAGATATTTGTGGTGAAATCTTACCAACTTTATATAGCCATAGAATCCTGATAAAATTGAGCATTTTCTATAGAATCTCAAAAAATGATGAACCACCCACCACATAGTTTCAAAATTTAACTAATCATCAGATTTATTTAACTAAGAAATAATAAATATTTTGAGAAACTATTTGAAAACATAAAATCATTATATATTCATAACAATTTAGATTATTATTCAATTTGGGGGACTTTAATAAGAATATTTTTAACAGAAATTTTTAATTGGATCTCAATTCACCCCCTTCTTCAGTGTCCACACCGACCAACATTTGGTATCAGAGGGTGTTTGTTATTTATAAAGGATTTCCAAATACTTAGTTTTTCAACTGTGATTTTAGTTGTATCTTAAAGATCATTAATTTCTATTAGTTATATATTTTATCTCTTTATATATATTTGATAAAATCTAATTATGGATAATAGACTTGAAGGTGCTGATACCAACAGTCAACCATTATTTAATGGTACAAATTATTCCCAATGGAAACATAAAATTACCATTCATCTAGGAAGTATGGTATTTGTCATATGGAATTCTATAAAGACTCAATATAAAATTCTAAAAACTGAAAGATCTACATGGGTTGAACCTACTAAAACTTATAACAAAAATAACTGTAAAGCAATGAATGCTTTGTACTATGCTTTAGGTGATGAATAATTTAATTGAATATCTTCTTTTAAAACTGCTTATGAAATCTGGGACACCTTGGCTATTTCCCATGAGGGAATAAGAAATTTTAATGAAATGAGAGTAAACACCTATACTATTAATTATGATAATTTTAATGATGAAGCATGATGAACATATTTCTAATATGTATCTCAATTTCACTGATATTTTCAACACTATGAGCTCACATGGAAAAGTTGTTCCTAAAAAGGAGTAGATTATGAGAATACTAAGATGTATGCCTGAAATATGGATTGGCACATCAGTTTCAATTATAGAATCATGTGATATTACTTCCCTTGTTATTAAATAATTAATCGGTAAGTTTATGATGTATGAAGAAGAGCTGAAATTAAACAATGAATATGATGATAAACCAAAAAGGATGTCAGTATAATTTTAATCTACTGCATCAAAAATAAAGGACAAGGATAAAGTTCACATACCTACTGAAATCTCAATGAGTGAATGTTCAGATTTTGATAGTGAGGAAGAGATCACTACTGGAAAAATGACCTATACCCATGGTTAAAAACGGTGGGTATAGCCCCCAGAACCGTGGGTATAGGCTATACAAACTGGTATTGGGAACCGGGGGCTGGAACGACGTCGGTATATGGGTCTCAACCTATACCCATGGTTTTGGTGAACCGTGGGTATAGGGGGGTCAAAGTGTACAACAATGTTTTTATAGTGTGGAACATAACAAACCCCACAGTTTTCAAACTATGGGGTATTTGAATTAAAAAAATCTTGCAGAGGAGGAATTGAACCCGCAACCTCCCAAGGCCTCAAGCCCTCGCCCCACCAAGCGACCAACCGGGCTATCGCCGCTATTGGTATATATTGATAATTTCATTTTAATATATTAATATAATAGTTATAATTGAAAAGAAAAGTCTGACGGGTTTTGAACCCATGCTTCCCATTCATTGCATACTCACGACGACCAACCGAGGTAACGTCCCAGTTGATATATGATTAGACTTTTGTTTTCATATATTAATATATCTGCTATAATCGAAAAATAAATATACGCGGGTTTTCGAACCCGCGACCTGTGCTGAGGGATGTGAGGGAGTTACCAACTACGCTAAACATATTATATGATTTAATATTTTGTATCCATAGATTCATTTATTTCAGATCGTCTATTGACCAAAAAAAATTCGGTCTCGCAGAATTTTTTGTTCCCGCCATAACACGGGAACGATATACCGTGGGTATAGGTCTTTGAAAAATGCAATGACCTGAAATTTTGAATAAATCTTGTTTCCTAATATTGTGTGTTGTTTTATTTTATTTTATTTTTATACTCAACAAAAATCTTTCATTTGATAACATGAGTATAATTAAAATGAGACCATTGGGTTTTGACTATTATATAACCATTGGTCAATATGACCGCTGTAAACTAAACATTTCAATTATTTTCTCTAAAGACAAGTAATCATGGTTAATTAATATAGAAAGAAGATTTGATGGCCTCACCCAGTAGTCTTGGACCGATCGAATCCCATCTAATAGAACTTGGGAAGGAGGTAGCACACTGGGATTTGCTCTAGACCAAACCCAAGCTGAACTTCATCGTGTGAAGCTAGAACGGGATCTCCTTCACGAGAAGTTCAAACTGATAGAAATTACTACTCGTGCGATGTTGGACGAGCCTCCCTCGGATTCTCTCATCTTAGAACACTATACACATAGGTCCTATGCTGGTGTGATAAGGGGCTATGTTAGGAGACCGTAACTGCCTTTTGTAATCCTTTGTTTTAAATAAAAATTTTGATTTCTTCTTATGATGAAGTTTATGAATTTTCAAATGTCCAGATAAATATAGTATGCATAATTTTGATGAATTTTATAAAAAGGATATTTTAAAAATGTTTAGGTAAACCTTAAATGATTAAAAATGTGTAATGAGTTTCGAAAAATGATCTTCTACAGTTATGTTCAGTATGAAATTTAGAGTCTAATAAGATCAACATAATTTTTGATTAATAGTAAATTATGAATATTGATTTTATTCTTAGGATTAGTAATGTGACAAAATGGATTAGTAATCTCACTTAAAGAAAGTATTAAAATAAGCTATGCACTTTTATTAATTAATGTGATTCAATAAAATGGTTAAATAACGGTTTCATAAATTATTATTCAAGTAATAGTTTGTTCGGGGGAATAGTTTTTTAAATAAAAATTTAATTAAAAATATTTAGAAAACTATTTTTATAAAATGAACTTTATTTTCGAACTCAGAGCATCGATATTATGTTAAGGTAATTTTTTGGGGATATTTCTGAAAAAAATGAATTTTCGGTGAATAGTTTTTTTAATTAATAATTTAATTAAAAATATTAAGAAAATTATTTTTATAAAATGGATTTCAATTTTGAAATCAGAGCATTGATATTTGGTTAAGTTGAAATTTTGGGATTATTCTGAGAAAGTTGAATTTTTGATGAATAGTGAAAATACAGTTTTTAAGTTACGGGTGTTTAATGACATCATTAAATGATGTGTTAAGTACGTAACCAATATGGTAGACTTATGAATATTACGATAAGGTATGAGGTGTCCCAAGTGGCCAATACCCTGGGAAAATACTATAACGAACCATACTTTACATACATTGTTAATACTTCAAAATTGAAGCACACTTATTACAACATATGACAAAACCACAAAGGACCGTATAGGTATAGTGTCTTTAGAAACTGGGAAACATAAACAACTGGTTCATAAATCTTCTACAGTGTCTCCCATTTATTTCATCATATCTAGGGTCCCTTTTAGCATATTCTACTTAATATCCATCTTCCTGACCTGGGGAAAAGAAAACATAAAAGGGTGAGCTCAAATGCTCAGCAAGGGCAAATAAAGGAAATAAAAATCATATCATATCTTTTTGAAAATCAAAACCTGCAAAAGAGATCATAATATCTTAACATGGAATAAATCATAGAAGTGAAAATGAGATCCCCATAATCATAACATAAAACTTGAAACTTTGTGGCATGCACACATAATCATGGAAAATCATTTCTTGTTAGTCATGACTCATTGCCAAGGCTATCTTAGCGGACAAAGTCCATTTCTGAACCGAGTTCACTCCTCGTTTCAGTCCTATTTCACTGAACCGAAATAACCTTCCGTTCCAGCCATGTCTATCTCATGAGATATAAATCTTTACCCAATGCATTGGAGGGAGATATAGGTCCCACCCATCTTATAATGAATCCTTTCTTATGTGTGCCACATAATCATAAATCATACATCATCGCATAACACATGTAACAAAAATGGGATTCTTGAAACATCATGACATCATAAAACAAATCATATAAGGTAAATGACTTCATAAAAATAATTTCCTCAAAACATAATCAAATCAGTGTAATAATAGGGATAACAACAGAACCCTATATTATCTTAGATGGAAAATAATTTTGATAAAACATTTGAACTCCATTCTTGAGGAAAATATCCTTTCTACTTCAAAAAAGTTTACCTTTATTAACATGTCATACAATTTTAAACTAAAAGAAGTTGATTAAAAATAAAATTGAATATTTGTAAAGGAAACTTCTTGGAAATAATGTTTTAGAAATCCATTCATGTCGTATAAGTTAAAAAACATTGTTCGTACTTTTGTCGGAAAAGTCAAAAAGTACCTCGTACGAAAAACGACAAAAGATTCCTTCCATACATATTACTAAAAACTCACCGAAAGGTAAAAATGGATTTAAACAATTCTAGGTGGATGGAAATAATATTACATATTGATGAAACATGGATGTGGATGATAAAATACACCCTAGTAAATACTTACGAATAAACAATCTCGGATAAAAATGAGATTGTGATATTTCCCTTACCTTAGGTCCGATTTGCTTTACACGTGTCTGAATATCCTGTATAATGGTTTAAATAATGTTATTGACTTATTCCAGAATCATACATATTGATATGATATCATATATGGTCATATTCTTAGCTTCTTGTTAGTAATATTTCATTGTTACTTGTTACTCGGGTCTTTATTGCCTTTTGTTCTTATGCGTGTTTTTCCGAATACATTCTTATTCTTCTTTTAAGGTTATAGATACCTTATATCCAGAATGGTATTAGTGTAACATATATCATACTTATTCATTCAATTCATTTATATAATTACTATGTAATGATGATCATGTAGAACGAGTCGCATCACATCGTGGAGACGGTATTCCGTACGTACGCACGAGTGATGATATCGTTCCTATGATCGTGGAACTGTATTGGAGTATATATATATTATTTAAGTATCAATATTACTTTATAATAATCATAAATAGTTACTCATTACACCATTATACCCATCCTTGTAAAGTGATGGTGGAAAAATAGATTACACCACGGCGTGGAGACGGTATTCCGTACGTACGCACGCGCGGTGATTTCATTTTTTCTGTGGGATGGATAGAAGGTGAATTAGGGTTGTTTCATATTTATAATGACATATCAGTATGTAAGTAATACTGATGTTATTACTTTATCATGAAACAACTAAAGAAGAAGAAGTTGAAGAAGAAAGAAATTGAAAAGATCGGTAATGGATATTACCTCTTCTTTGGAACGCCTCTTTGAATCCTCCACTTAGGGAACTAAGATTGGTCTTTGAAGAAGACCAGGACTTCTAGGATTATTCTAGGGGAGTGGAGAGGAGAAAATGGCAGGTGTTGGCCGAGCTTGAGTGCTCAAATTGGTGTGAGGAGGAGGGGGAGGAGGTGCCCTTTTATAAGGGAGGAAAGGGGCACCTTAGGAATACCTCAAAATATTATTTTATATTAAAGTCAAAATCGGTTTATAATGGTTCCAAAAGGTCTTATTTCGAAGATAAAGTGGGGATGGGTCGAAATCCTATCAACCAATATGATTTAGACAAGTTTAGGGTGTTATTTTAACCTTATCAATTAGATTTAACTCTAAGTTAAATAATTTAACTTTTACCGTGTCTTTTTGTTTTTTTCACTATATGGTTAATAGACTTACTATAACATGCCAAAAGAACCCCAAATTGTTTATTCATAATATATATATCCTTATCTAAGACATTTGGCCGAACCTTAGATTTTTATGAATAAAATAACAATTAATAATATAATATTTGATTTAAAAACTATTTTGTGTCTATTTTGACACTATTTGATATATGATTTTTGTGAAAGTCATAACAGAATTATATGTTTTAAACAAGTTGATTAAATCAACACTAATATTTCATAGTAACCTAGAAAATTAGTGGAATTCATAAAAAGTCTTAAATTACTTTTATTTTGGTATTTATATTATCAATTATGTCAATATTTCATTAATAAGATAATTACTGCATCATCTTTGTGTCATAGATAAATTAAATTATTTGATGTCTAAAAATTAAAAATAAAATACCATCATGTATGAAATCTGTTTAGCTTTCTAATGAATATTTACAATCTAATTTATCTTATGTATAACCCCATATTAAAAATGATTTACTTATTAAACTGTAAATTTAACTATTTTAACCCTTTAAATAAATTAATAATAAATGTCCTAATCTAATCCAAGTGGGCCTAAATGGTCATATTTTATTCCTAAGTTTGTTTTTGGTCGAATTACACTTGTCCAATAGAATTAGGACATGTGTTATGGTAATATTAATATCATATTTACCCTTAGTTACCCTATTTACTATTAACCGCGGTAAAAAAAAGTAAAAAGTTACTATTCACCAAAAAATTATTTTTATCTCATTGAACCACATTTTACTTACTGATATCAACCGTGTCTGTCAGATTTTCGATATTCCATTCACAGAAGCAGTAAAATTAAGTTTTATGCAAAATTCAGTTTTTAACCTACCACTTAGTGGTTTCACTATTCATCAAAAATTGAAAGTTTTCAGAAAAATACCAAAATTTCACCTTAGGATAATTTCGATATTCTGAATCCAAAAATGAAGTCCATTTTTAAAAATAAAATTTATAAAATTTCAAAAAGTGGTTATTACTATTCATAACGGCTAGTTTTAATAGCATATTTTTTTTAGTGAAACTCGGTATTGCGTACGACGCAAGCTATCGAGGAAGGTCGCGATTGCGTGTAAAGCAAGCCAAGAAAGTGTTGTGTAGAAAACGATTCCTTTGATGATTCATATAACATAAAAGTCTCGGGTGTTACATTCTACCCCCCTTAAAAAGAATTTCGCCCTCGAAATTCGTCACTTTGTAACAAACAGATGAGGATACTTCTCCCTCATCATATCCTCAAGCTCCCATGTAGCTTCTTCAAGTTGGTGGTTCCTCCATAAAACTTTCACCAAGCGAGTGGTCTTGTTTCGTAGGACTTTTTCGCTACGATCCAGAATCTCTATCGGCTGTTCTTCATAAGAAAGATCTTGCTCCAGCGGTACAACTTCTGAGCTGAGTACATGTGAAGGATCTGGTATGTACTTTTTCAGGAGAGATACATGGAACACATCGTGAACTTGAGAGAGATTCGGTGGAAGCGCCAATCGGTAAGCTACCTTCCCAACACGATCCAATATTTCGAAAGGACCGATATATCTAGGGCTCAACTTACCCTTCTTTTCAAATCTCATAACCCTCTTCCAGGGAGATATTCGTAAGAACACTTTATCACCCACTTCAAACTCTAGGTCTTTTCTTCGGTTGTCGGCATAACTTTTTTGTCGACTCTGAGCCGCGCTTATGTGTTGTTGAATAGATCTGACCTTTTCTGCCATTTCATCAATGACATCAGGTCCTAATATCTTTCTTTCCCCAACTTCATGCTAGCAAGTTGGAGTCCTGCATTTCTTCCCATAGAGAGCTTCATAAGGATCCATCTGAATACTGGAGTGAAAGATATTATTATAAGAAAATTCCACCAAAGGTAGGTGTTGATCCCAACCTCCTTTGAAATCCATAGAGCAAGCTCTCAACATATCTTCTAGGGTTTGAATTGTTCTCTCAGACTGACCGTCTGTCTGGGGATGATAAGCAGTGTGGAAACTCAACTCTGTATCCAGAGTATGCTGAAGACTTCGCCAGAACTTCGAGGTAAATCTCGGATCCCGATCAGATATAATAGAAAGTGGTACTCCATGCAATCTTACCACTTTCTTTACATATATCCTGGAAAGCTGATCTAGAGAGAAATCCTCTCTAATAGGAATGAAGTGTGCAGACTTTGTAGGACGATCAACTATGACCCAGATAGCATTATTGCCTTTGGATGTTTTAGGAAGTCCTGTGACAAAGTCCATAGTGATGTTTTCCCATTTCCATTCGGGTATGGGTAATGGTTGTAACATTCCCTTAGACTTTTGTCTCTCAGCTTTAACTTGTTGACAAACCAAGCATCGAGAGACATATTCAGCAACATCTCTTTTCATGCCATCCCACCAGAAGTACTCTTTCAGGTCCCTATACATCTTCGTGCTTCCAGGATGAATAGAGAATGATGAAATATGAGCCTCATCCAGAAGCTCCTTCTTTAATTCGGGGATGGAAGGAACACAAACCCGATTCCAGAACTTTATTATCCCATCACAATCAAGGTTGAATTCAGGAACATTTCTCACCTTCTTTTGTAAATCGACATCTTCTTTCTGTGCCTCTTTAATCTTCACATGTATAGATGGTTGAACATTCATTTGAGAAAGATATGATTTTTCCCCTTCCATTATAATAACAAGATCCATCCTTTGTAAATCCATAAATATTGGATATTTTGTGATCCTCATCATGGTTAAACAAGCATGGTCTTGTCGACTTAATGCATCTTCCACCTTGTTTGCTTTCCCAGGGTGGTAATGGATTGAGCAGTCATAATCCTTAATCAGCTCCAACCATCTTCTTTGACGCATATCCAGCTCCGTTTGTGTGAAAATATACTTTAAACTTTTATGATCAGTATAAATATCACACCTTTCACCATAAAGGTAATGCCTCCAAATTATTAATGCAAAGATTACCGCAGCCAACTCCAAATCATGTGTTGGGTAATTTTTCTCATGGATTTTCAACGGTCGTGAGGCATAAGCTATCACCATATCATCTTTCATAAGAACACACCCCAATCCCTTCTTGGATGCATCACTATAGATCACAATCCTTTCTACACTACAAGGCAGTGTGAGCACAGGTGCACTGGATAACCTTCTTTTCAACTACTTGAAATTCTCTTCACATTCCTCTGTCCAGACAAACTTAACTCCTTTCCGAGTCAACTTGGTGAGTGGATTAGATAATTGTGAAAAATCCTTTACAAAACGTCGATAATATCCATCCAAACCAAGAAAACTTCAGATCTCAGTTACTGTTGTTGGTCTCGACCATCTTTCGATAACCTCTGTTTTTGCTGGATCCACAGATATCCCCTCTTTTGAGATTATGTGCCCCAAAAATGCAACTTTTTGAAGCCAAAATTCACACTTGGTGAATTTGGCATAAAGCTTCTCCTTTCTCAGGGTCTTCAATATAATTCTCAAGTGATCTTCATGCTCTTTATTTCTCTTAGAATTGACAAGAATATCGTCTATAAAGACTACCACAAATTGATCAAGATAGTCTCTAAAGACTCTATTCATTAGATCCATGAAGATAGCAGGGGCATTAGTAAGACCAAATGGCATCACTATAAATTCATAGTGTCCATACCTTGTACGGAAAGCCGTCTTTGGTATATCCTCCCTTTTGACCCTTAATTGATGATACCCTGAACGAAGATCAATCTTGGAAAAGTATTGAGCTCCACGTAGTTGGTCAAAGAAGTCATCAATGCGTGGGAGAGGATATTTGTTCTTGATAGTGATCTTGTTAAGTTCTCGATAATCAATGCAGAGTCTCATTGATCCATCTTTCTTCTTAACAAATAGAACATGTGCTCCCCAAGGTGACGCACTAGGGCGTATGAATCCCTTATCAAGATTCTCTTGGAGTTGCTTCTTCAATTCCTGCAACTCAATTGGGGCCATTCTATATGGTGTCTTTGAAATAGGCAAAGCACCCGGTACGAGTTCTATTGAAAACTCAACTTCACGATTTGGTGGAAGACCCGGTAATTCCTCCAGAAAAACATCATCAAACTCCCGTACAATGGGAATATTCTTAATCGTGAGTTTCTCACCAACCATTTGAGATAAATAACCTTCATTTAGTGGAATCAATACCCATAATATGGAAGAAATTTCCACTGGAAGATTATGTTCATCCTTGCATTGATATACGATCGTAGATTGATCTGGAATATGAAATGTGACTTCCCTTCTTTGGCAATTGATATGAGCTCCATGTAGAGAAAGCCAATCCATGCCAAGAATCACATCAAATTCCACTAAAGGAAGGATCACAAGATTTGCAGGAAGCACTTTCCCACAAACTTCGATCGGAGAAGAATTATAAACTTTTGATGCGACTGTTGTGCCATTAGGTGTTGTCACAGCTAACTCAACATCTAATTGTTGAGGTAATACGGTGATACCCTTAGAAAATTATTTAGAAATAAAAGAGTGGGTGGATCCAGAATCAAATAAAACATTTGCTACTTTAGAGTGGATGGTAAGTGTACCTTTCACCACTTCGTTATCGTACTCCACATCAATGATAGAAATTGCATGTGACTTTCCTTTGTCTTTAGCCTTAAGATTTTGTTGACGTTGACCATCATCATCAACCCTTGGATTTGGGCATTGATTGGCATAATGCCCCATCTCGTTGCACTTGAAACATTGAAGTGTAGTAGGTTCATTCTTTGTATCCCTTCCTTTGTTTGCGTCATTAGACATCTTCTTCCCATTATCACGGCATTCAAATGCCCGATGACCTTCCTTTCCACATTTAAAACATTTACTTGTACCTTTAAGACAACTCCCTCCATGTTTCTTTCCACACTTTGAGCATAAGGAAAAGCTCATCTTCTTTTCCGTGTGCTCTTTAGATTTTTCTTTGAATTCCATCTTCCTCTTCTTATCAAACCCATGTGACTGATGGGTTATTCCAATCTCCATCTCGACTTTGAGAGCACATCGAACGATTTCCTAGTAGCTATTGAAGTCTCTTATGGCTAACGCCCTTCTAATTCTTGGTTTTAAGTCACTAAAGAATCGATCGATCTTACTCTCAGGTTGGATAATAATACCAGAAGCGTACCTTGCAAGTCTTGTAAAATTTGCTTCATAGGTACCAATAGATTCATCATCCCTTTTCTTCAGTTCAAGAAACTCTTTCTCCATCTTTGTTCAGAGAATACGAGGGAAGTACTTATTGAAAAATAAGTTCTTGAACTCGTCCCATTCCATATACTCAATTTCATCCCTTTGCCTCATATTCTTAATAAGATTCCACCATTGATCAGCATCTCCTTCCAAATGATACACTTCTAGGATGACTTTATCATGTTCAGAACATTGAAGAACTGAAAATATCTTTTCAGTAGTACTAATCCATTGTTCTGCAACTAATGGATCAGTAGACCCACTGAAAGAAGGTGGACGCTGCCTCATGAAGGATTCAACAGAATGTTGCTCCTTCCTTTGCTCGTTTGGAAGTCCTGCATGATTCATAGCTTGAGAATGTTGTGTGATCATGGCTACAAGATTTTTCATTCCAGCTCCCATATCGTTTGGTTGCTCAGGGGGACAATCATTGCATTGCCCATCGCATTCCGTATTAACACGGTTCCTTCGGGTTCCAGCCATAGACTAAAACCAAGAAGAATAGTGTGAGAAACACTAATTATAATAGGAAAACCACATAATTCAAGAATAAAATTTTCATTCTTAAGGTCTTATCCTAGGTTATTCAAGGCCATTTCTAAAACACTAAGATTGTGTTCTATGCTTAGACTTATCCTTAGGGTTCTTACTAAGGCTTTCACATCCTAGTTTCCAAAGGTTGACTATACCTTTCCTCTGATACCAACTTTAACGACCCATACTTTACATACATTGTTAATACTTCAAAATTGAAGCACACTTATTACAACATATGACAAAACCACAAAGGACCGTATAGGTATAGTGTCTTTAGAAACTGGGAAACATAAACAACTGGTTCAAAAATCTTCTATAGTGTCTCCCATTTATTTCATCATATCTAGGGTCCCTTTTAGCATATTCTACTTAATATCCATCTTCCTGACCTGGGGAAAAGAAAACATAAAAGGGTGAGCTCAAATGCTCAGAAAGGGAAAATAAAGGAAATAAAAATCATATCATATCTTTTTGAAAATCAAAACCTGCAAAAGAGATCATAATATCTTAACATGGAATAAATCATAGAAGTGAAAATGAGATCCCCATAATCATAACATAAAACTTGAAACTTTGTGGCATGCACACATAATCATGGAAAATCATTTCTTGTTAGTCATGAATCATTTCCAAGACTATATTAGCGGACAAAGTCCATTTTTGAACCGAGTTCACTCCTCGATACAGTCCTGTTTCACTGAACCGAAATAACCTTCCGTTCCAGCCATGTCTATCCCATGAGATATAAATCTTTACCCAATTCATTGGAGGGAGATATAGGTCCCACCCATCTTATAATTAATCCTTTCTTATGTGTGCCACATAATCATAAATCATACATCATCGCATAACACATGTAACAAAAATGGGATTCTTGAAACATCGTGACATCATAAAACAAATCATATAAGGTAAATGACTTCATAAAAATAATTTCCTCAAAACATAATCAAATCATTGTAATAATAGGGATAAAAACAGAACCCTATATTATCTTAGATGGAAAATAATTTTGATAAAACATTTGAACTCCATTCTTGAGGAAAATATCCTTTCTACTTCAAAAAAACTTTTCCTTTCTTAACATGTCATACAATTTTAAACTAAAAGAAGTTGATTAAAAATAAACTTGAATATTTTTAAAGGAAACTTCTTGGAAATAATGTTTTAGAAATCCATTCATTCCGTATAAGTTAAAAAAAACATTGTTCGTACTTTTGTCGGAAAAGTCAAAAAGTACCTCGTACGAAAAACGACAAAAGATTCCTTCCATACATATTACTAAAAACTCCCCGAAGGGTAAAAATGGATTTAAACAATTGTAGGTGGATGGAAATAATATTACATATTGATGAAACATGTATGTGGATGATAAAATACACCCTAGTAAATACTTACGAATAAACAATCTCGGATAAAAATGAGATTGTGATATTTCCCTTACCTTAGATCCGATTTGCTTTGTACGTGTCTGAAGCTCCTGTATAATGGTTTAAATAATGTTATTGACTTATTCCAGAATCATACATATTGATATGATATCATATATGGTCATATTATTAGCTTCTTGTTAGTAATATTTCATTGTTACTTGTTACTCGGGTCTTTATTGCCTTTTGTTCTTATGCGTGTTTTGCCGAATACATTCTTATTCTTCTTTTAAGGTTATAGATACCTTATATCCAGAAGGGTATTAGTGTAACATATATCATATTTATTCATTCAATTCATTTATATAATTACTATGTAATGATGATCATGTAGAACGAGTCGCATCATATCGTGGAGACGGTATTCCGTACGTACGCACGAGTGATGATATCGTTCCTATGATCGTGGAACTGTATTGGAGTATATATATATTATTTAAGTATCAATATTACATTATAATAATCATAAATAGTTACTCATTACACCATTATACCCATCCTTGTAAAGTGATGGTGGAAAAATATATTACACCACGGCGTGGAGACGGTATTCCGTACGTACGCACGCGCTGTGATTTCATTTTTTCCGTGGGATGGATAGAAGGTGAATTAGGGTTGTTTCATATTTATAATAACATATCAGTATGTAAGTAATACTGATGTTATTACTTTATCATGAAACAACTAAATAAGAAGAAGTTGAAGAAGAAAGAAATTGAAAAGATCGGTAATGGATATTACCTCTTCTTTGGAACGCCTCTTTGAATCCTCCACTTAGGGAACTAATATTGGTCTTTGAAGAAGACCAGGACCTCTAGGATTATTCTAGAGGATTGTAGAGGAGAAAATGGAATGGGTTGTCCGAGCTTGAGTGCTCAAATTGGTGTGAGGAGGAGGGGGAGGAGGTGCCCTTTTATAAGGGAGGAGAGGGGCACCTTAGGAATACCTCCAAATATTATTTTATATTAAAGTCAAAATCAGTTTATAATAGTTCCAAAGGGTCTTATTTTGAAGCTAAAGTGGGGATGGGTCGAAATCCTATCAACCAATAGGATTTAGACAAGTTTAGGGTATTATTTTAACCTTATCAATTAGATTTAACTCTAAGTTAAATAATTTAACTTTTACCATGTCTTTTTGTTTTCTTTCACTATATGGTTAATAAACTTACTATAACATGCCAAACGAACCCCAAATTGTTTATTCATAATATATATATCCTTATCTAAGTCATTTTGCCGAACCTTATATTTTTAGGAATAAAATAACAATTAATAATATAATATTTGATTTAAAAACTATTTTGTGTCTATTTTGACACTATTTGATATATGATTTTTGTGAAAGTCATAACAGAATTATATGTTTGAATTAAGTTGATTAAATCAACACTAATATATAATAGTAACCTAGAAAATTAGTGTAATTCATAAAAAGTCTTAAATTACATTTATTTTGGTATTTATATTATCAATTATGTCAATATTTTATTAATAAGATAATTACTGCATCATCTTTGTGTCATAAATAAATTAAATTATTTGATGTCTAAAAATTACAAATAAAATACCATCATGTCGGAAATCTTTTTAGCTTTCTAATGAATATTTACAATTGAATTTATATTAAGTATAACCCCATATTAAAAATTATTTACTTATTAAACTTTAAATTTAACTATTTTAACCCTTCTTTAAATAAATTAATAATAAATGTCCTAATCTAATCCAAGTGGGCCTAAATGGTCATATTTTATTCTTAAGTTTGTTTTTGGTCGAATTACACTTGTCCAATAGAATTAGGACATGTGTTAGGGTAATATTAATATCATATTTACCCTTAGTTACCCTATTTACTATTAACCGCGGTAAAAAAAGTAAAAAGTTACTATTCACCAAAAAATTATTTTTATCTCATTGAACCACATTTTAATTACTGATATCAACCGTGTCTGTCGGATTTTCGAAATTACATTCACAGAAGCGGTAAAATTAAGTTTTATGCAAAATTCAGTTTTTAACCTACCACTTAGTGGTTTCACTATTCATCAAAAATTGAATGTTTTCAGAAAAATACCAAAATTTCACCCTAGGCTAATTTCGATATTCTGAATCCAAAAATAAAGTCCATTTTGAAAAATAAAATTTATAAAATTTCAAAAAGTGGTAATTACTATTCATAACGGCTAGTTTTAATAGCATATTGTTGTTTAGTGAAACTCGTTATTGCGTACGACGCAAGCTATCGAGGAAGGTCGCGATTTCCTGTAAATAAAGCCAAGCAAGTGTTGTGTAGAAAAAGATTACATTGATGATTCATATAACATAAAAGTCTCGGGTGTTACAAATACCATGGGAAAGCCCATGGTTTTTCCAAAACCACTAATGAGGTGTCCCTTGGCCATTAATGCCTTGTCCCCTCATTTTCCCTATAAATACCAAGCAATCCTCTCATCCATTCGACTCCCCACTCTCCACCAACGATGTTATGGTCTCATTACCTCCCAAGGAGTCCTCCCAAGGTGCCCCCAAGCCCTCAAGGTCCCAACCATTGAGTTTTAAGAGATACATTTTAAGGTAAGGGATCCGACCTCTCTCTTTCTTTTCAAGTAATCTCTTTTATGTCATTCCTTTTATGCTTCATGTTCTTATGTTGGAGGATTTTCTTCTATACTCTTCTTACTGCCCTTTTAATTTTCATTTAATTATAGATCCCCTCTTACTCTCATTATTTCGTTCTATGAAGTTTTATGTGGCGCTGTTAGGCTGCCGAAATGTTTTTAACGGATTCTTTCTCCCTTCTCAATTTTCAAGATATATTTTCATGTAATGTATTTCATGTTCCTTTATATTATGTTGGGTTATGATCTCTAAATATATCATACTGATATTTTATTAGCATATGATGAGAGACCCCATTTTATCTCTTCAATTCATCAATTTGAAAATTTAAGTGGCGTCGTTAGGCTGCCGAATTTTTAAGGGATTGTTTCACCCTTCTCATTTTTAAGTTCTATTTTCTTGTCAAGTCATTCAAGTTACTTTATGTTAGGGTATGATATCTATATTTATCATAATGATAATTTATTTTCATATGATGAGAGACCATTTTTGATCTCATCAATTCATTTTTTTTGAAGTTTAAGTGGCGCCGTTAGGCTACTGAATTTTTAAGGGATTCATTCACCTTTCTCATTTTTTAAAGTTCTACCTTCATGTCAAGTATTTCAAGTTACTTTTCATTATGTTGGGGTATGATATCTATATCTATAATACTGATATCTTATGATCATATGATGAGAGACACCATTTTATCACTTCAATTCATTATTTTTATGTTTAATGTGGCGCTGTTAGGATGCTGAATTTTTAAGTGGTTCATTCACCTTTCTCCTTTTTCAAGGTTTTAATTCCATTTCATGTCTTGAAAGTTCATTTTTATTATGTTTGGGTATGATCTCTACATCTATAATACTGTTCATTTATGTTCATATTATGAGAGAACATGTTTGATCTCATCAATTCATTTTTGTTGAAGTTTAAGTGACGCTGTTAGGCTGTCGAATTTCTAAGGGGTTCTTCCACCATTCTCATTTTCAAGATCTATTTTCATGTCAAATATTTTAAGATCCTTTTTATTATGTTGGGGTATGATATCTATATCTATAATACTGATCATTTATATTCATATGATTAGAGACCCTATTTGATCTCGTCAATCCATTTTTGGATGTTTTAAGTGACGCCGTTAGGCTGCTGAATTCTCATAAGAGAAATCTTATTTTTTGTCTTCCTTTCAAGTTCTTTGATTCAAATGGTGTATCATTCATATTTCATTACCATGTTCTTAAATACATTATATTTTGTTCCCCTACTTTTTTATGGGTCATTTATGAATGTTTGGCCGATTTCCCCTCTCTTTTCAATGTTTTCTAAAACCCTGTAACATAGCCGTTATGCTGCTGAATTTTTGTCTCAAATTGTCTCTCTATTTTTCTCAAAATTATTTTATGTTATTAAGTTAATACTCAAAGCTCTTATTTATACATGGGTATTCAAATATATACCAAAATTTTCTATTTTAAATTATGGGATTTACATACATGAAACCCTCTTTCCCTTTCCGTGGGTTTAAAGTGATATAAAGATAATGTCTTTAAAGCAGTTTTTAAAATGTTATGATTATGAAACGAAACCCATTTCTTTTATGCTATATTGGTCGTTTATGAATTGATTGATGATGATATATGTGGCTCACATGATAATAATGACATGTCATGGGTGCGCCCAGATAGCTCTCCAATGCCTTGGGTAAATACTTAATCTCTAGAGATGACTTTTTAGACTGATACCTTGATGAATAACCTTGGTAATTTTTAAGGACACCTTGGGGATGGACCTTGGTGAGACGAAATGATTGTCAATATTAAATGTTGTAGCCACATCTTCATGTTATGAAAAGTGTTATTTTTTTATTATGATATATCTCATGATTTCTTTCTCATGCCTTAAAGTTCTTTTCATGACCTTATTGAAGTATCTCAAGTTCACAAGTAAAATGTTTCTCTTGTGTCCCTTACTGGTCCTTCTTCTCACCCTTTCTTTTGATGTATGTCCCCAGGTTATGAGATGCAGTAATGAACCTAGGATGAACATGAGGAGAAGCCATTCAAGTGTTTAAGAAGAATGTTTTATGTTTTCATGTTTTATGTTCCTGGTTTCCAAGACACTAAACCTTAAAGATCCTCGATTTTGTAAAATGTAATGAAAGTTTATATGATAAAAACGTGTGCTGCTATTGTTGGTATCAATGGATGGTTTAGTTATTTGTGGAAATTAGGATATGAAAACTCTAGGAAGAACCCTATAGAAAAGTTTAAATATTGAAAATCTTCTTGGTATTTTGGTGAGTATTGAGTAAGGGGTTGCCAAGAAAATACATCCCAGTCTGGATACGAGCAGGTATAGATTGCTCTGGCACAAATGTACATAGGGGTAAAACCCAAAAACACCTCTTTGAGCTATACTCGAATGGTAACTGGTACACGACAATGGGCCTTGCTGCACTCTTGGTTACGACACTCCCGGGGGATATTCTTTGGTAAATTCGTAAGCTTAATATGAACCATTGTTAAAGGAACAAAGATAAAATAAAATAAATATTCACATAAGAATATATGATCATGGATAACCTAGATGGGAACCTAGTGGGTCACAAGTTAGGGTATACTTTTCTTCTACAAGTTATCCTTATGTGATTTCAGTTCCTTTTCATGGTTATTGGCTAAGTACTTAAGCCCCTAATTATGCTTTATCTTCTTAGTTAATGGTGGGAAATGGAAGAACATGTCCCAACAACCAATGTGATAGGAAATGCGACGATTGTCGTATTTATATGACAGGGATGATTAGGGGATTAAAAGATGATTATTATTTTGGAAGACGTTCACTATTTTTGTGACCCTATATGATCGAGTTAAATAGATTACTACGGTAATTTCATTGAGTAGTATGGTTGACTTATATTTTGAAGAATCAATGAATTTAAGGTGGACTTATAGTAATTTAAGTTACTTATGGGAATGATTAACCTATCTTGAGTAAAATGTGTTTAGGATAGCTACTTTTGTTATAAAATGATAGGAGTGGTTGATGTTGTTGGGAGATGAACAATGAAGTTTATTTTGGAATACTATGTTATCAAATCCTTCTAGTATTTGGTTTTCAATCATAGTTTGGTTTATTTTGAGAAATTTTAAGGACTGTTATTTATGGAATGGTCTATGATGAACTTTGGGTAGTACCATGGAACATTGAAGATTTAAAAGTAGTTTCCATTCCTATGGTATTATTTCTTTTTGAAGAGTTGTTTTACCTTACCCTTTCTGTTTTTGGGATAATGTTTAAAGATAAAAGAAATATATTGTTAATCTATTCTGGATTATGTGATTATCTAGAAGATGATTCTTGTGCTTTTTATGAGACCAAGTGTTTTTGAATTCTCATCATTTGGAGAAAAGATTAGTGTTGGTAGGGACTTATTAATGGATGAAACTCTACATGATGGTAGGTATATTTTCTTATTTTTTTGTTCTCTGTAGTAAATGAATTCCTTAAAAAATTATGAAAAGGAATGTAAAACAAAAACGTTGTTGGTTTACATTTCCTACTAGCTAATCAAAGACCATTTACACACATCGTAAGTTTGGGATTTTCTTATTGTTATCTTTCTCCTAATTATGTTTTATATCACTCTCCCTTAGAAAGCGACCCTTGGTTTTTCCCTCCATGTCCATGTTTTCCTACATGGGATCCCAGTATGGGTTAACTCGGGTGACCTTTGTACTTCACTTTCTTTCTTTTAAAGTAATAGTTTTACTAACTCATTTTCCGATGTCGGGATTTCAAAAAAAATTCAAAACCCAATTTTAATAATTGTGAGGATGCAATTTATTAAGGGGGGAATATTGTAACGAACCAAAATTTTGAATAAATCTTGTTTCCTAATTTTGTGTGTTGTTTTATTTTATTTTATTTTTATACTCAACAAAAATGTTTCATTTGATAACATGAGTATAATTAAAATGAGACTGTTCGGTTTTGATGGTTATATGACCATTGGTCAATATGACTGTTGTAAACTAAACGTTTCGATTATTTTCTCTAAATACAGGTAATATTGGTTAATTAATATAGAAAGAAGATTTGATGGCCTCACCCAGTAGTCTTGGACCGATTGAAGCCCATCTAACATAACTTGGGAAGGAGGTAGCACCACTGGACTTTGCTCTGGACAAAACCCAAGCTGAACTTAATCGTGTGAAGCTAGAACGGGATCGCCTTCGCGAGAAGATCAAACTGATAGAAATTACTACTCGTGCGATGTTGGCCGAGCCTCCCTCGGATTCTCTCACCTTAGCACACCTTAAACTTAGGTCCTATGCTAGTGTTATAAGGGGCTATGTAAAGAGACCGTAACTGCTTTGTGTAATCCTTTGTTTTAAATAAAAATTATGATTTCTTCTTATGATGAAGTTTATGATTTTTCAAATGACCGGATAAATATAGTATGCATAAATTTGATGAATTTTAGAAAAAGGATATTTTAAAAATGTTTAGTTTAACGTTAAATAATTAAAAATGTGTAATGATTTTCAAAAAATGATCTTCTACAATTATGTTCTGCACAAAATTTATAGTCTAATAAGATCAACATAATTTTTGATGAATAGTATATTATGAATAGTGATTTTATGATTAGGATTAGTAATGTGACCAAATGGATTAGTAATCTCACTTAAAGAATGTATTAAAATAAGCTAGGCACTTTGATTAATTAATGTGGTTCAATAAAATGGTTAAATAACGGTTTCAAAAAATATTATTCAAGCATTAGTTTTTTCAGGTGAATAGTGTTTTTTAAATAAAAATATAATTAAAAATTTTTAGAGAAATATTTTTATAAAATGGACATCATTTTTGAACTCAGAGCATCGAAATTATGTTAAGGTAATTTTTGGGGATTTTTCGGAAAAAAAAAATAAATTTTCGGTGAATAGTGTTTTTTAATTAAAAATTTAATTAAAAATATTTAGAAAATTATTTTTATAAAATGGATTTCATTTTTGAAATCAGAGCATTAATATTTGGTTAAGGTGAAATTTTGGTATTATTCTGAGAAAGTTGAATTTTCGTTGAATAGTGAAAATACAGTTTTTAAGTTACGGGTGATTAATGACATCATTAAATGATGTATTAAGTATGTAATAAATATGGTCGACTTATGAATAGTAATATAAGGTATGAGGTGTCCCAAGTGGCCAATACCATGGGCAAGCCCATGGTTTTGCCAAAACCACTAATGAGGTGTCCCTTGGCCATTAATGCCTTGTCCCCTCACATTCCTTATAAATACCAAGCCGTCCTCTCATCCATTCGACTCCCCACTCTCCCCCAACGAAGTTAGGGTCTCATTACCTCCCAAGGAATCCTCCCAAGGTGCCCCCAAGCCCTAAAGGTCCCAACCTTTGAGTTTTAAGAGTTACATTTTAAGGTAAGGGATCCCACCTCTCTCTTTCTTTTCAAGTAATCTCTTTTATGTCATTCCTTTTTTGCTCCATGTTCATAGGTTGGAGGATGCTATTTTATACTCATCTTAATTCCCTTTTAGTGTTCATATAATGATAGATCCCCTCTTACTCTCATTATATCGTTTTATGATGTTTTAAGTGGCATTGTTAGGGTGCCAAATGTTTTTTAACAGATTCTTTCTCCCTTCTCATTTTTCAAGATATATTTTCATGTACAGTATTTCAAGTTACTTTTTATTATGTCGGGGTAGGATCTATAAATTTATCATACTGATCTTTTATGATCATATTATTAGAGACTCCATTTTATCTCTTCAATTAAGCATTTTGAAAAATTAAGTGGCGTCGTTAGGCTGCCGAATTTTTAAGGGATTCTTTCACCCTTCTCATTATCATGTTCTATTTTCTTGTCAGGTATTTCAAGTTACATTATGTTGGGGTATGATATCAATATCTATCATACTTATCATTTATGTTCATATGATGAGAGACTCTTTTTGATCTCATCAAATCATTTTTGTTGATGTTTAAGTGGCGCCGTTAGGCTGCCGAATTTTTAAGGGATTCGTTCACCTTTCTCATTTTTCAAAGTTATACATTCATGTCAAGTCTTTCAAGTTACTTTTTATTATGTTGGGGTATGATCTCTATATCTATCATACTGATCTTTTATGATAATATGATGAGAGAACACGTTTTATCTCTTCAATTCAGTATTTTGACGTTTTATGTGGTGTCGTTATGCTGCCAAATTTTTAAGTGGTTCTTTCACCTTTCTCCTTTTTCAAGATTTTAATTCCATGTCATGTATTCAATGTTCTTTTTATTATGTTGGGGTATGATCTCTAAATCTATAATACTGATAATTTATGTTCATATGATGAGAGACCATATTTTATCTCATCAATTCATTTTTTTTGAAGTTTAAGTTATGCTGTTAGGCTGTCGAATTTCTAAGGGGTTCTTTCACCCTTCTCATTTTCAAGATCTATTTTCATTTCAAGTCTTTCAAGTTCTTTTTTATTATGTTGGGGAATGATATCAATATCTATCATAATGATAATTTATGTTCATGTTATGAGATACCCTATTTGATCTCATCAATTCATTTTTTGAAGTTTTAAGTGACGTCGTTAGGCTACCGAATTCTCATAAGAGAAATCTAATTTTTTGTCATCCTTTTAAGTTCATCGTTTCAAATGGTATATCATTAAAATTTCAATACCATGTTCTTAGATACTTTATATTTTATCCCTACTGTTTTATAGGTCATTTATGAATGTTTGACCCATTTCCCCTCTCTTTTAAATGTTTTTTAAAACCCTGTAACATAGCCGTTATGCGGCAGAATTTTCGTCTCAAATTGTCTCTCTCTTTTTCTCAAAATTATTTTATGTTATTAAGTTAATACTAAAAGATCTTATTTCTACAGGGGTATTCACATATATACCAAAATATTCTATTTTATATTCTTGTATTTACATACATGAAACCCCCTTTCCCTTTATGTGGGTTTAAAGTGACATAAAGATCCTGTCTTTAAGGCAGTTTTTAAAATGATATGATTATGAAACGAAACCCATTTCTTTTATGGTATATGAGTTGTTTATGAAATGATTTATGATGATATATGTGGCTCACATGATAATAAATACATTTCAAGGGTTCGCTCATATACCACTCCAATGCATTGGGTAAAGACTTAATCTCTAGAGATGACTTTTTAGACTGATACCTTGGTGAATAACCTTGGTAATTTTTAATGACACCTTGGGGATAGACCTTGGTGAAACGAAATGATTGTCAATATTAAATGTTGCAGCCACATCTTCAAGTTATGAAAAGTGTTATTTTTTTTATTATGATATATCTCATGATTTCTTTCTCATGCCTTAAAGTTCTTTTCATGACCTTATTGAAGTATCTCAAGTTCACATGTAAAATGTTTCTCTTGTTTCCCTTACTGGGCCTTCTGCTCACCATTTCTATTGATGTATGTCCCCAAGTTATGAGAAGCAGTAATGAACCTAGGATGAACATGAGGAGAAGCCTTTCAAGTGTTTAAGAATAATGTTTTATGTTTTCATGTTTTATGTTCCTGGTTTCCAAGACAATAAACCTTAATGATCCTCGGTTATGTAAAATGTAATGAAAGTTTACGTGATAAAAAGGTGGGATTCTATAGCTGGTATCGAAGGACGGTTTTGGAAAAACCATGGTGTATAGGTCTACAAAAAAACCTATACTCACGGGTTTTTCCAGAACCGTGGGTAAAGGGGACATATTACCACGGTTTTGAAGAATCATGGGTATATGTCCCGATTCTATCCCTATACCCACGGTTTCCAAAACCGTAGGTATAGGGGGGGCCTATACCCACGGTTCTACATAAAATTGTGGGTATATACCCATTTTCTAGTAGTGGATGGCTCAAATAGCCTGGAGATTCAAGAAATTATACAGGAAGATGAAATTCTTCAGAAAATAAAACTACAAAGGAAAGTATCTCCAAAGCGGGAATTGGACGAAAAATTGGAATAAATATGATAAGGATGATGAGTTATTTTTTATTAATGAAAAAGGAAATGACATGTGAAAGAAGGCTACCTGAAGATAAAGTTCAAGAAGATATATGATTATGTGAACAATAACTATAAGAATGTTATGGTAGAAACTTGGAGTGATTCAGACGATAGTTCATGTGATTCTGATTATTCGCAACAAGAAAAATCTCAAAAAGATAATATGTGTTTCTTGAAAAACACATCTGAGGTGACATTGAATAATCTTTCTTTAAATTCATATTATTCATGAGTTGATTTTGATTCTGAATCTGAAAACATGAATAGTGAAGAGTTATTTAAATATTGAAATATGCTAGAAAAAACCTGTAACGAATTGAAGGACATGTATAAGACCTTGAAGAAACAATATGCTTTGACAAACACTTTTAACTATGCACTTGATATATAAGGGGAAAATAATTCTCAATTACATAAGGAAAATACTGAACTGAAATTGTCTAATGAGAAATTACGAAATAGAATAGAGAAATTATATAATTAAAAGAATACACTAACTCAAACGCTATGAAAATAAGTGGAACCAAAATATACCATAGGAATATGCTATCAGCCTCGATAGAGACAGTTTACTAAAAATATATAAATTCCAAAATCTGGACAGAATGCTACTTGTTCTAGTTTGAGAAATTCATATGATTCAACTAGTTACTCACATGGTTATGGGTAAAATAATATTTATCATTCAAATCTTTTGAATCTACTGATTTTATGAGACCCATTAGACACGTTTGGCTACCAAAAGATTTGTTTTCTAACCTCTCTAGACCGATGAAAATCTGGGTACAAAACTAATTTTTTTGTTTAAACCGATTTTGTAGGAGACCTGTTTGAAAAGTTCCTATAAGAAGGTATGGTACTTGGACATTGTATTTTCAAGGCATATGACTGGATATTACTCATGCTTCATGTGTTGAATCATAGTTGATGTAGGCTATGTCACCTTTGGTGCTATCTCAAAAGGAAAAATCATCGGTTTAGGTCAGATTGGTAACACCGATTCTGTTTTAATTTCCAATGTTTTATTTGTTCATGGACTTAAATATAACATTATAATTATTTATTAATTTTTTTATGATGGTTTCAATGTTAAATTTTAAAATGATTCTTGTAATGTTTCTTATTCTAAAAATATTTTAGTATTTTCTACTTTCAGAAATGAAAATGTTTATGATGTTGATCTGAATTATTTGGCTAAATAGAACATTACATGCCTGAATGCTTTTCATAACGATTCTTGGATATGGAACAAAATACTAGGACATTGCATCATTCATTCACTTAGCTAACTAATTGGGAAAAAATTAGATAGAGACCTACCTAAACTTGAATTCCCAGCTGAAAATGTTTGCAATCCCTATCAAAAGGGAAAGCAACATAAAGTATCTTTTAAATTAAATAAATAAGTTTCAACTTCTCAACCTCTCGAGTTGGTTCATATGGACTTGTTTTGACAATCTAGAGTTTCTAGTTTAAATGGGAAGCAGTCTGTCTATGTTCTAGTAGATGACTTTTCTTGGTACACTTGGGCATACTTCTTAGATCAAAAATTGCGACTTGTTCTTACTTTATCAAATACCTTAAGTCTGTAAAAAAACCATAGTGGACTCAAGATTAATTCCTTGAGGAGTGATCATGGTCGTGAGTTTGAAAATCATGAGTTTTAATCATACTACTCACATAATGGCTATAGTCAAAACTTCTCTGCCCCTAGGATACCTCAACAGAATGGTGTAGCTGAAAGAAGAAATAGAACCCTTCAAGAAATTTCAAGGACTATGCTTAATGAATATGACATACCAGTTTATTTTTGGGCTGTAGATGTAAATACTACATGTTATATTATAAATAGAGTCTTGATTAGACATATTCTTAAAAATACCCCTTATGAACTGTGGAATAATAAGAAGCCTGATTTTAGTTACATTATATTTTTTTGTTGAAAAGACTTTATTGTCAACAATAAGAAAAATCTAGATAAATTTGCATCCAAGAGTGATGAACCAATCTTTCTAGGATATTCAAATACTAGAAAATCCTCTAAAATTTTTAATAAAAGAACCAAATGTTTCAAACAGAATTTTCACATCACATTTGATGAAATTGATCCACATGAACCTAAATCTTCCATTGAAAATCTTGAAGAAGTTTTTTTTGTTTTAAACATTAATGATAAAATCAATAAACATGTTATAAAGACATCCATTTCTGTAAACATTCCATAACATGTTTCTATAGAACCTAAATTTAGATAAGAAACTAAAATTTCTAGTCCCACCTTCACTAGATCAACAAGGATCCTAAATATTCATCATTTAGATGTTGTTCTTGGTAATCTTGATAGAGGGACACAAACTAGAGCTTCCATAAGAAACCAGGTTGAACATCAATCATTTCATTCAAATTTAGAACCTATGAATATCAATGATGCGATCAATAATGAATTTTACGTAATATCTATGCAAGAAGAATTAAATAAATTTAAAATAAACAAAGTCTGCAAATTAGTTGACAATCGAATGACACTTTGACTATAAAAACTAAATGGGTTTCTAAAATTATGTTGATAAATCTAAATGCATAGTTAGAAGAAAATCAAGGCTAGTTTCAAAATGGTATAGTAAAGAGGAAGGAATAGACTATGAGGAAACCATTACCCCTGTAGTTAAATTAGAATCTATTTGGATTCTACTTACCTATACTGCACATCTGAATATCATTTTATATCAAATGGATGTGAAAAGTGATTTTTAAATGGTTTTATAATTGAATATGTATTTGTGGATGAACCACCAAGATTTACTAATCCTCATTTTTCAAATATTGTTTTTAAGCTCTCTAAAACTTTATATGGTTTGAAATAATCTTCATGAGCTTGGTATGATAGAATTAGTAATCTTCTTATCTCAAAAGGTTTTTCTAAAGGTATTGATGATCCAATGATCTTTATCAAAATAATTTCTAATGATGTTTTGATTATAAAAATCTATGTTGATGATATTATTTTTGGATCTTCTAAACATACCTTGTGTATTAATATTTCAAAGTGTATGCAAAATGAGTTTGAAATGAGTTTAATGGGAGAACTCAAATATTTTATTGGATTTCATGATTTTCAAAATGAAAATGGTATTACTTTAAATCAATGTAAATATACAAAGGATATTTTAAAATGATTTGGTTTATAGAGTACTAAAGAAAGTGATACTCCTAGGAGTACCACCAGTATGCTGGACATTGATGAATTTGGGAATCCAGTTGATCAAACAAATTACAGAGGTATGATGGGAAGTCTACATTACCTTACTTCTAGTAGACCATATATTATGTTTAGTGTGTGTAAGTGTTCAAGATTTCAATATAATTCTAAAAAATCTAATTTGTGTGCTGTTAAGAGAATATTCAAATATATTAAACATACTACAAATTTCGGTTTATTTTAACAAAAAGGAAAATCCATTGACTTAATTATTTATTCAAATGCTGACTTTACGGGTTGAAAGTTAGATAGAAAGAGAACTTCTAGAACATGTCATATTCTAGGTAAGTACCTAGTATCATGGTGTAGTAAAAAGCAGAATTTTGTTTCATGTTCTACTGCTGAACCAGAGTACATAACTACTGGTAGTTTTTGTGCACAAATTTTGTTGATTACACATACTTTTATGGACTACGTATATGATTTTAAAAACTTTTATTTAAACTGTGATAACACTAGTGCAATTAACTTCTCTAACAATCTCATGTCTCACTCTATGACCAAACACATTCTTGTAAGGTTCCATTTTTTGTGTTATCATTACCAAAAAGGTGATATTGCTCCTGAATTTATAGGTACTGAACATCAATTAGCTGACATTTTCACCAACCCTTTATGTTCAAAAAGGTTAAATTACATTGGATAAGAGTTAGGAATGATAGAATCTATGCGTTAGAATGCCTCACCAGTATGAACCTCAATGTTATACCTCACCGGTATGAACCTCACTATTATACCTCACCGCTATGAACCCCACTATTATAACTCACCGGTATGAACCTCACCGTTATACCTCAGTGTTAGTGGACCTCACTAATAAAAATACCTCACCATTAGGAATTATCACCTATATACTATACTGTTATGTTTGCGCTATTTTTAAACTTCTTTATATTTATCCACCTGAATATGTATCGTTTATACATTATTTATTTTGTTTTATATGTTTATTTTATAATTACTAAATGAAAAAAACTTAGTATTATGTAATTATCAATCCACTGAGCACTCCTCTTTCAAACCCAACCCCATGATCCCCTAAATCATTCGAAAAACCTAAGGTTCTTCAATAAATAGATGGAAAAACCCAAATTTCTAATTGTTAGAGATGACTTTGATGGGCCAAATGCGAAGAAGAAAAAGACAAGGACTGAATCAAGTTATAGTTTCAATCGAACAAGGTCAGAGAGGTGTCCAGTAAACCCGCACATGGAAAATAGAGAAATTGTAATCGAGAAGGTGTTGTGTACATAGTGGATTTTTCAATGAAAATCACTGACCCTAAGAATATTGGAGGAACAAAAATGGCTAAAATGTTTCACAAACAACAATGGTAATTATTATCTAAAGCTGATAATAGATTTCTATGCTTTTGTGCGCTTTGTGAAATATGATAAGGACAATAGAATGGTTTCATCGGTAAATGGAAAGGAAATAGACATTCATCCATTGAATGGGATGAATGCATGAAGGTACAACATGAAGAAGTATTTGGGTATTCATCAAAGACAATACCTCCTACTATTGACTTATTTGACTATGAAATTGCCTTAGAGGAGCTCACTGGAAGTTGTAAGCAGAGAAAGGTGGTGGCTGCTGAGATGAATGGGGAAAATAAGTTGTTGTTCAAATTAATCCAACATGTGCTAAGTCCAAGGAAAGGGGAATTTTTATATCTAAAGTATCAAGATATTTATTTTTTCAATCTCTTATGCCATGGTGTGTAGGTGAATCTGTGTAGGCTGTTAATGATTCAAATAGGGGATATGACTAGACCCATATAAAAAAACAATGCATTATTCTTTTCCAAATTGATTTCATTTATGATTAATGTAAAGGTGGTTGCTGAGTCTATGGATGAGATAGTGGTGGTAAGGAAAAAATTTTGTATCACAAGAATAGTATGTAAGTACATGAAGATTAGTTGAAACCCAGGGATAAGGCAGTGGGTTACTGATGATGAGAAGATATATGAAAAATTCATTCCAGTGGAACATCAAAATAGAACAAAAGATAAGAGAGATCCTGGTCTAGGACCTGATGAGGAGGAGCCATAGTATAGTGATGATTTAGATGAGGAGGATTCCTCTGTAGCTGATAGAGGAGATCTAGACTTTCCTCCTAGACCAAATCCTGAAATTGTATCAGAAGAATAGGAAAATTCTTCTTTGAATCTACCTAGTACAGAAACATTTTTGGGTGTAATAAATGAAGAAGAACCTTTGGATGAGGAAGACCAGTAGTGATCAGATCAGGAAGAGGCTACCCCAGAGAAAGAGGAAGAAGAAATGGAATCTAAAAATGAAGCAAATGCTTCTGCCTCTTTGAATGTGAGTCCTTTGATTGGAAGTAAAGTTGTGCCAGAGGCTGTCCTTGATGAAGTAGATAGACCTGCACCTGTTACTAAAGATCCTTGTGCTATTAGAGATATCAATATGAATGTATAGGATTCTTATAAGGAAGACCACTAATCTGAGGGTGTTGTTTCTATACATGTACAAGAGAATTCACCAATTGAGGGGGAGCATCCAACTAGACTGGGCAGTGTTTGAGTAGCTTATTGAATTGAAGACTAGGAAGAAGACCTAGGTTTTGTGGTCTGTGGACTGGATTATCTAGATTCTGATAATGATGAATCCCTCATTAGACCTAAATTCAATTATGATATTCTCTCTGGGTTATTATCTACAGATGTAGTCAAAAAACATGATATGGATCAGTTAAAGTCAGAGCTAAAGGCCAGCTTTGTGGAAGAACTAAGGAGAATGGAAAATTCACTGATTTCATTCATCAATCTATATTGAATTCCTTTGTCGCTATTATTGTGACAGAAATATCACATGTTTTTGTGCCTGCTAGTTTGATAAACACGGCTCATTTTAAGTCGTTAAAGGCTGAGATGAAAGAGTCGTTGAATGCATCTATTTTCGATTTAAAGAATTGTTTTGTTAAGGAAATGAGAAACATGAAAAAATCATTTGAACTTTATCTTTGATGTACTACGTCAACCTCTATGAATAAGATGATGATTGAGATTAGAGTATGTAATAACAAATTGAGAGCTTGAAAGGAGCTATTGTTGCCTTGAAGCAGTCTGTTGTTTCCTTAACATCCTTGAGTAGTCCTAAAGCTCAAATGAATGTTGATATCAATTAAATTAAAGGTGCAGTAAGGAAATTTGTGGAAGTATTTGAAACATTTAAAAATTTAGACAAAGAGCATGCCAGCACTCAGGATTTGGATGTCCATATGCTGGTAACCAACATAACCCAATCATTCATGGAGACGGTTTCAATCACTATCAAACCTCTTGCTTCATCTAGTGCTTTTGTATATGTTGATCAGTTTCAAGCAGTGATGAAAGAGGATTTTGGTTCATCATCAACTAGTGGCTCTGTGAACTTGTATGCCCTGACCCAGGTGGTGAATACCACAAGATATATCATTAAAATTGTCCAAGATTATATAATATAATCTTATGCCTCTCAAAAAGAAGTAAAGGATAATGTTGATACATATTTTAAAAAAATTTATACCAAGAATTAATTAACAAACCATTTCAATCGTCTTTTTTAAAATCTGAAATTACCACCAGTCAATAAAACCTTCGGAGAAGAATTCAACAAGCTCAGAGAGGTGACCCCTGCACTAGAAAAATTCATGGAGAACAAGGATGACTTCATTTCTGCTATGGAAAGATGAGGAGGAATCGTAATGGACTTCAGGAATCTGTTGTTGCAATTTTTGTATGTGGACTGTACTCCTATCATAGAAACACCATCCATGCCTGCCTCTACAAAGTCTACCTCCATTACTCAGATGACTCTAGTCCAAGAAATCTAGAGCCTCACTCCTATGATCACATAGAGATCTAGCCACTATAGGCCTGGGATAGTCTCTTTTTCCCAACCACCAATCATGCATTCTGGAATTCCTAAGCCTCAACATGCATCCACCACACCTGGATCCTCTTCTAATCCCATGGGAAAATATCATGCTGAGGAGGTGGATTGATTAGTGGCTAGAACCATTGATGGTAATCCCTTGTGTTCTTTTTTTTGTTCACTTTTTTATTTCTATGTATTTTTTCCTCCAATAATATATAACATGATTTTATCTTAAATTTTACCTTATGTTACTTCTGTTTTCTTATATATCCTTTCTGTCCCCCTTTTTTCTAATCACAGTGGGTGAGAAATAATAAATTGAACCAAAATATTCCATAAGAATATGCTATCAGCCTCGTAGAGACAGGTTACTAAAAATATATAAATTCCAAAATCCAGACAAAATGCTACTTGTTCTAGTTTGAGAAATTCATATGATTCAACTAGTTACTCACATGGTTATAGATCAAATAATGTTTATCATTCAAATCTTTTTAATCTACTAATTGTATGAGACCCATTAGACACGTTTGGCTACCAAAATATTTGTTTTCTAACCTCTCTAGACCCATGAAAATCTGGGTACAAAAATAATTTTTTGTTTAAACCAGTTTTGTAGGAGACCTATTTGAAAAGTTCCCATAAGAAGGTATGGTACATGAGCATTTTATTTTCAAGGCATATGACTAGATATTACTCATGCTTCATGATTTTAATCATAGTTGATGTAGTCTATGTCACCTTTTGCGATAACTCAAAAGGAAAAATCATCTGTTTAGGCCAGATTGTTAACACTGATTCTGTTTTAATTTCGAATGTTTTATTTGTTCATGGACTTAAATATAACCTTATAATTATTTATTAATTGTTTTATGATGGTTGCAATGTAAAATTTTAAAACTATTCTTGTAATGTTTTTTATTCTAAAAAATATTTTACTATTTTCTACTTTCAGAAATGAAAATGTTTATGATGTTGATCTGAATTATTTGGATAAATAGAACATTACATGCCTGAATTCTTTTAATAAAGATTCTTGTCTATGGCACAGAAGACTAGGACATTTCATCATTCATTCACTTAGCAAACTAAATGGGAAAAATTTATTTAGAGACCTACCTAAACTTGAATTCCCAGCTGAAAATGTTTGCAATCCCTATCAAAAGGGAAAGAAACACAATGTTTCTTTTAAATTAAATAAAGAAGTTTCAACTTCTCAACCTCTCGAGTTGGTTCATATGGGATTTTTTGGACCATCTAGAGTTTCTAGTTTAAATTGGAAGCACTCTATCTATGTTCTAGTAGATGAATTTTCTTGGTACAGTTGGGTATACTTCTTAGCTCAAAAATTGCGACTTGTTATTATTTTATCAAATACCATAAGTCTGTAAAAAACCATAGTGGACTCAAGATTAAGTCCTTGAGGAGTGATCATGGTCATGAGTTTGAAAATCATGATTTTGAATCATACTACTCACATAATGGCTATAGTCACAACTTCTATGCCCCTAGGATACCTCAACAGAATGGTGTAGCTGAAAGAAGAAACAGAACCCTTAAAGAAAGTTCAAGGACTATGCTTAATGAATATGACCTACCGGTTTATTTTCGGGCTGTAGATGTAAATACTGTGTGTTATATTATAAATAGTGTCTTGATTAGACCTATTCTTAAAAATACCCCATATGAACTGTGGAATAATAAGAAGCCTAATTTTAGTTACATAAGATTTTTTTTGTTGAAAAGACTTTATTCTCTACAATAAGCATAATCTTGATAAATTTGAATCCAAGAGTGATGAAGAAATCTTTCTAGGATATTAAAATACTTGAAAAGCCAGTAGAATTTTTAATAAAAGAACCAATAGTGTCGAAGAGACTTTTCACATCATGTTTGATGAAACTGATCCACATGAACCTAAATCTTCCATTGAAAATCTTGAAGATGATTTTTTTTAAACATTAATGATAAAATCAATAAACATGTTATAAAGACATCCAGTTTTGGAAACATTCCATAACATGTTTCTACAGAACCTGAATTTAGATAAGAAACTAAAATTTATAGTCCCACCTTCCCTAGATCAACTAGGATCCTAAAGAATCATCATTTAGATGTTGTTGTTGGTAATCTTGATAGAGGGACACAAACTAGAGCTTCCCTAAGAAACCAGGTTGAACATCAATCTTTTCGTTCACATTTAGAACCTAATAATATCAATGATGCAATGAATAATAAATTTTAGGTAATGTATATGCAAGAAGAATTAAATCAATTCAAAAGAAACAATGTCTGTAAATTAGTTGACAGATCGAAGGATACTTTAACCATATGCACTAAATGCGTTTCTAGAAATAATGTTGATAAATATAAAATCACAGTTAGAAACAAATCAAGGCTAGTTGAAAAAGGGTATAGTCAAGAGGAGTGAATAGACTATGAGGAAACCATTACCCCTGTAGTTAAATTAGAATATATTAGGATTCTACTTACCTATACTGCTCATCTGAATTTCATTTTATATCAAATGGATGTGAATAGTGATTTTTAAATGGTTTAATAATTGAATATGTATTTGTGGAACAACCAACAATATTTACTAATCCTCATTTTTAAAATATAGTTTTTAAGCTCTCTAAAACTTTATATGGTTTGAAATAAGCTCCATGAGCTTGGTATGATAGAATTAGTAATATTCTTATCTCAAAAGGTTTTTCTAAAGGTATTGATGATCCAATGTTCTT
This sequence comes from Viscum album, assembly GCA_963277665.1. NCBI lineage: Eukaryota > Viridiplantae > Streptophyta > Magnoliopsida > Santalales > Viscaceae > Viscum > Viscum album. Next base: position 1,665,286,329 of record OY728156.1, read on the forward strand.
TATCAAAAAAATTTCTAAAGATGTTTTTATTATAAAAATCTATGTTGAAGATATTATTTTGGGACCTTCTAAACATACCATGTGTATTAATTTTTCAAAGATTATGCAAAATGAATTTGAAATGAGTTTAATGGGAGAACTCAAATATTTTATGGGATTTCATGTTTTTCAAAATGAAAATGGTAATATTTTAAATCAATGTAAATATACAAAGGATCTTTTAAAATGATTTGGTTTATAGAGTACTAAAGAAATTGATACACCCATGAGTACCACCAGTAAGATAAACATTGATGAATTTGGGAAACAATTTGATCAAACAAATTATAGAGGTATGATTGGAAGTCTACATTACCATACTTCTAGTAGACCATATAATATGTTTAGTGTGTGTAAGTGTTCAATATTTCAATATAATTCTAAAAAATCTAATTTGCGTGCTGTTAAAAGAACATTCAAATATATTAAACATACTAAAAATTTCGGTTTATTTTATCAAAAAGGAAAATCCATTGACTTAATTAATTATTCAAATGCTGACTTTACTGGTTGCAAGTTAGATAGAAAGGGCACTTCTAGAACATGTCATATTCTAGGTAAGTACCTAGTATCGTGGTGTAGTAAAAAGCAGAATTTTATTTCATGTTCTACTACTGAAGCAGAGTACATAACTACTGGTAGTTTCTCTGCACATATTCTATGGATTAAACATACTTTTATGGACTACGTATATGATTTAAACATGTTTATATAAACTGTGATAACACTAGTGCAATTAATTTCTCTAATAATCTCGTGTCTCACTCTATGACCAAACACATTCTTGTAAGGTGCCATTTTTTGTGATATCATTACCAAAAAGGTGATATTTCTCATGAATTTATAGGTACTGAACATCAATTAACTGACATTTTCACTAAGCCTTTATGTTCAGAAAGGTTAAATTACATTGGACATGAGTTAGTAATGATAGACTCTGTGCGTTAGAATGCCTCACCGGTATGAACCTCAATGTTATACCTCACCGGTATGAACCTCACTATTATACCTCACCTCTATGAACCCCACTGTTATAAGTCACCGGTATGAACCTCACCATTATACCTCACTGTTAGTGGACCTCACTTATAAGAATAACTCACCATTAAGAATTCTCACCTATATACCATACTGTTATGTTTGCGCTATTTTTAAACTTCTTTATATTTAGCCACCTGAATATGTATCATTTATACCTTATTTATTTTGTTTTAATTATTTATTTTATAATTACTAAATGAAAAAAACATAGTATTAGTTAATTATCAATCCACAGAGCTCTCCTCTCTCAAACCCAACCCCATGATCCCCTAAATCTTTCGAAAACCCTAAGGTTCTTCAATCCATATATGGGAAAACCCAAACTTCTAATTGTTAGAGATGACTTTGATGGGCCAAATGCGAAGAAGCAAAAGACAGGGACTGAATCAAGTTGTAGTGTCAATCAAACAAGGTCATAGATGTGTCCAGTAAACCCGCACATGGAAAATAGATAAATTGTAATCGAGAAGGTGTTGTGTGCAGAGTGGATTTTTCCAAGCAAATCGCTGACCCTAAGAATATTGGAGGAATAGAAAGGGCTAGAATGTTTCACAAAAAAACAATGGTAATTATTATCTGAAGCTGATAACATATTTCTATGCTTTTGTGCGCTTTGTGAAATCTGATAAGGATAATAGAATGGTTTCATCGGAAAATGGAACGTAAATATACTTTCATCCATTGAATGAGATGAATGCATGAAGGTACCACATGAATAAGTATTTGGGTATTCATCGAAGACAATACCTCCTACTAGTGACTTATTTGACTATGATATTGCCTTAGAGGAGCTCACTAGTAATGGTAAGCAGAGAAAGGTGGTGGCTGCTGAGATGAATGGGGAAAATAAGTTGTTGTTCAAATTCATCCAACATGTGCTAAGTCCAAGGAAAGGGGAATTTTCAAATATGAAGTATCAAGATATTTATTTGTTCTATCTCTTATGTCATGGTGAGAAGGTGAATCTTTGTAGGTTTTTAATGATTCAAATAGGGGATATGACATGACCCAAATCAAAAACCAATGCATTATTCTTTTCCAAATTGATTTCAGTTATGATTAATGTAAAGGGGGTTGCTGATTCTAAGGATGAGATAGTTGTGGTACGGGAAAAAAATTTTATCACAAGCACAGTATGTAAGTACATGAAGATTAGCTGAAACCCATGGATAAGGCAGTGGGTTACTGATGATGAGAAGATATACGAAAAATTCATTCTAGTGGAACATCCAAATAGACCAAAAGATAAGATAGATCCTGGTCTAGGACCCGATGTGGAGGAGCCATAGTATAGTGATGATTTAGATGAGGAGGATTCCTCTGTAGCTATTGGAGGAGATCCAGACTTTTCTCCTAGACCAACTCCTGAAATTGTATCAGAAGAATATGAAAATGATTTTTTGAATCTACCTAGTACAGAAACTTTTTTGGGTGTAATAAATAAAGAGTAACTTGTTGACGAGGAAGACCAATAGAGATCAGATCAGGAAGAGGCTACACTAAGGAATGAGGAAGAATAAATGGAATCTGAAAATGAAGCAAATGCTTTTTCCACTTTGAGTTTGAGTCTTTTGATTGGAAGTAAAGTTGTGCTAGAGACTGTCCTTGATGAAGTAAATAGGCATGCACCTATTACTAAGGATCCTTGTGCTATTAGAGATATCGATATGATTGTATAGGATTCTAATAAAAATGACCAAGAATCTGAGGGTGTTGTTTCTATATATGTATAAGAGAACTATCCAATCAAGGGGGAGCATCCGACTTGACTTGGCAGTGATTGAGTAGCTTATTGAATTGATGACAGGGCAGAAGACCCAAATTTTGTGGTCTATGGATTTGATTATCTAGATTCTAATAATGATGAATCCCTCATTAGACCTAATGTCAATTATGATATTCTCTCTGAGTTATTACCTAAGGATGTAGTCATAAAACCTAATGTGGATCAGTTAAAGTCAGAGCTAAAGTCCAGCTTTGTGGAAGAACTAAGGAGAATGGAAACTTCACTGATTTCATTCATTCAATCTGTATTGAATGCCTCTGTGGCTATTATTGTGATAGAAAGATCACATGTTGTTGTTCCTACTAGTGCGATAAACAGGGATAATGTTGAGTCTTTAAAGGCTGAGATGAAATAGTCTTTGAATGCAGCTATTTCTGATTTAAAGAATTGTTTTGTTAAGTAAATGAGCAACATGGAAAAATCATTTGAACTTTATCTTGGATGTACTATGTCAACCTCTATGAATGAGATGTTGAATGAGATCAGAGTATGTCATACTCAAATTGAGAGCTTGAAAGGAGTTGTTGTTGCCTTGAAGTAGTCTGTTGTTTCCTTAACATCCTTGAGTAGTCCTGAAGCTCAAATGAATGATGATATCAATTAAATTAAAGGTGTAGTAAGTAAATTTGTGGAATTATTTGAAACATTTAAAAATTTAGACAAAGAGCATGCCAGCACTCAGGATTTGTATGTCCATAAGCCGGTAACCAACATAACCCAATCATTCATGGGGACGGTTTCAATCATTATCAAACCTCTTGCTTCATCTAGTGCTTTTGTATATGATGATCAGTTTCAAGCAGTGATGAAAGAGGATTTTGGTTCATCATCAACTAGTGGCTCTGTGAACTTGTATGCCTTGACCCAGGTGGTGAATACCACAATATATATCATTAAAATTGTCCAAGATTATATAATATAATCTTCTGCCTCTCAAAAAGAAGTAAAGCATAATGTTGATACATATTTTAAGAAAGTTTATACCAAGCATTAATTAACAAACCATTTCAATCGTCTTTTTTAAAATCTGAAATTACCACCAGTCAATAAAACCTTCGGAGAAGAATTCAACAAGCTCAGAGAGGTGACCCATGCACTAGAAAAATTCATGGAGAACAAGGATGACTTCATTTCTGCTATGGAAAGATGAGGAGGAATCATAATGGACTTCAGGAATCTGTTGTTGCAATTTTTGTATGTGGACTGTACTCCTATCACAGAAACACCATCCATGCCAGCCTCTGCACAGTCTACCTCCATTCCTCAGATGACTCCAGTCCAAGCAATCCGGAGCCTCACTCCTATGATCACATAGAGAGCTAGCCACTACAGGCCTGGGATAGTCTCTTTTTCTCAACCACCAGTCATGCATTCTGGAATTCCTAAGCCTCCACATTCGTCCACCACACATGAATCCTCTTCTAATCCTATGGGAAAATATCATGCTGAGGAGGTGGATTGATTATTGGATAGAACCATTGATGGTAATCCCTTGTGTTATTTTTTTGATCACTTTTGTATTTCTATGTATTTTTTCCTCCAATAATATTTAACATGATTTCATTTTATATTTTACCTTATTTTACTTCTGTTTTGTTGTATTTCCTTTCTATCCCCCTTTTTTATAATCAATGAGGGGGAGAAATAATATATAATGAGAAGTAATAAGGATGAAATAATATAACAGGGGGGAAATAATACAAAGGGGGATAACTTCTATGTGGAATAAGTTTATTTTTTGAGCATAATACATTTCCATCTGGTATATTTTCTTTTAAATTTTTATCTATGATACATGTGTTGTATATCTCTGATATAGTTGTTTCATACCTCTAATATTTTCATCTAATAATTTATTCTCTGATATATTTTTTATAACTCTAGAACATTTTTTTATCAGTAACTCTGATCAAATTTCTTTTATTACTATATCCTTTTATATTCTTTTAAAATCTCTCATTTGAGAATTTCATTACTGACACTAAGAAATAAGAACCATTTTATTTTATACTGATACTTTACTGATTATTTTGGATTATTATATCATAATTTGTGATTATCAAAATGGGGGAGATTGTTGACCTCAACTATTTTTATAATCCCAAATATGTTTTAATATGTGTTAATAATCCTATATTGAAAATAATATCCAAATAATGTACACTCTTTGAACTCATAAATAAAAATATATCTTGTGTATAACTATTAAGGATATTTACAATATATTGGTGTCTAAAACGATTTGTGTGAAAAAGAAAGGTACCCATAGTTAACCGTCACAATATATTTATTTCAATTAAATAGATAATATCGAAATTTATGAATGTGTGTAATTAATAATGATATTATTGATGAATTTCCTTCACTTATAGAAAGAACAATCAAGTAGGGAAATAGATGTGGTGATGGTACAATACCACTCTCTTTTTTCAAATGTGAAATATTTTATCATATTATTGTTAGAGTCATAATAAATATAGATAATTGATTCAAAGAGGATGTTCCCTCAACAAAAAAAATATAGTTGGCTTTATGATGAAAATATATTTCTTCGACTTGAACGAAGAAGAGGATTTATTGTTAAAAATATATTTAAAAAAAAAAGAAGATGAAGATGAAAGGATCCATAAATATAATTATTTTGAGTACAATTCACATGTGTACGGTGTTATAAATAAATATTTTTTGGAAACAGGTTATAATATGAAATATAACATCAACCCAATGTTGTTTTTAACATGAAATTAAATGTTGAAGGATATCATAAATTTTTTTACATTCAATGAATGAAAAAATGAATGATATAATGTTTTATAAAAGATTCAATATTATATTTTGATCAACGTGAATCAATAAATTATTATTTTTATTATTTTTTGGAAGAAATAAAATATTATCAATATCAAAATAAATAAGTGAAATAGTTTCATTAATAACTAAAATTGAAATATAAAATGATTGATAATATCAATACACAATTATAAGCAAGGAGGAAGGAGGTGACATCTATAAAAGATGATATTATGCCTTTAAGAAAGAATACTGATGATGAAAATAAAAAGGACATTGAAAATAAAAATCTGTAATTTAAAATTATAAATGATAACGTATTGATATAAAGAGGAAAAATATGTATGTGAACTATTTAGATGATCATAAATGAAAATTAGTCCAGAACATTGCGCACGTGTGGGCTAAGAAATAAAGATGAGAAATACAATGTTTGTTGAGTTACTATGTATAATAAATTAATTTATAAAATTAACTAAGACTCACAACCACTAAGGAAACACCAATAGTTAATAAACTTCCCCAAATAATGAAATATGGGGACAATAAGTGATAGATATATATTTCCACTGATGATATTCTAAATTTATTGATTCCATAGACATATAATTACCTAGTGTATAGAATAAAAAGAGAACATGAGAGGTAAATATAATAGTTTGAGATAAAAAACGAATATAATATATATTAAAATCCAAAAACCAAATTGTTTTTATTGGTTATTGTTATAAATATTCTAATTTTGGTCACAAGGTAATAAATTTCATGCAATAGGGAACTGAATTGTACTCCAGTGTGATAAAATAGGGAAAGGTTGCAGAAAACCCATATTAGATTCCTTTTAAAAATATATTTAATCATTTTAATGAATATGAGTATGATATTTCTCCATATAATGAAGAAGATGAAGATATAACACCTTATGTATCAACTCAACAAATAATCTCTTGGAATAAGAAATTAAATACTATGAAATGTATCTTGGAATAAATATATCTTTAGGGAAATAAACAAAAAAATTAGGATTATTGTTAATGGGTGTTCATCCCACAGAAGATTAATTGTAAATATCTAAATTAATTTAAAGGTACATGTTTTTGGTGGATTTATATTCGATAATGATGAATCATTAAAAAACATGGGATGTAGAAAGATGGGGTTGGTTGTAGTTGAATTAAAAATAAACAAAAGTAATTCGTATGGATGTCCATAAATATAATATCTTTTTTCTTCAGTCAATTTTTTGAATATTGGATTGAGGTTGTGTTCGATTGAATGGGTGTCTCAAAAAAATTATAAATCAAAGACTCTCTGTTGAATGGATTTAGAACAAATTAAAATACAAATCAAATAAATTGAATGGGAAAAAATTACACAACTTTTTTATGGTTAGCAACGATAATTACATTTTTACTCAGAGTTTCATATATAAAAAATCAATAAATTATTAAGTGGATATTAAAATATGAATATGAAAGTGATCTTGAAAATTTTTATTGGGGTCAAGATAATACCGATTATGCTAGAGTCAAAGGGAAAATTGTGAGAATTACATACTTTCCAAAGAAGAAGAAGCCCTCAAATGTTATTTAGTCAGATCACACAAATTTTTGTAGACCCACAAATGTTATGAGAGAAAATAATGAGAAATTAATTTATATAATTGTTGATGATTAACATATAATGGGTCTTATCATGTTATTTATGTCTAAGACATGGGTTACTAATTATACTAGTCTGAATTTTATGAGAGTAGAATATGATTTTGAGAGAACTATCAAGGTTCAATTGTAGGACAATGGAATAGTGTATACCTCCTATAAAGTAGAAAATAACTCAAATAAGTAGAGTATCATGCACAAATTCTCTATGATGAGAACATCACAAAAATTAGTATAGTATAAAAGATAAATTGAATAGTGAATAGAATGTCCATATAATTTATCATTGAAGTCGTCATCTCTTTCCAATATTGGAGGGATGTTTTCCAAGTAAAAATATACACATAAAATTAGATTTTTTTATTCCCTATAGAAAATCCACCCATATATAAAATTTGGCGTAAAAAACATCCTTGAATCACTTTAGATTGTCCGGGGGAAGATTCTATATTTGAGATAAGGTAAATAAGGATAAAATACTGATATAGAATATTCATGGATATTTTTATGTTATTATTTATTGATCAAGACATATATAAGTGGCTAAATTTATTTTTGACAAATATCATAGAGTATGGATGTAAAAAATATTAATGATAAACTTAGTAATATTGATAGAATATCATAAAAGTGTGTGGTTAGTGATGAAGAGGAAATATGGATAAACATGTGAGAAGGAATCAAAGACTGAATAATTTAATGAATAATCTATTGAATGTAGTCAATCAGTGACTCCATGGAGAATAGAAATATTATAGTTCAATGTGTCAAATTACAATGGTGATAAATGTACACAAACACAATGTTAAAGAATGTAAACTATAGATTACACCACCCATTGGTCTAAAGTTAAAATAAACATGTTTAAATAAGTAGAAAAGGATGATTCATGGGTCAAAAAAATGTTGTAAGAGTTTTTTAAATTTGGGAGGAATAATACTATGGGGATTACAGATAAGACAATGAATAAAAATATCATAATAAAAAAGTGGTTGTTTACCATGTTTTTTGTGCTAGTAGTATATATAAGTTGATGGAATTTTCTGGAAGAATACATCACACCAGTGATAAATATTGAGTCAATATGAATCTTTATTATTTTGGTTGTTCAATAGAAAAAAAAAATCAACCAAAGAGATGTCATGATAGAATTTATAATTGAAATTATAAAGGAAATAGTCTATATTGAGTAAGCACTGTTATTTACTATCTGTAATGATAAATCAATGATGTGGCGATTGAAGAGTTCCATACATGGATTAATACAAACACCTTGGTATTTATATTCTAGGTTAGATAAATTTTTATGAAATTTGGTGTTTAGAAAATGAAGATTCAGTCTGAATATTTTTGTGAAACTAACTAATGAAGTGAAGTTTATAGTTACGGTATATTTATTGTTTAAATCTTTTTTAAAGGTAGTAAGAACGATATAAAAGTGGAATTCCTTTTTTAATATGAAAGTTTCATGATTTATTGGATATATGGGATAATTTTTGTATATTCGAGGATCAAAATGGATTGGTTAATTATAAAATAATTTTCATACATAACATTAACATATTAAAAAGAAAAAATTAGTTAATTATATCTTTAACGTTCTCATAAATCTCCCATGTTCCACTAGGTACATGGAATCATTGGATTATATATATCAAATAAACTGGTGACCTAAAATCCTATTATGGGGAGGAATAACATGGGAGGAAGAAGAGACATGAATTAATAGTACATAGGTTGGAATAATAATAATAATCATCATATCATAAGAATTGGGTCATCATCATATGCATTATACAATCATTTGGAAAAGGTATAAAATATGGAATATGTATAAAAATTAAAAAACATAACATAGTGGTCAATTACTACACATTGTTGTGATTAATGCTAGAGTCATGTTCTGGCATAACATATTTTCATAAATATAGACATCATAACTACGAACAAATAAAGCATAGTATTGATGACCAATACAAATAATATCGTGAGATATATCACATTAAACAATGCATTACATGAATATATAATTTTTATCCCACCTACCACATCATTAAATTCTCATCATCATTCATTCCACATGAAATGAGAATAAATTACAATTGTAGTCATGAAATAAAACCATATAATAAAATGATATTCATAAAGAGTTCATAAATATTTCTATATGGAATAACTTCTTTGTATCCCAAATTGTTAATTGAGATTATATTTTGTGAAAAATGATCACTGTTTACTTTAATAAGAAATAACTCAAGTGGAGTCCACGGGATGTATTTTTAAAAAAAATTGAAAAAAATTGTAGTTGAGCATAGAAATCATTTACATGTGGCAAAAATATGTATATAATTAGAATTAAAATGGATAAAATTTTTAAATTACACTTTGTGGAAATTTATGTAATATAAATACTGAAAGTAATTTAAAATATTAGATAAACTAAAAATAAAGAGTTGTGTTTGAGAATCCCCTTACCCTAGATCCTAATTTATTTCATTACTTTTCTAACTCAGGTATAACTAACATATATTTTTTTAAAATGTATCGAAATTTAAAATATGATAATTTTTTCACTCTTATAAATTATAATCATCAATTTTGTTTCTTAATTCTCATTGTTATAGGGGAACCATTTTTATGTATAATTTTACTTAAAATATCGAGTATATCCAAGATTTAATGTTCCTTATTTGTTTCTACATATAATTTATTAATATTAACTACGAAGAAATAGAAATAAATTTAATTATAATTATATATATTATAAATAATTTATTATAATAACCTATAATTTTTATGATAATTAGAGAGTTGGAAACAACCTCATGGGTGGTTAAGCGACTGTTTACAAGATAAAGTTAAAATAGAACGATATAGAATTATGAAATATTAATACATAATAAAAATAATCAATAAATATATTAATGTTGTTAATGTAATATTTAATTACTAATTAATTATTATTAAATGTTTTGTATTTGAAGAAAATAATGAATATGAAGATAAGCCTATGAAAAGGAGAGAAAAATTTTATGAAATCATGCGCCCTTTTCAATGCATTATATTTTATACGTCATAAAACTCAATTAATTATTAGATTTTAGTGACTAAAAAACGTCCCTATGGATTAAAAATGGTTTAATAGATTTTAATTGGGTATATATTTGGCATTTTAAGTGTATGTGAATTTTTTTTTCAAGTGGAACGAGTTATTTGTACTTGATGAGAGGTGAATTTTTTGGATAAAATATTGAATACAGCAATATTTCCAAGTTAAACATTGTAATATGGAATTATTCTGAAATTATGAATTATAATTTATTTAAAATAAGTCTTTAAATGACTTTTAAACACTTTAAAAACCTAAATATTTATTTAATTAAAAATGAGTGTATAAAATGAGTTTTTTTAAATGGAATACATTAGACTTTAAACATTGTAAATTTTATTACTAGGTTTGTAAAATGAATTTTATATACAATTAAACTTATTTAACATGTTTATAGTTAACCATAATTTTATGTAATTGATTAGTTCACTATTATATTTTTAATGACACAATTAAAAATAGTTCTATTATTTTAATACTATATTTTAAATAATGACTTAAAAAATTAGAAAATAAAAAAAGAGCATTAGATAAGTTTAATATGATGATTATAAAAATGGAATTAATTTTTTTGAAAATAATTTGTATCATTAATAGTTTTAATTATTAACTAAAAAATTATGATTTTTACAAAAAACAATAAAATACAATTTATTAAAAATGTTATTATACTTTATTGGAGTTCTAAATCATGATATTTAATTTATATAATGGAAATATTTACAGAATATTAAATAAAAAATGATTAATATTATTTATGAAAAACTTTCATAATTTGTGAACAATTAAATATTCCAATGGTCTGGAAACTATTCTTTATAATGAGGTTACTATTCCAATGGCCATATTACTTCCATTCAACACATCTTTTTTACTTTATTCAGCAGTAACATAAATTCATATAAAGGTTCTTTATTTTTTATTTCATAAATTTGGATTATAGTATTTTTTAAATTTCTATATTTTTATAATTATAAATAATTTTAGAAAATTGGAATAATCACAATATTCTCATTCTACTTTTTCAAAAAAAAAAAATTTTTCAATTTTGATATTTTTAATTTTCATGGGATTAATTATTTACAACTATAACAAAATCCATTAATTACATAATTTATTTACACGTGTTTTATTTGTGTAATACTATAAAATGTAATCCACATTTCATCCAAAAAAAATATCACTAAATTTTTTTAGATTTTTATATTCATCCCCCATTTTGAAATTTCTCACTCAAAAGTTAAACTCATATTACAGGATGAGAAAATATAAGGGAAAATCTATTTCATTTCTTCCTAAATTTACCATGACATTTATTAATACATTTTATTTCACCAAATATCTATAATTATGTGATTAGTGTTATTACTTATAACTTTTTCTCTATGATGTATGATCATAATAGTCATCTCCTCATACAAGATGTCAGTCTCCAGTTGTACCACCATTGAATTTTGTGTATATGAGGGATCATGTATATATATCCTCAATAGATATAAATAGAAAACATCATGAACATGATATATATTTATTTTATGTTCTACCCAATATGTGATAAATTCTATGTGGTCAAGGACATCAAACGGGAAAATTTATCTCGGGATAACATTCTTATATTTCCAACCCACATGTCTCATATCCATGTTTATATTCATTAGAAAAAATATCTATGTTCAAACTCAAGGTCCCTTAAACAGTGGTCAACTTAGATATTTTCCTTACTCTAAGTAGCTTCTAAATTATGATATATTGCATTAACCTTCTATTTTATTTCTATTATAAGATTAGGTCCATATAGCTTTTAATCCCGAACATTATCACATCAAGTAGGAGTTAGATATCACTTCAAATATAGAAATTCATATGTGGCCATTTCAATACATCATTTGAAGATATTTATATATGAGAACTAAACCAATGAGAGATGTTGTGCTCATCCATATTTAAATTCCATTCAATAGGATCTCAAAATTTCCACAAGTTCATGAATGGTCTTCTCAGAATTTCCATCAGTTTCAGGGTGATATGCTATAATAAAATTCCTTTATGTATTCTGATCATGTTGAATACTTCGATGAAATATATATTTGATCCACATATCATGATAAAATTTGATAAAAAATAGTGAACCATGTAGCCTCACCACTTCCTTTATTTATATATTGTCAATTTGTTCAACATATAAATCTTCTCAAATCGTAATTATTGTTTCAACAATGGTGATTTAATCCACCATAACCCATATCGCATTTCATCCTATGGATGACTTTAGATGAAACATGATATATTATATTATTATTCTCCCCAATTTATATGTGATGATGAGAAATGGTTGTACCATTCCCTTGATCATTGGTCTTCCTTAATTAACTTAATGTCAAACCTTGAACTTTGAGGTGTAATGAATAGTATTTTTCTTTTCTCATTCCCACCAGAAGTGCTCTCAATGATAATGATAAATCATGGCAGTTCTAGTATTTATATAGAATCTTGAGGTATATGATTCATCCAATAAGTCATTATTTATATTATATTATGTTTCCATAAAAATTTTACTTCCAAACTAAAAGATATAATCATTATCAATCTTTCATTTATGTCACATACCATCCATTTCAAGTATCACCTTATTATGAGGATCCAAATCATCTATTAATGCATCATGTATTCTATCTTGGATATATAATTGGAAAACCATTGGGATAGGTAATACGTATTCAATTACATTATGCTTCCTATACCCATCCTTCGATATCCATGAGTATGGGATATTTCTCAATCTACATCATTAATATTGTAGAAGGTTATTTTTTGTGAAAACAATCAGTTATCTTATTCACCTTTCCAAGATGGTATTGAATAGAGAAATAATAGTACATGGTCATCTCTAACCATATTTACTGATGAATTTAGATATATTTTTATGTGAATATATACTTTACACACCTGTTATATTTATATATTTCACACATATCATAATTGTGGTTTTGCCTCCAAATATTCAATCTCATGATCATATATTTTAACTCCAGATCATGGATGATGTTGTCCTACTCATAGATCATCAACTTTCATGATGTAAATGCAATAAATAATAATTTATTAATCAATAAAAAATAAAATATAAATTTATAAATTATAGCTTTATATAACAAATACTTCTCCAATTGAGGTTAGTATGAATATAGGTGTAGTGATGAGACACTTATTGAAATCCAAAATGCTTTCCTCATGTCAATTAATCCAATCATAAATTACCCCATTCCATGTTAACTTACTAGGATACATAATCCAGATAAATTTCTCACACATCATTGGTAAAAATCAAGAAATCCATGAAACTATAGATTTCAATTACACTTTAAGTTCTTGTTCATTCATCAATTTCATTTGTCTCTGAATGGTTTACAAAAAATACCTAACATGTGATCACGTGCATTATTAATATAGTGTTTTTCATTCAAATTTAACACATTTTGGACATAGAATACAACATATCCATTTTCAGTGTCTCTAGAACCATCATGATACCCACTTTATGTTTGTATCTACTCTGGACGAAAATGATAAAATTCAAAAAAATGACACCATTAATGTAGTCAAAAATACATTATTCATAAAAATAAATGAACGCTTTTGGTGATGTAGGGGGTCCAAAATTAATCTCTACGAACTCATAGTGTCCAAACCTAGGATGAAAGTTCTTCTTCTAAATATATTTATTCTTAACCTTTAGATTATGATACCCACAATAAAGATCCACTAATGATAATTATTAACCTCTTCAATGTTGATTGAAAATGTAATAAATCCTTGAATGCTGCTACCTATTATTTGTGGTGGTATTTTTTATCTCTAAGTAGTCATTTCATTGACACATAGATTCATCATTTTTCATGAAAAATAGAACTAGGGAACCCCAAGGACATGCACTATGGAATATAAATTCTTTATCCAAATTCTCATAATGTGTCTTATTAAACTCTTCCATTAATATAGGATCTATCATACATGGGTTTTTAGATATATGTGTCTCTCTAGGTGAATGTTCTATTAGGAAATCTACCTCATTATATGGGGGAATGTTGGGAAACTCTTCAAGAAATAATTCATTGTATTCAATCACAAGTGGAATTTAATCGATTTTGTTGCTTTCAGATAACATATTTTTTTCAATATGTTATTATTCATTATGTTTCATTTAACATAAAATTTAGTAACTATATATATAACAACCATGATCATAATTTAATAAATACATTATAATGAGATGGTTTTAGATATATAATGAGATTTCCTTTACCAAAAATTTGATGTGAACATTGTATAATGAGATCCAATGTACGTATAGAATAGTGTAAAATATCACTAATAAAAGGATTAATAGATTCTTACCATGTATGACAATATGATAATAGTCTAAAACATTGGTTGAAAATAACATTAAACTAGGTTTTTTTCTATTCATGGTTTCGGGGATGTATTTCAATAGTTCTAGAAAACATGCAAGATATAATGGAATGCATAAAACCATAGTCAAATAAAAATTCTTCAGTGATTATGTTAATAGGATGTGTACCTTATTTGGAATAATTTTCATGTTCCACCTCAGTCATGCCGATTTCATAATATTTCCTCTACTCTATTGGAAATGGTGGTGGATGAAATTGATTTACAAAAAATACACGTGGTTTAGTGCACTGGAATTCATAGATTTCATTATCAATGTAGTTGAAGCTTCGAACCATGGGTGGGGAAATGCGATTTGACATCCTTTCCTACACCATTTTGTCCAATTCATTTTATCTCTTCGATATTAATTTGTTTGATAGACTTCTCTTCAAATCCATTTACATTTTATCATTCCTTTAATGAAATATGTGTAATTGTACATCCAAAATTTTTAAAATACGCGTGGTTAAACCTTCATTCATCCTTTTATATTTTCTCCCCCATCTTGAAACTCCACTAATATCTTCTAATCAATATATAAATGGGGACATTCAATAATCAATAACCCTAATTTAAGTTATATTTTAACTACATCATTGTGACTCAAAAATTTATTTATATATTAATATTTTTAATAATATGGGTTTAAACCACTAAAGAATATTCCTATTTTCCCACCATTTTCTAATGACAAATAATAAGGTGTATATTTCATGCTTATTATACTTTCCCTATATTCCATGACTGGTTCACGCTAATTTTACATTTTCTTTATAATTTATCGCATAATTTTTGATTCATTAATTCAAGGAAAATACTTGTTATGAAATATCTTCTTAAATACATTCATATCCATTAATTTAAGTTCATCTTTCCGCTTCATATTCATTGTTAATGCCTATAATTGGTTATATTCTCCATATAAATTCTAAATGGAAAGAGTAACTTTCTATTTAATTGAATAGTAGAGTATAGAAACGATATTCTCAATTGAGTTAACCCTCTATTCTGAAAAAATTAGATTATAAGATCCACTAAAGGTTACTGTTTGTATCTGCATAAAGGAATCATTAACAATTTTGTCCTTATGTAGTGGTGGAAAACATTCCATATAGATTAAGTTATTTTTTATATCATAAAATATCTCGATATAAATGGACATGAATTCTTGATGTTCAACCCTAAATTCACATGCAATGACATTAGGATTTATCATTTCATTGTTCCTATCATTGGTTTCCATTTTGGTTTCTCCTAGTTCCAACCATTCTCGAAAATTTTAATGGTTTGATCAAAACATAATTCAATAAATTTGGAATTAATCATTTATTTTCAACTGAAAAGTAAGTTTCAAATTCATATATTTTTTGAAATATATGATTGATATATTATTATTCTCAAATGATGCTTCAAGATCATGTAATTAAATCCATTATAACAATAAAAGAAATAATTGTGTTGTATATATATCCTTAATAATGGTTTGTGTATAGGTTTTGAATAACATAATCATATCCCTTGAGAATGTCAAAATAGGTGTGTAGTAAGTCCACATAGTCATGCATCATGAATAAGTTAGGTTAATTCTGAATACTCCATTTTTGGGTCATTACCTCCATGTACATATGTTCCAACACCACATCCACCTGATCTATCCAGACATGGATTTCATTTCACAAAAACCACAAACACTTATACTTTACCAAAACATTATGATACTTCACAAAACATTATTTACAAACAATAGGGTTTTAACTGTCGTTGTCTATTGCTAATTCCAAAATTAACTATACCATTCTCAGATACCAACTATAGTTACCCATAACACTGTTACATTACCATTATATTATTTATATGATATATAAATTAATTTTGATACATTCCAAAATCAATAGATTTTGTTTCTCAGAAAAAATATTTTCAGAAAAAACTTGTCCATAAAACAATGTAAAAATTATTCAATTAATTAATCATCATAATTATAAATACCCATTTTTTTCCATATTACATGAAATCTCCAAAGGATCTAAATTCATGAAATGTGTAAGATAAAATCCATGTAAGGGGATGAATAATAGGAGAGGTATAATGGACCTGAATCCATAGAACATGAGTCAGCATAATCATCACAATAATACCATAATCATAGGATCATCATATCTTCATCATAAGCTTAAAATATTCATTTGGAAAAGTTGTGGAATATGTAATATGCATAATAATGAAATAGTATAACAATATTTTTAAATATGACGCATAGTTGTGATAAATGATAGAGACATGTTCATGCATAATATATGTGCTCAAATAAGAACATCATATTTATGAATGATAATATAATCATATTAAAACTCAATACACACAATCTCAGTAGATATATCTAATTAACCAGTGAATTGTATGGTTATATATTTTTGGGCACACCCTTAACTTAATAATATTCTTATGAACACACATTCAACAAGTAAAAAGAACATATAACAATAGTAGTTATGAAATAATCCCATGTAAATAAATGGTTTAATTAAGGATTTCATAAATAATTATTCTTTTATATCCTTTTAAGATCCCAAATTAATAAAGGATAATAAATTTTAACAAATGATATTATTTTTATTTAATGAATAAATAAATCTAGTGGATTCAAAGAGATGTTTTAAAAATATAATGTCTTTTTGAAAAAACATTGTTGTGTAGATATTGCATAATTGAAACAAGATATATAGATGAATATATTTAGAAATATTTGGAAACAATATTGAAAATATGTTTTAAAAACAATATTGGAATATTCATTCAAAAAATAATTTAAAAGAGGATATAACAAAAAAAATAAACATTTGGTTTATAGAATCACTTTAACATAGATCATTATTTGTTTCCTTGATTTTCGATATCTTGTATATTAAGAATATATTTACTAATAAATTAATATAGAAGTTAATATTTTTTTTCATTACATATCAATTATAGTCTTAAAATTTTTCTTATCAGTTCCCTTTAGTAAAGGAGAAATATTTTGAAATCATATTTCTCATATGATATCATATCTTACATTTATTTAATGTTATTGATTTATTACTGCATAAAAACAATTTTTATTACCTCTATAGAAATATATACATATTGTAAAAATTTTATTATAATCATCCATAATGGTTGTGGAATGTATATAGATGGTAATGTCCTCATGGGAAGTTAAAAGATCATTGAAGAAACATTGTAAAAAGGGCATGTATGTGATGTATGAAATATAAATAGGTAATAAATATAATAAATATATTAGTTTAATATAATTACTGTAATTTTTACATATTTCTTAATTAATTCCATAAGGTCATATGAGGGGAATTGGGAAATTGTGAATGGAAATAGGAAAATGAGAGGAAATGTTAATGAATTCGTACCCTTATTTCAGTGTTTCTACGTTTCAACCATAGTAAAATTCAAGAATACGTGGATTTGAGTGATTATATAATATACCTATTGATTACTAAGGGCATATGAAATGGTAATTAGGCATATATTTGGACATTTTAACTTAATGTGCAGTGGGTTCCAAGGGGGTGTGGGGGTATTTATACATAAGAATAGGGGTATTTGGGATTAAATATTTAATAATATATAATTTAAAATTTAAACCTTATAAAATTTAATTTTTGGACATTATTAATTATATTTGATTAAAAAAATTATGACTTTCAAAGCTTTTGGAAATCTAATTACATAGTTTATTAAAAACAATATGTATAAAATATAAATAATTTTTAATGGATTACATTAAGCATTAAAATTTGGAATATTAATTTTAGTTTTGGAAATTTAATTTCTTTATTAATTTAACTTATTAATTTTCTCACATGAATATAAAATTCTTTAATTTATTAGATCATTATTACAAATTCAATAATTAAATTAAAGTAGAACAATTATATAACAATTATATTTTTATTATTGATATAAAAATTTTAGTATTTCATGAAACTACTAAAAAAGTCATTAGAAAATTTTGATGTTCTGATTTAAAAAATTTATTTTAATTTTATCAAACTTTTTTTATAACTAGGATAATTTTAATTCTTATGATAAAGCTTATGACTTTTATAAAATATATTAAAATATAATTTATTAAATATCTTATTATATCATCTTTGAGATCATAATATTAATGTTTATTTTATATAATGATAATAGTAATATATTATTTAATTACTAGGGCTAAATATTATTTATAATAAAATTTAAGCTTTTTAAGTCAGTTTACTCTTCCAATGATGGGTTAGCATTCCAAAAACATATGTAATTATTCCAATTTTCATATCACTATTAAAATGGTAATATTATGTACTATAAATATATATTCATTCTATAATTAATCATCCACAACAATTCCTCTAATGGTTCTATATTTTTATTTAATAAAATATCGATTACATTACATAAATTTTATTTCTTTTTCATAGTGTTGTTTTGATAGTATTATTTGCAACACAATGGAATTATAAAAAATTTCCCATTTTATTTTACTATATTTTAATTTCTTATCATTTTATTTTTTTTAATTTTCAAGGATTTACTTTTTGAATAATGTAACATTCCCATTTAATGAAATAAAGTGTCATTTTTCCTTTACGTTATATGTGTATAATAATATACAATATAACACATATTTAATCCAAAATACATAACATTAATAAAATCTAGTTCATCCCAAATTCAATGGATGAATTTTTATAGTTGATGAGAATATAATTTATAATGTATATAATTAGAGAGAACATATTCTTCTTTTGGATACATGTTAATGGGAATGCGATTTCTAAATTTATTTTTCAGAAAAAATATATAATCGAGATACTTAAGAAGTTTTAGATGCAAAATACTATGTTGGATTAAAACCTAATAAGAATTGAAAAATTTTTGGTAGATGTGGAGAATGGAAAATATATGATGTAATAAATTATTGATGGATAATTGGAAACATGTTTCCTTTTACAACAAGAAGACTTGATATTTTTTTTTAATGTTATTGGTTGTCTATTATGAATGTTTTATTAATGAGGAGTATCTCTATTATTAAATTGGTACCAAATAATCATTTAGATTCATCTTGATTATGGTTTGATATAATCTAAAAACAGGTTATTTAATTATAAGCTTAATCAGATGCAGATTGTGTTGTAGTCATTATTGGGAGTCTCACCACGAATAAATAAATATCCTCTATTAGTACATATAAATAGAAATGCATTTCAGTGAAAAAATATTCCACACAACTAACATGGATGAAACTATGATTGGGGGATATTACATAAGATGTGTATTTTCTAATGGTTGTTTATTTTGAGAACCAAATTTGTGGTAGAGATTACCATGAATCAAGTAAATCATTCAAAAATATATATGAGAAAGATCTAGTCACACTATATCAAATTAATGGATTAATGTGGGATTATAAAAATAGAGAACATGTGTTCAAATCAACTTGTGTAAAAAATATTCTAAAACCAATTGGCCACACCAGAATTTCGAAATAATTGATTGAACCATAGGGTTTGACAACCTCCCGTATATTAAGAGATATTAATGTTTCTTTCTCCCCAATTTATATTATTATTTCCTATATAGTTTTATATTTATTTAATTATAAATCTTTCTTATGGTTTGATTATAGGATCATACATAGTTTAGAGAGATTTTTTTGAGTGTTATGGTTGGTCACAAAAACATCGACAATATTATAATTATTAATTATTTCTCTTTTTTCCTATATTATGTATTGAATCATGTTAGATTAAATAAATTATAAACATCTATTATAATAATATCAAGGGTGATCATTTTTCATGGTCATTGATCAAGAGAAACCTTTTAATTCTTTTTCATTGGGATAGAAATATTGGATAGAGAAATTTGTGGGAAGATTAGATAATAATGTATAGATTTAAAAATAATTCAATAATGGTGAATTTTGAATCCATTCAGTTATCTTGTAGAATTGTTTTCAATTTAGATATTATATAAATCTCATATAAATTAACTTTTTTGTAAGTTGATATTACTAGTAAAATATTTTATCAATTTAGGAAATAGATTCATCATGTTCTGACTATAACTTTCACACTATTATTTGAGTTGATGATGTAAAATTTGAAATGTACTCCACCATCTGAATCTCTTTTGTAAAATCATAATTCGTTAGTAAAAATTATTAAAAACATTCTATGTCATTTCTTGAAACATATGGTTTCATTATGACTAAAAGATAAATTTTTTTGATAATTCTCACACTGTGACATATTCATAAAGTATCTTAATGTGGGATCATGTTAATTTTCTAGTTTTTATGTAAGAAATTTAATTTTTCAAATATTTATTTTTACACTTATTTTAATATATATAATTCCATTATAACATCAAATTACCCAGGTATTAACAATTATTTATTAAAATCAATATTTTGATGTCACTACTTCTGTTTTGCATTTATATTTTTGAACTTAGATTTCAGTAACTAAATTTTTTCATGGATTCATAACCTATAAAATTATAGAATTTCCATAATTATCATATATATTATTTATAAACAATTTTAGAATTGTATATCCATTTCAATGATAAAAAATAAAATATGTCAGTTGGTGGAGTAGGTAGTACACACGTACGCACGTGGGATGTTTTAATTATTTCTATGATGGAAATAAAAGAAATAAACCAAATAAAATATCTTTAATAAATTAAAAATATTTATTAAATATACTATTTATTATGTAATTATATATGTAAAACCATCCATGATGATAAAAATCATATACATTGCAAAATGAATGTTGCATTTCTCACGGACGCATGACCGACACTATCATTTTTTCATTAGAGGAATAAGAAGTAAATAATCCCAATTACATCAACATTAAATAATATTAGTATATTTATTATACGTATTTAATCCTATTAGTGTGGATATAATAGATTCTAAGGTGGTGTAAAAAGAAATTAACATTATAGAACATAATTAAGACAATTTCCTCTTCCTTGGGTATCCTTTTTTTATTACACCTCAAACCTTATTATCATGGAATTTTGATGATACCGTGACATCTTGCATGTGGGTAGGAGTGTTTGGATGATGTTTTAAAATATATTGTTTGATCTATGGTTCTCAATTCCGGTGAATAGTTGATGATATGTGGTTACCTTTTATAATTGAGGAGAGTAACAGACATGTAAATACAAGTTATTTTAAAATAATATAATGTTATTTTCATGGTAAATTGGAATATAATAAGAAAATTGAATATAAGGTTAAGGGAGATACAAATCCAATCAACTAATCTAATAACTATAATTTTAATATATATTATATTCTATATCCCTTTAACCCATTTTAACATGTACCATGATGACATAACTTTTAATATTGTAAATATTCAATAGGATTAAAAATAATATTTTATTTAAAAAAAATTTATACACGATGATTCTGTATATTTAATCACATTTACAATATTCAATTTATTAAGGTTATAGAGATTGTTTCTATTATCCAAGGAAAAAACATGTAATAAACATTTTTAACAAAAAAAGTATTTTTGAAGGATAAAATTAATTTATCCTTATTTATTGTGTAATGATAATAATTATATGAATTTTTATTTTTTTAATTGAATATTATTTATAAATTTTATCAAACCCATTTCTAAAAACTAGTAAATTTAATATGTCAATATGAAAATATATTTTTGTTATAAAACAGTTTTCTGAAAAATATAGCTTTATATCATTAAATGGTTTTGTCTTCATTTATAATCAATTTATGAATGATAGTTAATTATTATACATTTAAAAATAATAATTTTCCACAATTTTAAAACCATAATTATTATAAATATTATTTTAAATAAAATACATATAATGAATAATTTTTCATAAATAGAATATTTCCTAATAACCATGAATTACTACACATATGTTCATTAGTATTAGATAACCATTTCATAGATACCCGTAATTGATTTAATAAATTATTAAAACATTTTTTTAAAAATATTCAGTCATTGAAATCCTCAAAAGTATTAAATTTTATTAAAATTTATACTTCAAAAAAAAGATAAATTTTTTTTCTCAAGAATCATTTGTATTTCTTTAAGTGATTTGGAGCCTTTTTGTGAAATTATTTATTTTTTCATTTTCATTTAACATTATGAAGTATTTATGATTTACAAACAAATTATCTAATTAAATTTGATGATTTGTGCATCAAATTATATCAAACCACTAAATTTAGTATAGATATATATATTTTAAAATCTAGGGTTCTTACATTCTACCCCCATATAAGAATTTGAACCTAAAAAATATGTTACTTTGATAAAAACAAATAAGGATATTCTACCTTATTGTATCATTGGATTCCCACATTGCATTCTCAAATTTATGGTTTCACCATAAATCATTGTCGAAATAATTGGTCTTGTTCTTCATCACTATGTCTCTTTATTTCATTATAATAATTTCTTGTTCTTCATAAAAAAGATCATTATTAAGATACACGACAACTATGTTCAATACAAGTGAAGGATTGGGTATATAATTACTCAAAAGTTATACATGGAACACATCAATATCATGAGATATTTTGGTTGAGAATTAGTTTACCCTACATTAAAAATATAATAAACTTTTCTAATGATAAATTTGATGGAATAATTTATCAACAACTTCTAAATGATGATCTCCCTATTTATTAATACGACAAATTTTATATTAATATTGTGGTTTTCTAATGTGATAATGAGTGACCCTAAATTTATCTTATATTTCCTTATCCAATTAATATCCAAATGAATTTCATTCTCCAAATTCTTCCCTCCATGTCAGAGTCTCTTATTTCTTGTCATAGAGCGCTTCATAAGGATCCATTTGAATTCTCTAGTGAAATATAGTATTTTATGGAAAATCAACATGAGTAAGGATCAGATCCTTACCTATATTAAAGTCTATAGAGAAGGATCTCAGTATATAATCAGGTTCCATGATGGTTCTTCCAAATTGGCCATCTTAATGGGGCTGATATCCCTTTGAAAATTCAATTCTATATTCAAATCACATGGAAACAATTTCCAAAAAATCGATGTAATACATTGTTCTAAAATAGATAATATTGATAGATGTAGTCTATGAAACCATAACAATTACATTATTTAAATCATATAATGTTTTTTATGTGATTAATATTTTCTTATATTAATGAAATTCACTAATTTCATAATGGAAAACAACAAAAACCCTAATGGAGTTTTTTATTTTAGATGTATTGGGTATTCCTATAAAAATATATATGATGATAATTCTTATATAATTAATGTTTTGGGTGATGGTTTCATAATTGGATTAGACTGATGATGATCACCCTTAAATTTATGACATACCAGGCATCGAGATACATATTTAAAAATATCAATTTTCATCTTTTCCCACCATTAATTCTCTTTGATAACATTATAAATAATTGTGTTTCCTTGATGGATAGATAATTATTATCTCTATAATTCACTTAATAGTTACAACAATTATAGTATTTTATCGAATCATATCCAGTTCCCAAATAATATATTACCATTGTAGGCATGGTTAAACTCTAGAACATTCCATACCTTCTTTTACAACTTCACATCCGCCTTATTCCCCTCATCAATCATCAAATGGATTGATTGTTTCATAGCCATATTCGAAAGGTATTATTTATAAAATTTTATTATTATTTAATGTATTATATTAAAAAAATACATTTTTATTAGGAATATTAATGTCCTCATCATCGAAAAGGTAACATGGCCCTTCCAACATGAGCATTATTCACCATGATTTTCTTCCCAAGTAGGAAATATACTGAGAATTCATACTCTATAATCAACTCCAACAATCTCCTTTGTGAAATATTCAACTATTTTGGTGTGAATATATAAATAGTCTTATTATAATCCATATATATCACAATTTTAAAGAAATATTAATTATATATTTCAATTGAAAATATCGAATTTTATAGCTCCAAATCAAGATTCTGGTAATTTTTTTCACGAACCTTCAATTTGAATGATGTGTCTTCTACCACCACATAAATATTCATGAGAACACATTCCAATCCATTATTTAATGAAAAATTGTATAACAAATAACACTTCTCTCTTATAGGTTAGTTTAAGAACAATTTTACTGATCAACATTACATTTAACTCCTTGAAAATTTATTAACATTCATCTATCTGAAATAAAATGGATCCCATTAGATTACACATTGTTAGTGGATTTGATATATATTTAAAATTTGGATAAAAAATTTAGATAATATCAATCAATTCCATGATAAATATAGATCTTTATCACCATGGTTGTTCTATTCTATTTCATAATAACCTGTATCTATTAAGGATCCAAAGATATAAACTCATGTGTAATTACATGTAAAATTTTAGATACTATATGTTGTCATCATTATCATTTGATAAATTTTCTATATATAATCGTCTATCTCATGGAATTCATAACGATCCAAAAATAATCATATTTCACATAACTACTCTTGGAATTTATGATAATTTCCTCTATAATGTGTATAATAAATTGATCAAGATAATATATAATGTAATTTTTAATTTTATCCATGAAGATAATAGGGG
The DNA here is from genome assembly GCA_963277665.1 of Viscum album. Classification (NCBI taxonomy): domain Eukaryota; kingdom Viridiplantae; phylum Streptophyta; class Magnoliopsida; order Santalales; family Viscaceae; genus Viscum; species Viscum album. The sequence continues at coordinate 1,665,311,889 of OY728156.1, forward strand.
AATTTTTATGTCCAAATATATTCACTATAAATTAATTGCTTCCATTTTTAAAGACAAGGTTGTTTTGTTCAATCTGAAAAATATAGAGATTCATTAACCCAAATTCCATAATAATAGATACACTGGTTTCACCCCATGTTGGACTATAAGTAAATACTAATCCTTTTTCAAGATTCACCATGATTTTATTCTTCAATTCCTAAATCTCAATTAGATTCGTTATATATGGTGTCTTCCAAATACTTATAGTAATGAGCATGTCTTCTTCTGAAAACATAGCTTCATGATTAAGGGTAATTCTAAAAAACACTTATGAAAATACATCATTATGTTTCTAAATAATATAAATATCATCAATGTGGTGTTTCTACCCCTAATTTTGAGATAAATAAATCTCACAAATAACCACTAAGTCTTATTTTTTGAATGTAATTTATCTTGGGTTATCATGTTAATCTATCAATTGCTGATTATTGTGGGTTGATTCATATTATGAAATGATATTGACGTTAATTAGAAAATGATTCGTTATCTATATAGATAAAACCAATCCATTACCCAAAAATAACATCAAATTCATCTAGAAGTATAACAAAATAATTTTATAGAACCAAATTTCAATAAATTTCTATTATTGAAGGGATAATGATATTAGATACAATCATTATAACATTTGGATTATTCATCGATAATACAATATCATACCATTAATGTTGTGATGTGATAAAATGAACAAAGTTTTAAAATATAAAAGATGATATGACCACTTTGTGATATAATCAACACTAAGAGGGTTGGGGAATCAGTGTCAGGATCTTTGTCCCCAATTATAACTTTTATACTTTATAACTCTTTTTTGTATTTGGATCTTGTCCTATTTTTCTATTTTTCATATCATGCACAAGTATGTTAAATCTGGTTTAGATGTAAAATTATATTTTTATATGGTTCACTACTCAGTAAGAGAATATAATCCTTTCACTGGTTTGGATAAAATGCAACCACACGACCCCTAGAAAATAATCCTTTAATTATGGTTATAGAAAGCATTGAATATCATTTCACATTCCTCAGACTATATTTAATTGAAAGTTCTTGTTTTAAATTTCCTACATAGATCAGTATACTACCTATTATGAAATTATTCACCTTATTGTTTAAGGAAATTTTTAGCTCCAATAATATATTCCACTAGATGAGAAATTTGGTTAATCTTATAATGATTATTTTTTATTCCACTTGCTTCTTCACATGATACATTCCCAATAGTAGGAATAAAATGCATATTATTCTAAAAAAAATCATACTAAAAGATACACTTTAATCAATTACTTATTCAGTTATATATATATTACATAAATTTACATTATTCTTCCTTCCAAGAAAGTAAATTTTGGATCTTCCTTGAATAATGTAACTCCTTCAAGATTATAAAAATAATCAATGTTATTATCAGTATCATGAAAATTATTTATTTCATACATAGTAATCAATTATTAGATTGGGCAACATGTTATATTCATTAGTCTAAATGATATTAATATTATGTTGGGAAAAAAATTCAAACATACTTGATACACAATGTAATTAATTTTTCTAATATTGGTTCTCTACATTGTAAAATTAAATATTTACCCAACAAAAATTACACTAATTACACTACAATGAGCATATCATATCATATTATTCATGTATAAAAAATTATCCCTTTAATTATAGGACTATGGAAGACCCAAATATCACATTGTTTGATTGAACATCATAAAATCATTCGAAAATCCCTAAAATGACTCAAAATAAATTCCATTGTCACTACATGGTTTTCCAACTAATCAAATCAATTATTACTCTTTGATTATGTAAAAAAAATCATGTGTCCACTCGATAGGTCACTCGAGCCAGCACACCATATTTCTCGATGGATGTTTCCAATCATAAAGGGATGGATACTAGAAAAAAGAAAGAAAAAATATCAATTTCAGAATGTTTTTTGAAATAAATATATGGAATTTACTCTTCTAGAATTATAAAACATCATCAAACCAATTAATACTGTCAATAAATATAAATATACAATAGATTACACAAAGAAATGTCTAAAAAAGTTATCAAAATATCATCAAATCACAAGTAAAAAATATTATATATAAATATGATATCCATAGTCAAAATCTCAAAAAATGTAATAAGGCTAAAATGTCACTACATAACATCTCAACAAACACATTCACTCCATAATATATAAACTCCATGACATTACAACTCCAACTTATATATCTATAATAAATAAGACCCACAAAACTACATAGTTCTGTTACTCATTCGTGGGTCCTAAAAAACAAGGTTTTTAGACAGCTATATTAATATATACGGTGTCAATCCTAAATCCTAGTAGGTTGACCCTGTGAAATTATGTGTGGAATTGAACCATTTATACCATTAAATCAAGTTTCAAATCTCATATAAAAAATTTTTTCCTTCTTAAAAAGAAATTTTCACATGAAAATAACAATTTAGTATCCCCTTTGGGGTTTCTCCAAAATACCATCATTTAAAAAAATTGAAAACAATGATCAAATAAAGAAATAAATCCACCAAACATAAACACAATCGACACACCAAAACATTGAATAAATTGTTGAAAACTATAAACACCGGTAAATACTAAAATAATGGAAACTAGGTATATTCATATGATGTCCCAATCAATCAAGGATTTATTATCATTCATAAATAATATAAAAAATAAATGGGTACACATTATATGCACCATGGGCTTACAAAATGTGGAATTGTTTGATTTTTTTCTATGTCATGGTTTTTCTTGCCCGTTAAGTATGGTATTAAATGTTCGGGGTCACTCTCAATGTTCCTCGGGCCAAAAAATACCTCCATGGGAACTCTTGGTCCTACTATTCACATTTTGTAAGGTACATTTGTCCCCTATCCAAAGCCTTTCTCAGTGCCTTGGATAAAAAGCACTTACTAGTCAACGATATTTGACAAAGATCTTTTTCTATGTCATTCTCATTCTCACACACACACACAACCACCCAACGTATCCCATGTGTTGCACAGTGCCAAACACATAAAAATTAACAAATGTAAATCACATGATCAATTTAAAATCCAATATCATGATCTTTTAATTACCATAACATGTATTTAATTACACCCTATGCATGAACTCAATAAAAACACCTTTCAAAAAAAACATTTGAAATCCAAAAACCGATTTGACAAAATTTAACAAACACAAAGAGTACATCAATGCCAACTCGTTTAGAAAATACACATTAAACTATAAGATTCATACCACATTCAATAAATAAAAATAAATCATTGATAAGACAACTATTATAAATCAAATTAGTGATAATCTAATAAAAAACCAATGAAAATCATGTTTCAATGGAAATTAATGGAAGTGTACAATTAAATAGAGACAACAACCTTGATACATTACAAAAATATACAAAATTAGATGAAGACTAATTGAATATAGTTCGTATAGCCCTCCCACACACAAAATATGAATGACTATATAAAAAACACCCTCTAATAATTATAGGTTTGGATAAAACATATCATAAGGTTTCTGTTCTCCAAGAAAATGATAGAATAAGTGTTAACTACTGGTGGAATAAGGAATCTGGAAGAAATCAAGATTAACTCACAATAGAACACAAAAATAAAAGGAGAATACACATAAATAAATATGGAATGTCCTCATGGTTTAGGAGAGAATTTGTATATGAGTGGGGAAATAAATGAAGGTGTTAACAAAAGAATATTTAAATGTAAAAATGGTATAAAAAGATATTTTTTATGGAGTAGATAACTATATGGTTTGGCCTAATTGTTATGAAAACCAAACACCAACTAAGTGGGAGACATCTCCACTCCAAAACAAAATTCATTTAGTATATGTAATCCAACAAATGGATATAGAAACAGTTCTCATGTTGTGAAAACCCCCAATTTTCACCAAGAATCCCCCTCACGGGATTAGCCACACTATTTTGAGTAACGAACGACAAACAATGTTCTATAGATTATTTAGGAAAAGACACATATTATCAACCACCAATACATTGAAACAACCATAATAAATGAATAATTATCAATATAAAAGATATTAGTGATTGTTGGGTGTATAAATTCTCCCCACATTGCCACTTTATATCCCAAAAAGTCTTATATGATTTTCAAAATAATGTATTTGTGACCACTAATCTTTAACTAAAATTATTGCTAACAAGTCTCATGTAAATCACCACCAAGATATAAAATATCCCAATTTAATGGAATAGACATACTAATTTGAACCTTATTCTGATAATATAGGATACAAAAATGTTTCATTACAATGATAATGTCATATATTAACTCTATTTATTTAGATTCTATCACAAGATATGGGTTTGGAGAGTACTTATTTTACTAGGATATGTGGAAAAATCATTGATGGAGGTTATTCATGGATAAAATTCCAAATTATAGTACCACTTCTTAATATTCTCAACAATCTAAAACGACCTGATATAATGTGGTGCCACCCCATACTTTCCCAATAGATGATTTCTTAGTTGTATAGATTCCCAAAGAAACACCAGTCACCAACCTCAAACTTTGATTGATGAACATTATCATCATATGATTTTGGAGAACCTAATGAGTCACTAAAATATTTCTTATCAAATGAAAATTCTCTATAACCTCTTGGATAAGACACAATCAAAATAAGTAATGATCACCTAGTTATCCCAAAATTATGGATACTAAAATATATGCAAATAAAAAACATAAAATTTCCCATTTTGATCAAGGATTTGAAGTTGTTGTTATATGAAAATTCAACCAACAAAATATTTCTATCACATAATCCTCTTAATTTAAAAACACACACACATGAAGCATATCATGAAGTAACATGATGGGCCACATAGTTTCACCATCCATCTGGGGGATATGTTCTTCTCATCTTTAACATTATTCCCATGGAATCTTTGAGACACTTGAGAAAATGACAAGTAAATCAATTATCCTATTTGGAAACAATCTTTGAGTGAACCCAATGAATACTATAGATATATTAGGCATATATGTTCTTTATCTCCTCCACCTTTGTAAACCCCATTTTAAGGACACCATAGATCACTTTATATATTCCGTAAATAAATATTGTGTTTGATATCTCTCTCAATACGCAACAATGAACAAAAATAAAAACCATTATATATTCAGGTAAAATATAAATATAAAATAAGACCATTAAGACATATAAATTGAATTAGTAGGCTTGAATATGAGTAATAATAATATAAAATATTTTTATAATGAATATAATGATATCTTTTAATACTAATTAAATTCGATTACTGTATTTAAAACTATGAAATACATTTTATTCATAAAATGAATTTATCTAAATTTTGGGTTGTAATTAAAGAAACTAAATATGTATTGATTAAATAATAATTCAAAATATTGATAATATGAATAATATATTACCAATAAATTAATTATCAATTTATTGGAAATAAGAATATTAAAATTTAGAAAAAATTATAAGACAATTTTTATATATGATTTTTTTAAATATATTACCTAATTAAATTTAAATATTGATTTAAAAAGTTTTATGAATAGAAATTTAAAAATGAACATAATTGTTGAACTATTAATATAATATTTTATTAACATTAGTATTTTCTGTTTTTCTAAAAAATATTATTTATAGGGGAATCATGTAAAATCCCATTTTTTAAAATATCGTGATTTTTATGAGATCACATGCATATAATTATGACCTAAAACATAGGAATCAATTTAATTGACCAAATTTATCTTTAAAATTTAACAACCTATATTTTAAAATATTATTTTTGTATTGAAAAACTATAATTGATATCTCTAAACCGAAGTAGTATTTTTTCAACATTAACATTTAACACATTATAAATTAACTTTTTAAAATTTTATTTTTTTATAAAATTTATAAAATTAATGTAATTAAATAAATTTAAAAAATTTAATCATTTGGTATAAATAATATAAAAATGGAAATTTTATTTTTATACAGAAATTGAAATTACTTTGGTAAAAAATAGTCATCCTAACAAAAGAAAAAATGATAAAAGTAAAAATCTAAGAGTAAATGTCTTCAAACAAGTTAATAACATGGGTGGTAATATGTTTTGGGGGAAGTTATTGACATTATATATTTCCTTGTTTAATATTTAAAATTTTTTTATCCTCTTTACATGGTGTTTTCTTCTCATTATTGAATAATTTTAAGTATTTTAAAAAAACCAATCCATTTTTACTTAAGAAAGTTATCTAATTTTCACACTACCCCAACACACCATAACCCACATAGTTCAACAGAAAATAATCCCATATATATTATTCACAATAATAAGAAACATATTGTGTGTTTTTGTGTTCTCAAAATACCATCCCTTAAATGTTTAACCCCTTTCACAAAAGAGATAATCTACGAAGTGAGGTACAGAATTCCTCACCGCTTATTTCATTGTTCTATTTTTTAGGTTAACTAATTCTTCCTCAAGATACATTAAAAAATATTGAAATGAAATAATAAATATAATAGATATACTAATATTATATTATAATTATGGTATAATAATAAAGCTCCTTAATCATTTTCATTAATAAAAATAAAAATATTAATCATGCGGATTTCTACCTCCACGAAGTAAAGTGTTCAATTTCCATAACAACTAACATGGATTGTTAAAAAGGAAATTAAATTTTTATTTACGATATTGATTAATTCTTTAATAATAAATAATAATAAACAATATTAATTCTATATCATGTTAAATGAATGTGAAATGGTCATCCATGTATACATGTGTACTACATCCTCCATGGAATGACATGTCCCGTTTTTCACTATCGCATTTCAGGACTAGTTCAAATAATTATTTTCAAGTATTAATTGATTTTTTATGAAGTCATTAATGTTATATTTCTTCCTAATATGACAACCTAATAATTATATGATCAATAAAAAATTGTTATAAATTCAACCGTTCAAAATTTATATACCAAGAGGAAAACAATCTAGTCATTCTATATAACAGCTTTATATGAATTATATTATTCTTATAATTATTTAAAATTATAATAAATAAAACTAATTTTCACTGAATAATATCATTATTCTTTTTCTATAGTGATATTAAAACTGAACCACCTCATAATCATCCATTAATCGTTGTATATTCATGTTTCGGTGTTTTTAACAACCTACATGAATAATGATATGAATTATATCAATGATGATTTGGTAAATTAATTACCATTATAATATTATATAATTAACTAATTTATTATTTATTTTTTATATAACCATGTTGTTAATATTAAAATATTAAATTAATTAAAACATTCCATTAACTAAGAATCACTGAAACAGGGTCTTTATCGATGTAATGTTCAGGTAGAAAAATAACTTCATGAAATAAATTTAAAAATTAATAAGTTATTGTAAAATATAAACTTATTTAACCTGAATAATTATGGAATTATTAACTTTTTATAAATGTATAACACTAACAACTCTTTTATGAAACCGGTATAAATGATATAAATTTTAAACACCTAATGTGGGAAAATAGGTAAAAACTAACTGATATACATGTAGATTTTAATTATAAATGATGTGTATAAATGGTATAATGTATTAATATGTTTCAAAAATAAGATAATATAATAGTTATGTTGGTTATATTGGAGGTTATATTGAATTCGTGGATCTCATGATATGTTGTATGGTTTTTCATTTCAAATTCCTCTCTTTGAGACATGTTTTGTATTATGCACCTAAATTAATTTATATGGTGTTTATAATAACTATTTTAAAAATAATATCATGATTGAAATTTTTTCATGGTATATTAATTTCAATTTAAATCTTTCAATTTCATGATTTTTTTTAAATTATCCTCAATTTGTAAGGGTTTTTATTTTGTCAATTATCATTTAATGAGGTATTATTGATATTACTGAACATATTTCATAAAATATGGGTATATTATACCCTATTAATTAATTTTGAGGTATATTATATTTAATTAAGTGGATTTATATTTTTATCACATAAAACCCAATTCAAAATATTTGTACTTAGATCACTTTGTTTCCCTTAAGGGGTTTTAGTTAACTCTGAAACCAATCTTGAAATTAAAATGTTTATTATTAAAAATTATTCTTAAGTTATGTATGTTATTTAATTTTCTAATTTATATTATATTTATAATTTTTTCACATAGTGGGACGTATAATTTCCTATAAACCACTTTCCATGAATGAATTCTTTTTTCATAGTATTATAATATGGGTTTAATTTTTATCATCCTCTTTAAGTGGGGATTTCTCCTCCATATTTTTTTAACCTGATAAAAAATATTCTCCCAAATTATTATTAAATAATATAATATATTAACAAACTGTAGTATCATATTTCAATTTATAAATTTTCAATAATAAATTTTATTACACTTTTTATGATGTTAGTTTTTAATAATGTAACATTGAAAATATCAATTGACTTTTAATATTTCATGATCAAATGTTTTATCTTCCAAAAAAAATTCCATTGATTCCATTATATCTTTTTAAGGGTTCTAGTTTTTAATAATATATTTATAGGAAAATATTTCAAGGAAATTACATCCCCCTTTTAAAAATGTATTTAGAAAATGTCCACAACTTCATCTCCTTATTAATGATTAACAACTATTTTACCCACAAATCATCTATGTTTTGTTCTCATTTAACAATTTAAAATATAAGGACCATTAATAAAAAGGGATATTATTGATAAATAATCCCCTAAATTATATTATGAAAAAAATTCCGTTCTGTTGTTGTATTTTTTTATCAACCATCCCAATTCTTGAATTCATTATATGTGATACTGATTGGAGATTGTATGAAATCCATTTTCTTTTTCAATAGTTCTTTTTATTTGATGAATGATTTATATCCTATGGAATAATGTTTTAGTATGACTAATGTTATGGTCCAATATAACTTTCAAATTCATTGTTTAATGTTTAATGTCTCATGACCTAAAGAAGATACATGAGTTGTAGACCAATCCTTAAGAGGTTAACTGGTTGTTTTCCAAGCCTACATAGGTCATGGTTTATTGAAATATCCTATTACACTACATGAGTTAAATCACAATAATAATGTGGTATGGGGGTTTTTACCAAGCCTAAATAAGCTATATTGTTTTTTATCTCAAGACCACTGCGATATGGGAATTAGGTTGTGATCCATACACTACTAAGTGATTTTATTATCATGTTATTATGTTTGTTCCTTTTTTTCTTGGAAATTTAAAATCATTTTCCAATTTTCATGGAAAAAGAATATGTTTATATTATTTAAATCTATGATATTATTATTATGACTCATTTATGAATTTACCATTAACTTATACTACTATAAAATTTTTAAATATTTTATTCCATATTTAATTTTTCTCAAATACATATGAACTAACCATTATTATTTATCTAAAATATTCCCTATTTATTAATTTGATCTCACCAATTTCTTATTTTTGACTTAAACATGTTATGAGATTGAACTAATCTTCAAATAATTTTAGATAAAGGCCTTTTATGGTGTGATTATGAAGTAATTTTCACAAATATAAATGACTAATATGAATCTATAACATTTCTTCAGACACAGTAAAATTATCAGTTCTGGATATATTGGGATTATTATGAAATGTATTGTTTTGTTTTTAATAATTCTATAAAATATAGACAAGTATTTATTTGTATACTATAGTTAGGCTATAATAAATGTTATTGTTTTTATGGATATTTATTTATCTCCCATTGGTATTATGGCTAGGGAACCATACTGAAAACCCTATACTGGATTCTATGGATAGGATGATGTATTAAAATATAGGATTCATAATGTTGTTTTCTTATTAATACATCCATATATGGATACTGATATGTGGATAAATTTGTGGAATCTACTCACATAGGGATAATCACAATGAAAAGGGTTTGATGATAATTGACCAAATCATCACTCAAATTCATGATGAGTAGTCATAAAAATTCACACCAGTTTAGACAATATTAAGGGATATGATTTGGTTAGTCATATGGTCTTCAAAAAATTCTATAAAGGATTCATTTCTTAGTTAAATTTTGTGGTTATGTTAATAATTCTTATATATATAAATTTAATTATGAAAAGGTTGAATCAAATATCTTATATGTTTTTATTTTAATGATATAGGTTAAACAAAGAGGGATATAACTTGAACTACTATAATTATATGCCAACAAGATGGTATGAAAATTTATATGAGATTATCAGTGGTTAATAATGGTATACAATTATGACATAGTTGTTAACAACTTTTCCTAATCCTTTTTTATTTTAGTAATCTATATATCTACAAAGGATCCATATATCAATGGAAATGATAGAGAATTCAGTGATAGTCTAAATGATAAACCCAATGGGATAGATGATTTTGTTGAAAATATAATGGCTATGCTCACCCATATATAATGGGTAATGACTCAAAAATTTAACCATAACAATCTACTGAAATCACCAAGGAAGATAAGTATATAGTTTTATAGTATCTTGTATGATTATGATGCTATTAGAAAGAATATTCAACTTTTTACCTTTCAAAAATTTGGGAATAGTCACATAATGGAATTACAAAAGGGAAAAATAAATTGTTTCAATTGTATAAGTACTAGCCATAAATCTCATAACTATTAATTTGGGGGAAATTGATAGATCATTTCAATAAAGGATATGAAATTCCAATTCTTCAAATAAAAGGTGTTCTGATGTTATCCAATTTAATGACTTATCCAGTGGGCTAACAAGGATAATAGACTTCTTCAACAACTATGAAAACAGGGAAGAGATATGCTTATGAAATTACTACTATAATGGAACTTAAATATTAGGGAATTATTTTCATTCAATATATATTTTTCTTGAATATATTCTATCCACTATAATATATAAATATGTTTACTAAGATTATTGTGTCACCAAAATAATGATTTAAACGTCAATGAAAAATTCTAGTTACAAAACTTTTGTGACCTCATTTTATGTTTATGGAAATGTGAATATATAAACTTTCCAATTAGATGAACATAATGATATTTTTTGAGATAATCGGTTATTGTATGGTAGACTCTATAAAAATTTATAAAATAGTGAAATCATATTTCATATCACATGTCAACTTAGGATCATCTTTCAATTCACGTATTATAATGAATTCTATGGAGATATAGATTCTCCATCATGTTTAATGAAAATTAAATCACCATCCATCCGTACATGTGGACTACATATTCCATGGAATAGTGTGTCCCATTTTTCATTATCACATTTTATTATTATTTATACAAATTGTTTTAAAATATAAATAAATTTTTTAATAAATAATTAATGTTATCTTCTATAAAATATGTGAACCTAATAAAGATATGATAAGTAAAAAATTATTACAAATTCATCCATTCAAAATGAGCATTCTAAGAGAAAAAAAATTATTCATGCAAACTAATAACATTATTTTAATTTTCTTATTCCTATAAATATAATATATTATGATTAAAAAACTAATTAACACTAAATAATATCCTTATTCTTATGGTATAATGACCTGAAAACTAATGGGCCTCATCATCTTCCCTTAATCATGATATGCTAATGATTGGATCCAATAACAACCTACATGAAAAATGATAAGATATTATATCATGTATGACTACGGTAAATTAATAACTAGTATAATATTATATAAATTGTCAAATTATTATTTTTATACTTTATATGTAAATATTCAAATTTTTAATTAATAAAACACATTATATAAATTGATAATCACTAAAACTTGATTTTTATCTATTTACTATTCACGAATAAAATAAAAACATTCATGAAAGAAATTTTAAACATCAAAATTTTTTATAAAAAATATAATTATTTAACTTGAATAATCTATCAATTATTTAGTTTTTATGAAAATATAATATTGATTACACATTTATGAAACTAGTATGAATGGTCAAAATTATAAACAATTGATGATGGAAAATAGGTAAAAACTAACAAATATAGATGTAGAGGATAATTATAAATGAATTTTAAAGATGTTCAATGTTATTAATATGGTTATAAAATAAGGTATTATTATAGTTGTGTTTCCTATATTGAATGTCATTTTTCATTCATGGATGCCAAGATATATAGTATGGTTTTTCTTTTTAAATTACTAACTTTGAGACGTGTTTTGTATTTTGCACCAAATATCATTTATTTGGTGTTTAAAATGAATATATTAGAAATTATATCATGATATAAATACCATTCATGTAAATTTAACTTCAATTTAAATCTATCTATTTCAGGAGTAATTATTTAAAATATCCTCATGTTGTAATGGTTTTTATTAAATCAATTCTCATTCACTGATTTGTATTGTTATTACAGAACTTATTTCATAAAATATGGGTATATTATATCCTATGAAATATATATTTTTTTTTATTTAATTATGATTATTTATATTTTTACCACATCAAACCCTCTTCACGATTTTATTTTTTTGTGAACTATGTTTCCCTTATGGGATTTTTGGAAACTCAAACTTCTTTCTTTGAGTTATAAGGATTATTATTAAAAATTGTTCATATAATTTATATATGTTATTAAATTTACTAGTTTATATTATATTTAAAATTTTATCTAATAGGAAGGAATATTTTTCTATGTAAATCAATTTCCAGGAAATAATTACTTTTTCATAAAATTATAATATATTTTAAATCATTCTCATCCTATTTATGTTGTGATTTATCGTCCATATTTTTATCTAACCTATTAAAAAAATTATCCAATAATATATCGAAATTATATTATATATCAACCCATGTTAGTATTATATTTCCTTTTATATATTTTCAAAATAAAATTATAGTACTATTTTTATGCGTTTTTAATAATGTTAAATAAAAAATATCAATTGTCATTAATCTTCCATGATCAATGTTTTGTTCTCCAAACAAAATTTAATTACATAAATTTATGTATTTTTAAAGGAACATTTTTTTAAAATATTTTTTTAGTAACATTTAATAAAAATTACATCCCTCTTTTAAAAATGTCTTTAAAATATGACATTGAAATTTATCTCCTCATGAAAGGTTAATGAGTATTTTTTTAAACAAATCCACTATGTTGGGATACCAATTAACTCATTAAAATATAATTGACATTGATAAATGGGGTTATGGTAGATGAATAATCTTTTAAATTACTTTATGAAATATTTAATCTGGGTTATTATGTTTTCAGTATCAATAAACCCAATTCTTGTATTTGTTCAATGTGAGACTATTAGGAAATTTTATGAAACCCATTTCTTTTTCAAGAGTTATTTTTTATATGATGGATGATTTATATTTTATGGAATTTTTTTAGTATGATGATGTGTGTGGTCATATACCCACTTCTAATTCGTTGGATAATGTTTAATATCTCATGACCTCAAGAAGGTACATGGGTTGTTTCCCAAGCCTATAAAGGTAAAAGGATTGTTTCCTAAGCCTAAAGTAGTGCATGGGTTATTTCCAAATCCCATGGAGGTACATCAGGTATATAACAATACTAATGCTGTATGTTTGTTTACTGTAAAGATTAATGTGGGCGTACTAGTTCTTATCTTGATACCACTATATTATTAGAATTAGGTTTTGATGCCTTCTACAATATGTGATTTTATTATCATAATCATATGTTTATTCCATTTTTCTAGGAAATTACAAATTATTTTCAAATTTTCATTGTACTAGAATATGGTTATATTATTTAAATATATGATATGATTATTATTAGTTTTTTATGACATTACAATTGAATTATACTCCTATGATATTTTTATCAGATATTTCAATCAATATCTGTGTTGTCTCACATACTTATGATCTAACCATTATGCTTTATTGAATTTTTTCCTTTACTAATCATTCCATATTTCCAAATTATTATTTTTAAATTACACATATTATTATGATGAACTTATCTTATGAGATGTTTAGAAAAAGTTCTTTTATGTGGTGATTATTAAGGAATGTTTTCAAGTATCAAAGGTTATAATGTATCTATAATTGAGATACAGACACAAAAAACCTTCTGGTTATTGAAATGTTTGGATTATTATGTAATGTAATGTTTTATTTGAAGAAATTATGTAAAATAAATACATTTTAATCATGGTTTAATAAATATAGTATCAAATAAAAGGTTTTTTCTGTTGTTGATATTAATTTACTTACTATTGGTATTGCGGTTAATAAACCATACTGAAAAATGTATAGATGATTATAGGAATAATATTATATTCATATGTATTTGTTTCATTATGTGACTTTCATGGAAATAAATCTGTATATAGATACTAATATGTGGATCAAATTATGGCATATATTTTCTTAGTGTAAAACACTATGAAAAGGATTGGTTGATAATTGACTCAATAATCACTTTAATTCATGACGAGTAGTCATAAAAATGATCACCTTTGTATAAAATCAGAGGGGAGATGGTTTGGTCGATCATATGGTCTTTAAAAAACTCTATAAATTATTAATTTACTAGTTAGATTGTGTGGATAGGATAATAATTTTGAGAGAAATAAATATAAAGTTAAATTTGGTGAATCCCAAATGATGAAGGTTGTGCTTTTATTGATATACGTTAAAATAAGCATGATATAAATTGAACTAAAATAAATATATTCCAACAAGATAGTATGAAATTTTATGGATGGTTTTTTAGTGGATTAATATGGTAATAAAATTATGATGTATTTTTAACCACTAATTATAAAAAATTTGGTTTTACAGATTGCTATATCTGGAAAGGGTCAATTCATCAATGTAAATGATATAAAACACAGTGATGGTCATAATGAGAAACCCCCTATGTTAGAAGATTGTGTTGAAAATATAGTAGATATTCCCACCAATCTAACAAGAGTTGTTGTTAACATATTTAACCATAAAAAACTCCCATAATTACCAATGAAAATAAGGATAAAGTTTTATTGAATCTTGTGTGATTATGATGAAAATAGAATTAAATTCAACATCTTAAATTCCCCAATTTTTGGAACAATCACCCAAGTGAATTTCCCAAGGGAACAATATATTCATTAATGTTTATAACATCTATCCATAAATATCATAACTATTAATTTGGGGTGATATAAGATCATTTCAATAGAGGATAATAACTTAAAATGCTTAAAATACTATGAGTTAACACATTATCTAGTCAACAACCTATCCCATAGTCTAAAAAGGATCGAAGTCCTCTTCAACCTCCTCAATAATGGGAAAGAGGTATTTTTGTGAAATGAATACTAAAGTGGATCCCGATAATTATGAAACAATTTTCTTCCACTATTGATTTTTTATTAGACTATATTTTATCCATGATAATATATCAAAAATACTACTATGAGCGTTGAATGTCCACCCTGATGATTTGATAATCAAATAAATATTCTATTTATTAGTTTATTTTGAACAAAGTTGATGTTTATGGGAATATGAATATTTAAAATTTAACTTTGATAAACATAATGATATTTTTAGAAATAATTGGTTAGTCCCATGTAGACTCTATATTAATTAATAATATAAAGAAATCATGTTTCACAGAATAATTCTTCTATTGATCATATATCCCTTCAAGGATTACTGTGAATGATCTGTGGAAATTAATCATTATTTTATTTAGCTTATATGTTTGGGTCTAAAATAAATATTTTTATATTCCATTTAGGAATGAATAAATGAGATTCAATGTCTCACACAATTTATCTTGGTTGATCCCACATTTTAAATTCACTCTAGAGTCGTATATGTCATATTGATACCCATAACTATATTTATGATTAAGTGATTCTTAAAAGTTTAGTAGATAAAATTTATTTAAGTGGTTGAGTTTAATCACTTTATATTTCACTAAATATTTCCCTTGAATATATACTATGCACAATAGGTTTCTCAACACAGAACATCGAACTAAAATGAAAAAATTGATACGATAAAGTAATATATAAATAATAAATATGACTATTAAAATAGAAACATTAAATTAAAAGGAATTAATATTAGTAAAAAATAACAAAAAATTTTTATGGTGAAAAATAATTATTTCTTTTTATACAAATGAAAATAAATTATTATAGCTAAAATAACTAAAAAATCATTTTATACATAAAAATACATTTATCTAAAATAAATGATTTATTTATATATTTTAATTATAATATTACAATATCATAATAAAATATATTCATAATATGAATAATATATTACCAATAAATTAATTAGTTGTTAATATGAAATAATAATAAATCATAGTTACAAATTTAAAAATCATTTTCATTAAATGAAGTTTTATGTATTATATTTTATGATTTTATTTAAATATTGAATTATAAATTTTTAAAATAAATTAATTTTAAAAAATTAAATCCAATTTTTATTAATAATAACTATATATTATTAAGATTCATTTTTGATATTTCTCTAAAATAATATATTTTTAGCTGAATAGTGTAAAATATTTTTTTTAAAACCATGAATTTCATGAAATCACTTTAATGTAGGTATATAATAAAAATTATGAAGCCACTATATTGAAAAAAAATAATTTTTTCATAATTAAAACTATATATTTCAAAATATTATTTTTTTTAATTAAAGAACATATATTTGATAAATTAGATCTTCTGTAATATTTTATAAATAAATTTTTTATTACATTATGCATTTAATTTTTTTAATTATTTTTTATATATTTTATAAATTGAGTTATTTTATATTAATTTAATATTTTTAATCATTGGGTACAAATTATATTAAAAATACCACTTTTTAAGTCATAAATGATAATTTACAAACTTAACAACTTGTCATTGAATTAAAACCTAAAATTTTAAGTGTAATGAAAATATAAGTGTAAATACACTAAAATTTTTTAAAAACATATATGGGAAAATTTGGTTTAGGATTTTTTTCAAATTTATATCTTCCCAGATCAGTTATGTGCCGATTTTGGAGAAACATTCTATGAGAGTGAATTCCCATTGTTGAAACGTTTGGGGTATTTATAGAATAGTCTTCCATTTTCAATTATAAAAGGGGATCTCCTCTCCTCACGAACCCTCACATGATAAGACCCTACATCTATACCAAAATCTTCTCAAAACTATTCAAAAATTTCCTAAACACATTAAATAGATTATTTTATTCTAAAAAGACCACCCCTCTATAGTTTAACCCAATTAAAAATGAAAATAATCCAAGATGTGAGGTATAAAATTACAACCACTCCTATATCATTTCTATTTATTTTTTTTAAGTTATTCTTTATAAATTCCCATTATTCTTTATTAAAATTATAACAATGTATCAATATTATACTTTTATATTATTATGATTATGGTATAATCATTAACCATATTTCCCTTTTCAATTATAAAAATTATAAATGTGAATCACACGTATATTTAGAGTACTTCCTCCATTGAGTAACGTTTCTATTTTTCTTAAATTGATAAAATACATAGTTTGGAATTTAATTTAATATTTAATTATGATATTTTGAAATTACTAATGATTTTTAAATAACAAATCATATTACTCCTCTCGATTGATCTATAAAAATACAATCATCATCCATGTGTACTTTTGGGCTACTTCCTCCATTAAATAGTGTGTTCCATGTCTAATTTCTTCCTTTTATGGATTGATAGAAGAGTTAATTTAATGGCTAAATTTTATTTTTAAGAAATATTCAATGGTCTAGTATACAAAATTGTAGAACCTATTAATGATATGATCAATATAAATTCATCACAAATTCAACTATTAAAAATTACAATACTAAGAGGAAAATGATATATTTATTCTAAGTAATAGATTTATATGAATCATATTCATCTTTTAAATAATTAAAATTATTATATATCATAATAATGAAAACTTAAAAATTTCATTTTTCTTTTTCTCTAATGAAAAAAAACAAAACAAAACCACCTCACAACCAACCATTAATCCTGGCATGTTCTTTTTTAGGTCGGTTTCACCACCTACTTGAACAATGTTATGAAAGTAAACATTTTATGTATATATAAGTTTAATAAAAGACATGATATGATATAAATGTATTTATTTTTATTTTTATTTTGGTTTTAAATTTTTTTTACAAATATTCAATAAGAAGAACCTTGTGTTTTTTAATAATAAATAAAACATACTCATTGTTGATTTCATATTCAAGGATAAAAAATATAACCCACATGAATAGAATTTAAAGACTAAGAAATCTTTATAAAACAAAAATTTATGTACAATGAATATACTAGTAATGATGACAGTTTTCTGATGAATGAATACTGAAACCACTCTTACCAAACTAGAACAAATGTAAAAAAATTATAAACACCCATTGTTGAAAAATAGATAAAAATAATGAATATACATCTAAATATGAATAATTAATAATGTGTATAAATTATTATAGTCAGGAATAAGGTTATTTAATAAGTTATTATTATAGTAACAATTGTTACATATAATTTTAGAGTTCATTTGTGGAAGTCAGGATATAATGCAAGGGTTATCATCTCAAATTCCTCACTTTGATACATGTTTTGTTTTATTCACCTAATTTTACTAATGTTATTTATATAATAAATATTTTATAAATTATATAATAATGTTCCTTTTATTAATGTTAATTTATGTTAAATATAAATATATCTCTTTCTTATCGATTTTATTTAATTATCTTAAATTTGTAAGGGATTTTATTTCCTCGATTTTCATTCATTGAGTAATGATTGTTCTTAATAAACATGATTTATATTTATTTTTGATAAATAAAACTCTATTAATTAATTATATAAAATATAATATTTAATTTAGTGAATTTATATTTTTATGACATCAAAAACAATTATAAAAGTATCTTATTTCATGAATTATGATTCCCCAGAATATTTTTTTGGAAACTCAACATCTTTGTTTGACATATAAGGTTAATTATTAAATGTAGTTATTATTATGTTATCTATGTTCTTCTATTAAAAAATTAATTCATATTATCTATTTTATCTCACTAGGTGAATTTAATTATTGATAAAAATATATTTCTATGTATTTATTCAATTTTCATAAATTATAATATGATTTCAATTATTCATATCCTCTTTATGTTGGAATTTATATATATTATCCATGTTTAACCTTACCAATAATGTTATAATATCATATTTTAAATCACTATTAAATAGAAACACTTGTGAATATTATATTTTATTTAAATATTTTTCAAAATAATTATATTTCAATAGGCGTACATTAAAAATATCGAATGGTGTTTCCTTCTATGATAAAATGTTTTTTGTTTCAAATATAATTTCCTTGGATATCATGTTTTAATTTTATATGATTTAAATTGGAAGAATAATATTAATGTAAATTTTTTCTAAAGACCCAAAATTTCCATGAAATTGTTTGTGTTATATGTGAATTTTACGAGTCCGTGAAAATTGACGGCGTGTGATTCCGAGGCCCGTTGTTCCCGGAGTGAATTTCAGAACTTTTTCTAGGGGCATTCAGTGAACGTGTGATCACGTTATTTTAACATTTGAACTGGTACATGGAATTAAAATCTGAGGACATATTTGAACTCATAGCGCTGGTATTCACTTAAGGTGACGTTCACATTGACATTAGTAGAATGAGGGTGAAAATAGTTTTTTTGTTTTTCAAGTAAATAAA